>CM044009.1:38442204-39042204 GCA_024085815.1 Flaveria linearis | reverse complement strand
ATTCTTCTAAAAGGGAAATAGCTTCGGAAGATAAGTCCAAGAACAAACAAAGGAATAGAAGGAATCTTTTGAAATCTTCCGAGAAAAAGACTTCTTTGGAAGAAAAGGTGGTGATAACTTCTTCCGAGAACAAAGAAGCCTCGGAAGCAAGTCATGCTGCTCAAGCCTCTTTAGCCTTATCTACACTGATCAACCATAGAATGGAATGGAAGATCAGACAAGATGCTGCAACCCAAGCCTCTATTTCATAAACCATAGTTGAAACCCCATGCATACATTTTGGTTCAATTATGTCATCTATATTGGAAGAGCCCAAGACCAATAAGGCCTGGGCTTCCAATAGTAACTAATCATTTCACCTTATGTGTAAGGACATCCACATGACAAGAATGGAAATATTTGGATTGTGGACAGTGGCTGCTCCAGACACATAACAGGGAATAGGCTCTCCTACAACAATTTTAACATTTTGATGGAGGTCCTGTTCAGTTTGGAGGTGAAGTCGGAGGATACATTTTTGGTGGAGATAGTGTATCCAATGGTGAGTTAAAAGTTGACAGAGTAAACTTTGTCAAATAGCTTGAACATAATTTCTTGAGTGTTTCTCAATTCTTTGATCAAAAGCACCAAATGCTTTTCATAGAACATGAGTGCATTATCCTCAAACCCGGGATGACAATTCCTCAGAAATTGGTGCTCCTTAGACCTTACATGAGAAGGGATATGTACAAGCTAGATATGAACAATGCTTACCTATTAGGAGAAGTTTCATGCTTTCTTTCCAAAGCTAATGGTGATGAGTCAACTCTTTGGTATAAAAGAATGTGTCATGTTAACTTCAAAACCTTGAATAAACTGGTTAAAAATAACTTGCTACATGGTGTTCCTTAAAAGGAGTTTTTCTGTAAACAACTTTGTTGCTTGTCTGATAGGAAAGCAATATAAGGCGTCCCACAAAATACAAAGAAGTTAACTCCATCACCACTCCATTACACTTATTGCACATGGATCTATTTGGTCCCACAAGTATAATGAGCAATGGAAGGAAATCATATTGCCTTATGATAGTTGGTGATTTTATAAGATTTACATGGTTATTCTTTCCAAGAACTAAGGATGAAACTACTGAAATGTTAAAATCTTTTATTCTTAAAATCGAAAATAAAATTGATCACAAGGTAAAAAAATTAGAAGTGATCAAGGGATTAAGTTTAAGAATCAAGTTCTTGACTCATTCTGTAACTCAAAAGGGATTACCAGACAATATAGTGCTCCTAGAACTCCTCAACAAAATGTTGTTGTTAAGAGGAGGAACATGACACTTATTGAGGTTGCAAGAAGCATGTTAGTTGATTCGAAGTTGCCTCTAACTTTCTGGGCAGAGGTAGTCAACAGTGCATGTTATGTGTAAAACAGGGTTCTCGTTGTTAAGCCCCATGGAAAAACCCCATATGAGCTATAGAACAAGAGGCCACCGTTCATTGGCTTTCTAAGGTCCTTTGGCAGCATGTGCACCATACTTAACACAAAGGACAATTTTGCAAAATTTGCTAAAAAGTCGGATGATGCTATTTTTGTTGGGTATTCCTCAAGACCTATAGCCTATAGGATATACAACATTAAAAACCAACCATTTGAGGAATCATCCAACATTATTGTAAATGAGCACACTCCTTATGTTAAAAGGAATGGCTGTGACCATATCTTTGATTTAGAACTATTTCCCAACTACTCTAAACCACTTGTGAGAATGTTTTAGCTGGAACAGGAACTCAAAATGACTCTTCTGATGATCAACTGTTTGAGTTACACAGATCTATTCCAATTTCTCCAAGAAGACATGAAGAACAAGTTCCCACTACTGGAAGTCCTGAAAGCTTGAACATCTTAGAAAATAGTGGAGCTTCAACAAGCTGTCTGCCAACTGAGCCTCAAAACTCACGAGCTGACAACTCCAATAGTAACACGAAGCAGATGAACATAATAATCTGGAGGAACAGGCAACTATTGATGTTGCTTCACAGCAAAACATCATTGATGCTATCACACATTCATTCAATCAGTCCTCATTGAATGAGTATGAGACATCAGGTGGAACTGATGTTTATAATCCTGAGCAAAACTTTTCAAACTTGAATCTATCTATACAACTAGATGTGATTCCTAGGCTCAGGATACACAACACTCATCCAGCTGAGAACATCATTGGGGATGTCTTAAAAGGTGTGAGAACTAGAAGAAAGATTCATAATGGGAATGGCTACTTGTATTCATGCTTTCTCTCTCAGTTGGAAGCCAAGAAGGTGGAAGAAGCTCTCAGGGACAACAATTAGGTTGAAGCAATGCAAGAGGAGTTGCTTTAATTTATGAGACAAAAGGTATGGAACCTATGTCCATTGCCACCTGGCCAAGTCCGTATTGGTGCCAAGTGGGTGTTCAGAAATAAAAGAGATGTAGAGGTTTGATCGTCAAGAATAAAGCCAGACTTGTGGTTCAAGGATACAAACAAGAAGAAGGAAAAGATTACACTGATGTCTTTGCACCTGTTTTAAGACTTGAGGCTATGCGAATCTTCCTTGCTTTTATAGCATCCAAGAACTTTATAGTCCATCAACTTGATGTCAAATGTGCATTTTTGTATAGGGATATTGACAGAGAAGTCTATGTGTGCTAGCAACTTGGATTTGAAGACCCACAGCACCCTAACCACGTGTGCAAACTGAATAAGGATCTTTATGGGCTACACCAAGCACCTAGGCTATGGTATGAGACATTTTCTCAGTTTCTTCTTGAGAATGGCTACACAAGAGACACCATAGACAAGACATTGTTAATAAAGAAGTCTAGGAAGGACATGTTCCTTATACAAGTCTATGTTGATGACATCATATTTGGTTCATGAAGTAACCTGATGTGCAAAGACTTTGGAAGCATTATGAGGAAGAAATTTGAAATGAGTTCCATAGGAAAGGTGGATTTCTTCCTTGGAATTCAAGTGAAGCAGATGAAAGAAGGGTTCTTCATCAATCAATATAAGTATGTCAAGGACATCTTAGAAAGATTTAGAATGAAATATTGTAAGCCAGCCAAGACACCTATACAAAAAAATCACAATCTTTGTCCCGATCAGCATCAGTATAGGGCAATTGTTGGACCTCTAATGTATCTCACTAAAAGTAGACCTGATATCATGTTTGCAACCTGCATCTGTGCAAGATATCAGGCTGCTCCCAAGGTTTCTCACCTAATTGCTATCAAAAGAATTCTTAGATACCTAAAAGGAGCTCTCAAACTAGGCCTTTGGTATCCTAAGAACAAGGACTTCAATCTTTATGGTTACACTTACAGTGATTATGGAGGCTGCAACATTAACAAGAAATCCACATCAGGAGGATGTCAATTTCTTGGTGGAAGGATCATCTCCTGGAAATGCAAGAAGCAATCATGTGTCTCTACATCAACTACTAAAGCTGAATACATTGCTGCTGCAAGGTTCTGTGCTCAACTGCTATGGATTCAGAATTAGATGTTAGACTATGGTTTCAAATTCATGGAGACTCCTATCCACATAGACAACAAGAGTGTTATCTCTATTACAAAAATCCAGTCAAGCACTCTAAAACAAAGCATATTGACATCAGGTATCATTTCATTCGAGGTATAAATGAGAAAAACTTAATCAAACTAGTCAAAGTTGATTCAAATGAACAATATGCTGATTTGTTCACTAAACCCTTTGATGAACAAAGATTTAAGTATTTAATTACGGCTATTAGGATGATTAACATTGACTAGTAAATCTCTTTTGAAAATCTTTTGAAAATATGACTTGTCTAATTTGTCTATTTACAATCTAAGCCCTGTTACTAAAGGTTTTTCTCCAAAATTATCCAAGTACGAATTCTTCCAAAGAGAAATTTACCCTCGAAAGAGATTGTTAGATCTAGAGTCGATAGGCCTAAATTCATTGTATAGTCTTAGAACTTTGATCAGCTTTTTTGTAATAAACTCTTATACATATAAATCTTTTTGTATGCAAATATATGTATAAGTTAACCCAATAATTATGTGTTGATTTATATGTGTTCTTGCAGGAAGATCATCATACTTAGTCAATTTTAAAAATTGACTAAGTGTAAGAACTATCTGTGGATGAACAGAATGTTCTTCCGTAGATATTCTGACAAACAACAAGGAATTGTGCGTCAGAGGATCTTCTGTGGAAGAACAACTTGCTACGGATGAAGTGCCAAGTGACTAACTCCTACAGAAGACCAAATTCCTACACGGAAGGCTAAAATCCTACGGAAGACCAAAGTCCTACGTAAGGCACAAGTCCTACGGAAGACCGAAACACTTGCATGTACTTCACTAAGTGCATCAAGTCAATAACTCAATTTCACTAAAGTGATGACACAAACTCAATATCTGTGGATGACTTTAGTTTAGTCAGAAATAGTCACATCAAAAATATTCCCTGAGTAACCTTCTTACCTCGATAAGAAAGTTACTGATACCCTAAAAAGTAAATCCCTGTGCCTATAAATAGAAGGCATAAGTGCACATTTTTAGGTACCGATTGCTACCGATCATAACCTAACAACAAACCCTAGCAACCCTAACAGCAACCGTAACAATACACACCAATACATCATTAGAACCCTAGCAATCAACAGTAGCAATCAATCAGTCATCATTTGTTCAATTGTAATCATTATTCATGTTAATGGAAAACATTTGAATGATTTTGTTTGTTCATTTATTATGTTCATATGCTTTTCACTTACGTGAATTGTCCTTAATTGTTTCATATTATAATTGTTATTTCTTCATCAATCAGTTAAACAACGAGTAGTGATAATTCCGCAATCAATATTCGTGCAACCTAACCTGATAATTCCCTGTTTCGAACGTTAGATTCACAGGTGGTATCAGAGTCACATGCTCATTGATCTCAATCAATTTATCTATCAATGTTAGATTTGTTTAATCGGTTGTTTATATCATTAGATCTACTAGGTTTCTGATTAGATCTGTTGATTTTGAGTAAAATTGCTTTAGGGTGTTCATAATGGCTTGAGAGTTCATAACTTAGATTCGAGCATGTTATTGAACGAATTAATCAAAACACAAGTTGACTTAAGCTAATTGATAGCTAACAAAGGAATTCTACTTAACAATTTGATGTAATCAATTTTAAAATCATTAAAATCTGTTTTATCATTCATCGAGTACTGTTACATTGCTCGATTAGCACCGATCTACATCAAATGGTTATTGATTTATGGATTTGTGTTATTGATCGATAATCAACAGTTGTTCAAACAATTTTGAACAGATCTCATCATCAAACATCCTTAATTCCATATCGTTTAAGAATTTATTGAGAGGATTGACTAATTTTGACTTCAACTTCTTAATTAACCAATAATTAAGTGTTTGTCATTAACTAGTTCATATACAAAGGAATTTTGTTTTAGTCAACAACCACCGATTTAACTAAAATGAGTAATTCACTCGTTGGATCAGCTTACCAACCTCCAAAGTCGGAAAACAAAGTTGATTTCAAAACATGGAAAATTAGATTCAGGAATCATGTGAATTACACTGATTCTGAGTTATGGGCATCCATCACTAAAGATCCATACATTCCACCAACACTTGGACCTGACTACAAGGACAACAATCAGCCCGTAAGTCTGAAGGATTTGTCACCTAAATATGCTGAAAAGGTCAAAATTGACATTGAAGCCTATAGTATGCTTACTGTGGCTTTACCTGAAGACTTCTTAATCAGGTGTGAAAATTACAACGCAGCAAACTCCTTGTGGAAGATTCTTCACACTCTATGTAAAGGGAGTGATGAAACCAGAAGCATAAGGAAGGATACTCTTTGTTCACAATATGAAACTTTCCATCATATTGAGGGTGAATCAGTTCCTCAACAACTCTATAGGTTCATGCAATTGGTGACTAAGATGAACATTCTTGAACTGAAGTATACCAATGAGAAGTTAAACAAGAAGATACTCCATGCTTCACCAGAAAGTTGGATGCAAACTGTATCCATCTTCAAGAATACCTTAGATATCAAAGCCATTGGGCTAGATACTTTGGTACCTAAGGTGGAAGCACTTGAACTGGATGAGAATAGAAGAAACAAGAGTGTAAAAGAACCCATTGCTCCTTACCAGTTCAAAGAAACTAAGGGTGTTGGAAGTGGTTTTATTTCCAATCATGATGATGGGAAATCTTGTGTTATGAGTGATGATGAATAAGAAGTTGGTTTTTATGCATCAAGGCCTTCTAAATCAATTTCTCAAAGCAATTCAAAAAGAAAAGAGAGAGGAAAATCTGAGAAGGGAAAAACCCACATGCTACAACAACTAAGGGATCCTCCTCCAATAAAAACAATCATCAATCTAACCAATCATTGTGGTTCTAGATTTAAAAGAATATAAGGCAGCTTTTGCAGCATTCAGTTCAAGCTTTCAAGCTTACTTGGGTAGCACATTGACCCCTGTACACATTTGCCAGCAAGATCTTAATGAAGTACATCCAGGTGAAGTAGAAGAGATGGATCTGCAATGGCAAATGGCCATGATTGCCTAAAGAGCGAAAATGTATCTGAGAAGAAACAAAGTATTGGTAGATACAGGGAGAACAACAAAAATTGGTGTTGATAAGTCAAAAGTGAGATGTTACAAATGCAATTTATATGATCACTTCTCAAGGGAATGCAATCAGCAATCCTCAAATGACTTAAGACAAAATCAACATCAGTCTCATCAATAACCAGCAAATTAAAGAACCTTCAAATAGCCTCAATTTACAAACTCATCCCCACCAGCCACAAGTGCATCAGCAGGTCTAAGAAAAACCAAAGAAATAAGGTTGATCATTCTTCAATATGGAACTTATGATTGGAGCATGTATGAGTAGGAGGTGTTGGAAGAAAATCAAGCATTGATAGCCAACATGGAGAACAAAGTTCCACCCATGGCTAGGCAGGAACATTCATAGAGGACTAACAACAAGTGGTATGTTGACAGTGGGTGTTACAAACATATGACAGGAAACTGTTCTCTACTCCATGACTTCAAACATAAAAATACTTCATATGTAGCATTTGGTGGGGATAATAAGGGAGGTAAAATCATTGGTGAAGGAATGGTAACAAATGGTGTACTCAAGTTTGAGAAAGTAAATTATTGTAAAAATTTGCTATACAATTTACTGAGTGTTTCTCAAATTTGTGATCAAAATTATATCACTTTATTTGATAACATTTATTGTTGCATTCTTAACCCAGGTTTTCCAGCTCCAGCATATTGGATCCTTCTTAAAGCATCAAGAAAAGGAAACACATATGTTTAGGATATGAACAACACATCTATAACAAGCAAAGACACCTGCCTGATTTCTAAGTATTCAGAAGATGAATCTCAACTATAGCATAGAAGGATGGCTCATTCAAACATGAAAAACATGAACAAGCTGGTCAAAAATGACTTAGTCATTGGGCTACCATAGAAAGAATTTTACTGTTCTAATCATTGTTCATCATATTATTAAGGAAAACAACATAGAGTGTCTCATAAATCCAAAATAATCAACACAAACACAATACCACTCAAATTGCTTCACATGGATCTTTTTGGTCCAACCAATGTGATGAGCATTGGCAAAAGGCAATATGGTTTGGTGATTGCTGATGATTTCATTAGATTAACATAGGTCTTATTCTTGAAAAGTAAAACATCAGAAACATTACTGGAGTTTATCACTAGATTGAAAATCAACTTGATTTGAAAACCAAAATCTTAAGAAGTGATAATAGGTCTGAATTTGTTAATCATGTTTTAGATTCCTTTTGCAGGAACAAAGGCATAGCAAGACAATTTAGTGCACCAAGAACTCCATAACAAAATAGAGTTGCTGAAAGAAGAAACAGAACTCTTATTGAAGCAGCAAGAACAATGCTATTTGATTCATATTTACCAATCACATTTTAGGCTGAAGCAGTGAACACAACATGTAATGTTCAAAATAGGATATTAATTTTCAAAAAACATAACAAAACACCATATGAGCTTTTATTTAAAATAAAACCTTTCATAGGATACTTAGAGCTTTTGGGTGTCATGTGTCTATCTTAAACACCAAAGATCAATTAGGAAAGTTTTCTAAAAAAGCCTATGATGGTTTCTTTATTGGTTACTCATCAACATCTAAATCATATAGAGTTGACATTCCACATCAAAATATTATGGATGAAACTCATAATGTATCTTTTGATGAATCCTTATTTTCAAAATCTGTTAAAGGATCATCATGGTTGTTTGATATAGATGCATTAACAAATTCATTTAATAGTGGTTATTTGAATCTTGCAGGTTTGTAACACCCGGAAATTTCGATTTGGAGTGTCATGCGACTGAAGCGTCCAATCGCGCGGGAGTCATGCGATTGAAGCTCAACCGCACGACTGGAGCTCAATCGTACGACTGGAGTGTTCAATCGCAGGGAGCTTGGACGACTGAAGGTCCAATCGCATGGAGAGCTCGAGTGACTGGACAGCTGTATTTAAGGAAGAGGGCAGTCCTTACTCTCTCCCACACTCACAAACATCAGCCATAGAGAGAGAGAAGAAGGAGACAGTTCGGTTCAAGCGGGTTCGTGAGCCAAATTCGACGTGTAGCGGGTCAAATCGAATCTCTAACCAAGGAGGCTACTAAGGTGAGTTCTAGGACCCCTCTTCTACATGATTTTGAAGGATTTTGGGGCTGGAACACATCTGAAACTATTTTTGGGTTTTGGGTGTTTAACCCGTGTATGTATGAATGTGTATGTGTATTGTGTGTTTAGAGTGCGATTTTGGATGTGTATGTGCTTGAATGTTATCATAGTGTGATTCCCTAAGGTTTAGAAGGGATAATTTAGGCTTAAAATGAGTTTGGAAGGATTTGGAGGTCGTGAGTCGCGACTGCAGTTCGGGATGAACTGTAATCACTGCCCAGTTAGGGCTAGACGACTGAAGAGCCAATCGCACGACTGAGGGACGACTAAGGTTCAATCACACGACTGAGACTCAGTCGTACAATTGGGGACTTAGTCGCATGACAGGCCATGCGACTGAGGGTTCAGTCGCATAGGTTCATTCGTATAGCTGTTCAGTCGCACGACTAAGGATTAGTCGCATAGAAGCCCATTCGTATAGTGTTCACTCGCACGATAGGAGGTCCATTCACACGACTGTATGCCCATTCGCCTAGACGCCCAATCGCACGATCCTGTCACATGGAGGCCATGCGACTGAAGTATGTTCAATCGCCCAAATAGGGCTGTTGGGTACGAGGAGAGAGGTAGTATTGCATGAATATGCATGATGTATGTAGGTTAAGTATGATGTTGCCATGATAGATGGTGAATACTGATGATTTGTAAATGCCGATGTTCCTTGTTTCGATGTATGCTTATCTTTCCGTATATTTACGTGTATTGTATATGAATGAATGAAAAGTAATATGGAACGTAAGTGAAAGATAATGAAAAGAGGAACTTAATGAACGAGTGCATGCATTAATGAACGAACGAATGAACGAACGTAAGGCTTGCAAGCATAGGTATGAGGTGAGCTACTCTGTGTCGCAACAGACTCGAATGGGATCCTTGTCGCGTACTCCGGTATTGCAGGAGACAGGATCTAGATGAAGGAGAGTAAGATTGGCTTGCAAGCAGAAGGAATGGAGGTTCACAACTCATTGAGAGTTGTCAGCTCAACTGTGTGTGTATTATAGCGTGCGATCTTGGCTAACTCATAAGGAGACATAGACACAGAGGGAGTTCAGTTTTGGTAGCTGCTCCGATACATGCGATGTGGTATTTACTGTGTGCTATGTAGCGTGTGATTTTGGCCCACCTCATGTGGATTATGTAGCGTGTGATGTTTGGCTAACCCATGAGATGGCGTGCGATTCTGGCTGAACCCCCGAGGGCCCTCACATACAGGGGAGTTGGTCTTGGTGACTTCTCCGTTGGTGTGATTTGTGCGATATGTACGGTGGAACTCATAAGGGGACATTGACACAGAGGGAGTTCAGTTTTGGTAGCTGCTCCGATACATGCGATGTGGTATGTACTGTGTGCTATGTAGCGTGTGATTTTGGCCTACCTCATGTGGATTATGTAGCGTGCGATGATGGGCTAACCCATGAGATGGCGTGCGATTTTGGCTGAACCCCAAGAGTTCTCACACAGAAGGAGAGTTGATCTTCGTGACAACTCCATTGGCATAATTCGTGCTATATGTACTTCGGGTACGAAGATGTGAAGGTGCGATAAGTAAGATAATGAACGAAAGAAGGACAGAACATAAATGGAAGAAACGAATGAAAGTAAGGAACGTACGAACGACGTATCGAACGTATGAATGAACGTAATGAACGTACGAACGAATGTAATGAATGTATGAGCGAAGGTAAGAAACGTATGAACGGAAGAAAGAGTGTGTGAACAAACGTGAATAATAACGAGGAACGGTACACGAATGAAAGCTAATGAAAGAATGATGAAGATAATAATAATATTATCTACGTGTACGTATGTTGTGTGATCGCGTGTATATAAGAACGGTATTAATAGAAGAAAAGTATGTTTTATTATAAAACTAGAACTCACTCAGCAACACTGACTTTTGATGTGTTTCCAGTTGGCAGGTAGTGTTGCTGAGGATGGTACTGGACGACTACTCAGCTCTTTTGGGATGGCCTTTCTTGTTTAATGTTTTTGTAATATATAATGTTGAATGTATTTAGAAAAACAAAGTGGTGTTTGTTGAGGATTCAAATAAACGGGATTACTTAAGGAATCCTCTTACCACTAAAAGTCACTATTTTATGACTATTTTGTAATTGACTAATGATGTATCGCTTGCAAAAGATTTTATGATGAAATGAGATATCTCTTTCGAATGCTTCCGCTGAAACGTTTACGAAATTATATGTTTTTCATGTGATGATAGACCAACTGTGAGGTGCCCGGGAACGGGGCCTTACAAGGTTCTATGGATACATGCTATCCTTATGTACCCCCAAACATGAGTGAAGTGCCATTGACTGCTGATCCTCCAAGACCACAATCTCACACTTCAAGTGTTGCTGGTCCTGGCCATTCATCTCAAACAAGCAATAAAAAGTCTGATGGAAATGAAATTTCAACTACAAAAGAGGGAATACAAGCATTAGCAGAACTTCCTTCTGCATCTACAAAAGTTCCTTCTGCATCCACAGAAGTTACTACTACATATGGAGAAATGAACAATAGATCAGCAGATGATATTTCTACATCCGTAGATCTTCCTTGTACTTCCAAAGTTGATCCAGTACCTTCAAATGAAGTGTTCAATTCATCAGGACATATTTCAAACAAACACAACACATCAGCATATCCACAAACAACATCCGTAGATGTTCCTCTAACTCCTACGGAAGTTATTCCTATATCTGCTGAAACACAAGCTCATGAAGATGGTTATCATTTAGCTTCAGAAGATCATAATAATGAAGATTTTGACTATTTTGTTGATTCTCTATCTCAGTTGGATCCATATCCATCAACAAATATGACCAACCTGGAATCATCCATTCCAGTTGCAGCAATACCAACATCTAGAATTCATAAGAAGCATCCAATACATAACATCATTGGTGATCTTAATGAAATGAACACAAGAAGCCAAGGGGGAACTACCAACATACGTCTTTTCTCTTGTTTTCTTTCACAAGTGGTTCTTCCTAACATCACTGCTGCAGTAAAAGACAACTGCTGGATTGAAGCTATGCAAGAAGAACTTTAGCAAATCAGAAAGCAGATGGTTTGGAATCTTGTTGATCTTCCTGAAGGCCAATATCCAACTGGCACAAGGTGGCTTTTCAAGAACAAACTTGATGGCAGAGATATCATAGTAAGAAACAAAGCAAGGCTGATAGCACAAGGCTATACCCAAGAAGAAGGAATGGACTATGATTAAGTATTTGCACCTGTTGCAAGGATTGAAGAAATTAGAGTCTTTCTATCCTATGCTTCATTTAAGAAGTTCATAATTTACCAAATGGATGTAAAATGTGCTTTCTTATATGGTAAAATTGATAAAGAAGTCTATGTTGCCCAACCACCAGGCTTTGAAGATCCTGATTACCCACACATGGTATACAAGCTTGACAAAGCTTTGTATGGTCTACATCAAGCACTATGAAAGTGGTATGAAACACTCTCTTCTTTCTTTCTCAAGAATGGTTACAAAAGAGGAACCATTGATCATACTCTCTTCCTCAAACATGAACATCAACACCTCTTGGTGGTCCAAATCTAGGTGGATGACATTATATTTGGATCAACAAACATGAGGTTGTATGATAGCTTTGAAAGTTTGATGAAATCTGAATTTTAGATGAGTTTCATGGGAGAATTAACATTCTTTCTTGGTTTACAAGTTTATCAGAAACCATATGGCATATTCATCAATCAGGAAAAGTATGTTCACCAAATCTTGAAGAAGTACAACCTTGCTGACACTTCTTCATGCAAAACACCAGCATCAACAATAGATAAGATTGTACCTGATCCTAAAGGGAATTCAGTTGATTAAAGATTATATAGATCAATGATAGGATCTTTAATATACTTAACTACCAGTAGACCTGATATAATGTTTGTTGTTTGTGTTTGTGCTAGGTACCAATCAGACCCTAAAGAGTCGCATATGAATGTAGTTAAGAGGATTTTGAGATACCTCTAAGGGAAGCTAGCTCTTGGACTTTGGTATCCTAAAGATGGAGACTTTAACATCTATTCATATTCTGATAGTGACTTTGGAGGGTGCAACAACAACAGAAAATCCACAACTGGTGGATGTCAATTTTTAGGACCAAGACTTGTTTTTTGGCAGTGCAAAAAGCAAACAAATGTTTCAGTATCCACAGCTGAGGCTGAGTACATAGCTGCTTCAGTTGATTGCTCTCAAGTACTATGGTTGCAAAACCAATTACTTGAT
This sequence comes from Flaveria linearis, assembly GCA_024085815.1. Classification (NCBI taxonomy): domain Eukaryota; kingdom Viridiplantae; phylum Streptophyta; class Magnoliopsida; order Asterales; family Asteraceae; genus Flaveria; species Flaveria linearis. The sequence goes on along the minus strand of CM044009.1, from coordinate 39,029,150 downwards.
TATGGTTACAATTTTCCTCATACATCAATTCACATAGATAACATAGTTGTTATGTTTATCGCTCCTAATCCAGTGCAACATAGTAAAACAAAACATATCGAAATTCGATATCATTTAATGAGAGATTGCTCAGAAAAAGGCTTGTTCAAGTTGATCAAAGTAGATACTAAAGATCAGCTTGCTGATTTATTCACTAAAGCTTTTGACTTAGTGAGATTTACATTCTTATTGAGTCTTTAGGAATGGTCAACTTAGATTAATCCTCATTACAAAGTGTTAGGTCTTATGTGCCCAAGACACATACAAGATTGATGTGGTTAGTACGTTATGATCCAAGTCAGATTATACCCAATAACAAGCTAATCAAACACCAATAATTATTTATTTGTTGATATGATCAAGCAAATAAATATTGACACCAATTTAGAAAATAGGTTTTCTAAATTATTGCATTTGAAATAGAACAAATTATATGGATAATTTGTTCATGAGAAAACATTTGTATTGTTATTTAAGTAGGTTAAAATAATAACAAATAAGAGTGTGTGGTTGAGTTATAAAATTAAAAGAGGTTAATTTTATAAACTTATACTAAATAATGTGTGATAAAAATTTAAAATGGGGGGAACCTATTTGAATCATTTTCGGCCGCCCCTTGGTGGTCTCCCTTGGGATTTTTGTCTTGAATAATTACAAAACATTAACCCACATTACATACAACACTCAACCACTTTTCTCTCAAACATACAAATTCAATCTTCTTCCCATTCTCTCTAGAAAAATCTCGGCCAAAAGAAGAAGAAGAAGAAGGTTTTGGTGTTCAAACTTCCTAACAAGTTAAGTGTGTTTGAAAGGATTGTGGGTATAGCTAGCTTGAGGTCTTCTGCTTTGGAGGCTTCCATTCAAGAACATCTTCTTTTTCATCTATTATCCATCTCAATTTCTTGTTCTTAGAAAGGTAGTATTCTAAGAACACCCTATAGTTGTTTTTTCGTTTGATAGCATTTGTTTTCACATATATGATCCTTGTTCTTGGGTTTGTCTTCTTGAATCTAAAATTCTTTTTTAAGCACCTAAAACATGTTTCATATCTCTAAATATCCCCTGCATTTTTGTTTAAATGGTTAAACAATATTTAATAAACATGTAACAAACCCAACAATGGCATCTAGAGCCGGTTATGTGGAAAACTTGCTTCAAAAGTCCAAGAAAAATTAGTTTTGTTGGACTTTCTCAACCCATTAGGAGCTGATTTGTTTTGGATATACGAATCCCTTGTCTTTCAAGTTTTATTTTACATGCTTTAGAATAAATCTTGAAAGATTGATGTCAAATGGTTGATTATTTTGTTTGGACAAAAACCATAAAAATTTTTGTTTATGTTGGCTGAAATTTTAAGGTTTAAAAAGGGAGTTCATTTTGTTCTTGAATCTTTTATTTGGATACATGTTTTGGTGCATAACATAGCCTTGACCAAGTGTGTTTTGGATTTGGTTGAATGTTTTGTCATGTTTGGTTTTATTCATTAAAGGGTTGTAATAATATTTTGTGTTTGTATCTTTGGGTTGTAATTTATTTATTCTTTGATTATGTAATAAATAGATTCGGTGCATTTCTTTTATTAGAAAAATTGTATTAGGATATAAATTTTGTAAAAGAAGATGCACAAGTTGAAGACTCAAAGGAAGATACAAAGGATGGACACAAAGACATGGACACTTGAAGCATTTGGATGCGGATTCAAGTAGGAGTTCATGAACACATTTTAATGTGTTATTATTAACCCTTAGGAAACACCAAATGACAACACTTGTGATGGAAAACAAGTGTAGTCAACTTAGTGGCTATGGTTATGCACTTGTGATTATATGGTTGTGTTTGTTTGGTTGTTTATTTTATGATGGTTGTTTGATATATGGATATGCATAACAAACTAACTAATAAACATAACAAGCTAAAATAATATGGTTCTTTATCATTAAGTGGTTAATAAAAGGTTATTAAAAGGATTAACGATTTTAAATAAAAAGGATTTTATTTTAGAAGGAACCATAGGGTACCATGTGTTTGAAAGCATACAAATACAAGGTACATAGAGTTTTCTAAACTAGAATTATGAAAACTAAAAATTCTTTTTGAAAACAAGTTTAACACCGTCCTTTTGCACAACACTTGAGTCACTTGGAAACTATTAATAGGATAAAGATCACCTAACCATTTTGAGGGAACTTATGATTTGAGGTGGGAATACCATATTTATGGGATTAAGGTAACCTAACCACTTGTATTGGTAAACTCACATGTGTGTGTAAGTAGGGTGACTTGATTTGCAAACCATGTTAAATGGATCACCTACAATATGGTTTACAAAAGTTGTTGATGGGATAAACGTGCCGACTACACATATGATGTTTAAGTCGATCCCATACCTCTAGAAGTTGCAAAGGGTTGCAATTTTCAAACGTTCACTACCTTGTTGATTTAGATAATGGGATAAAGGTCATCTAACCACTAATTAAATGTAACGTTGGATTCTAGAATTTTAATTTGTGTATGACACATAAAAGAGTATTAATAACTAAAATACGACAATATCAAAAATACTAAAATTGAACTTTGTTAAATTTTGTAGATGGCCACCAACAATAATGAAAACAATGATATCCCATCCGCTCATACCCTATCACTAAGAACCATTCTTCAAAAGGAGTGTCTAAACCATAATAACTTTATTGATTGGTTTTGAAACTTGAGAATTGTTCTCAAGCAAGAGAAACGATCATATATTTTAGACGATCCGATTCCCAATCAACCCAATGAGGAAGACGAGGAGGCCTACAATAATTGGGTGAAATACACTGAGGACTCGGTCCAAGTGTCTTGCCTCATATTGGCAAGTATGGCTCTGGATCTCCAAAAGGAGTACGAACATCACGTAGCATACGACATGATTCCCCAGTTGAAGGAAACGTTCCAACAACAAGCAAGGGTAGAGCACTTCGAAACGGTTCGAGCACTCCATGCATGTCGTATGGATGACACCCAATCGGTCTCATCTTATGTACTTAAGATGAAGAGCCACATAAACCGCCTCGAAAGGATGAATTGTCCCGTCTTGAAAGAGTTGGCTACTGATTTGATCCTCAACTCTTTGTCAAAAAGGTTTGACAATTTTGTTATGAATTATAACATGAATAGGTGGGACAAGAACATAAGTGAGTTTCACTCTATGCTCAAAACAGCCGAGGCGGCCATAGGTAAAATGGTTTTACCCGTTCTCACCATCCATGAAAGTGGGAACAAGAAGAGGCCTCACCCCACACCCAAGGCAAGTGTTGCCATGGGTAAATGGTACATTGGGGGAAAGGGAAAGGGAGTGGTAAAAGTGCCACCACCAAAACCAGCAGAGAAGAAGCAAAAGGTTGCTTCGAATGACCCATGCGTTAAGTGTGGGGAGATAGGACATTAGGCAAGAAATTGTCCTGTCCATCTCAAAGAGTTGCAAGCTAAGAGGGATGCCGAGCAAACCTCAGGTACAATCTTCATGATTCATATTTATCTCAATTTAATATCCTCTAACACATGGGTATTGGATACTGGATGTGGAACTCATATTTGCAATTTGTTGCAGGGGTTCAAAAGAAGTATGGACTTCAAGAAAGGGAATATAAGCCTCTACACGGGGAGTGGGGAAAAAGTTCAAGTTGAAGACCGAGGGGACTACATCTTGAAGCTTCCAAATGGTTTGGAAGCAATTTTGAACAATGTTTTGTATGCTCCTAGTTTGACTAGGAACATTATTTCAGTTGCCCAATTAAGACAATATGGTTATGTTTTGACATTTATTGAAAATGAAATTCATGTTTCTTTAAATGACATCTTTTATTTTAAAGCTATTCCTATTAATGGTATTTATGAATTGGTTCGTGAAAACACATTATATGACAGGTCATTGTACCAAACCACCACCAAGAAGTTCAAATTGGATTTGAGTCACATCTATCTTTGGCATTGCCATCTTGGTCATACAAACAAGAAGCACATACAAACACTTCAAAAGAATTGTCTTTTAAAATCAAGTGAATATGATTCATTTGATGTATGTGAATCTTGTTTACAAAGAAAAATGACTAAGGCAACTTTTAGTGGCAAAACCGAAAGGGCAAAAGATTTGTTAGGTATCATACATTTGGATGTATGTGGTCCTTTTAAGCCAAAGACTAGGTACAATGAAAGATACTTCATTACCTTTACCGACGACTATAGTCGATATGGGTATATGTACTTGTTAAGACACAAAGATGAAGCTTTTGAAATGTTCAAAACCATCTAAAATGAAATAGAAAATCAACTCAACAAGTCAATAAAAATTCCCTGCACCGATAGAGGAGGTGAATACCTACGTGATGCTTTTAGAGATCATCTTAGAAGTTGTGGGATTGTCTCACAACTATCTCCACCTGGAACACCACAGCACAATGGTGTGTCCGAGAGGAGAAATCGAAGTCTATTGGACATGGTTCGATCTATGATGGCTAGAAGCTCATTGCCTCTAACATTTTAGGGTTTCGCTTTGCTCTCTACGACCGGTATTTTGAATATGACCCCAACCAAGAAAGTGGAAAAGACACCTTTTAAAATGTGGCATGTAAGGGTTCAATCTCTATCATAGTTAAAAGTGTGTGGATGTGAGGCTTATGTTAAGACTCCTACCTCAAAAAAGTTAGAAAGCCGTTCTACTAAGTGTATCTTTATTGGATATCCTAGAGATTCTATGGGACATTGTTTCTATGATCCATTGGAACAAAAGGAGTTTGTTGCCAAGAAGGATGAGTTCTTAGAAGCTAAGTTCCTTATGGAAGGAGCTAGCAGTAGAACAGTGGATCTTGAGGAGGATCAAGAACCACAACCCGATACACGTTTGGTTGACACTAGCACTCAACATGAGGATGTTAAGGATGATCAAATGGTTGATCAATACACACACAACGTTCGCAGATGTGTAAGAACTAGTAATCCACCTGAAAGATATGAATTTTTCGTAAATGGATGCTATGTGGTAGATTCCAATGAACCAACCACATACCATGATGCAATGTCCAATTTGGATTGTGACAAATGTCTTGAAGCCATGAACATTAAGATGCAATCCATGTATGACAACCAAGTGTGGGACTTGGTTGAACCACCTCTTAACTCCAAGGTAGTTGGAAGTAAGTGGGTTTTCAAGAAGAAATCCGATATGCATGGAAACTTGGATACTTATAAAGCTAGACTTGTAGAAAAAGGTTTCACTCAAACTCAAGGGGTTGATTATAGCAAATCGACAGACTCATCTTCATAACAGTCAAAAGCAAAAGACACAGCTTCATAAAGATCAAGCATCAAAGCAAAAACTACCAAAACTTCCCATAGCAATAACATTAAGATTTGAGAAGTTCAAAACTAAATGAAGGTAAGAGCATTGGTTAATACGGGTGAAGGTAACCCAAGTACACAACCAATGCGAAAAATAGTTTTGAGTCATGAAAACACAAATGAAAGTAATGCGGATAAGTTAACTATACCGTATTGGTCTCACTATAAGTATCCACAACAAAGCTTTCAAGTATGAAAACTAATGCGAACAACTTTCTTCATCTGTATTTGTTTTCCTCAGCCGCATTTCCTAAATAAGGCTGAGATCATTACTTAAAACTTGGTTGTATATTTGTATCATCATAAATTAGAAGTGTGCCCACACTTTTCTATCATTATGTTTGAAGATCAAGAAATGTGGACAACTTTGTTATTCATCCGCATTTGTTGAAGTAAATACGGAACAATACATGTTCTTATGAGACCTTCTCGCCGGTTGCAATGCTAAAGTCTATTAGGATATTATTTTCCATAGATGCTCATTATGATTATGAGATTTGACAAATGGATGTCAAAACCGCTTTTCTAAGTGGATATCTTGAGGAAGATGTCTATATGGTTCAGCCTGAAGGTTTTGTCGATCCAAAACATCCTAACAAAGTATACAAGTTAACGAAATCAATCTATGGATTAAAGCAAGCACCAAGAAGTTGGAATCACCGTTTTGATGAAGAGGTAATCAAATTTGGGTTCATCAAAAACGCTGATGAAGCATGTGTGTATAAGAAAGCTAGTGGGAGCATCATCACTTTCCTAGGATTGTATGTCGATGACATCCTACTATTTAGAAATGACGTTCCAACCTTGGAAGGGTAAAAAACTAGCTTGGAAGCTGTTTTTCCATTAAGGATCTTGATGAAGCCGCCTATATTTTGGGAATAAAGATCTATAGGGATAGATCAAGGCGACTGATAGGTTTAAATCAAAGTGCATACATTGATAAGATCTTGAAAATGTTCAAGATGGACAACTCTAAGAAAGGTATGGTACCTATTCAAAGAGGAATTATATTGAGTATGACTCAATGTCCAAGCTCAAAGGTTGAGCAAGATAAAATGAAGGGAATCCCTTATGCGTCTGCTATAGGATCCATTGTGTATGTAATGATATGCACTAGGCGGACGTGTCATGCGCTTTGAGCATGACAAGCCGATACCAGCAAAATCCTGGAAATAGTCATTGGATGGCTATTAAGAACATATTTAAGTACCTAAGCAGGACTAAAGATATGTTCCTAATCTATGGATCTGGTGAGGAGAAACTCGTGGTTAAAGGTTACACGGATGCGAGTTTCCAAACTGATCGGGATGATTCACGATAACAATCATGATACATTTTCGTCTTGAATGGAGGAACAGTCTCTTGGAAGAGCTCTAAGCAAGATATGGTGGCATTATCAACTAAAGAGTCAGAATACATCACCGCTTCATTAGCAGCTCAAGAAGCTGCATGGTTGAAGAAATTCATTGCCGATCAAGGGGTGGTCCCTTCCATTCAGGATCCCTTAGAAATTCTTTATGATAACAAGGGTGCGATTGCTCAAATCAAGGAACCCCGTGCACATCAAAAGACTAGGCACATTGAGCGGAGATTCAACTACATAAGGGATGAAGTTGAAAAGGGAAAGATATGTATTCGCAAAGTTCACATGGATCAAAACATTACGGATCCACTCACGAAGCTCCTTGAAAAGGCAAAGCATGAAGGTCATACTTGTGCTATGGGACTTCGATATTCCGGCGACTGGATTTGATCTTTAATTTTGTATTAGGATATTGGAACCTTTCATTACTTGAATAAATTATTTGGTTATAATGTTTCAACTAATGTTCCTATTTTGCATGTTTAATCCATGAGTAAATCATTTACTCAAAACGTCCGTAGTCGTTCATACTTGTAGGAACAAGTATAAGGGTAAGACTATTATGAACTTGGATTGGTGGATATTCATATGGATGAATATAGAGCAAAGGGTTGCTGCCAAGGTTCATAGATATTTGTGGGATACAAATATTGGACTGACCCGCATCTCAAATATTACTACATGGAATCTTCTTGATTGATCATAAGTAATTTTGAGTAATGGCGAATTTGGTATCCTCTGACCTGGGATACATATTGGCTCTTGACACTAACTATTATACCTTGACTTAGTTCTTCGTTGTTCTGAAACATGGCAGTACACAAGGCTAAATTCCGGTATAGTACAAGGTGACTATGAGAGACGTACGTAGTCAAGATGGGATATGTCCCTCTTATTCGTTGAGAGTAAGATGTCTAAGGCCTGCTAAAGTTAAATCAATGGAGAATGATCACTCTGTATCTCTAGGATTTAACATGACATCTGTGACAAAAGGATAGATGATTGATTCACCTAAAACATTTTTGAGAGAGGTACTTGAAGGGGATGATGTTATTGAATGGCACTTAGTCATACGTATTAAGGGTAGTAAACCGTTGCTAGGCGGTGTTTACTACTTGCATCAATCTTTTATGAATCTTGTGCAAGTGGGAGATTGTTGGGTCTTATGTACCCAAGACGCATACAAGATTGATGTGGTTAGTATATTATGATCCAAGTCGGGTCATACCCAATAACAAGATAAGCAAACACCAATAAATATTTATTTGTTGATATGATCAAGCAAATAATATTGACACCAATTTAGAAAATAGGTTTTTTAAATTATTGCATTTGAAATAGAACAAATTATATGGATAATTAGTTCAGAGAAATTATTTGTATTTTTATTTAAGTAGGTTAAATAATAACAAATAAGAGTGTATGGTTGAGTTATAAAATTAAAAGAGGTTAATTTTATAAACTTATCCTAAATAATGTGTGATAAAAATTTAAAATGGGGGGGAACCCATTCGAATCATTTTCGGCCGCCCCTTGGTGGTCTCCCTTGGGATTCTTTGTCTTGAATAATTACAAGACATTAACCCACATTACACACAACACTCAACCACTTTTCTCTCTCACACACAAATGCAATCTTCTTCCTATTCTCTCTAGACAAATCTCGGCCAAAAGAAGAACAACAAGAAGGTTTTGGTGTTCAAACTTCCTAACAAGTTAAGTGTGTTTGAAAGGCTTCTGGGTATAGCTAGCTTGAGTTCTTCTTCTTTGGAGGCTTCTATTCAAGAGCCTCATCTTTTTCATCTATTATCCATCTCATATTTCTTGTTCTTAGAAAGTTAGTATTCTAAGAACACCCAATGGTTGTTTTTCATTTTATAGCATTTGTTTTCACATATATGATCCTTGTTCTTGGGTTTTTTATTCTTGAATCTAAAATGGTTTATTTTTAGCACCTAAAACATGTTTTATATCTTTAAATATCCACTGCGTTTTTGTTTAAATGGTTAAACAATCTTTGATAAACATGTAACAAACCCAACACAAAGAAACAAACATGATCTGTCCTTCATCTTATTAAATCAAAATAAGCCAAAAACATTCACAAAATATATAAAATCCAAAAAGATTGTCTTGTAAATATATTTTTACTTCATATAGCTTTCATATCATAGGAAATGATAGTACACTCTACCTTTGCTTACTTTCCTGTTTTAAGTTATAATAAAGACTGATCAGATGTTGTTTGATATGTGAGTAGGTTCAGCTTGAATAAAAATAAACAACTTCATGCTTAACATAATGACTAGATGACGAACTGTGGGCAATTCCATTTTGAAGAGCAAGCAAGTGAGTCTTATCCTGATGGGATCTATTTATTCACCCAAAGACAATATGTTCGGAGATTTTTTAATCTCTATCTTTGTATATCATGTATCCTTTGTTTTGCGTGAGCAAAGACCTGAGTTTATGATCACCTTTGGCTTACAATAGTCAAAACCTGGTGAACTGATAATGATCATCATCATCCCTCTGTTTTGTGTAAACAAGACTTGGGTTAAAGGAACAACTGTTTTACGTAAGTAAAGACCTGGTGACCTGCTGATGATCATATATAATCTCTAAAAGAATCCAATTTGATCAACTGTACATTATGTTAATGAGCATATCAAACAATCAATATTAATAAGATTTCAACGAACCCTTAAGATAGAGCATAAGCTATAAGGCACATAGTTTTAAAGTGTGAAAAAGTGATAAATTGACTCATAAACGGATGACAAACTCTAATGTGATTTGAATGTGGAGTCCATATTTGTCTATCTTTAATCAAAACCAAAACATGATAATCAGCATGTCTTGTTAAACATATACTCTTGTCTAAATTTTAGGGGATCCTAATAGATTTTTGGAATACAGCAAGAATAGAAGAGGAAGAAAATGATTTAGTGATTCACTCAATTGTTAGCATAAAGGGTTGAGGATTGATGAAAAGACAGTCAGGAGGGTACTTGAGCTGGGAGATCAAGAAGAAGGTCATCCTGATATGTTCAAGCATGAGTATATTAAGAGAATATTTGAGCTGATGGGATATGATGGTGATTACCAAAATAGGGAAATCAAAAAGGGAAGATTGTGCAAGCCTTACAAATTCCTATGCCATACATACTTAAAGTGTATATTAAACAGGAAATCTAGGCTAGATAGATTTTTTAGGCATATATCCTCTGGGATCATTGGCATATTTGAGGTGAGGAGCTACAACTATGCAAAATACATAATTGGATGCTTATGTGATTAAATCAGATTACATAAAGCAAACAAAATGTACATGGACCCTCGACTCATTCAACTAATCATCAATGATGTCTTGCCAAGTATAGAAAAAGAAGAGGATGTTTTTGTGCAAGCCCATCTGGGAAGATCTGTTCTGAACAATTTAAGTGGGAAATATGAAGGAGCAGATTTACCAATGTTTGCTCATGTTATTGATAAAAATGCTTAAAGTGACATATGTTTATATATGCACATGATTCAAGTGATTGAAAAATTGCATGCGAATGCCTACAAATGAAGAAGATTCGAGGCTGGTTAATTGCTTGAATCAAAAATCCCATCTGTCACTGAATTAAGAATCATAAAACAAGATGAACTAGAGATTGTAAACAATAACAGTGTATTGGCTACACTAACAACAGAGGATGTGCTTGGCCTCAGTATTGATACTTTAAAGAAAATCTGTAGAATGGAGATCAGGTACAAATATGATGATCAAAAAGAAGCAGTGTCCTACTTCAATAAAAAGATTATATCACGAGTCAAGGAGCTGTCAAGCCTAAAGAATTGATTATATGTTGCTAAGACTAAGGAGGAGTATTGTTAGATCTAGAGTCGATAGGCCTAGATTCATTGTATAGGCTTAGAACTTTAATCAACTTTTTGTAGTAAACTCTTGTACATATTTATCATTTTGTATGCAAATATACGTATAGGTTAACCCAATAATTATGTGTTGATTTGTATGTGTGATTGCAAGAAGATCATCATACTTAGTCAATTTGAAAAATTGACTAAGTGTAAGAACTACTTGATGAACAGAATGTTCTTCTGTAGATATTCTCACAAACAACAAGGAATTATGCATCCGAGGATCTTCTGCGGAAGAACAACTTACTTCGGATGAAGTCCCAAGTGAATAACTCCTACGGAAGACCAAAGTTCTGCGGAAGGCTAAAGTCCTACGGAAGACCAAAGTCCTACGGAAGGCACAAGTCCTACGGAAGATCAAACACTTTCATGTACTTCACTAATTACATTAAGTCAATAAGTCAATTTCACTAAAGTGATGTCACAAAGTCAACATCTGTGGACGACTTTACTTTAGTCAGAAATTATCATATCAAGAATATTCCTTGAGTAACTTTCTTACCTTGATAAGAAAGTTACTGTTACCCTAAAAAGTAAATCCCTATCCCTATAAATAGAAGGCCTAGGTTCATACTTTTAGGTACCGATTGCTACCGATCATAACTTAACAACAAACCCTAGCAACCCTAACAACAACTATAATAATACACACCAATACATCATTAGAAGCCTAGCAATCAACAGTAGCAATTAATCAATCATCATTTGTTCAATTGTAATCATTATTCATATTAATGGAAAACATTTGAATCGATTTTGTTTGTTCATTTATTACATTCATCTGCTTTACACTTATAAGATTTGTTCTTCATTGTTTCATATTACAATTGTTATTTATTCATCAATCAATTAAACAACAAGTAGTTATAATTCCGCTATCAATATTCTTGCAATCTAACATGATAATTCCCTGTTTCGATCCTTAGATTCACAGAGATCTTTATCTATCTTCTGAAGGCAAATTCCTCTACACAAATATTCCTTTCGGAAGAGTTTTTAGCCTCAGAAGACTATTTAACCATAGTTAAAATTTCCTTCTGAAGTCTACTAACTTCTTCTTTTGGAAGAACACTTTATTCTAGAAGCAAAGTTTGTCTTTTGGACATAGTTTGCTTTGGAAGTAATAGTGGCTTCGAAAGATAATATTAACAAACAAAAGTGTTTACTCTCGGAAGAAATTTTACTCTCGGAAGAACTACTTGACTGTGTAACGGAAATCTTTGGGCCCCACTCTGCAAAAAGTAAGATTTTATTCATGATTGTTGAAATATTTTAAATGGTTTATCTTACCGCCTCTGTCAAGTTGGAACCTAAACTGTCCTTTCACGTTATCTGTTTGGCCTTTTACCCACCATTTAAATACTTCGGACTCTCTTTCTTTGAAATCTTTACCACTCTAAAATCCCTAAATTTGCACTATCTTCTTCATTCACTCTCAAATTCCTTTAATCCAACAGTACTTTCACCATAATGGCTTTCAATCCCCAACACAACCAAGTCGCCATCCTTGATTCTTCAAAGGATGACGATTTTGCCCCCATCGTCCAATTTCTAACACAATCTGCATACTTCACTGCTCTAACCGTTAACCCTACCATCTATTCAAACCACATGCCAAATCCTGGGCCAATAGTCAAGACGGTATTCTCAACGATGAAAGGGTTATCAGGTCTAGAATCTGCGGACAGGAGATTACTATAAGTGAAACCACCATCAGGGAGCATCTGGAACTCCATGATGAAAGAGCCCATACTGAGTTCCCTAAGTTTGATTTGGAGGACACTTAATGGGGTATGAAGGAGATGTAAGCAAGTCTACAGTGTAGAAGTTTAACTTTTCTTACAACTAGAAGTACTTGCTACACATAGTCCTACACTGCTTATCAAACAAATCAGGGGGTTAGGATCAAATTCCAAATGATCTGGGCTTCCTAGTCCATAGGTTTGTAAAGGGCCTTCGATTCAACTACTCTCGATTTGTGCTGAACAACCTGAGAGGTAATCTCACTAGGAATACGTTCTATATGTATCCCAAGTTTATTCAGCACATAATCAATTGTGAGTTGGATCAGGATAAACTAGAATGCGCAAATGTTCTAGTGGTTCCCCAAATGAGGCCAGGTATCTTCAAGATGCTGAAGAAGATATCTACTAACTTTACTGGAAGGTTCATTAATCTACTTCCAAGTATGCTTGAGCCAACGGCTCCTGGTGACATCCTTGCAGACCTAGTAGGTGATGAACCCACACCAGACACCACCACTTCACAGCCAATTACTTCTTCCCACCCGATCAAGTTCACATGCTAATGATGCGTCAAACGAACCCTTTCTCAATCTATTATTATTGAACAAGTCCCCTCTATTCATACCAAAAAGGCTAGAGTGGAACACAGGGCTCCCACTCAGCCAGATGTCCAACCATCCTCCATAATAGACCTTAATATCAGTGTTGAGTCTCCTCAGTCTTAATCAGATGAGCCCATTGCCCAAGCCATAAGCCCTCAAGGTGAGTCCTAATATCCCCTGAGAAACCAAATAGGAACAGCCACATCACTAGTTTAACTGTTATTACAGAAGAACTATTAGGTGCTGACCAAGGTCTCGGGTCATTATAAATAACCTCTGAATCCTATCTTAACCTACTAACCTGACCTGATGAGGATATTATGTTCACTCAGGGCAATGATGTTGATCTACCACACCATTCCCCAGATCAACTGAGCCCTAGGGAACCCCTGATATCTAGCCCACATCAGCTAGCCCAAACTGAGGTGAGTCCAAATGGAGTGGAGGTGACTCATGCAGATTCAGCTGCTACTACTGAGAGTGCTTCATTATCCTCTCATGACAGTGGTAACATAAGTAGGACTAAATCTGTGGCAACCTTGCCCATTGATGACTCTGAAAGAGACGTCAGTACGCAAGGGTATCCACGGCATCAAGAAACCACATCTGGTGGTGAGATAAACATACCGGTATGTTATCTCATCCCCTAATGATTCTTCAAAGGAAGTTGAGGGTAGTCTGCAACTCATAATCAGTTACCTACTTTCTAATGTCTCAAACCTTGAATTCAAGGTTAGGACTTTAGAAGATAGGTCCGCCACTCAGCAACTCGAGATTGAAAATCTCAAGGCTCAACTAGCTAAGACACAGATTGAGAAGTCTGTTAGGCATGTACATACGTAGGTTTCTTTAAGTTCTTCCTCTAGTTCATCTACTTCGCAAGATGATGCTACCAAAAAGGGGGAGAATGTACTGAAACAAAAACATACGAAACCTAGCCTTGCCATCATAACAACTTCCCTTGATATTGTTTTTTCTTTTTACTCCACACAGCAATAACCTGCAACCATCTTCCCTCAACCAGCTCCTATTACAATTCAAGTGGACGCAAGGATGTTTATCGACCTTAACAGGCTTCTAACCAAATTTCAGATAAGCTCCTCCCTTGAACAACCATCCCCTGATGTAGATGTTGCCTAATTTGGAGCTAAAAAGCTTCAACGGTTGAGTGCACTACCTACCTCTAAAGATGAAGTTGGTCAACGTAAGTTCTCTATTAAACCTAATATTAACTTCGAAGGGGATATACAGACTCATGGCCCAACAACCGATTTAGAAGGGAGGGGTAATGCAGTTCAAGTTTCTTCTGAAGCAGAAATACAAGCTGTGGAAGGAATCATGGAACTATCTTCCATGTCCGATGACCTGTTCATCATAGAGGCCATTCTTGATCTAGCCTCTGAGGTAAACAATAAGTACTTCCTTACAACTCCCCTATCTCAACCACCAAAAGTCCAGCCCCACTCTCCCTAACCTAAACCCTCTAAGCCTGAGTCTCCAAAGGCTGAATCTTCCTCTGATCCTACGGGGAAGAGGAAGCTCACTACTGAGGAGCTGCTAGAAGAAGAAAGGTTGGAGAAGCTCAAAAGAAAAGGAAGAGTTGATACTAGGAAGTTGTTGGCTGCCAGCAGCAAGGCGGCAACAGCCGCCCAAGAAAGTATCAATAACTAGAAGAGAGTGGAGGTGATAGATAGCTCATCAGCCTGGGAGTAGACAATGAAGAAATAGTTCTACTCCTACTTAATGAGCTTGTGAAGCTAGAGAAGGCAACCTAGCTGCAAAAGGAAAAGGAGGAAGCCGCAATGTTGGCCATAGAGGAGGAGAAAAAGAAAGAGAAGGAGAAAGTTATGGAAAGGGAGAGGTTAGAGAGGATATCCTTTCTCTTCTCTAGAGGCTATTCTTTATAGGAGCTAACACCTCATGATAGTGAGACGATCTTGCTTCTTTTCTTCAAGGAGCAAGATCAAATCACTTAGGAAAGAAGAAGAGTTCCACGAAGAAGCTTAGGGAAAAGAAGAAGAAGGACGAAGAGGCAAAACTTGCAGCAGCCCCAAAGGTGAGAGATAGGGAATGGATGAAGGCCTATCTCAAAGCCCATGGCTTTATCGGTAAGCAACTAGGTCCCATGTTAGAAAAGACCCTATAGCGACATGTCAATGACATCAAGGCTGACATTTGCTTAGGAAGAAGGCAGGAGGTACCACACGTACAAAGTGTTCAGAGGATGGCACCCAAACCAACACCAACACCCAAACCACAACCTATGCCCACACCTTTTCCTTTCCCCATCAAAACTAAACCAACCATTGAGCCTTATACCCCTGAACCCACACCATCAGCCTTACCTACACCCTCATCCTCTGCTTCCTAACAACCACCACCTATCCTTAAACCCAAAACACAACCCCGAACCCAATCATTACCCACACCATCTTCTGAACCTTCTAAGCCTCTGACCTTCGAAGAGTTTAAGGAGATCAAGAAAAGGCTCATTAATTGCACAACCTTGAGCGGGCTCTCTTGTGAAAAAGAGTCTATTAAATTGAAATGTATTGATGACTCTTCTAGTTCCCTCATCAAAGATGCATTCCTTGATCTACCTAGGGGAACACTGGACCAAGCTCTCCAACTTCTTGCAACTAATTCAGACACTCTGAAGGAAGAAGAGAAGAAGTTAAGAAGGAGACTGATAACTTTACTGGATACTAGGAAAGGGGATAAGCTGCCAACACAACCCCTCAATCCTAGAAGGAGAATTATCCAGTGGAGGTCCGATGAACCTTCTCACAGCTTTGTTGTGTAAAGAGAGAATGGTGAAGTAAACAGGCCCAACAATTCATCTCTGTTACACTCCAGCAGATTCAAAATTGTTGAGTTAGTGGAGAAACCATTATCCAATACCTCCAACTCTTAAGTTGCTTCTCATATCAGAAATCATCTAAGCAGTCTTCATGTGGCTGAACTGACAAAGAAGGCCAAGACTGAAGAAGAGTTGAAAACGAGAGCAAGGGATGAGGAAGAACGCACAACCATAAAAGGAAGAACATTCCTTCAGATGGTTGAAGGCCCAACTTCTGACCCTATAGTTAGATTGCAATATGATTACAATTCCCTTCAACTAACTCTCTTCAGAGGGTCACATCAAAGAGTACATGTCATTCAGAGTGACAGACTCGATCTCAACTAATGACTTGTACAAGCTCGTCAGCACCACATCATGGAAGAATAAGGAGACAGACAAATATTTGCAATCCCTAGTGTTAAAGTCCCTAAGGAGCAACTCTTCCAAAGCTAAAGCAACTCTTCTGAGGACAAGTTGAGGATCTTTTAAAGTTTAAAGTATGAAGAGCTTCCGAAGGAATACTAAGTCTTTCGAAAACTAACTAGTTTTCCTTCCGAAGTATATGAAGAACTACTGAAGATAGAGCTAAGTGTTCCGAAGAATGAAGTCATGAAGACCTGCAGAAGACTCGGAAGAAGTTAATTCTTCCAAAGGATAAATGGCCTCGGAAAAACTTATTCTTTTGATGTCATTTACGTTCGGAAGAACCAACTATGAACCAGTGGACAAAAGTATGGGTTGTGTAACATCACTGCCAACTCTAATATACTGCATGGCACATTCCCACACCTATGTAGTTGACCATACTTTATTCCACTTTTCACTTTTATCAATTAGTATAATTACCATCTTTAGTTGGTGACAAAAGGTAAGTCATGGACATCTTATGACTACCTAATCTAGGATAGTATTTTATCTTAGATGCTTTACTTCTAGCAATGTAGTATTTGTTTAGTTGTAAATTTAAGCTGGTCATCCAAGTATAACCGACTGTAGGTAGTAGTATATATAGTTTCTCATTGTAACTCATCAAACCATGCTTGTAAGAGTCTTGTAACACTGAGTTAAGAAGTAATATATACAAGTATCTTGAAAACCTTTCTTGTGTTCATTAACTTATTATATTATTGTCAACTTATTTTAAGATTCTGCTTCATCAACCGAGTGAGACTTAGTATGTTTGTGAGGTAAATCTTGTGATGAGAGATCAACACCGATCCTGCAAGTCATTCCATGTTTCTTTGATGAAGAGTGTTCCATCTATAGTACATCTCTTGTAGCCATGCTGATAGAGATACTGAGATAGTGTCTCATACCACTTCCTTAGAGCTGGTGCTGCCCATAAAAAGCTTTATCAAGCTTGCAAACATAATCAGGATGATCTAGGTCTGCAAAGCCAGGTGTTTGTTTAACATACACCTCCTCATCTATCACCCCATATAGAAAAACACACTTGACATAAAATTGGTAGACCTTGAAATCCTTGGATGCAGCAAAAGCAAGGAATATCGTAACAACTTCAAGTCTTTCCACTAGAGCGAAATGATATGTGTAGTCAATCCCCTATTTTTCTGTATACCCTTGAACAACTAGTTTAGCCTTATTCTTGAGGACAAGTCCTCTATCATCTTTCTTGTTCCTAAACACCCATTTGGTACCTATGGTGGTCTTTCCTAAAAGAAGAGGATATAGGTTCCAAACCTTTTGCCTTTTGAATTGAAAGAACACTTCCTGCATTGCTTCAATCCAACTTCCATCTTTCAATGCCTCATCAACTTTCATTGGTTTTATTAAGGATAAGAAGCAAGAGTATAGACAAACATTTTGTCATAGGTTTGTCCTCTTGTTCTCACCCATGTGTCAACATCTCCAATGATGTTTATGGTAGGGTGTGACTTGTGGATCCTGAGTTGAGGAATCACAGAAAGTTGATTGGACAGATCCAGATTTGTGAAGTTTAGATCTAGCAATGAAGTGTCACCCACCATATCAGCACACTTATCAAGAGAAGCTTGATTCAATAAGTGTGTGGCATCATTGATGTTGTCTTCCATAGAGTGGTTATCAACATCATAAAATTCTTGATCACTGTCACCACCATCATTTCCCCCTACATTTGAAGCTCCTTCATTTGAGTTATGTGCCTCTGAGTTAGACTTTGTAGGTACCTCAGATGTATCAGCTGAATTTGTCATGGTTGTGCTGATAGGAACTCCATCTGTAGGGTTAGTTACCATTGGAGCTAAAGTAGTGTTCTTGCTTGGTCTTCTCAGCTCAAATATTGGATCAGGATCTCCTATTGATAATTTACCTATAGATCCTAAAACATTCTCACAAGATTTGTTAAAACAGTTGGTAACTATATTATGATCATACAGCCAATCAGGACAAGAACCTTTCAGACTGCGAGTGTGCTCATTGAATGTTACATTGTCTAACTCTTCAACCATTCTAGTTCTAAAATTGTATACTCTATAAACCTTAGCTTGAGAAGAGTATCCAATAAAGTGTCCATCATCTGATTTCTAAGCAAATTTGGCTACTTGATCTTTGGTATTCAAGATGGTGCAAGGACATTCAAATGATCTGAGGAAACTAATTAAAGGTTCCCTTATGTGTCACAGTTCATAAGGAGTCTTACCATGAGTCTTAACTACTAAAACTCTATTTTGCACATAGAAGGCAGTGTTGACTACCTCTGCCCACAATGTGATGGGCAGTTTAGAGTCAGACAACATAGTTCTTGTAGCATCAATAAGTGTCATGTTTCTCCTCTAAGTAACACCATTTTGCTAAAGAGTCCTGAGAGTACTATATTGTCTTATAATACCCTTTTCATCATAAAATGTTTCAAGGATTTGGTTCTTGAATTCATGTAAGGCCCCGATCCCGGGCACCTCACAGTTGGTCATTCATACAACTAAATATACATAACATAATACATTTCTTAAAACAATGCAGCGGAAGTCATTAACAAAAAGCATTCATTTTATTTATAGTTACTGTTGTTATGCAATACAACATTGTTTAAACTATAAAAGAACACTTCCATTGATTTCATTACAAAACAACAATAATAACATGTATGAATGGATGCCAATCTTGCCCTGCCAAGTAGCCTCCCCACGTGCCACCCTCAGCAACCATTACCTGCCAACTGAAAATGCATAAAAGTCAGTGTTGCTGAGTGAGTTCTAGTTTTAATATATAAAAATACCTTACACAGTTCGTACATAAAATACTCTTTTCATATAAAGATTTTCTTTACTTTCACACATGTTCATTCGTTATCGCACATATACGTTCATTTCATACTTTATCATTTCATTCGTTATCGCTTGTTTCGTACTTTATCCTTATCTTTCGTTATTGTTCGTTTCATACTTTATCATTCATATTTCATTACTTCGCTCGTTTCGTACTGATTCTAGATCTTGTCAGGCTTTCCCCCATCGTGGTCCGAAACCACCATTCCAAGTACAAAGCCCCGTTACTATTTGGCACAAAGCCCGTGGCCCAAAGCCACCATTCTAGGCACAAAGCCGTACCATATCTTGGCACAAAGCCCAGGGTCGAATGACAGGGATCCCATTCCGTACTGTGGGTTCAGTCACCAAGACTAATCCCCCTGTGTGTGAACCCTCACGGGTTAAAATCGCACGCCATAAAACACACAGTTGAGCTAACAACTCACAAAGTGTTGTGATCCTCCTTTAAATCTACTTGCAAGCCTTTTCTTTCTTTCGTTACGTTTCACTTTTTATCTTTATTATCTTTCACTTCATTACGTTATACTTTACGTTCGTTCACACATTCATCATACTACGTAAAGCAATAACATAATACTTATCGTATATTGTATTATAATATAAATACGTTTTGAAAACCAATAAAAGATAACATCTCATGCACCTAGGCATATAACACATTCATCATCACATCATAATTATTCAACCCTCATATATTCATGCTTAGAATAGTCCAAAACTGCCCATAAATCAAACTAGACTCAAACCCTAAAGATATGTTTTTCCTTAAAGTTTCAGAAAATTTTCTAAGTGCTGGGCGCATGGGAACTATTTGGGCGCATTAGCCCTGTTTGGGCGTTTCTCCACTATGCAGGCGCATGATGTAGGATTCTGTGTGCCCAAGACACTTAGAATATTGATGTGGTTAGTACGTTATGATCCAAGTCGGGTTATACCCAATAACAAGCTTAGCAAACACCAATTAAATATTTAATTGATGATATGATCATGCAATTAAATATTCACACCGATTTAGAAAATGGGTTTTCTAAATAAGTTGCATGTGAGAGGGAACAACTTATTAGGATATTTTGTTCAATAATATTATTTGAAGTGTTATTTAAATTAGTTAGATGACACCAAATAATAATGAGAAATTACAACTTATAAATTAAATGGTTAATTGTATAAGTATGTATATATAACTTGTACATACAATTTATTTAGTAATTGTATGTCTAGTTAACAAGACTTTTAATGTGTGATGTAAAGATTTGAGAGGGAAAGGGTTTTAAAACCCAAATTCGGCCACCCCCTCCTAGTCTCCCACTGGACTAACCTTGCTTTGATACTTACACACATTAAGTTGTCTTGATCTCTCAACTCTCTCACACACACACACTATACATGCAATAGAAAAACACTTCTCCTTTTCTCTCATCCCCTTCGGCCAGGCAGCAAGAAAAGGAGGTTTTAGAAGTGTTTTTGGTGGTGTTCTACCTAACAAGAAGGGTGTTTAGCAAAGGGCTTGGGGTATACAAGCTTGAGGACCTCTACACTTGAAGTCTTGGTCGATACTGGGAGCATCTAACACCTCTTCATTCGTCATTTTTGCTGCTGAGTAAGGTAGATATCACAGCTCATTTGAAGCTGTGATTTTATGTATTTTAGCATATGTTCATAGCTTGATTATTCACATAAAATGATCCTTTGGTTAATGGGTTTGTTTTATACATTTATATGGTCATGTAAATAACATATTTTTAGCTTTTAAACAAGTTTTAAAGCTATATACATCCGCTACGTTTTCAGAAAGTTTAAAGGTTAAACTTCGAATTTGTGTTCTAACAAACCCATCAATGGCATCAAGAGCCGGTTATGTGGATAACTTGCTTGTTCTTAGTCTTTAAAATCGGTTTTAAAGAAGCATAATCAACTTATTAAGGCTGATTTTGGGCTGCTATATTTCTGTTTTATTGAATCCCCAACTTTCAAGGTTATATTATACATGCTTGTGGTTAAATCTTGAAAGATATATATGTTGATATGTTGTGTTGTTTGGACAACATCTAAACCCAAAATTTTCAGTTTATGTTGGCCGAAAATTCGTGGGTTTTAAGGGGATTCATAGTTACATTTTGGGTGATATGATGGATGTTTATTTTAGTGCATAATCTAGCCATTGACCTTGTGTTGTTTGGATGTTGGTAATGGTTGTATTCATTCATTCAATTGGGTTGTATTATCTATTGTTTGTGTTTTGTTTCAAGTGTAATTTATTTATTATTGGGTTGTAATAAATAGATTAGGTGTATTTTCATTTTACTAGATATCTTGTATTAGGACTTTATATCTTGTAATATGAAGACATACACATTGGAAGCACAAAGGAAGGTCATAAAAGAAACATGGAGCATTTTGGATGCGGTTTCAAGTGGGAGGCTTTTGGAAGCTTTCTATGTAATTTGTTTATGACCCTTAGGAATGCCCTATGGACCACACTTGTGATGGCAAACAAGTATGGACAACTTTAGATGCTATGGTTATGCACATATGCAAATTGTGGTTGTTTATATTATGCTTGTTTGATTGTGGTTTTATGAATGATTTATGATATTTGGATATAATAAACAATCTTAGGCCATGTTTGATATAGCTGACCCAACGTCTGACCGCTGACTGGCTGACTCGGTAAGCCAGTCAGCGCGTTTGATTCGTCTGACTGGAGCTTCTGACCCGGACTGGAGGACTGACCTAGTCCTCATTTTCTTCCCTTCTGACCCAATCCACAACCCCCCTACGCCTCTCTTCTGCCTGTCATCTTAAAGAAATGACTCCACCCACAACCCACCCACAACCATCGAATAACATCATCGATCGACACCAATCCTCATTCAACCATCCGACGACCTCATCCCTGTCAACCGAACACACAATCGACCGACACCATCACCGACTAGAACCACACAATCGACTGACACCACCAACGATTGAAACAACAAATCACCTTCAATCTCCGACCATCGACAACAGCATCATCCACTGTCGACCTTCGATATAACCACTTGACCACCGTAAACAACAATCGACCGCAACCATCACCATCTCCGACCAATCATCAAATCATCTTTCGTTTGAACACCTCCTGCCAAATCGCAACCATCATCTTCTTCGAACCAAGTTCGAGAGATCGTGAGGCAGAAAGCTTTGAGAGATTATGACTTCGAGAGATACTGAGAGAGTTCGAGAGAATTCGAATTTAGGAGGAAGAAAGCAATCGGAATCTGCTTTAAAAGGCTCTTGACCTCCTTATTTTTGAAGAATTCTAATTTTGACTTTTGTTTTTTTGATGTGTATGTACATGTATATATTGCTTATGTGTATGTATGTATGTAAGGTTATTTTTATCATTCAGCAGAGTCAGTCAGATACTAAATCAAACAGCCAAGTTTCAGTCAGATGCAGACACAGTCAGAACTTCTTACTGGGTCAGCTTCTGACCCAGTCAGATCTTACTCAGTCAACGCAATCAAACAGCCCCTTAATAAAAATGATCTTAACAAGCTAATATAATATGGTTCTTAATCATTAAGTATTAATAAATGGTTATTAAAAGGATTAATGGTTTTATAAATAAAATGGGTTTTATTAAAAGAACCATAGGGTATCTTGTATTTGAAAGCATGCAAATACAAGTACATAGAGTTTTCTAAACTAGAATTATGAAAACTTTGAATACCTAACAAACAAGTTTAACACCGTCCTTTTGCACAACACTTAAGTCATACGGGAACTCTTAATGTAATAAAGGTCACCTAACCATTTTGAGGGAACTTGTGACATAAGGTGAGAATACCACATTGGTGGGATAAAGGTCCCCTAACCACTTATGTTGGTAAACTCACATGTGTGTGCAAGTAGGATAACTTGATTTGCAAAACATGTTAAATGGATCACCTACAATATGGTTTCCAAATGGTGTTGATGGGATTAACATGCCGACTTTACATATGATGTTTAAAGTCGATCCCATACCTCAAGAAGTTGCAAATGGTTGCAACCGTCAATCATTGACCACGTTATTAATTTATATCGTGGGATAAAGGTCACCTAACCACAATTTAAATGTAATGTTGGGTTCTAGATTTTAATATAAAAATGACCTTAAAAGGCATTAATTATTAAAAAATAGCAATATCGAAAATACTAAAATAGATCTTTGTTAAATTTTGTAGATGGCCACCAATAATGAAAATCACGATAACTCATCCGCGTCCAACCAATCATTACGAGCGATCCTCCAAAAGGAACATCTAAATCATAACAACTTTATTGATTGGTATCGAAACTTGAGAATCGTTCTCAAGCAAGAGAGAAGGTCATATGTTTTAGACGACCCTATCCCTGATCAACCTACTGAGGATGATGAGGAGGCCTACAACGATTGGCTTAAATACACTGAGGACTCCGTCCAAGTGTCTTGTCTCATGCTAGCGAGCATGACTCCGGATCTCCAAAAGGAGTATGAACATCACGGAGCTTACGACATGATAACCCAGCTGAAGGAAACGTTCCAACAGCAAGCAAGGGTTGAGCACTTCGAAACGGTTCGAGCACTCCATGCATGTCGTATGGACGACAACCAATCTGTTTCATCTTATGTACTTAAGATGAAAAGTCATATTGACCTCCTCGAGAGGCTAAATTGTCCCGTCTTGAAGGAATTGGCCACAGATTTGATCCTAAATGGCCTAACCAAGAAGTTCGAGACATTCGTGTTGAACTACAACATGAATGCATGGGACAAAAGCATTAGTGAGCTTCAGTCAATGCTCAAAACGGCCGAGGCGGCCATGGGTAAAAGGGTTTTACCCGTTCTTACCATCATTGAAGGTGGGAACAACAAAAGGCCTCATCCCGCACCCAAGGCAAAGGTTGCCAAGGGTAAGGAACCCGTTTGGGGAAAAGGGAAAGGGGTGGTAAGGGTACCACCCAAACCACAAGAGAAGAAGCAAAAGGTTGCTACTAATGACCCATGCTTCAAGTGTGGGGAGATAGGATATTGGGCAAGGAATTGTCCTGTCCATCTCCAAGAGTTGAAAGCAAAGAGGGATGCCGGGCAGATCTCAGGTACAATATACATGATTCATAATGATCTTAATGTTACATCTTCTAACACATGGGTATTGGATACCGGATGTGGAACTCATATTTGCAATTTGTTGCAGGGGTTCACAAGAAGTAGGGACTTCAAACAAGGGGATGTTAGCCTCTTCATGGGCAATGGAACTAAAGTTTTAGTTAAAGCTCGTGGGGACTACATCCTAAGACTTCCAAGTGGTTTGGAAGTTATTTTGAAGAATGTTTTGTATGCTCCTAGTTTGACTAGGAACATTATTTCTGTATCCCAATTAAGACATTATGATTATGTATTATCCTTTATTGAAAATGATATTCATGTTTCTTTAAATGGTATGTTCTATTTTAAAGCTATTCCCATTAATGGTATTTATGAATTGGTTCATGAAAATACTTTAAATAGTTCATTGTACCAAACTAACACCAAGAAACTCAAGTTGGACTTGAGTGATACCTATCTTTGGCATTGTCGTCTTGGTTATATAAACAAGAAACGTTTACAAACACTTCAAAAGAATGGTCTTTTAAAAACAAATGAATGTGATTCATTTGATATTTGTGAATCTTGTTTACAAGGAAAGATGACTAAGGCACCCTTTAGTGGAACTAACGAAAGGGCAAAAGATTTATTAGGAATCATACATTCGGATGTATGTGGTCCTTTTAAGCCAATTACTAGGAATGGTGAAAGATACTTTATTACCTTTACCGACGATTATAGTCGCTATGGGTATGTGTACTTATTAAGGCACAAAGATGAAGCTTTGGAAATGTTCAAAATCTTCAAGAATGAAGTAGAAAATCAACTCAATAAGTCAATTAAAATTCTCCGTACCGATAGAGGAGGTGAATACCTAAGTGATGTTTTTCAAGATCATCTTAGGAGTTGTGGGATTGTCTCATAACTCACTCCACCTGGAACACCACAACATAATGGTGTGTCTGAGAGGAGGAATCGAACCTTATTGGATATGGTCCGATCTATGATGACTAGAAGCACATTGCCTCTATCATTTTGGGGTTTCGCTTTGCTCTCCGCAGCCCGTATTCTAAATATGGCCCCAACCAAAAAGGTGGAAAGGACACCTTTTGAGATATGGCGTGGAAGAGTTTCATCCCTATCATACTTAAGGGTTTGGGGATGTGAGGCTTATGTTAAGACTCCCACCCCAAACAAATTGGAAGTCCGATCCACCAAGTGTATCTTTGTAGGATATCCTAGAGATTCTATGGGATATTATTTCTATGATCCACTGGAACAAAAGGTGTTTGTTGCCAGAAAGGGTGAGTTCTTAGAAGCAAAGTTCCTTATGGAAGGAGCTAGCAGTAGAACAGTGGACATTGAGGAAGATCAAGAACCACAATCTGATGCATGTTTGGTTGAAACTAGCACTCAACATGAGGATGTTGAGGATGATCAAGGGGTTGATCAATACACACAAGACGTTCGCAGAAGTAGTAGAACTAGTAATCCACCTGAAAGATACGGATTTTTCATGGATGGATGCTATGTGGTAGATTCAGATGAACCAACCACATACCATAATGCAATGTCCAATTCAGATTGTGACAAATGGCTAGAAGCCATGAACGTTGAGATGCAATCCATGTATGACAATCATGTTTGGGAACTTGTTGTACCACCTCTTAATTCCAAGGTAGTTGGAAGTAAGTGGGTTTTCAAGAAGAAAACCGATATGCATGGAAACTTGGATACTTATAAAGCTAGACTTGTAGCAAAGGGTTTCACTCAAACTCAAGGGGTTGACTATGATGAAACCTTCTCACCTGTTGCGATGCTAAAGTACATAAGGATATTGTTTGCCATAGCTGCTCATTATGATTATGAGATTTGGCAAATGGATGTCAAAATCGCTTTCCTAAATGGATATCTTGAGGAAGATGTCTATATGGTTCAGCCTGAAGGTTTTGTCGATCCAAAACATCCTAATAAAGTATGCAAGTTAAAGAAATCAATCTATGGATTGAAACAAGCATCGAGAAGCTGGAATCACCGTTTTGATGAGGAAGTAAAGAAATTTGGCTTCATCAGAAATGCTGATGAGGCTTGTGTGTATAAGAAGGCTAGTGGGAGCACAATAACTTTCCTAGTATTGTATGTTGATGACATACTACTATTTGGAAATGACATTCCAACCTTGGAAGGTGTAAAAACCTGGCTTGGAAGTTGTTTTTCCATTAAGGATCTTGGTGAGGCCGCCTATATTCTGGGAATAAAGATCTATAGGGATAGATCAAGGCGGTTGATTGGTTTGAATCAAAGTGCATACATTGATAAGATCTTGAAAAGGTTCAAGATGGATAACTCTAAGAAATGTACCGTACCTATTCAAAGAGGAACAATATTGAGTACGACTCAATGTCCAAGCTCAAAGGATGAGCAAGATAAAATGAAGGCAATCCCATATGCATCTGCTATTGGATCCATCATGTATGCGATGATATGCACTCGACCGGACGTGTCATGCGCCTTAAGCATGACAAGCCGATACTAGCAAAATCCTGGAAACGGTCATTGGATGGCTGTTAAGAACATACTCAAGTACCTAAGGAGGACAAGAGATATGTTCCTAATCTATGGATCTAGTGATGAGGAACTCGTTGTAAAAGGTTACACGGATGCGAGTTTCCAAACCGATCGTGACGATTCACGGTCACAATCGGGATACATTTTCATTCTGAATGGAGGAGCGGTCTCTTGGAAGAGCTCCAAGCAGGATGTGGTGGTTCTATCAACTACAGAATCAGAATACGTCGCCGCCTCATTGGCAGCTCAAGAAGCTACATGGTTAAAGAAATTCATTGCCGATCTAGGGGTTGTCCCTTCCATTCAGGACCCCTAGAGATCTTTTGTGATAACGAGGGTGCGATTGCTCAAATCAAGGAACCCCGTGCTCATCAAAAGACTAGGTACATTGAGCGGAGATTCAACTACATAAGAGATGAAGTTGAAAAGGGAAAGATATGTATTCGCAAAGTTTACAAGGATCAAAACATTGCGGATCCTCTCATGAAGCTCCTTGAAAAGGCAAAGCATGAAGGTCATACTTGTGCCATGGGACTTCGATATTCTAGTGATTAGATTTGATCAGTAAATTTTGTATTTGGATATGTGGAACTCTTTATTATTTGAATAAAATTATTTGGTTATAATGTTTCAATTAATGTTCCAATTTAGCATGTTTAATCCATGAGTAAAATGTTTACTCTAAATGTCCGTAGTCATTCAGACTTGTAGGAACAAGTATAAAGGTAAGATTATTATGAACTTGGATTGGTTGATATTCATAAGGATGAATATAGAGCAATGGGTTGCTACCAAGGTTCATAGATATTTGTGGGATACAAATATTGGACTAACCTGCATCTCAAATTTTACTACATGGAATCTTATTGATTGATCATAAGTAAATTTGAGTAAAGGAGAATATCATTTGGTATCCTCCGACCTGAGATACATATTGGGTTTTGATATTCACCAAGTATCATACCTTGTGCTAATTCTTCACTGTCCTGAAATAGTGGACAGTACATAAGTATATGTTCAGGTATGACACGAGGTGTTTGTGAGAAACGTATGTAGTCAAGATGGAATTTGTTCCTCTTATTCGTTGAGAGTTAGATGTCTAAGGCCTGATAAGTTAAATCAACAAGAAATGATCATTTTGTGTTCTTGGATTTAACATGACATCTGTAATAAAAGGATAGATGATTGATTCACCTAAATCATTTCAAGTAGGGTACTTGAAAGGGATGATGTTATTGAATGGCCATAAGTCATGCGTATTAAGGGTAGTAAACCGTTGTTAGGCGGTATTTACTGCTTGCATCAATATTCTATGAATCTTGGGCAAGTAGGAGATTGTAGGATTCTGTGTGCCCAAGACACTTAGAATATTGATGTGGTTAGTACGTTATGATCCAAGTCGGGTTATACCCAATAACAAGCTTAGCAAACACCAATTAAATATTTAATTGATAATATGATCATGCAATTAAATATTTACACCGATTTAGAAAATGGGTTTTCTAAATAAGTTGCATGTGAGAGGGAACAACTTATTAGGATATTTTGTTCAATAATATTATTTGAAGTGTTATTTAAATTAGTTAGA
This sequence comes from Flaveria linearis, assembly GCA_024085815.1. NCBI lineage: Eukaryota > Viridiplantae > Streptophyta > Magnoliopsida > Asterales > Asteraceae > Flaveria > Flaveria linearis. The sequence goes on along the minus strand of CM044009.1, from coordinate 39,000,730 downwards.
TGACACCAAATAATAATGAGAAATTACAACTTATAAATTAAATGGTTAATTGTATAAGTATGTATATATAACTTGTACATACAATTTATTTAGTAATTGTATGTCTAGTTAACAAGACTTTTAATGTGTGATGTAAAGATTTGAGAGGGAAAGGGTTTTAAAACCCAAATTCGGCCGCCCCCTCCTAGTTTCCCATTGGACCAACCTTGCTTTGATACTTACACACATTAAGTTGTCTTGATCTCTCAACTCTCTCACACACACACAATACATGCAATAGAAAAACACTTCTCCTTTTCTCTCATCCCCTTCGGCCAGGCAGCAAGAAAAAGGAGGTTTTAGAAGTGTTTTTGGTGGTGTTCTACCTAACAAGAAAGGTGTTTAGCAAAGGGCTTGGGGTATACAAGCTTGAGGACCTCTACACTTGAAGTCTTGGTCGATTTTGGGAGCATCTAACACCTCTTCCTTGGTCGTTTTTGCTGCTGAGTAAGGTAGATATCACAGCTCATTTGAAGCTGTCATTTTATTTATTTTAGCATATGTTCATAGCTTGATTATTCACATAAAATGATCCTTTGGTTAATGGGTTTGTTTTATACATTTATATGGTCATGTAAAGAACATATTTTCAGCTTTTAAACAAGTTTTAAAGCTATATACATCCGCTGCGTTTTCAGAAAGTTTAAAAGGTTAAACTTCGAATTTGTGTTCTAACAAACCCATTACATGAGCCTTTACTTAACCATTTCTAACTTAGGTGCATGAGCCTTTTGGGCGCATGGGCACTATTTGGGCGCATGACTCTATACTTAGGCATTTACAGCCTAAACTTAGATGCATGATGCACTGTTTAAGCGCATCAGCCTACACTTAGTCTTTTAAGCCAATTTTTCAGGCGCACGAGCCATATTTGGGCGCATGGCCATACTTCTAATTTTTCTAAGGCAAAACTAAGGCGCATGGGCCCTGTTTGGGCGCATGAACACCAACATGTATGTTTCTAACATATTTTTCAGTCCCAATTTTATCTTAAACATTTTCTAAGCCTTATACTACCATTCTAAGCCCTAACTTAGTATGCACAACCACAAAACACTAACATACACGCATTATTACATACGGTTATACATACAACTTTTTATAAAAACTATTTACATGCATTTTCAGCCCCAAAACTTTTAAAAACGTGTAAAACCGGGGTCTAGAAACTCACCTTAGCTACTTGAACATTGAAGATGTTTCTAACACCTAAACACTTCCAAAAACACAAACCCAAACCCATGCATACACATGAGAACATGTATAAACCGGCTACATGGCCAAAAACCCATAAAAATTAGCCCAATTGCACTAAATTTACTCACCTTAGATAAATTCAGCTGTTTCTCTCCCAAGAACCGAAGCTTTGCTGCTTTCTCTCTCTAAAATATCGAGCAGTAGTGTAGCAGGGTAGTGTGGGTGGCCATACCACCTTTTAAACAAAATAATAATATTATTTTGTCCTATTTACACTTAGCCCCCTCCACTTTGGCTTCCTTTTCTTTTCTTACAAAATGCTTTTCTTTTCTTCTCTCATTTCTTTTCCTTTCTTTTGTTTGATAAAATTTTCCGGGTGTTACAAGTCTACCCCCTTAAAGAGGTTTCATCCCCGAAACCCATCATTCCTTAAATACCTGTAGGTAATGCTGTCTCATCTCTTCTTCAGTCTCCCACGTAGACTCCGAACCCCTCCTGTGCTTCCACTGCATTCGCACCAGTGGAACCACTTTATTCCTTAATCGCTTCTCCTTCCGATCAATGATTGCCACTGGCTGCTCTACATAATTTCCGTTCATCAACTTCGATATCATCCAATGGTACAATCATATCTTCATCGGCTAAGCACTTTCTTAGATGAGATACATGGAATGTCGGATGTATTCCACTTAACTCATCAGGCAGTTCTAAGCGATAGGCCACCTCTCCTACACGTGCGATGATTCGGAAAGGTCCTATGTACCTCGGGCTTAACTTACCTTGCTTTCGGAACCGGATGATTCATTTTGAAGGTGAGACCTTCAACATAACTTGGTCGCCCACCTTGAATTCTATCGATCTACGTCGCTTATCGGCATACGACTTATGTCTATCATTTGCCACTTTCATGAAAGCCTTGATCTTTTCTAACTTCTTAGTGGTAGCCTCGATCACCTCAAAGCTTCCCAACTCTTTCTGTCCAATATCACCCTAACATACGGGTGTCCTACACCTTCTACCGTACAGCATCTCATAAGGTGACATACCAATACTGGCATGCAAATTGTTGTTATATGAGAATTCTGCCAACGGTAAGTGATCATCCCAACTTCCTCCAAAATCGATCACACATGCTCGGAGCATATCCTCAAGCGTCTGAATCATCCTCTCAGACTGACCATCTGTCTGAGGATGATAAGTCGTGCTAATGTGTAGCCTCGTTCCATCGCATCATGGAATCTCTTCCAAAACTTTGATGTGAATCGGGTGTCACGGTCCAACATGATAGACATCGGCACACCATGATGAGCCACAATCTATTTGATGAACAGATCTGCCAGTCTCTCGGATGAATACGTCTAACGGATTGGTAGGAAGTGAGCACTCTTCGTTAGTCGATCGAAAATCACCCAAACGGTGTCGTACCCCTGTGCCGTGCGGGGTAACTTAGTGATCAAGTCCATGGTGATGTGCTCCCACTTCCACTCGGGTATATCCAACGGTTGGATTTTCCCATATGGTTTTTGGTGTTCTGCCTTCACTTGCAAACAAGTAAGGCATTTACTCACATACTCTGCTACACCGTGCTTCATACTCGGCCGCCAATAGTCTTTCATCATGTCTTGATAAATCTTGGTGGCATCAGGATGAATGGAGTATCGAGTTTTATGAGCTTCATCCATAATCAGCCCCCGTAGGTCTCCGTAACGAGGAATCCATGTTCGCCAATTCTGCGTTCTAACACCGTGAGTGTTCTTACCCAACTCTGTGACTAGTCCTCTCATTCTTTCAGAGTTAAGACGATCTTCTTTCAACGCCTATTCTTGAAATCCCTTCACCTGTGTTATCACATCAGCGGTCATAATCAACTGATAAGCCTTCACTTGAATTGGCTCGGGTCTCTCCTTTCAGCTAAGGGCATCGGCCACAACATTGGCCTTACCCGGATGGTAATGGATCTCATAATCATAATCCTTGATGAGCTCTAGCCACTTCCTCTGTCTCATGTTAAGATCCTTTTGCTCAAAGAAATACTTTAAGCTTTTGTGATCCGTGAAGATTGTGCACTTTGTCTCGTACAGGTAGTGTCTCCAAATCTTCAACGTGAAGACCACAGCCGCTAACTCCAAATCATGGGTAGGGTAGTTGACTTCATGCTTCTTCAGCTGTCAGGATGCGTAGGCTATTACCCTTCCACGTTGTATTAACACGCAACCTAGTCCCGAATAAGAAGCATCTGAATATACCACTAAGTCTTCACTCCCCTCGGGTAATGTCAAGACAAGAGCTTGAGTCAATCTCACCTTCATCTCCTCAAAAACACATTCCTGCTCTTGACCCCACACAAATTTCACATCCTTGCAAGTCAATATAGTCAAAGGTGAGGCTATATTGGAAAAGTCCTGAATGAATCTCCTAAAATATCCCGCCAAACCCAAGAATCTACGGATCTCAGATGGTGTCTTTGGAGACTTCCGTTGCATCACCGCCTCAACCTTTACCGGGTCTACCATAATTCCTTTAGCATTCACCACGTAACCCAAAACTTGAACCCCACGCACCCAAAAAGCACACTTAGAGAACTTAGCGTACAACTTCTCTTTTCTAAGTGTCTCTAACACCTCGCGTATGTGGTCGGCATGTTCCTCCTCACTTCTCGAATAAATCAGTATATCGTCAATAAAAACAATCACTGATTTATCTAACATTGGCCGACATACTTGGTTCATTAAATCCATAAAAGCAGCTGGCGCGTTAGTTGGACCAAAAGACATAACGAGGAACTCATAAGGTCCATAACGCGTGCGAAAAGTTGTCTTAGGGATATCTCGCTCCTTCACCTTCAATTGATGGTAGCCAGATCGAAGATCCATCCTTGAAAACCAACTGGGACCTTGAAGCTAGTCAAATAAGTCGTCAATCCTTGGTAACGGATATCGATTCTTTACTGTCAACTTGTTCAGCTCTCGATAGTCGATGCACATCCGCATGCTACCTTTCTTTTTCACAAATAGTACTGGAGCACCCTAAGGATATTTACTCGGTAAAATAAACCCTTTATCCATTAACTCCTGCAGTTGATCCATGAGTTCCTTCATCTTAGTAGGAGCTTATTGATACGGTGCTTTGGTAACGGGTTGAGCACCGGGTATCAGATCAATCTGAAACTCAATCTCACGGTCCGGTGGCACACCTAGCAAGTTTTCTGGGAACACGTCCGGAAAGTCACATACCACTGGCACATCGGACATTTGTGGTACTGACGCATCCACATCTTTCACGTAGGCCAGATAGGCACTAAATCCACGTCGCATGCACTTTTCCACCACCGCCATCGAAATCACCTTTGGAAACGTAGTGACGCGATCACCGTAAACCGTCACCGAACTCCCATCGGGCGCATTTAATGGAATCATCTTCTTACGACACATGATGTTTGCCTCATAGGTTGCTAACCAATCCATCCCTAGTACTACATCGAATCCGCCTAGGGGCATCACATGTAATTTAGCAGAAAACCTATGACCTTCTAATTCTATGGCATAGTCCTCTATCACATCAGTAATTCTAGTGGACTTACCAATAGCAGTTTCTACATCAAAAGGTTCGCCAATACTTCTACGACTAACAAGCAACTTAGCACAGAAAGAAGTAAAAATAAAACTCCTACTAGCACCAGAATCAAATAACACAGAGGCACAAGTTTGGTTTACTAGAAACATACCTGACACGACATCGAAATCCTCTCTAGCCTCCTCTTGCATCATCGAAGGCTCTAGCACTCGCCCTCTGTCCTCCTTCCTCTTGCTTCTCCTTCATTACAGAACTCTCGGTCTGTGGCTTCTTGCAGTCCCTGCTTATGTGGCCTTCCTCTCTGCAGTTATAACACCGTATAAGTCCACACACCTTTGCCACATGACCGGGCTTCCCACACTTGAAGCACAAATTCATTCCCCACTTGCACTCACCAACGTGCTCTCTTCCATATTTACCATACTTCTTTATTCCCAAACTTGATGACCCCACTCTACGGTCATCAACCTTCGTCCTCTTGTTGTTTGGAGTGAAACCGCCATGTCCAAACCTCTTCCCATTCCAGTTTCTATCACCACCACCTGCTTTCTTCACCTCAACCAGTGTCAATTCTCTCTCATCATACAACCTCCCAGCCAAATCCACTGTCGACCTGAAAGTGCTTGGTCGGCAGCAATCAAGTGCCTGCGAACATCAGCTGGCAATCCTTGAATGTACTTCTTGATCTTCTAAGATACCGGTGTCACTTGATCCGGTACTAGCCTCGCAATCTCGTTAAACTTGGTAGTATACTACTGGTGTGTCATGGTTCCCGCCTCCAGCTGTAGGAACTCCCTCTCAATCTTATCTAATTCCCTGTGAGGATAGAACTCCTTGATCACCAGCTTCTTCAACTCCGACCACCTCATTCTATTAATGGCCCTGCTACCCTCAGCCTGGACAATATTGTCCCACCAACATAAGGCCATGTCCAAAAACAAGTGGGTAGCAAATTTCACTTTCTGGTCTTCTCGGCACTCGCTGATGTCAAGTACCGCCTTCATTTCTCTCACCTATCGGTGAGAAGTAGCAGCAGTACCATTCCCATAGAATGTTAGGAGCTTGCGCCTCTGAAATTCCCCATAGTTGTAACCACATGCAGTTTCCTGCACCGATTCTTCCTCCTCCTCCTCACTCTGATCGTTCCCTCTCTTATCTTCCTGTGGTCCTTCTTCTCTCCTTCTTCTCGTCCTCCCTTCCAGCTTTGATCACTTCAGTCACTACAGATGGTAGAATCGTCTGCATGATTTGATGCACCTCCTCCAGTACTGCCTCTTTTACCGAGGCCCTTAGATTTGCACTCTCATCACCAACTTCCTGGTGATGCATCTCAGGCTCTTCACGGGCCCTCTCAGTCGTCTTAGTCTTGTTCGTAGTGACATGTGGTTCAGCACCACGTCTTCCCTGTACCCCTCCCCTAGAGGCCTTAGATGATCTACCTCTAGCCATCCTCTAATCACTATAAGATTCAAACACTAACATGGTCATTCAAGGAATAGCTTAGTTTATGTTAAGTATAGTAAGTCCCTAATTACAGTGGCCAGTTGTGATAAGCCACTTACTTTACTCTTCATACCCCAAGCATTTCTTATCCTGACTACATTAGTATCTAAATCTACTATAAGCACATAATCAACTAGCATATGCACATAACTCCAATTAACTTCAAGAAAAGAAATACCTGATGGCATGTAGCTACTCGGGCTAGCATCCCTTTCCTTTAGTCCCACTCTCAATTTAAGATTAGGTTTTAAAAATATTTTACCCAATTCACTTAAACTTTGACTCTGAAACTAACTTGTAAGGCCCCGATCCCAGGCACCTCACAGTTGGTCATTCATAGCACTAAATATACATAACATAATACATTTCTCAAAAACAATGCAGCGAAAGTCATTAACAAAAACCATTCATTTTATTTATAATTCATGTTGTTATGCAATACAACATTGTTTAAACTACAAAAGAACACTTCCATTGATTGCATTACAAAACAACAATAATAACATGTGTGAATGGATGATCTTGCCTTGCCAAGTAGCCTCCCCGCGTGCCACCCTCAGCAACCATTACCTGCCAATTGAAAATGCATAAAAGTCAGCATTGCTGAGTGAGTTCTAGTTTTAATATATAAAAATACCTTACACAGTTCGTACATAAAATACTCTTTTCATATAAAGACTTTCTTTACTTTCACACATGTTCATTCGTTGTCACATGTATGCGTTCGTTTCATACTTTATCATTTCATTCGTTATCCCCCATCCTAGTCCGAAACCACCATTCCGAGCACAAAGCCCTATTACTATTTGGCACAAAGCCCGTGGCTCGAAGCCACCATTCTAGGCATAAAGCCCCGTTTCTAAATGGCACAAAGCCGTATCATATCTTGGCACAAATCCTGGGGTCGAATGACAGGGATCCTGTTTCGTACTGTGTGTTTAGTCACCAAGATTGATCCCCCTGTGCGTGAACCCTCACGGGTTAAAATCGCACGTTATAAAACACACAATTGAGCTAACAACTCACAAAGAGTTGTGATCCTCCTTGAAATCTGCTTACAAGCCTTTTCTTTCTTTCGTTACGTTTCACTTTTCATCTTTCTTATATTTCACTTCATTACATTATACTTTATATTCATTCACACATTCATCATACTACGTAAAGTGATAACATAATACTTATCGTATATTATATTATAATATAAATACGTTTTGAAAACCAATAAAAGATAACATCTCATGCACCTAGGCATATAACACATTCATCATCACATCATAATTATTCTACGCATAAACCCTCATATATTCATGCTTAGAATAGTCTAAAATAGCCCATACTTATAATCTTTCTAAGGCAAAACTTAGGTGCATGGGCCCTGTTTAGGCGCATGAACACCAACATGTATGTCTCCAACATACTTTTCAGTCCCAAACTCATCTTAAACATTTTCTAAGCCCCATGCTACCAGCCTAAGCCCTAACATAGTATGCACAACCACAAAACACTAAAATACACTCATTGTTACATATGGTTATACATACAACTTTTTATAAAAACTATTTACATGCATTTTCAACCCCAAGACTTTTAAAAACGTGTAAAACCGGGGTCTAGAAACCCACCTTAGCTACTTTCAAGCTTAAACTTTTCCACTTGAACATTGAAGATGTTTCTAACACCTAACCACTTCCAAAAACACAAACCCGAACACATGCATACACATGAGAACATGTATAAACCGGTTACATGGCCAAAAACCCATAAAAATTAGCCCATTTGCACTAAATTTACTCACCTTAGATGAATTCAGCTGTTTCTCTCCCTAGAACCGAAGCTTTGCTGCTTTCTCTCTCTAAAATATCGAGCAGTGGTGTACAGGGTAGTGTGGGCGGCCATACCACCTTTTAAACAAAATAATAATATTATTTTGTCCTATTTACACTTAGCCCCCTCCACTTTGGCTTCCTTTTCTTTTCTTACAAAATGCTTTTCTTTTCTTCTCTCATTTCTTTTCCTTTCTTTTATTTGATAAAATTTTCCAGGTGTTACAATTCAGTTCCTTAATCATATCTTATGGTCTTGACCTTGTGATCACATTGACTCTCAACTTTTAGAATGAAGTTTTTCAAGATCTCAGGAGTATCATCCTTAGTACTAAAGAAGAAGACCCAAATAAATCTTATGAAATCATCTGTGATCACAAAATAGTATGAGTTCCTTCTTAGACTCATTACACTAGTGGGGCCAAATAGATCCATGTGTAATAAGTGTAGGGGAGTAGTGATAGAGTTCTTTTCCTTTGACTTGTGAGGCAACTTGTCTTGCTTTCCTTTCAAGCATGCAACACAGTGATCATCACTTGTAAACTCTTTCTTTGGCAATCCAGTTACCAAATTATTCTTTATTAATTTGTTCATGTTTTTAAAGTTTACATGGCATATTCTTTTACACCAAAGGAAAGACTCATCACTCTTTGCTTTAGATAGAAAACAAGAAACTTCTCATGAGGGAGATGTTTCTTGCAAATCCATACATGTTTCTTTTCCTAGGGGCTCTGAGTAGAATATGCTCTTAAGGAATGATCACCCCAGGCTTGAGAACAATGCACTCGTGCTCAGTGAATAGCATGTTGTGTCTCTGATCATTAAATTAGGATACACTTAGTACATTGTACCCAACCTCCTTAACAAAGTTTAACTTTTTTATGCTGACATTACCATTTGTGACCTTGCCGCTTCCTATAATGTAACCAGCTGCATCTCCTCCAAAAGCAACTGCCCCTCCATCAATTTTCTCAAAGTTTTGAAGCAAAAAGCCATGTCATGTCCCTGGAACAGCCACTATCAATGTTCCATACATTCCTCTTAGTCTTTAGTGTAAGGTTTATTTGTAAGGCTGATGCAACCCAAACACCCAAAGTCTCTCCTGCATGCATGCACAAGTATACTGAAGTGGAATGCTTTGGAAGTTTCACACAGTGCCTTAGAAATCACTCTAAGTGTGAAATCTTCCGAAGCCAAGACCAATATCTTCCGAAGCCAAAGTTAAAGTCTTCCGAAGCTTCAAAGACAAAGTCTTCCGAACCCAACTATTGAAGACAGATTTATTCTGAAGACTTTTTGATCACATGCTTTATCTGATGTACTTTTTACCTAAAGCTGGACCCCTTTCCACTGCAACTCTGATAAGACACCAACTTTACATGAGTTGTTGAAAAGGTCCATGATTTTGGTAACTATACATTGAGGTCTTGAGTCTGTAACTTTCCACTTTATGTACTTTATCCTTTTTGTAATATATTAGGATGTGAGCTATGGCATGTCATAGTCACTAGTCAAAAGGCAATCTGCCTTTTGACTCTACATTGATTTTGTTGTCTAGATCATGTATCCAGCTGGCCTTCAAAGTATGGCCCACTGTAGGTTATAGTATAAGTATTTCTGGTCCTTGTATCTTATTAGTAGAACTTTGGAAACATTTTTAAGGAACTAGAGAGCAATATACATCAACCTTGAAAACCAATTACTAGTGTTGTTCTTGTTCTGTCTCATAACACTTGTGTTTCTTAGTTCTCAAAACTGATTTTTCCAGTTCCCCATTTGAATTGTTAAGTGTTGTTGCACACTCTCCTCTTTGTGTTGTTGTGTTGTAAGTGCATACCCTTCAACGGTCCTGCAATTGGTATCAGAGCATTTCAGGCTCTTGATATAAGATCTCACCATCTTAAGATCCCTCACACACATAAAATACTTAACCCTTCAAATGGCAGCTATCTCTAAAGCTGATATGGAAACTGGAACCATGACAAAGTCCCCACTGATCACTCTTGATGACTTTGACACTTGGTGCCAAAGAATGGAAGGCTTTATCAAGTGTCAAGACTCAAGAATGTGGGAATCTATTGTCACTGGACCTTACATACCAAGCACCTCTTCAGCTGCTGCTGGAGGTGGTATGATCCCCAAAGCTGTGGCTGACTACTTAGATAAAGATAAAAAGAGAGTGGAAATTGATCAAAAGGCCATGACAGCCCTTCAGACTGCTCTTCCAAACTCTGTATACAGAGGTTTCAAGAAATGCAAAATGGCTAAGCAGCTATGGTTGCATTGAAACTAATGTATGAGGGTTCCACTGAAGCCAAGGAGAACAAGAAGGATCTCCTGAAGCAGCAGTTTGAAAATTTCACCTTCAAAATAGATGAGACCATGACTCAACAATACTTCAGGTATGTTGAGATTATGGATACTCTAGTGGATGTTGGAGTAACTCTTGAAAACAGGGATATTGTAAGGAAGTTTATGTCCTCTCTTCTGAGGCAATGGACACATTATTGTGTTGTAATCAAGAGGACTGAGAACCTTAAGACTCTCACTTTGATAGAGTTGTATGGCATTCTCAGTGGATACCAGATGGAGATGGACATGCAAGGTTCATCTGGTAACACTAGCAATCAAATAGGTTCAGCCCTTCATGTGACTGAAAGGGATAGCATAGAACCCCAACATCATCTTATATACTACCCTGACATCTCGCAAAAGGGTCCTTTCATCACCTTCCTGGAGACACCAAGGGAGAACTATACTCAAGGAAGCCCATTCGAAGAGACAAGTTCTCCTCAAGCCTTTGTGTCTTCTGATGAAAGTTGTGGCAGCTCCCTATTCACCCTTGAAGACCTAGACTGTATCCATCCAGATGATCTGGAGTAGATGGAGATAGTCCAGCAAATTGCTCTTCTCACTCACAGAGCCAAGAGGTTCTACAAGCGGACAGGAAGGAAGTTTCCCAGCAATACAGCCAGTGGAAAATTTGGGTTGGATAAAAGCAAAGTTAAGTGTTACAACTGTAATTTGATGGGTCACTTTGCTAGGGAATGCAAGGCACCAAGAACAAATGGTGGACAAGCACAATCCAGACCAAACTACACTGATAAAGCTACCCAGAATGAGAAGCCAAAGCAGCAAACTGTAGTTGCTATTGAAGAAGGAGGCTTTGACTGGAGCTTTCAGGTGGAGGATGCATCTCCAAATCAAGCATTAATGGCTGACCATAATGAAACCAAGGTATTAGAACATCTTTGTACTCCTGAATCTATTGCTACAGTCAACAGATACAGGTCCTATAACTTAGAAATGAGATCTGATCTTGAGTCCTTAAACATCTTGAAATCTGATTTTAGAAATGCTGAAAATGATTATAAGTTAAAGACAGAGGACTTAGAGAAAACCATTTCAGTTCTAAAACATGAGCATATAAATTATAGGACTCAGATCAAGGATCTCATAACTAAGTTAACTGAATGCCAGGCTGAGCTTGTGATCAGCAAAGCCAGGGCAGGAAAATGTGTTCTTAAAGAAGAGACCTTCAAGAACATCATATCCTCATCCTTGCATGCAAAAGTTTGTTATCAAAATAAGCAGGGACTGGTATCTAGTGAGATAGCTCCTCCACACATAATTTTATCTGTAAGATCACCTAGGTATGGAACTTGTGAAGACGAGCTTCCTCACATAGACCCCTTAAGTGAAGAGGATGAAGAAGTGGTAGTGAAGAATTCCTCTGAGAAGACTTAAGAGGAGGATTCTAAGAAGGGTCACTATCCTTCTGGGGAGAGCATGAAGCCTGGGATGACCAAGTCTATGAGGAAGAACTTGATCAGAAAGAGCAAGAGAAAGGCTAAGAGGGCTCAAGAGATCAAGGCCACTTTTAACCCTAAGCAGAAGCAAGTCTTTATTTCTACAGGGTTTGACATGGTTAAGACTGAAGACATCAACCTCAACTCTTCTATCAAGAGTTGTGGTTCATGTTCAAATCATCTCAGCATCAAGAAGAGGGCTGATCAGTTGTGTACCACTGCTACACAGCCTGAACTATCCAACTCCAAGAATAGTCCTCAGCCCAAAAGGACTGTCTCAGCATCTACAATGATGAAGGTGGAAAAGGGAAATGATCAAAGTCAGCCTTGTTCTCAGAAACAAACTCTTGGGAGGAAAAAGATGAAATGTGTTATGTGTGAGAGCACTTCTCATCTGGCTAAGGATTGTCCATACAATCTAAGAGGTACTCTTCATGTAACCAAGAAAAGACTTCCAAGAGCTCTAAGAAGAATTCAGCTTCGGAAGGAAAATTTGTTTCCTTCGGAAGCTCCAATGTAAAGAAGAAGACAAGTGTGAAATTACCTTCGGAAGAAAATTTAGTCTCAGAATAAAGGAATACTTCCGAAGCACTAAAGTCTGCTGCAGTGTTAGCAGGAACTTTCGAAGGTCCAATCATCAAAACTTCCAAAGTCTCAAAAGCTTCCGAAGTTTTGAAGGTCAGGTTCAAACTTCCAAAGGTGGTGTGGAAGTCAAAGAAAGACCAAGTGACTGAAAATTCTCCATCAACAACAACAAAAGATCCTCAAAGCACAACTATAGGATCTATTACTATTTCATTACCTTCTACTTCTTTTGATGAGCCCAAGACCAATAAGGCTGGTTTCCAAATGTAACTAATCATTTTCTTTATGCAGGAACAGCTCAAGACAAACAAAAATATCTGGATCATTGATAGTGGTTGTTCCAGGCACATGACAGGCAATAGATCACTACTCTAAAACTTTAAAAGATTTGATGGAGGACTAGTTGCTTTTGGAAGAGATGAAGGAGGTTATATTTCTGGAAGGGGCAAGGTCACAAATGGTAAGCTCATCATTGAGAAGGTAAACTTTGTCAACGAGCTTGGGTACAATCTTCTGAGTGTATCCCAATTTTGTGATCAGATTCATAACATGCTCTTTACTGACCATGAGTGCATTGTTCTCAATCCCGGAGTGATTATTCCTCATGAGCATATCCTGCTCAGAGCCCCCAAGAGAGGGAACATGTATAAGATGGACTTGCAAGAAACATCTCCCTCAGGAGAAGTTTCATGCTTTCTATCTAAAGCTAATAGTGATGAGTCTTTTCTCTGGCATAAAAGAATGTGTCATGTAAACTTTAAAAACATGAATAAGCTCATTAAAAATGATTTGGTAACTGGAATGCCAAAGAAAGAGTTTACAAGTGATGATCATTGTGTTGCATGCCTGAAAGGGAAGCAACATAAGGTATCTCACAAGCCTAAGGAAAGAAACTCCATCACTACACCCCTACACTTGTTACATATGGATCTCTTTGGCCCTACCAGTGTAATGAGTCTAGGAATGACCTCTTACTGTCTGGTGATCGCAGATGACTTTACAAGATTCACTTGGGTTTTCTTTCTTAGAACTAAGGATGAGACCCCTGAGATTTTAAAGAATTTCATATTAAAGATTGAGAATCAATGTGATCATAAGATTTGATCAAGGAACTGAATTTAAGAACCAAATCCTTGATACATTTTGTGATGAAAAGGGTATTACAAGACAATACAGTGCTCCCAGGACTCCTCAGCAAAATGGTGTTGCTGAGAGGAGAAACAGGACACTGATTGAAGCTGCAAGAACCATGTTGTCTGACTCTAAGCTGCCCATCACCTTCTGGGCAGAGGCAGACAACACTGCGTGCTATGTGCAAAACATAGTCTTAGTGGTTAAGACTCATGGCAAGACTCCTTATGAACTTTGGCACAAGAGAAAACCTTTCATTGGTTTTCTCAGGTCATTTGGATGTCCATGCAACATCTTGAATACCAAAGATCAAATTGCCAAGTTTGCTGAGAAATCAGATGATGGACACTTATTGGATACTCTTCTCAAGCTAAAGCTTATAGAGTATACAATCTCGGAACTAGAGTAGTTGAGGAGTCAGCCAATGTGACTTTCAACGAGCACACTCCTAGTGTGAAAGGTTCTGGCCCGGATTGGCTATTTGATCTTGATTTAGTTACCAACTGTTTTAACAAATTTTATGAGAATGTTTTAGGATCTATAGATATTTTACCTCCAGGAGATCTGATCCAAGATTTGAGCTAAGAAGACCTTCAAGTTACACATCTTCAGCTCCAGTTGTAACTACTTCAGCAAATGAAGTTTCTATCAGCACAACAATGACAAATTTAGCTGATACATCTAAGATGCCTCCAAGTTCTAGCTCAGAAGCTCAACAGCCAAACAAAGAAACTTCAAATGTAGAAGAAAATGACGGTGGTGATGACAGTGATCAAGAATTTCTAGATGTTGATGACCACTCCATAGATGAACATATCAATGATGTCACACACTCATTAGATCAAGTTTCTCTTGATAAGTGTGTTGATGTGGTGGAAGAAGCATCAATGCCAGATCTAAATTTCTCTAATTTAGATCTCTCTCAGCAACTTGCTATGATCCCTCAGCTAAGGATCCATAAGTCTCATCCTACCACATGAATCATTGGAGATGTTGAAACTAGGGTTAGAACAAGAGGACAAACCCATGAAGCAAATGTTTGTCTTCACTCTTGTTTCTTGTCCCAGATAGAGCCTAAGAAAATTGATGAGACTCTGAAGGATGGAAGTTGGGTTGAAGCCATGCAAGAGGAGCTGCTTTAATTCAAAAGATAGAAGGTTTAGAACCTATGTCCAAGATAGAAGGTTTAGAACCTATGTCCTCTTCCTCATGGGAAGACAACTATAGGAACCAAATGGGTGTTTAGGAATAAGAAAGATGATAGAGGTATTATCATCAAAAACAAACCTAGACTAGTTGTTCAAGGATACACACAAGAAGAAGGAATTGATTACACTGATATCTTTGCTCCTGTAGCACAACTAGAAGCTGTTAGGATATTCTTGGCATTTGCTGCATCCAAAAACTTCAAGGTATATCAACTTGATGTCAAGTGTGCTTTTCTGTATGGGGTGATTGATGAAGAGGTGTATGTCAAACAACCACCTGGTTTTGTAGATCCTGATCATCCTGATTATGTCTGTAAGCTTGATAAGGCTCTTTATGGGCTACCCCAAGCACCAAGAAAGTGGTATGAGACTCTATCTCAATATCTCTGCAAGCATGGATACAGAAGGGGTACTATAGATGGAACTCTCTTCATCAAAGGACAGGGAAATGACTTAATGCTAGTTCAAGTGTATGTAGATGACATCATTTTTGGTTCAACTAATCCAAGGCTCTACAAAGACTTTAAGAAAAGCTGATGAAGGACAGATTTGAAATGAGTGCCATAGGGGAACTCAATTTCTTTTTGGGAATTCAAGTGAAGCAAGTTGAAGATGGAATCTTCATAAGTCAGTCAAAGTATGTTCAGGACATACTCAAGAGATTCAACATAACTGATTGTAAGATTGCTAAGACACCCACAGCAAGAAATCACTCCCTTGGGCCTGATCTTGAGGGGGATTGTGTGGATGAACACCTTTATAGGGCTATGATTGGGTCTCTTATGTATCTCACAGCTAGTAGGCCTGATATCATGTTTGCCACTTGTATTTGTGCAAGATATCAAGCCAACCCTAAAATGTCTCACCTTATCACTATTAAGAGAATTCTAAGATACCTCAAAGGTGCCTCAACACTTGGTCTTTGGTATCCTAAGAACTCTAACTTCAATCTGTATGCATATACAGATAGTGATTATGGTGGTTGCAATATGACTGCAAAGTCTACATCTGGGGGATGTCAGTTCCTTAGTGGAAGGGTTGTCTCATGGCAATGCAAGAAACAATCATGTGTCTCTACATCAACTGCTAAAGCTGAATACATTGCTGCTGCAAGCTGCTGTGCTCAAGTGCTTTGGATTCAGAATCAGATGCTTGACTATGGTTTAAACTTCAAGGAGACTCCCATTCACATAGACAACAACAGTGCTATCTCCATCATAGAAAATCCTGTGCAGCACTCAAGTACAAAACATATAAATATCAGTTACACAGGCAACACAATCAGGTTGCTTTGTTAAACTCTGAGAAAGATCCACATTTATCAGAGGTGTGCAAATTCTTGGCTCTGTCAAACTACTTCACCTCCCTTACTATTGATCCTACTCTGTATGAGGATCATTTGCTTGAATTTTGGAAGACCTGCCAAGAGGTCATTATGGATGGGGAGAAGGCATTGTCTGCCACAATGTAGGGGAGAACAATCTTCATCACTCCGGCCATCATCAACAATCATCTTCACCTGGGTGATGAAGAAGGTGAGGTGTTCTTCCCAAAAGAAGCTGTTAATCATTCTTTTGAGCAGATGGGCTATGAGGGAGATTTCTCTTTAAAGACCTTCAGGAAAGTGAAGGTCTCACCTCAGTGGAAATACCTACTTCATGTGGTTATCCATAGCTTGTCCAACAAGCATGGAGGGTGGGACCAGATTCCTGAAGATCTCTCCTTCATAGTGCATGGGATGGTTCAGGGAGTCAAGTTCAGGTACTCTCAATTTGTTTATACTAATCTGATTGCAAACTTGGACTCCTTAGAATATTACATGTTTCCTAGATATGTTCAATATATTCTTAACTGTGAACTGGGCTCACAGCTGAGGAAACAGGTAATATTTTAAATTGGGACAGATCAAGCCCGGCATCTTTAAAATTTTGAGGAAGCCAACTGTTGGCTTCTCAGTGGTAGAAACAGCCCTTGTCCCAAAAATGTTAGAGCTCATTGCTCAAGGTGACAACCTAGTAACACAGGCTATTGTTGAACCCACACCTTCTACATCTCAACCACCAAAACAAACACAAATCACCCTCACCTACAAAAGAAAACTCAAATGAACCCCTGCTCAGGCTATTGAGTCTGTGCAGGCCCCCATATACTTACCTATATAGGAGGAAGTGGATACTGGAGCTCCCACTTTTCCTGAGGAGCAAACCACTCCCATTACTTCTAAGATCAGTGCTGAGGTTCTTTATGCTCAGCCTGATGAGCTCACAAGCTCAAATGCCTTAAGCCTTCACTCTGAGTCTCAACACTCAAGTGAACAACCTTCAGGGGACAGCTACCATTCCCAGCCTATAGACTTAAACCAACCCATTCCTAACCTTGACTTCCATACTGATGAAGACTTAGGTGTCAGTGAGTACCATGAGTCTCCCTACTACTGCACTTCTCAAAGAGAGATGAGTGCTCCTGAGTCACCTAGGTCTAGCCCATATCAGTCACCTATCACTGAGGTGGATACTTCTGAACCTGTTCAGGATATCCATATGGAAGAGGCTCTCACTTTAGCAAGTGATTACATCATTCAGACCTCAACCATGGCAACTCAGCTCATTGACACTTCAATTGAAGCTGTCACTGAGCAGAGGAAATCCAGCAGCCAAGAACACCATGCTGGTGATGAGGAAGAAGACCTTGGTCCAATTCTCTCATCTCCCAATGATTCTCCTGATGAAGATGAGGGGAATCTGAGACTAACGGTGCAAAAGCTATCAAAAACATGCACTTAACTAGTCTCCAAGGTTAGTCGTCTTGAATCTCAAGTAACTACCTTGCAACATAGGGTCAATGATCAGCAACTTGAGATATCTTATCTTAAGGAAAAACTAGCTGGGAGACCTTTAAGGGGAGCTCAACCAGGAACACAAGAACCTCTGAATGTGATTGACCTAACTTCTAGCTCACCTATGTAAGAGGACGATGCTACCAAAAAGGGGGAGAAAGTCATTATAGTCATAGAACCTGGGAGTTCTTCAGGGAGTATGGACATTGAGGACTCACCATCCTCACTTGCAAGTGTGCATACTCAGTAACTTTCTCAAGTTCATATTGATGTGGACAGTATAGACTCTGTCATTAGGAGTCTCTTTGAGAAAGGCATTCCAAGGGATATGTCATCTCCACCAACTTCAAATCACATTATTGGGTGGAGGTATGATGCTGATAGAAGAGCTCTCATTCTTCAAAGAATTCAAGGGCAGCAAGAAGTCTTCAACTTTCATACCTTGAACTTCTATGAAAGTCTTGACCTTGTTAACATGCCATTTGTCAACCAAGGCCAATCTAGACAAGCTGACAGGTTGGCTCAAAGGATTCAAGACAGGATCACTGCAGAGTTCAGCTTTAGAAGAAGACTATGGCAATCAGGCAATACCAATGGTCAATTGGATGTTAAGGCAGACCCTAAGATTAGTTTCATAGGGGAAACCTTGACTGAAGGCCCAGTGGTAGAACCTGAGAGCCCTGTCTCACCATCAACTGCTGCAGAGGTTCATTCCCTTGATGAGACACCTGCTGGTGAAGGTGCATTTCAACCTCTTTCTGGCCAGAGCTTGGAAGCTACACCAAGCAATGAAGGCCAAAGCTCTCTCCACCCTGAGTCACAAAGGTCTGTGAGTGTTGGTCCATTTGATCAGTTTTTCAGTGCAGAAGATGGTTTGAATCATTTAATACCATAAACAAACAACACACACAAAGATTTGAAGCATAAGAAGACCAACATGTATTCAAAGATGATTCAATAAGCAACAATACCAATGAAATAAGATAAGCTCAATATATTCAATAAGAACCAGCTTACAATAGCCTCTTGCAACAGAAATATTCGATTAGGGTTTTTCAAGGATACCCAACAATAAACAAAATGAAACCTATATATAGCAAAAGTAGTTTCACAGATAGTTTCGCTAGAAGCGAAACTACGCTGCCGAAACTATAGTTTCACCCAGCCGAAACTGCAGTCTCACCGGGAGAACTTACAGCTGACTGTGAGCGAAACTACAGTTTCACTCACAGTTTCGCTGGACTGCTAAAATAGACAAATAAACTAAACAACTTACAAAAGAAATCTAACGTGTGTCCTATTACATAGAAATGTAAACAAATACTAATCTAAGGTGAGTCCAACCTATACTTGATCTTCAATACTCCCCCTAGGTTGGATCTCACCGACTCCGCTTGTCTTCATATCTCTATTCAGCTCTAGCATCCCCTGCTCCTGCACCTGAAGTCCCTGTCTCAGCTCCTGCAGATTTCCTTTGTTGAGCTTCAGCACTTGATCCACCTTGGTCACCTCCGGTATCAGCAGCTCCTTCGGGACAAGCACTAGCTTGTGCAAATTTCTTAGTTAAGTCCCGAAAATCCATGTTCAGATCATCTTCAGCACTTACTTTCTCTGCCAGCTTCTTTACTTCAGCCCTCACACCTCTGACCTTGTTGGCTATTATCATGAACAGGCTTGCCTCCTTCCTCGTCTCTTCTCCTGCTCCTGCTTTGATATGATTCTCACATAGAATGAGCAAGTCTTCATCTGCGAATCCAAAAATCTCCATAGGATCAAAGATTCTATGTTCTGTACCACCCTTCACTCTAATCACCGCCTCCCCCATTTGGTTATCATATAACCATTTCTCAAATTCTTGTAGACATGGGGGTGAAGGATCTGCCAATCTTACTCCATGAACGGTTTTTGGTGGCTTCACGCTTAGCACAATCTTCCCTTTGGCCGTCACCCAATCCTTATCTTTCTTGGACCTCTTCCTCTCAGCCTTCATATACCCAAATGCCTCAAAGTTATCATTCAGTCCATTTTTAATCTCCTTCTCTAGCAGCTTGGCTCTTTCACTCAGATGAGCTTCAAGCAGAGGCAAGGATGCCAGCCTTCTTAAATCCCACCTAGGCAAGGTCTTGAACGCCATCCTCTTATGTAAGTATGTAATCCCACCCCCCTCCTCTTAATCATGTACAGCTTGAGGTTAGGGTGATACTTCCAGCTGATTATTCTCATATCCGCCTCCTTCTTGCCCAACCCTTCCATATTTTGGAACAGGGGAGTCACCTCTTCGGGCTCTTTCTCCTTCAGAAACCAGTCAGCCTTCTCTATCTCGATAACATCATTCTCATTTGTCCCTTTTGAATCACATATGTCAGTGGCCTTTCATCCACCTCATCGTATTCAGGCTCTAAATCATAATCAACTAGTTGCTCATCCTCTTCCTCCTCATCCACAAGCCCTTTTCAATGGGTTGCTCAGAAGCTTCATTTTGTTTTCCCATTCTCTCTTCTCCAGTAAAATCACCAAGATTAATCCCCAAATCAAAAATCCAACTTCTATTACTTCTTCAACATGCTTAACATTCTTATCATATGGTTCCTCAGTCCTCTTTCCGATCCACCAGCTTCATCAACACCTGCACCAGATGTGCCCTCTCCTGCCCTGGATGAAGTACCCATATTCAGAAATGGATACTTTGAAGTATCAGTCAAATCATCTAACTCAGGTTGAGTTAGCTAATTGGGCAGGTCGGCAGCAGCTTTCAATTCATTCACCTCTTCCAGTAATCTCTTGATCAGTTTATTTTGATCAACCAACATCTTTGTCATTCCCTCCAACATCTCATCCTTTTGTTTCTCCCTTAACTCCTGGTTCATCAGCTTCGTCTTGATCATACTTAGTTCGTTGGAAAGAGAGGTGTTGAGATTTCTAATCACATCATCATCTAGACTTGCACGTTTCTCTGTTTATGGAGGCTCAAAAAAGGTTTGATGTTTCTGTTTAGTTCTCCTCTCAAATTCCCTAGTATCGGACTTCTTCTTCGTTCTTTTCTCCTTCTCGGCCCTCGCCTGAGACGCCATTTGATTTACCTCATCTTCAAATACGTAATTTTTTCTTTAGCATATCTCTTCCTTTTCTTCACGTCCTCAGACTGTTTTTGTCTGGTTTCCTCTGCACGTTTACCTTCAGACTCTATCACCCTCCTGACGTATACCCAACGATCCGGTGTATACATGTTCTCCCATAAATGTGTAATCTTTCCACTGAAGTCGTGCCTGATTGCACAACAATCAGCAAAGATGCATGTATTCGTTGACACCAGTCTCTTAACTTCTCCATGTCTTGGAACGTTGGGGATTTGGGCGTCTATTATCATCTGAAGGAATCTGGGATATAGCAGCCATTTGTCCTTTTTAATAGCCATTACGTTCTTAGCCATGCAATCAAATATCAAACTGGCTATATTTGCCTTCTCCCCTCTACAGCAGATCGCCATTGCTTTCGCCCAATCCCGATTTAGCCCATCTGATCCACCTTTACGGTGATCTAAGCACATAATGAACATATGGGATATGTATCTCCACTCCATGGACAGAAAGGACTTTTTGATTTCCTTTCTGGTCCTGAAAGAAGGACCCTCATATCCCATAGAGAGAAAAGCATCAAACACCTCTTGATCAGTTAAATCAACTTCTTCTCCAGTATCTTCTTCTAGCCTCAGTACACTAGAAATAATATCTTCAGTAATAATCACTTCGTTCTCCAGTACTTTGGCAACAATCCTCTCTGAGTCTCCCATTGTATTATACTCAGCAGTACGCCAGAAATCTCGAATATGCAGATCATAAATGGTAGGGGAGTGTGAGATAGCGTATGCGATCAGGGATCTCTGCAGCCATCTAATACAGTCTCTGAATCCAGCTGCTTTAGGATGAGAGTCATCTAATATGGCTGTTATGTTGTTCCTCTCATCGAACTTGAGAGTCGCCATTTTAAAACTGAAAAACAAACAAAGCAGGTTAGTAAGATATATACAAATGTAATAGTAAAACAAAATAAAAATAACTCATTATTATTATTCTACCCTTTTTTTATAAATTACAAACTGTAGTTTCGCTCAGGCGAAACTATAGTTTCGCTCAGGCAAAACTATAGTTTCACTGAAACTATTATTGTTTCGGCAAGGAATGGAGACAATTTCGTCAGCCAAAGCTGATAGTTTCGGCATGACAAAGTGATAGTTTCGACTGGCCGAAACAATAGTTTCGTCGCAGTGAAACTAAGTATCGATTGGCGAAACTGTTAGTTTCGCTCGGACAGCATAACTACACAGTTTCGCTGAAATTAGGGGAACTTTCGTTCTGTTTCGCTGGACGATGGGTAGTTTCACAGAATTAACTGCGAGACTACCCAACAGTCACAATCAAATACAGTCACTATGGACAAATTAAACCTAGAAAATACTACAGTCCCGAGTTCGAAACTCACTTCTGAAAAGAAATCAATGGAAAGGAAGAACAGAATGACACAAATGCGGTGATTTAAGAGGAAAAACCAAATATAACCTAAAAGACCCACTTTCGCGAAACAAAGTATGTAATCTGCGAAGCTGACCCATTTAGTTTCGTAGAGACATATAAATACTCGGTAGTTTCGCTGAGGTATCATCACTTTCGCCAGTCACAGATTCACGTGAAGAACATAATTTCACCCAAGCGAAACTATAGTTTCGCTGAGCTCAAATGAGCGAGAGACCCAGGGCGAAAGTGTTAGCGAAGCTGCAGTTTCGTTCAGCGAAACTGCAGTTTCGCATAGCGAAACTATCTGCGAAATAACCAATTAGAATAAAATTGAAAATAAAATAAAATAAAATAGGAGAAACTAAAATTAAAAAAAAAGACCCCACACAATGACATCAAAAAATCATTTATTTTAAACGAAGATAGAAAATATCTTAAAGAAGAGCAAGAGGCTGAATTAATCTTCTGGAGGGTCATAATTCGGTGAGATTGCAGATATATTTGTCCTTTCTTAAACCCATGCCTTCTTCTTTTCTACAAGTAAACCGTAGCTATTGTTATCATGTTATCGGTTAATTTAATAGAAGACATAGAAAGACTCAGTCCCCATAGACATTTGGCAAAGAAACCTATCCTGTCCTTATGATATTTTGAACGAATGACACCTATTGATTGATTGCTTCTTTTGACGTACAGTAATGATTCCTTCTTCAGCATGATACAACTTGACAGCAGTTGATGAGAGCTCCAGGTCAGTACTCACGTACAGCAGAGGAGATCATCAAATTGTACTGATGAACACTCTAGGTTTGTACTTCCATATAGCAGAGGAGTTCTTCAAATTGTGTCGATAAGAGCTCCAGGTCAGTACTATCGTACAGCAGAGGAGATCATCATGTTGTGCCGATGAGAGCTCCAGGTCAGTACTTACGTACAGCAGAGGTGATCATCACTCCAGGTCAGTACCACCGTACAGCAGAGGAGATAAGCACACACAAGACACAACAGTACACAGAGATGCTTTTATGATACAATTATGGATAAGTGTAAGGCTTCATAGAATGGAGGTGAAGGTTTAGAAAGAAGGAAGTATTAGGCAAGAGTAAACAACACAGAAGAGCCTCATTCTCAATCCTTTTTGAACGAGGACTAGTAACTTTATGAAGGCCAAAGATGTCAAGGGGATTATCCGAGTATTCAAGCTTCTTATACTTTTAGTTAAGCTACGGGAGTACTATCTACTTTCTTTCGGGCTTAGCCTATCAAGCAAATCCCGACATGATACTGTTGACCTCCTTCATATTGTTCAGACGTCTCAAACAGAGCAGAGAATCTGCAAAAGGAAACAAAGAGACGTTTATAAATAATTATTCTCCCCCGAAATTTTTGCGACGAACAGGAAACGAAATTTCCAAAAGTTATTATTTATTTATTATCATATATTTTTAAGTATGAAAGAATGGTGATGAGCGGTGGAGCAAATGAAAAAGAAAGAAGAAAGAAAAGGAAAGTTAGAAAAGAAATATAGACAATATAGACATGACAAGTTTTGAGGAAAGATGGGTTTAAAAGGATGTTAATCCCAGCATGGAAATCAATTTATAAAAACGAGGCTTGTCAAAGGTTTTTTGATTTTTTGTATCAATGGGAATAATATTAATGAAACCCTTTTCTTGAGCATCACGGATTGCATGAATCCGTGTCTCGATGTGCTTGGTTCGGGATCCCAATGGCTGCTTCATTGTCACAGAACAATGGGGTATGAAGAAAGTTAATCCTGTAATCCATCATCTGGTGCTGAATCCATAACACTTAGGAACAACTAGAGGCGGCAATGTATTTTGCTTCTCCTGTTGAGAGAGAGACAGTGGTCTGTTTCTTGCTTTGCCATGAAACGAGACAATTGCCTAAGTATTGACAACCTCCGGTAACTGACTTTCGGTTTAACCTGCAGCCATTGGAATCACTATCTGAGTAAGCATGTAAGTCAAAATTCCCACCATAAGGATACCAAAGTCCTAATCGAGAAGATCCCTTTAGATAACAAAAAATTTGTTTGACGGCCTTTTCATGGGACTCTTTAGGAGCTGACTGATATCGAGCACAATATCCTATAGCAAAGGTGATGTCAGGATGACTCGCTGTAAGATACATAAGGGAACCAATCATGGATCTGTAGAGATGAGGATCAATTGGTTTCCCATTCTCATCAGGAGTGAGGTATGTTTGAGCAGTGAAGGGAGTCATCTCAGAAGAGGCATCATCCATTTTAAATTTCTTCAACATTTCTTTAATATACTTTTCTTGATGAATAAGAATTCCCTCTAGCTTTTGTTCAACTTGCAACCTAAGGAAGAAGCACATCTCTCCCATCATGCTCATTTCAAACCGGTTAAGCATAACCTCCTCAAACTCCCGACATAATTTTGGATTGGTGGAGCCAAAGATAATGTCATCGACATAGACTTACACGATCAGCATCTCACCATCTACCTCCTTCTTGAATAACATCATGTCGATGGTGCCTCGAGAAAAACCATTGCTTAAGAGATACTTTGTTAATGTCTCATACCAGATTCGAGGTGCCTGATGAAGACCGTAAAGAGACTTATCAAGCTTGTATACTTTGTTTGGAAAATCTGGATCCTCAAAACCTGGTGGTTGACACACATATATCTCTTCATCAATGTCACCATAGAGAAATGCACATTTCACATCCATCTGATAGACTTTAAATTGCTTGTGAGCAGCATGTGCCAAAAATATTCTGATAGCTTCTAGACGGGCAACAGGGCCAAAAACTTCGGTGTAGTCAATCCCTTCTTCTTAAGCAAAGCCTTGGACCACTAGTCTGGATTTGTTTCTTACCACAATACCCCGGTCATCAGGTTTGTTCTTAAACACCCATTTCGTTCCAATGGGGCATTTGTTTGGTGGAAGATCGACCAGAGTCCACACCTAGAGTTTCCTAAATTGTTGCAATTCTAATTGCATTGATTCAACCTAGCAAGGATCCTAAAGAGTTGCATGAACGTTTTTAGGAACGATTTTTGATATAAAACAAGAGAATAGACAGACATTAGTCAAACTAGATTGACTTCGCGTCCGAACACTATCAGAGATAGATCCTATTATGTTATCATGAGGATGATCTTTCAGGGTCTTGAAATCGGCAGTCATGGATGGGATGTGAGTGGGTGGTTGATGAAGAGATTGTTGATGAGTGGTTAATGGTGTAGGGGATGGTGAGGTAGAGTGAATTGGGGAAATGGGATAGGTTGGTTGTGATGAGGTACATAACGGTGATGAGGGTTGTGATGCTGACACGGGTGGGGTGGAAGATCAAATGAGGATGAAGAAGATGCAACATCAACTGATTTAGCATCATTTGCTGGTGTGTTTGGTTGGACAAGAGGTTCGACAGGTAATGGAGTGGGAGGGATAATGTTTGTTGTAACATTGGAGATGGACGTATCATCAGCGAAAACTGGAAGATAAAATGATTTGAAAACCGTATCGGAGTCAAAGAACCAAGCTGGTTCCGAAGGAACATCAGAGGAATTAGATTCCTGCCAATCAACATAAAATGACTCTTAAACGATACATGTTCTCTTGTTATATACCCGATAAGCCTTTTATGAAGAAGAATAGCCTACAAAATAACATTCATCAGACACAACGCCAAATTTTGTCTTCTGCGCTTGAGTGTTCAATAAAGTGCATGAGCAACCGAATGGTCGGAAGAAGTCAATCAAGGGCTTTCTCTTGTGAAATAGTTCATACGGAGTTTTCATCTTATCTTTGACTATTAGCACCCTGTTGAGAACATATGAAGCATAGTTCACCGCTTCAGCCCAAAAGATGATGGGTAAGGGGGATTCCATTAGCATTGTACGTGCAGCTTCAATGAGGGTACGATTCTTTCGTTCAGCCACACCATTCTGTTGAGGGGTCCTTGCAGCACTGTATTGTCTTAATATTCCTTTGGCAACACAAAAAGAATCAAATATCTGATTCCTGAATTCAGTACCGTTATCACTTCGGATCGCCATAACCTTCCTCTTACTTGTTGTTTCAATCGAAAGAATTAGTTTTTGCAGCTCCTCAGCAGTCTCTCCTTTGTGAGCAAGAAATCTCACCCATGAGTATCTGGAATAATCATCTGTAATCACAAGGCAGAAAGTTTTTTTAACAATTGATTTAACACTGATCAATTGCTATTTTCAATTCGAGGTTGTTTTTAACTAATTTGTTTACAATTTTGAAATTAACATGGCCCAATCTGCGATGCCAAAGGAAAGACTCAGAGGTGGAAGCTTTAGACAGAAGACAGGTGACAGTAGATGATGAATCCTTTGAACTCATGTCAAGAAGATATGTATCATGCTTCCTTTGAGCCCGCATGAGTACCATATTATCTGGAATATCAATCTCGGATTTCAAAAGGAGACATTCATTGGACTTGAATAAGACCGGAATGCTTTTATCACAAATCTGAGAGACGCTCAACAGATTGAATGCAAGCTCAGGTACATAGTTGACTTTCTCCAAGGTAAGTGAGCCATTGGAAACTCTCCTTGACCTTACATTTTTCCTCCTTTCTTGTCTCCGGCGAAAGCCACGTAACCACCATTGATTATTCGATAGTTAGTCAATAAATCTTTAAGTCCCATCATATGTCTGGAGCATCCACTATCAACATGCCATACGCTATTTACAACTTTAGTGGATGACTCCTGCAGGAATATCAGAGAAAAAGTTAACCAGGTGAAGCAGGAACCCAAGTTTGAACAACTTTTGGTTTAGGTGAGAGAGGTTTCTTACAAAAGAAATTATTAACTAATTGATTTAATCTATTCCCAAAAGGATTTCTATTAACATGTCTATAATGAAGCCGAGGACAGTGCTTAACAACATGATTATCTTTACCACATTGAAAACAGTGTGGTTTTAATCTAGGTCTATTAGGTAATGAGGTAGGAATTTTATCAATGCATATTTCCACATCACATTCAGATAATCTGGAATCATCATCAATGTATGTCTCATACATGTTAACAGAGTTGTCTTTATTTGAAAAAGAATGATTTTGTGCGGAAGAAGATGAGGTGTCATCTGAGATACATGTGGTACTAGTACCACTAGTACTTGCCTCAGATGAAGATGTAATCCTGTCATTAAACGCAGAAATTTTAGCAGGGGTGAAAGATGGAATAGGATGAGAAAAGAATTTTTCAAAAGAGTTAATTAATTTCCTCATCACTTTTCATAGTAATATCAGACACAAGAACAACACACTCAAAAGGTGTATCAACATCATAATCCACAGCATTTAAAGAAGAAACAGAAACATCACTAGAACATAAAGAAATAGAGTCTTTTTTACAGCATTACTAGAGACAAAAATAGAATTTAAACAAGAGTTATGAGCTAAAACAGAATGCTGAGGTTCAGGTGTACTAATGCAAGAACATCCAAGCCCGCTAGTTGGTCCATAATTGTAGTCCTCACGAACATGCATAGGATTCACACCTTCTAAACCTGCAGACATACTATTAGTATCTATTTGGATCAAATCATTAGAAGGATGGGGAACGGGCATAGATGAATAACAGTAAGTACTAGGGGAGGATAAATCTTAGCATTTTCATATCCCAAACATGTTTTAATCCTAGCCCCCCATTGAGATTTACATAGATCATCATGTTTCATTCCCGATATGGTCCATTTATCAAGTTTTGACTGAAGCTTGCTTGTTTCAAACTCAGCAAGAGCAGTCCTTTCAGTCAACTTATTAACCTCAACATTTCTTTCCAGAACAATTCTTTTTAAATGATTTTTTTCTTTTAAGGCCTCGTTTAATTTAACAAAGTATTTTGACTCATTTATTTTAAGCTCCTCATTCATTCATTTCAAATCTTTTTTATTATACATCAATAAACGATTAGCTTTATAAACCCCAAATAGTCTGATTTTGCAAGTAGATGAACACATATCTTGAATTACCTCATAGGGAAGTCCCATCACCACCTTTTCAGCTGCAAGAGCTTTCTCACATTGACACACTGGAGTACTCAACTTGTTTTCCTCAACAGTGGTAGCAGCATCATCAATATCCTTTGCTAGCTCTGTGGTTTGAGTTCCTTGCTTCACAAACTCCTTCTGATTTCCTTCTTTCAACTTCTCCTTCTCGTTCAACTCTTCAACCTCTTCAATTTCATCTTTGAATTCCTTGAATGGATCAAAATCTTCCTCATAATTCACTTTCATTTCCTCTTTCACAATCTCAGCCACCAATGCTTGATTAACCTCTTTTCTTGTCTCTTCTACTTCTGCTCTCCAATCAAAGTTAGAGATCAATGCGGTCTCTTTCTTGTGACTCGTGTTGGACCAAAAGAACCAATGAGCCAAGATCAGAAAAACCTCTAAGTCCCACAAGACATCATCAACAACTGCTGAAGTCTATATCAGCTGGTTGACAAAGTCTGAAGAGTAACAGCTGATGATTCAAAGTACTGAAGACTTCAACAAGTGCTGAAGACAAAGACTGAAGATCAACAGCTGCAGATCAAAGTTTGAAGTTCAAGTGCTGAAGACAAAGACTGAGGATCAACAGCTGAAGATCAAAGTCTGAAGTCCAAGTGCTGAAGACACAAGTACAGAAGACCATTAGTTGATGTACAAAGACTGAAGACTAATACTGAAGACATCAGCTAATAACAACAGCTGATGACAAAAGCTGAAGACATCAGCTGATGTTAACAGCTGATGACAACAGCTGAAGATATCAGCTGTTGTATCTACTGAAGTTCAAGTCTGAAGTCAAGTGCTGAAGCTTCAGAGTTTGTCACAACAGCTGAAGAAGCCTTCTTCAGTTGTTGTGATGGTTTCCTTTTCAGTAGTTTGTATTGTTCTTTCAGTAGTTTAGTTTCAGTACTTGTAAAACAACTGAAGAGGTTGTTCTTCAGTCGTTGTAGTTTCAGTAGTTTTCTTTTCCTTTCAGTAGTTGTAATAGATGTTAACACTTAGGATTTTTGTAAGAAGATGTCAGTTGTTTGACATCTTCAGTAGTTTTGTTAACATCAGTAGTTTGTTAATAATGGTTAGATGTCACTATCAAGTGACATCAGCCTACGTCACCTTTCCTTATATAAGGAAAGATGACCTAATTGTAACCGTTCCTTAAGCCGACACATTGAATGAGATATTCGTTTTGGCAGATCTCTCTCTCTCTATAACAAACTCCGTTTTATTGTTATATCATTTGTATTCTTGCTTGAGTTTGTGCTAATTCATTGATCATTCCGCTGCTGAATCTATTTTAATTGATCAAACTTGAGGCTGAGATCCTATCAAATGGTATCAGAGCAGGTTAATCATTGATCGATCTAACAATTGATCATTGAAACTGCTCATTTTTCTCTAAGTTTGATCGAATTAGCAAATTTGCAAGAATCCGTTATAGAGATTGAGGTTTTGTCGCTTCTGGCCATTCAATTTGAGGTTCTACATGGTTTTGAGCTAAATTTGTCTTGTTTTTCTTGAATTTGTCTGAATTTCTGAAAATGACTACTCCTTCTAATGATCCTCACAATACTGGTTCCTCAACCAAGCCTCCGATGCTGGTTAGGAATGAGTATAACATATGGCAAAGAAGGATGCTCCATCACCTGTCTGTCAATAGTTCAGGTTGTTAGACATCTGTGGTACATGGTCCACATCAGCCTATGGTGAATCATCCGGAAACAAACCAATTGGTTCCGAAGAAGAAGGAGCAATACTCTGATTAGGATAAGAAGTTGTTCGAGATTGATGCAAAAGCCCATGGAATTCTGGCCATGGCAATACCCAATGAAATCTATTCTGGGCTGATGCATCATGAAACTGCTCATGACCTATGGGATGCACTGAAAGAACAATTCGGTGGCACTGATGAGGTTCTAGCAAACAATAGGGAAATCCTCATCCAACAGTATGAGACATTTGCTCACAGAAAGGGTGAGACTCTGACTCAACAGTTTGAGCGGTTTTCATGTTTAATCTCTGAGTTGAAAATGGTTAAACGTGAATACACCAACAGTCAAATGAACCACAGATTCCTCAGATCACTACCTGAGAGATGGGACACTTACACAATTGTCCTACGCTCCAGTGCAAATCTGGATAGCTTATCTCTCACCTAACTTCATGGGAAACTGCTGACATTTGAAAGAGAGATTGAACAGAAAAGGAAACTGGCTTCATCTGGTAAGCTCACTGAAGACTTTGTACCAGGGAACACTGCCTTGGTCGGTCATGAGTCAGAATATGCTGCATCTGAGTGCCAATATGATGAGCATATTGATTTCTCTTCAAATACTTCCGATCCTGCTTTTGTGAGTGTTGATAGTCAGACTGGTGGCTGTAATAGTGACAATCTGCGCTTCATCATGGATGATCTGAAAGGGATTGCTGATGATGACTTAGAAGAGATGGATATTCTGAGCCAAATGGCCTTGATTAATATCCGGTCTCAGAAGTTCTACAAAAGAACTGGAAGAAAATTCCCAGGACTCTCTGGCAAAACCGAAGTTGGTTTTGACAAGAGTAAGTTGAGGTGTCACAAATGCCACATGCTTGGGCACTTTGCAAGAGAGTGTAGATCACCTAGATCTAACTCTTCTACACCCTTTGTGACTTTTCCTAACAATAGTCAACAAAGCAGAGGGCAACATCCTGTCAATTCTGGTCATCATTCACCATCACCATCCCCTGCATATTTTGTTCCTCAGGGGCCAATGCCATACTCATATCCCTGTTATTACATGCCACAACCCAGTCAAGTTCAAGCACCCATTGCTCCTCAACCACATGCTCTTCCTGAGCCTCAACCATCCCAATCTCATCAACCTCCTCAACCTCAACAACACAGCTTCTTCACCCCAGGAGTTGTTGACTGGAGCAGTTTACCGGATGACATGTCTGGTCATGAACAACTGTTCTCAGGTGCTGGTCAACATGGTGGTGACAACCCTTTTGGAAATCTAGCTCTCATGGCTCTGGAGTCTTCTGATGGATCATCCTCAAGTGCCTCTTCATCACAGGTATCACAGGTATCCTATGAGGCTAAGGCCAAATTATGTTCTGAAACATGCATAGAAGCATTTGCCTCTATTAGAGAAGCAAATGTAGCTTTGATTAATAAGAACATTGAGCTAGAACAAACCATTTCCAAAAGAAAAGCTGAGTTTGAGTCTGTGCTTAAAGGTAAAGATGATGAGATTTACAAATTAAAATGCCAAATCACTGATGATAAGGCTAGGGAAGAGGTACTTTTAGAAAAGTACAAAGACCTCAAAGAAACACTTGCAGTTACCCAAGTAGAGTGTGATCGATGGGTACAATCTTGCAAGGGTTTTGAAATACTTTTGAATAAGCAATCAGCTTCCAATGTGAAGTTTGGTATTGGTTATAATCACACTGGTCCTCCAATAGATTATACTTCCAGAGCAGATGTAGAATCTGATGAAGAGAGCAATAACCAATCCTTCTTATCATGTGACCTACTATCTGATACAACATCATCAGAAGTAGAAGTCAGCATTCATTCATCACAAAACCAATCAGCTGATGCTAAAACAGCTGATGATTCAAATGCTGAGTGTCACATGATCAAAAAGTTGATCAACTCAGGTGTTGTCTCTAGAAGTACTAAAAGTACTGGAGAGCAAGGGATAACATCCGAAGTTCAAACCCCAACCACTGTCAGTACTGAAGAGAAGAAAACTGTCAGTAGAAACGGTTTGAAGACTACTAAAGAGGATGTCAAGAAAGCAAACAATGCTTCTAAACTGCTGAAGAACAAGTCTTCAGTAGTTTAATCTTCTTTAGTTGATGATCAACATAAGATGAAGAAGAAACCATGTGAAATATGTGGTCTATTCAATCATCTTACAGATGAATGTTGGTACAAAAGGGGATCCAAACTCAAACAAAAAGAGAAAATTAAAGAGAAAATGGCTGAAATGAAAACTGAGTTTAAATCCAAGTTTGTACCAGCAACATCAAAAACTGTAACTCCTATGTCCAAAAAGAAATCCAAAATGGAAGGAGTTAAACAGGCAACAGCTGAGGTTGCTCAAAAGAAGATGGTGCAACACAAGAACCCATCAAATTCCAATACCAATGTGTCTGAAGAGCTGAAAGCTTTATCACAAAATCAGACACAGCTGGTTATGATGGTTCAACATCTATTGGGAAGAGTTAACCAATTAGATGCTCCTGTGTTGAAACCCCAGAAAAGGAGGTCCAAGCCAAAGGATTCCTTGTCTACACCATCTCCTTCACCTCAGGCTGTTGTTTCCAACAAACCAGTCAGTTTACCATCTGTTGATGAGAATAGGCCCAAAACCAAAAAGGTTTGGGTCTCAAAAACTAACTAATTTATTGTGATTGCAGGGTTCTTCAACATGCCACAGAAGCATCTGGTATGTAGACAGTGGAGGATCCATGCATATGACAGGAAACAGATTTCTTCTTCATGACTACTCTCAAGGAAAGAAGGGGTTTGTCTCTTTTGGCAATGATGCAAGAGGTTACATCATCGGCAAAGGCTTTGTTTCCAATGGGGAATAAGGTTTGATGATGTTAACCATGTGGAAAATCTCAAGTACAACCTCTTGAGTGTCAGTCAAATGTGTGACAAAGGCCATGTTGCTCTTTTCACCAGTCAGAACTGCTGGATTCTATCATCTAAAGTTCTCAATTTGATTGATAAGGTGTTGGATGATTACACTCTTCTAAAGGCTAACAGAACAGGAAGAGTGTATGCCTTAGATCTTTCCAAGAAAATAGATCTCAAAGGCCATCCTTGCCTATTTTCCAAGGCTTCCCCTCAAGAATCTACTCTATGGCATAGAAGGCTGGGTCATGTAAATCTCAAGAACATGAATCAGCTGATACACCATGGTTTAGTAAGGGGACTGCCTATGAAGGAGTTCAAATGTGAAGATAACTGCACTGCCTGTTTGAAAGGAAAACAGCACAAGGTTTCATTCCCTCCTATTGAAGAACCTAAGTCCACTGCCTGCTTACAACTTCTTCACATGGATCTCTTTGGTCCTGTGAGAGTGATGAGTATGGCAAAAAAGAAATACTGTCTGGTAATTGTGGATGATTACTCCAGATTTGTATGGACTTTCTTCTTGCATTCAAAGGATGAGGCAGCTCAGAAGATTATAACCTTTGTGTTGTATGTTGAGAAGCAGTATTCCCTCTCAGTCAAGTGTATTAGAAGTGACAATGGAACAGAATTTAGAAACAATACACTTGATAAGTTCTATCTTTCAAAGGGAATCAAGAGGCAGTTTAGCATTCCAAGAACTCCTGAACAAAATGGAGTAGTGGAGAGAAAGAACAGGACTCTCATTGAAGCTGCAAGGTCCATGTTGGCTTATTCTGGTCTGCCACTGACCTTTTGGGCTGAAGCTGTCAATACAGCTTGCTATGTGCAGAATAGAGTGTTAGTAAATCAGAGGTTGATGAAGACTCCATATGAAGTTCTACATCATTTGGCCCCTCTCAATTCATTTTTCAGAGCATTTGGGTGTCCT
The DNA here is from genome assembly GCA_024085815.1 of Flaveria linearis. Classification (NCBI taxonomy): domain Eukaryota; kingdom Viridiplantae; phylum Streptophyta; class Magnoliopsida; order Asterales; family Asteraceae; genus Flaveria; species Flaveria linearis. Next base: position 38,966,924 of record CM044009.1, on the reverse strand, counting down.
TGTTTCATTCTCAACACAAAGGATCAACTCCACAAATTTGATCCTAAGGTGGATGCAGGGTATTTTTTTGGTTATTCATCAACTTGCAAAGCATACAGAGTCTTCAACTGCAGAACAAAGATGGTTGAAGAAACTCTACATGTTAAGTTTAATGAATCTCCAAAGGACAAGATTCCACAAAACCCTGTGGAGTTATTTGATTTAGACATACTGTAATATGTTCCTTATCAAGCTCTTGCTGTTGCTCCTGTCCACAGTTCACCACCTGGTGGTACTGCTGATGATGATGATTGTAGTACTCACCTCTTCAGGTTTAGTGACCAACTGCCTGAGTCTTCTAAACCTGATGCTCCTGTAGCTCCAGCAGCTCCATCCACAACAAATGCTGATGAGATTTCTACATCTTCAACTTCATTTAAGTTGCCACCATCTTCATGGTTTCAAGAATCTACATCACCATCTGTTGCTACTGAAGGTCCTACAAACACTTGCACTGATATCATTGTTTACCAAGAGCTGAAGAATCACCCAATGTCTCAAATCATTGGTGATATCAATGCTGGAGTTTCAACTAGAAGTCAATTGTCCAATTTCTACTTCTATACTCTCTTCATCAGTCAGCTAGAGCCAAAGAATTATCATGTTGCACTGAGAGACAATGGATGGGTTGAAGCAATGCAGCTTGAGCTTCTTCAGTTCAAAAAGCAGCAAGTGTGGGAGCTTGTTCCTCTACCCCAGGTAAGTGTGCAATAGGCACTAAATGGGTGTTTAGGAATAAAACTGATAAAAATGGGCTTATTGTGAAGAACAAGGACAGACTGGTTGTTCAGGGGTATGCACAAGAAGAAGGTATTGATTACGATGAAACCTTTGCCCCTGTAGCCAGACTGGAGGCAATTCGATTGTTTTTAGCCTATGCTGCACTCCACAATCTTAAAGTTTTTCAAATGGATGTTAAAAGTGCATTTTTATATGGAAAAATAAAAGAAGAAGTTTATGTGTGTCAACCACCAGGTTTTGAGGACAATAAACACCCAGAATGGGTATATAAACTTGATAAGGCTCTTTATGGGTTGAAACAAGCTCCTAGAGCCTGGTATGAGACCTTATCAAACTTTCTTCTTCAAAATAATTTCACTAGAGGCTCCATAGATAAAACTTTATTCATTAAGAAGGTGGATCAGCATAAGTTACTTGTTCAAATTTATGTTGATGATATTATTTTTGCATCTTCTAATCCCTAATTGTGTGAGGAATTTCAAATTTTAATGCAAGAGAAGTTTGAAATGAGTGCAATGGGAGAATTACAGTTCTTTCTGGGATTGCAAATCAAACAAAAACCTGATGGAATTTACATTCATCAGTCTAAATATACAAAAGATCTTTTGAATAAGTTTGATTTACAAAACTGTAAGCCCTGTTCTACTCCCATGTGCAACACCACATAATTGGATGTTGATCAAAAAGGTAAAGCTGTTGATGAAACGCTTTACAGATGTATGATTGGTTCCTTGATGTATTTAACAGCTTCTAGACCAGATATTATGTTTGCTACGTGTGTTTGTGCTAGATTTCAGGCTGCACCTAAAGAATCTCATCTGATTGCAGTCTAGAGGATCTTTAGATATTTGTAAGGTACACAATCTCTAGGTTTATGGTATTCCACTGGTCACTCTTGCAAATTAGTTGCTTTCTCTGATATTGACTATACAGGGTGTAAGTTAACCAGGAAGTCAACTTCTGGTGGATGTCAATTCCTAGGCAACTGTTTGATTTCTTAGCAGAGTAAGAAACAAACTTCTGTTGCTACATCCACTGCTGAAGCCGAGTATATTGCTGCTGCAAGCTGTACTTCACAGGTACTCTGGCTTCAGAACCAACTTTTGGATTATGGCATTGCAGAGACTAAGACTCCATTATTAATGGATAGAGCTTCAGCTCTTTCCATTGTCAAGAATCCTGTCCAGCACTCTAGGACCAAACATATAGAGATCAGACATCATTTTATAAGGGATTGTTTTGAAAAAGGTCTGATTGATCCTAAGTTTGTGCCTAGTGCTGATGAGCTTGCAGACATTTTTACTAAGCCTTTGGATAGTTCAACTTTCAAAAACCTTGTGTTAAGGCTTGGTATGCTGCAGCTAGAATAAGTGACAACTACTGATGATCTCAGTAAATAAGTACTGATGATCATTAGTTAATAAGTCTCAAATAAGTACTGATGAGTTATTTTATCCTCAGTAGTTTTTACAACTACTGACGGCTATATGTCTCATAAGTACTGAAGTACTTTATCTGTCCAAACTACTGATGTAGTTATAACTACTGACAATCAGTAAAACAGATAAGTGCTGAAGTCCTATGAAACAACTGAACACAGATGCAATGTCTGCTGAGTAAGTGTTGAGGACAGTATGAAACAGCTGAAAAGCTAAGAATTGACGACAACTACTGATGAGAATTACCTCTTCAGTAGTTTTCCAACTGCTGTTTCTTTCTAAACAACTAAAGCAAAACCATGTCTTCAGTTTTTTCATAACTACTGATGACTAACACCAAGTCTTCAGTTGTTTACAACAACTGACAGCAAAACCATGGTCTTCAGTAGTTTCATAACTACTGATGACTAATACCAAGTCAGTTGTTTCAACAACTGCAGTCACAACAGTCTTCAGTCGTTTCATAACTACTGATGACTAAAATCAGAGACTTCATTTGTTTCAATGTCTGATGGTTAAACCCAAGTCTTCAGTTGTTTTATAACAACAGCTGACCACACCAAAACCTTCAGTCGTTTCATAACCCTACCCTATATATATATATATATACCTTATCCCACCTTCAGCGTTTTTCATTCTCCTCTAAACCTAACGTTCAAAAACTCTGAAACCTCTCACCTCTCATTAATGGCGACCATGCATCTTAAACCCCGACATAACTGTGTTACCTACCTTACCAAATCACCCTTTTGGACCAAGTTCGACAACGCTATTGATCTCATGGTCCAATCCCCACTCAAAACGGCCTTCCTCATAAATCCTACTATTTATGCCGATTCCCTTCACCAGTTTTGGTCGAACGTCACCCTCACTGGAGAGAATGACACCGAATCTCTCCAGTCGTTCGTCAACACACACAAGGTGGTCATCACTCCGGCAATCCTTCGCCAAACCCTACAGCTGGATGATGCTACCTTTCCTACTGGTTATCCAAAGGGCACTACAGATTTATCCTTTGCCCATCACGGATACCAGGGAAACCTCAGCGCTTCTACAGTCCTGAAGAAGCATTTCCATGATGCAGAACGCCTTATCTTCCATATGGTGAATGTCTGCTTAGCACCAAAAACATCATCATTGGACCAAATGTCCTCCAGGTGGCAGCAGGTATTATTCTCTATCTTTGAGCAACAACTAATAAATTTTTCTGAAATAATATTTTTGGAACTCAAGGACATGGCCTTAAAACAAACTTCTGACCGCTGGATACTATATCCACGATTCATTATGGCCATTATTGAGAATCAGCTTCAGGCTGAGGGACTTGTTGGCATGGGAGTCCCTGCTATGGCTGTATTGCCAGAGGTATACTCCCGGCACAACTCAGACCCCACACTAAAACAGGCTGCCAAGCTGTGCAAACCCACGCAGCTGGAACCCACAGCCACCACCTCCAAATCCAAAGTCCCCACCAAACCCACCAAAAAGAAGCCGACAAAGGCTACTCAGGGAAATGAGTCCCCTGAGGATGCCCCTGCAACACAGACGCAGGATATATTTACTGGTGATAACCCCCCAGTAGATACTATGACTCCACCAGCCACAGCCGCTCAGGATTCCTCTCAAAAGGAGCCTGCAGCAACCAATGAAGGGGTAGCCACAAATCTGGGATCTTCCTCATTTGAGGAGATTGCCATTGAAGAGCACCACTCTTCCCGGGAGCATACTACTTCTATCCCATCTCCTACTGCAACCGCCCCCTAAAGTCCCACTATCATAGTTGCTAAGGTGTTGAGTCAGTTGCATTCCTCATCCCCTTCCCAGACACCAATCACAACTGGGCTAGCCTCAACAATTGAGGGGGAGGACCAAAATGCTTCTGATAACCCACAGCACAGGGGTTATACTGTTCCATCTACAAGTGTAGAAAAGGAGATTCGAACATCTGGTGAGGCTGCCACTTTTCCTGATTCAGTAAATGATCAGGATGAAGCTGGTAACATCTCTAAGACCTCACTAGAGGCAGCAGCCAATGAAGGACAAAGTCCTGAGGCTGGAAGTCCCCAGAACCAAGACCAAGGGGCACATGCTTATACTGATCTACACTCAGTGCATGTACATCCTGATTCTATCAGGAGGTCAGATGATTCAGCTCACCCTGATGATGACCTGGGCTTTTTCTTTGATGTGTTAGCCCACAACACTATCCTAGAGGATGAGGTCAGCAGACTTAAAGAGCTGCTGGCCAAAATGTCTCAGGATGCAAGTCCATCTGCCCCCATCAACCCCCAGATGGCATCTTCAATTGAAGGTTCACCAAACACTGAGCCACTCCATATAACTAAGCCTCCAGCCACTGCTTCTGGCACCACCTTTCAGGGACAGAACCCCTCTGAGCAGATGGTAGCTACCTTTCAAAATTCCTTACCTCTCATCACTGAGATTGTCCAAAAAGCTATTGATGAGAGGATTTCCTCAAATCTACAAACCCTCATTGATGATGCTGTGCATAAGTCCCTTTCTGCCAATCAAACCCTTGCTACCAATGCAACCAAAAAGGGGGAGATTTGGTCAGTGAAAGAAAAGAGGAAGAGAACAGAGAAAGAAAAAGAGAAGGAAGTGGTCAAAGAAAAGGAGTTGGCTGATAAGCCTGAGAAGGAGAAGGAGGAAGAGTTAGTGAAAAGTGCTGACATGGAGAAAGTGGATGAAAGTCACAAAGACTTTCATGTCACATACAAGAAGAGGAAAAGTGGTGAAAAGGAGAAGGAATTGGAGGAGATGATAAAAGAGGTTGATGCCAAACACAGCAGATCAATGGACAATATCATTGATCAGCTGTTCAGGCAGGGGTTCGATACAGAAAAGCTTGACTCAAAGATAAGGAGACTTGAAGTTGAAGAAATTAACTCAAGATGGGCAAGCTATGAGGTGTCAGAAAGGGAGAGATTAGAGATCATGATCCGATTCGTAGCAAAATATCTTGGAAGATCTTTGATTGAGATAAAATCATGGATCAGGGACAGCATCTTGGCAATAACCACCAAGATCTGTTCATCTGAAGCATATACTAAGGGATTGGTGATTGAAGCACTGAATGAGGCAGGTGCTGGGAGTAGAAATGAGCTAGCTAAATACTCAAAAGCCTCACTTACTGCAAAAATGCTAGAACAACCTGAAAACCTTTCCACATCAAAATCTCCCACACCAATACCAACCAAAACACAACCCACAAAACCAACCCCCTCACCATCAAAACCCATTACCGGTGATATACCCTTACAGAAGAAGAGAAGGGTGTTGAGGCTACAAGAAGAAGAAGAAGAGGAGGATGAGGAAGAAGACAGGCTGCCTCTTTCTGTAGTCCTAACTTTGCCTAAGGCCAAACCTATGCCCATCACTCCCACCTCACAGATGGAAACTGTGAGAATCAAGATAGAAGAGGAATAGCAGCAAATGCTTCATGATGAAGAGATGTTGAAAAGCATTGATAAAGCTTATGCTGCTTCCTCATCCATTATCAACATGAGGAAGGAAGCTCTGAGACTATACACCCTTGCAAACACATTTCAATATCATAAGGACAAGGTGAGAATCTGGCCTGATCCCAAGATGGCTCACAGAATTATAAAGAAAGATATTCCATCAAGATACAAGGGCAAAGTAAAGAGGATTGTAGATGAAGTGATCACTGTGGCCCTTGTAATATCACCCTGGGAAATTCTGTAAGAGTTCAAGAAGGCCTACGAGGCTAACCAGCCACCCCAAGCGATGTTGGAGAATAGGGTGGTAAGAAAAGGGTTAGTCTACAAGAGGCTTGAGAACTTCTGAAGAGATGAGCTCAATCTGTTACTGGAGCGTGTTCACCCAGATGAATTTGCATATAGACAGATAACGACAGTTGAGCTCAAAAATGGAAAACAGACCAAATATGTCTCAGAGCTGTATGGTCGTGAAGGATTCTTTGATGGTGAGGCTGAGGATCTTACAAAAGAAAAACAGATCATATTTTTTGAAGCCTACACCAGAGAAGCCTACCGGCTCATACACGGGAAGTAGGTCTTATGGATGGGACAACAACTCTGTGTCCAGTTCTCCAAAACAGAGTTCCCATCCATACTATGCCAAACAAATTCTCAAGACCTCTTCCTAGGCCAGTGGTTAATTGGGTCAACTTCTAATCTGATCAAGAAGACAAAAGACCAATCATTCTGCCATCAATAAGTGGGACTCCTTAATAAGCTTAGAGGTTTTGGCTGCATTGGTTCAGGGGGAGTTTGTTGGACCAAAAGAACCAATGAGCCAAGATCAGAAAAACCTCTAAGTCCCACAAGACATCATCAACAACTGCTGAAGACTTGATCAGCTGGTTGACAAAGTCTGAAGAGTAACAACTGATGATTCAAAGTACTGAAGACTTCAACAAGTGCTGAAGACAAAGACTGAAGATCAACAGCTGAAGATCAAAGTCTGAAGTTCAAGTGCTGAAGACAAAGACTGAAGATCAACAGCTGAAGATCAAAGTCTGAAGTCCAAGTGCTGAAGACACAAGTACTGAAGACCATCAGTTGATGTACAAAGACTGAAGACTTATACTGAAGACATCAGCTGATAACAACAGCTGATGACAAAAGCTGAAGACATCAGCTGATGTTACCAGCTGATGACAACAGCTGAAGATATCAGCTATTGTATCTACTGAAGTTCAAGTCTGAAGTCAAGTGCTGAAGCTTCAGAGTTTGTCACAACAGCTGAAGAAGCCTTCTTCAGTTGTTGTGATGGTTTCCTTTTCAGTAGTTTGTATTGTTCTTTCAGTAGTTTAGTTTCAGTACTTGTAAAACGACTGAAGAGGTTGTTCTTCAGTCGTTGTAGTTTCAGTAGTTTTCTTTTCCTTTCAGCAGTTGTAATAGATGTTAACACTTAGGATTTTTGTAAGAAGATGTCAGCTGTTTGACATCTTCAGTAGTTTTGTTAACATCAGTAGTTTGTTAATAACGGTTAGATGTCACTATCAAGTGACATCAGCCTACGTCACCTTTCCTTATATAAGGAAAGATGACCTAATTGTAACCGTGCCTTAAGCCGACACATTGAATGAAATATTCGTTTTGGCAGATCTCTCTCTCTCTATAACAAACTCCGTTTTATTGTTATATCATTTGTATTCTTGCTTGAGTTGTGCTAATTCACTGATCATTCAACTGTTGAATCTGTTTTAATTGATCAAACTTGAGGCTGAGATCCTATCAACTCGTCTCCTTTTTACTCCCACTTGCAGCCAATCTTGGAATTCCTGAATTACTGGGATCAGTGGCAATTGGCAGTGGACATTCATGTTTGAAGTGTCCTAATTACTTGCAATTAAAGCATCTCAGCTTGGACTTATCGAAACCCAGTTTGGAGTTAGAACTTTGGCCTCCAAAATTCTTTCTATCAGTTCGCTCCATAAATCTTCGAGCTCTAAGCGTCAACATCGCCATTTGCCATTGAATATCAGTCTCTTCGAGATCATCGGGATCCACCTGATACATATCCTCCATCGTCATTCCATTACCTTTCAGATCCCTAACTACTAATGCTTCATAACTCTGAACAAACATGCCAAAAAGAGCCATTGTTTTAGCTGAAACAGAGGTTTCAACAGTTGTTTTCAAGTTCCCTTACTCACTTCCTGTATTACCGCAACCTCCAGAATAATCACATGAGTTCACTCCTCCTTGACGAGATGTCTGCATTGGAGAGCTTGCAGCGGAAAACAGTAGTGCAGCATTTTGAGAATAACGCGATGTAGGCATCATAGACTGATTAAATTCCCTCCTTTTCATATCTAAGTCAAAGGACTTCAGCTTGTTAATTACGTCCATCAGCTTATAGTCAGCGAAATTTCTTTCTTGCTTCAACGTTCTCACTTGTAAACTCCACTGAGGTGGAAGAGAATCTAAGAGCTTATTCACTTGCTCATGGTTACCCAACTGATCATCATACTTCTTTAAAGTACTCGAAACGGACAAAAATCGATTAGTGATGTCAGTAAGGTCTTCATTTTTGTGTCCAACAAATGAATTGAACTCCTTTTGATCTTGGGCTTTCTTGTCTTTCTTGAGATCCTCATTTCTGTCATAGAACTCACACAAGGCATCATACAAAGATTTTACATCTTTGTGTTTAGCAAATCGGTTGTAAATATCGGGTGCAAGACATAGTGTTAAGGCTCCGAAAGCTTTCTGGTCTTGATCAATCAACTTTTGATCCTTCTCGGTGAATGTGGAAGAGTCCGTGTTTAGAGATACTGTGCCTCCGATAGTAACCGTTGGCTTGTGCGGACCAGTGATGATTGAATCCCATTGATTGTGATCAGTGTAAAAGAAGAAGGCCTTGAGACATCTCTTCCAGTCTTCAAAATTGTCCCTGTTTATGAGTCTTGAAGGTCTATCGGGAGCAACACTCTCTAGATCAGCAAGAGTGAGAGAAGTCATCTTTGACATGATAATTTCGCTGAACAAAATGGTATTTTCGCAGAAAAATGTACTTTCGCTGAAGCTAATTTCGCCCGGACAAGGATACTTTCGCTGACAATTTCGGCAGCAATTTCGCTAGCTAGAAGCAGTCAAATGCTTAGTTTCGCTGTGAGTTTCGCAGGGAAAAAGCTTGAACTTTCGTTCAGGGTACTTTCGGCAGCAATTTCGTTAGTAAAGACACACGAGCACAGATGAACTTTCGTTCGAAAATTCTAGTTTCGCAGAAAACAGCAAGAGTGAAAACAGTAGTTTCGCTGGAAGGAAAGTATAGTTTCGCTGGAAGAATACTTAGTTTCGCTGGATGAACCAGAAAACCCCTTAAACCCCGAAAACAGCCTGAAATCACCCAAATCTCAATGTATTTGAGATATGATGATTCACAAATCTTCCCAAAACAAAAACAAGCAGAATTCAATCAATTTCCATATCAAATACACTCTGATTTGATATAGAAATGAAGAAATAGTGGTATTGAACAAAAATAACCAAAAACCTCAAACAATCAAGAGCAATATGGCTCCGATACCATTTTGTTGGTCCATCTGATCAGTTTTTCAGTGCAGAAGATGGTTTGAATCGTTCAATACCATAAACAAACAAAACACACAAAAATTTGAAGCATAAAGAAGACCAAAATGTATTCAAAGATGATTCAATAAGCAACAATACCAATGAAATAAGATAAGTTCAATATATTCAATAAGAACCAGCTTACAATAGCCTCTTGCAACAGAATATTCGATTAGGGTTTTACAAGGATACCCAACAATGAACAAAATGAAACATATATATAGCAGAAGTAGTTTCGCAGATAGTTTCGGTAGAGGTGAAACTATGCTGCCGAAACTATAGTTTCGCCCGGCCGAAACTGCAGTCTCGCCGGAAGAACTTACAGCTGACTGTGAGCGAAACTACAGTTTCGCTCACAGTTTCGCTGGACTGCTAAAATAGACAAATAAACTAAAAAACTTACAAAAGAAATCTAACATAAGTTCTATTACATAGAAATGTAAACAAATACTAATCTAAGGTGAGTCCAACCTATACTTGATCTTCAGTAAGTGACAAGGAAAAGAAAATTGACTTCTGAGGAGATTGAGGAGGAGGAGAGAGAGAGAGGAAAAGGAATCTAAAGGGAGAAAGTTCCTCTACTGGGTCTGCAAGACTCATGAAAAGTGCTATCAGGGCTGCCCCTAGACCAAATACTCAGGATGATGAGTTAAGGGAAGTCAGGATCAACTACTTGTAGACCAGGAACTATGATATTGATAACATCATTCCCTCCCCATAGATGAGTTAAATGAACTGGCTGACATGGAACTGTCAAAAGAAAGAAAAGAGGAAGAGGATGCAGAGTTACTTCTTAAAATCAAAGAAGAAAGAAGACAAAAAAAGACTCTACAAGCATGTGCCTACTCTCTCCCCAGTTCAAGAAACTCATGAACAAGAGGATGTGGTTCCACAAGAACCTCAGGTAGACAAAGAGAAGGATAGAATCAACATGATAAACTACCTGAGAGCCACAGGCCTCTATCAGGCTAATACACTTCTTCCCTTACTCTTTGACTACATTGAGTTTGAGTACCTCAAACAACTTGAACTTGATATAAGAAAGAAAGATCACCAAAAGAAAGTAAAGGGAAGAGGCTGTAAAGTCAAGAGCCATCATCCATAAAAATGAAGAAGTCTACTGATAGGCAGAAGATGATGAGCTTCTTGAAGCTGTACGGATTCTCCGGAAGGAGACTTGGTCCTATGTCTCTGTCCACCATGGATGAGCACATCAGGGTAATCAAGCAGAAGATTCAAAGAGTTGAACTTGCTAACTTACACTCCCCACCAAGTCAGGTCCCTCAGGAAGTGGAGATTAAGGTTAAAACATTTAAGGCAACACAACCTGAATCTCCTGTTGAACCTCAGCAAGCTTCCACTTCTGATCCATAGAAAGGATCTATCCCCTCTCAATCTGAACCTGTGAGAGAGGAAGAACCAACTGAGAAAGACAAAGAAGATCAATCAGGTGCTGCAGGTCAATCTTCTCAGTTAAAAAGTTCAAAGAGGAGAAAAATGATGGTTTCCAAACCAAAGTCAAAGAAACATAAGAAAGAAACATCCATCTCGAGACCTCAGGATGAGTCAGAACATCCTGAGGATGTGCAACAAGAGGATGCTCCACCCATCTAGTCTTGGACATACACTACAAATCTAGAAAGATGGCATGTCATAAGAGATCAAGGTGTTGAAAATATCTACACATGGCAGGATATGTTCAATCTGCCTCTGCATGATCTCTTTGACATGAGAAGACATTATGAGAGTCTGAGTGATCCTGATCATCTTATGAAGAAAGGGATGGTCATCATCATAATGAGGACTGTTAACATCTGAAGTATTCAAGTGTTTTGGTAGCATCAGCCTAGGGGGAGTTTGTAAGGTTTAATTGTAAGGCTAAAGCAACCCAAACACCTAAAGTCTCTCCTGCATGCATGCACAAGTGTACTGAAGTGGAATGCTTCGGAAGTTTCACACAGTGCCTTAGAAATTACTCTAAGTGTGAAATCCTCTAAAGCCAAGACCAATATCTTCCGAAGCCAAATATAAAGTCTTCCGAAGCTTCAAAGACAAAGTCTTCCGAAGCCAACTATTGAAGTCAGATTTATTCCGAAGACTTTTGATCACATGCTTTATCTGATGTACTTTTTACCTAAAGCTGGACCCCTTTCCGCTGCAACTCTGATAAGACACCAACTTTACATGAGTTGGTGAAAAGGTCCATGCTTTTGGTAACTGTACGTTGAGGTCTTGAGTCTGTAGCTTTCCACTTTATGTACTTTATCCTTTTGTAATATATTAGGATGTGAGCTATGGCATGTCATAGTCACTAGTCAAAAGGTAATCTGCCTTTTGACTCTACATTGGTTTTGTTGTCGAGATCATGAATCCTGCTGGCCTTCAAAGTATGGCCGGCTGTAGGTTGTAGTATAAGTATTTCTGGTCCTTGTATCTTATTAGTAGAACTTTGGAAACATTTGTAAGGAACTAGAGAGCAATATACATCAACCTTGAAAACCAATTACTAGTGTAGTTCTTGTTCTGTCTCATATAGACTTATGTTTCTTAGTTCTCAAAATTGATTTTCCCAGATCCCCATTTGAATTGTTAAGTGTTGTTGCACGCTCTCCTCTTTGTGTTGTTGTGTTGTAAGTGCATACCCTTCAACGGTCCTGCATTTAGACATTCAACAAAACGAGAAAGTTAGTTACATTTGGAAACCCAAGCCTCATTGGTCTTGGGCTTGTCAAAATGGACAAAAGACAATGCAACAGTGATTGATCCTATGTTCAGCTTTGAGGATCATCTGCTATTGTTGATGAATAAATTTCAATCACATGATTTTCCTTTATCTTCCATACCATCTTTGGAAGATTAGACTTGACCTACAACACTTCGGAAGTTTTAACAATTTAGGAAGTTTTGGAGACTAAGCCTTCGGAAGATCTTGCCTTCACTGTAGCAACCTTCAGTGCTTCGGAAGTATTCCTTTCTTCTAAGACCAAATGTTCTTCTGAATGCAAGTTTCACTTGTCTTCATCTCCACTTTGGAACTTTTGAAAGGAAAAGATTTTCCTTCCAAAGCTTTATTCTTCTTCTTCTTCTACTTCTTAGAAGTATTCTTCTTGGTCATTTAAATAGTTATATTAGGATTATAGTTGCAATCCTTAGCAAGATAAGAAGTACTACCACACATGATACAATCAACCGGCTTCCTTTTGAGAGTCTTCATTTGAGTAGAGACTAAGCTTGATCACTTTCCATTTCCATCTTCAGCTTCTCAGGTGATGCAGCAAGCTTCTTAGGGTGAGGCTTACTCTTGGAGCTTGATGGTTTAGTCTGTGTAAGAGTGGTACATAGCTGATCACCCTTCTTTTCTTCACAGGGATAAGTTGGACATCAACTAGAACTCTTGGTACTAGAGTTCACGATTAAGTCCTTAGCCTTTACCATTTTAAATCCTGCAGAGATAAAGACTTATTTCTGCTTGGAGCTGAAGTGGCCTTGATCTATTAAGCCTTCTTTGATCTTCTTTTGGCTACTCTAATCAAGTTCTTCCTCTTAGACTTTGTCATCCCCGGTTCTTTCCTCTCCTCAGGAGAATAGTGACCCTTCTTAAGATGATCTTCTTCACTCATCTCAAATCCATCCTTCACTATCTCCTCTTCATCCTCTTCTTGAATGGGGTCTATGAGGGGAAGCTTGTTGGGTTTGTTAGACTCATTATCAAAGTAGTTTAACCATTTACACATGAAAACACAGTGGAATAAAACCTCAATATTATGTTTTGTAAACTGAAAATTAGGGCATAAGATATAACATCAACAAACCCAAGAACATAGGATCAAATATATGTGATTGGACTAGCTATCAAGAATGAAAAACAACCAAAACAACACCCATGAAACTACCTTTCAGGAGCTGTCAAAACCGTGGGATTTGACGAAGATGATGATGTTCTTGAACGACCAAAACACCAAGGAAAGGTGTCCTCAATCTTCCATACCCATAAGCCTCAAGCAAGCACCTTTGTTGCTAGGATTTGAACACCAAAACGAACCAAGAAGGGCTACTGGAACCCTATTCCAGCCATGAGTTTTCTTCAAAAATGGAGAGAACTCTTTTACCTTTTTGGTTCTTGCATGTATGAGAGAGAGAGAGAGAGGTTGAGTGTGTGTGTGTATTTAAGAGTGTGTTGTTTCAAGACATAAAATGAAACAACCCCTTAAAGGGGGCGGCCGAATAGGGTTCTAAAATTGGGTTTTCCCCCCAATTTTTATCACCCATTTTAATTTAACTAGTTACATAATAAGTTGTCTAATTAACCTTTTAATTATATAACTTATACGCATACTATTATTATTTTATGTTATTAAACCAACTTAAATAACATTACAAATAATGTCCATGAACAAAATATCCTTTTAAGTTGTTCTATCTCATATACAATTTATTTAGAAAACTCATTTTCTAAATTGGTGATCATATCATCAATTAAATATTTATTGGTGTTTTCTAAACTTGTTATTGGGTGTGACTCGACTTGGATCATGACGTACTAACCACATCAATGTTCTATGTGTCTTGGGCATAAAGAATCCAACAGTCTCCCACTTGCACAAGATTCATAGAAGATTGATGCAAGCAGTAAATACTGCCTAACAACGGTTTAATACCCTTAATACGCATGACTTAAAGCCATTCAATAACATCATCCCCTTCAAGTATCCAACTTGAAATGATTGAGGTGAATTAATCATTTATCCTTTTGTTACAGATGTCATGTTAAATCCAAGGACACAGAATGCTCATTCCTTATTGAGTTAACTTAATCTGGCCTTAGACATCTTGCTCTCAACGATAAGAGGAACAAATTCCATCCTGACTACATACGTATCTCACAATCACCTTGTGTCACACCTGAACATAGCCTTATGTATTGTCCATTATTTCAGAGCAGTGAAGTACCAGCTCAAGGTATAACACTTGGTGAATATCAAAACCCAATATGTATCTCAGGTTGGAGGATACCAAATGATATTCATCTTTACTCAAATTTACTTATGATCAATAAAGAAGATTCCATGTAGTAAAATTTGAGACAGGGTCAGTCCAATATTCGTATCCCACAAATATCTATGAACCTTGGCAGCAACCAGTTGCTCTATATTCATGCCTTATGAATATCCACCAATCCATGTTCATAATAGTCTTACGTTCATATTTGCTCCCACAAACATGACCGACTACGGACATTTAGAATAATAAACATATTCATGGATATATACATGCTAAAATGAACATAACTCAAAATATCACAAATATATGAAAGAGTTAAATATTACATTGTTCGAAACTTTTAAATACTAAACAGGTCAATTCCAATCACCAGAATATCGAAGTCCTAAGGCACAAGTATGACTTTCATACTTTGCCCTTTCAAGGAACTTCGTGAGTGGATCCTTAATGTTTTGATCGGTGTGAACTTCATGAATACATATCTTTCCTTTTTCAATTTCATCCCTTAAGTAGTTATTAATCTCCGCTCAATGTTGTGAAGTCACAGGATCGATGAACATCCGAGCGTGTTCTTGACGGAAGGATAAACAACCAAAAGACAAACAATAGAACGAACAATAATCGAATGATTTCATTGATAAAACATAACAATTTTAAGCTCGTTACAACTTAAGAATCACAACTTTTGGCAACGGGAGATCGAGCATGATCTCCCCTCTCATCCGGCAGCCCCTAGGCCCCGGGCAGACTCCCTTTCAAAAACCTTAGGTTTCTACACAATGAAACTGGTATATATAGGCCTCGGCCCATATTAGATGCCACTGGGCCCATTCGTGCGATTGGACCATGCGTATGGTTCAATCGTACGACTGGACCATGCGTATGGTTCAATCGTATGACTGGACCATTCGTCTGGTTCAGTCTTACGAATGCCCCAATCGCATCTCTCAATCGCACGACTAGTCCATTAGCATGGCTCAGTCGTATGACTGAGTCTCATTCGCATATGCTCCTACGAATGACCCAGTTTCATGTATTTACAAGGTGTATAACATTAAGCCTAGACTATTCGTCAAGCGACGGACACACTATATATGACTATATATGCTCTAACAAATTTCCCCTTGGACGTTGCTTGCGAATAGTAGATAACACCCCTTACAATCTTCAGTCAATCTTTGCTCTGATTTCCAATAGAATCAAACGAACAACCATATTAGCCAATGTTGCCGATCCGTCAGGTTGCTACATTATCCCTGAAAATGAATTTAGGCACAATAGCTTTCGTTTACTTTGAAGAACACCATCATAGCAGTAAGATTCCCCATATGACTGATTTTTCCAGATAATGACATGAATAGTTTTCCATTGCTTCAATCTTCACACAGGCTAACCTGATTAACATTAACACCTGCAGAAATTCCCCCTCACATTCAGCATATCCCAATATATAAACATTGTGCTCTCCTGTCGTCTTCATACGGTGTATTGGGCAAAAGGTTGAAGGTTATAATCCACAGCTGACAATATCAAACAGATCAGCATGCACGTAGATTCATCATCAGAAACCTGCTCACATCCTCATCTTTCAGATTGCGTCTCAACTATGATAATCACAGATTCCCTCCATGAAGCAGAATCCTCTCTGTGCGGAAATAAATATTACTTGGTTGGCCTATAAATAGTCAGATGCTCCTGACTACCCCACAAAATCAGCATCGACTACTGATATCTTCTCTTCTCTCTTTCATGTTCTAACAACATTCACCAATTCTGGAAGTCCAACGAGTAATTTAAAGGATCTCAGCCTCTAGTTTGATCAATTAGGTTGTATTCGCAGCGGATTTAGCACGAGAATTAAACAAATAAGCAAGAACACAAATGATTTTGCATGTAACAGTAAAATTATAGAGAGAGAGAACAATTCTGCGAAAAGGTGTTTTCTATTTCACACGCTTCGGCAAGGATTACAATTAGGTCATCTCCTTTTATAGGAGAAATGACGTATGCTGATGTCACTTGATAGTGACATCAAACGGTTATTAACCAACTACTGAAAGAACACTAAACTACTGAAGATGTCAAACAGCTGACATCTTCTTACAAAATGCTAAGTGTTCTAACTTATTACAAACTACTGAAGATAAGAAACTACTGAAAGTATTACAACGACTGAAGAAAAAGCTCTTCAGTCATTTATAACGACTGAAGAACAAGCTCTTCAGTCGTTTATAACTACTGAACTATAACAGCTGAAGAACAAACTCTTCAGCTGTTGTACAAACTACTGAAAAGAGAAAATACAAACTATTGATAGAGAAAAACCATCATAACAACTGAAGACAACTTCTTCAGCTGTTGTGACAAACTCTGAAACTTCAGCACTTGGTCTTCAGACTTTGATCTTCAGATGTTTCATTAGCTGATGACTTCAGTAGTTGTCATCAGCTGATATCTTCAGTCTTTGTCTTCAGACTTTGTGCATCAGTTGTTGATCTTCAGTTCTTCAGTTCTTCAGCTTTTAATCTTCAGCACTTGTCTTCGGTACTTAGAATCTTCAGCTGTTGTTCTTTAGATCTTTGATCTTCAGCTGTTGAAGTCTTCAGTCTTTGTCAAACTGCTGATGAAGCTTTTAGCAGTTGTTGTGATGTCTTGTGGGACTTGGAGGTTTTTCTGATCTGGCTAATTGGTTCTTTTGGTCCAACAATCTCCCCCTGAACCAATGCAGCCAAAACCTCTAAGCAATTTATTGTCCCACTTATTGATGGCAGGAAGATTGGTCTTTTTCCTTCTTGATCAGATTAGAAGATGACCTAATTAACCACTGGCCTGGGAAGAGGTCTTAAGAATTTGTTTGGCATACTATGGATGGGAACTCTGTTTTGGGGAACTGGACACAGAGTTGTTGTCCCATCCATAAGACCTACTTCCCAACTATGAGCCTGTAGGATTCTCTGGTGTAGGCTTCTAAAACCATCACTTGTTCCTCCATTGTAAGTACTTCTGCCTCACCATCAAAGAATCCTTCAGGCCCATAGAGCTCTGAGATGTATTTGGCCTGTTTACCACTTTTGAGCTCCACAGTTGTTATGGCCCTATAGGCGAATTTATCTGGGTGATTACCCTCTAAGAACAACTGGAGCTCATTTCTCTGAAGTTTCTCAAACCTCTTGTAGACTAACCCCTTTTAACAACCCTGTTCTCCAACATCTTTTGTGGTGGGAGGTTAGCCTGATAGGTTTTCTTGAAATCTTCTATGATCTCCCAGGGTGATATTACAATGGCCAAGGAGATCTCTTCACCTACGATCCTTTTCACTTGACCATTGTATCTCTTTGGTATGTCTTTCTTCATAATTCTGTGAGACACCCTGGGATCAGGCCAAATACTCATTTTGTCCTTTTGAAATTGGAATGTATGCCTTAAAGTGAATAATCTCAGAGCTTGTTTCCTCATATTTATGATTGATGAGGAAGCAGCATAGGCTGTATCTACTCTTTTCAACAGCTCATCATCATGTAGCCTATGCTGTTGTTCTTCTTCAAGCTTAACCTTCACAGTTTCCATCTGTGAGGCAGGAGCGATGGGAGTAATGGGTAAAGTTTTGGGTTTAGGAAAAGATAGAACTGCAGAGAGAGGCAGTCTATCTTCTTCCTCATCATCCTCTTCTTCTTCTTCTTGTAGCCTCAGCACCCTTCTCTTCCTCTTCAAGGGTGCATCATCGGCTATGGGTTTTGATGGAGAGGGGGTTGGTTTTGTGGGTTGTGTTTGGGTTTGTGTTGGTGTAGGAGATTAGGCAGGCTTTGCTAGCAGTCTGGATATGAGTGAAGGTTTGGTTTGTTTTGCTAGCAAAATCCTGTTCCCAGCACCGGTTTCAGAAAGGGCTTCTATGACCAGTCCCTTGGTGAATTCCCCAGCCGAACAGATCTTGGTGGCTATAGCCAAGATGCTATCCCTGGTCCATGACTTAATATCTAGGACTGGTCTCCCCAAATACTTCGAAATAAACCTAGTCATAGCCTCAAGTCTCTCTCTTTCCTCTTGGCTATAACCGGTCCATCGGTATTCTATTTCCTTCATTTCCAACTTCCTAATTTCCTGATCTAGCATGGCAATGTCCTTGTCAAAACATTGCCTGAACAACTGATCAATGATAGAGTCCATTGATCGGCTATGCTCAACATCAGCCTCCTTGACCAGGACTGCTAGATCAGTCTCCTTTATCACCTTCTCTCCCTCCTTCTCACATTTCTTCTTTTTATAAGTGACACTGAAATCTTTTTGGATTTCAGCCACTTTTATCTGTTCAGCTCTCTCCTCCCTCTCCTTCTCCTTCCCCTTCACCCTCTCAGTCTCCTTACCCACATCCCTCTCTTTTACCACCTCTTCCACCACTTCTTGCTCCTCCTCTACCCTCTTCCTCTTTCCTTTCACTGATGTCTCCCCCTTTTTGGGTGCATTGGTTAGGGTTTGACGATCAGAAAGTGCCTTAGCTACAGCAACCTCCACCAAGGGTTGTATTTGTGAGGGAAGCCTCTCAACAAGGGTTTTCATCACAATGTCTGTGATTATTGGTGTGATGAGAGGCAGGGAATTTTGAAGGATAGCAACTAATTGCTCAGGAGGGTTCTGTTCCTGAGAACTAGTGCCAAAAGCAGTGGCTGGTGGCTGAGTTTGTGGGAGTGGCTGAGTATATGGGAGACCTTCAGGTGAAGGTGCCATCTGTGGGTGTATGGTGGCAGATGGACTTTGATCCTGAGACACTTTGGCAAGCAGCTCTTTGAGTCTGCTTACCTCATCCTCTAGGATGGTGTTTTGTGCAACTACATCGTAGAAGAAGCATAGGTCATCATCAGTTTGCACTGAATCACCTGACCTCCTGACTATGTCAGGATGTACATGCACTGAGTGTGGCTCAGTAGTTGCATGTGCCCCTTTGTCTTGGTTCTGGGGACTTCCAGCCTCCGGATTGGATCCATCATCGACAGTTGCCTCTGGTGAGGTCTTATTGATGTTACCAACTTCTTCCTGCTCATATGCTGATGCCGGAGAAGTGGCAGCCTCACCAGAATGTCCTATCTCCCTAGCCACACTGGGAGATGAGACATGTGATTCTCTATGTTGTGGGCTCCCACCAACACTTGTGTCCACCCTCTCTTCGGTTGGAGATTCCCCAGTTGTGATTGGTTTCTGGGGAGAGGGTGGAGTGTTTAGATGGGTCAACAATTTGGCAATTATAAGAGTAGAGCTTTGAGGGGCGGTTTCAGTGGGAGATGGGCTCGAAGCAGTATGCACATGGGGAGGAGTGTGCTTTTCAATGGCAACCTCCTCAATTGAGAAAGGTTCCAGATTGGTGGCAGCCCCTGAAATGGTTGCATCAAGCTCCTGTAAAGAGGATGCTTGTGCGGTTGTGGTAGGTGGAGTCGTGGTGATTGCTGGGAGAATCTGGCCAGCAGTCACTTCCTGCGTTTGTTGTGCAGGGGCATCCTCAGGGGACTCATTTCCCTGGGTAGCCTTTTTGGTTTTCTGTTTGGGTTTGGGCTTGGTGGGGACTTTAGACTTGGAGGTGGAGGCTGTGGGTTCCAGCTGCGTGGGTTTTTGCAGCTTGGCAGCCTTTCTGAGTGTCTGGTCACTGTTGTACCTGGAGTATACCTTAGCTAAAACAGCCATGGTAGGGACTCCAGTGCCAACTAGTCCCTCAGCGTTAAGCTGGCTCTCTATCATGGCCATAATGAACCGAGGATATAAAATCCATCGGTTAGCAAAAGGTTTTGAGGCCATGTCTTTGAGTTCCAAAAATATTATTTCAGTAAAATTTAATGGCTGTTTCTCAAAGATAGAGTACAATACCTGTTGCCACCTTGTGGACATCTGGTCCCATTGAGGATGTCTTCGGGGCCAGACAAACATTCACCATATGGAAGATGAGTCGTTATGGATCAGGGAAATGATTCTTCAGTAAGGTCGAAGCAGAGAGGTCACCCTGATAATCATGAGCGGTGAAGGAGAGATCAAGGTTCCCTTGGGGTAGGCAGTTGGGAAGGTGGCATCCTCCAGCTTTAGGGTTTGTCGGATAATAGCTGGAGTGATGACCACTTGGTGGTTGTTCACGGATGACCGGAGAGAGACCTCGCCGTCGTTCTCTCCAGTTTGAACGGTGACGTTCGTCCAGAACTCTGATAGGGAATCGGCATGAATGATCGGATTTAAGAGGAAGGCCGTTTGGTATGGTGAGTTGGTCATCAGATCAATGGCATTGTGAAATTTTGACCAGAAGGGCGATTTAGTAAGGTATGCGACACAGTTGTGTCGAGGTTTGAGTTGCATGGTCGCCATTAATGGTGTATGGGAAGGTTTAGAGGTTTTTGAAAGTTAGGTCAAGTGAGAATGAAAAACTCTGAAGGTTGGGTTGGTATTTATAGGTTAAAAGAAAACGACTGAAGGTTGTGGTGTTAGTCATCAGTTGTTAAAACTACTGATGACGTGGTTTTAACCTTCAGTAGTTGTAACATCTGAGGACTTGGTGTTAGTCTTCAGTAGTTGAAACTACTGAGACCTTGGTTTTGTCCTTCAGATGTTGTAAACAGCTGAAGACTTGTTGTTAGGCTTCAGTAGTTATAAGCTACTGAAGACATGGTTTTCATCTTCAGGCGTTGTAACAACTGAAGACTTGGTGTTAGTCTTCAGTAGTTGGAAACTACTGACATCAGTAGTTATGAACTACTGAAGACATGGTTTTGCTTCAGTTGTTGTAAACAACTGAGGACTTGGTGTTAGTCATCAGTAGTTATGAAACTACTGAAGACATGGTTTTGTCCTTCAGTTGTTAGGATATGAAACAGCAGATGTTGGAATCAGCTGAAGAGTAAAGTTACTCATCAGCTATTGCCGTCAATTCAGTTGTTTCATGCTGACCTCCACATTTACTCATCAGCTCTTTGGCTGACTTTCAGATGTTTCATTGGCCTTCAGCTCTTGTGAATATTTATTCCTAAGCTCTTGTGAACAGATGTTCATGACTTGAAATAAAATATTCTTCAGAGCTTGTGAATAAATTTTGTCTTCAGTACTTATGTGTAAGATTACACATCAGTACTTGTGAACAAAATTTGTTCATCAGTACTTATTTGTTTGAAAATTATACATCAGTAGTAGTAACGACATCAGTTGTTTTCACCAAATAATGTACTTCAGTACTTTGAAGCATTTTAGTCTTCAGTAGTTATGAAAAATGCTGAAGACTAACTTACTCATCAGTACTTATTTTTGACTTTTGCATACTAATGCTCATCAGTACTTGTGAGCAGAGAGCATCAGTATTAGTCAAATTATTCTAGCTGCAGTATACCAAGCCTTAGTACCAGATTTTGAAATGTGGCACTATCTAAAGGCTTAGTAAATATGTCTGCAAGCTCATCAGCACTAGGCACAAACTTAGGATCAATCAGACCTTTCTCATAGCAATCCCTAATAAAATGATGTCTGATTTCTAAATGTTTGGTCCTAGAGTGCTGGACTGGATTTTTAACAATACAAAGAGCTAAAGCACTATCCATTAATAATGGAGTCTTAGTTTCTGTAATGCCATAATCCAAAAGTTGGTTCTGAAGCCAAAGTACCTTTGATGTATAACTTACAGCAGCAATATACTCAGCTTCAGCAGTGGATGTAGCAATTGATGTTTGTTTCTTACTCTGCCAAGAAACTAAACAATTACCTAGGAATTGGCAACCACCAGAAGTGGATTTTCTGGTGACTTTGCATCCTGCATAGTCAATATCAGAGAAAGCAACTAATTTGCAAGAATACCCAGTTGAATACCAAAGACATAGTGATTGGGTACCTTGAAGATATCTAAAGATCCTTTTGACTGCGATTAAATGGGATTCTTTAGGTGCAGCTTGAAATCTAGCACAGGCACATGTTGCAAACATGATATCTGGTCTCGAAGCTGTAAGGTACATCAAGGACCCAATCATACAGATATGTAAAGGGTTTCATCAACCGCTTTACCTTTCTAATCCACATCCAGTTGTGTGGTGCTGCTCATGGGAGTAGAACAGGGCTTACAGTTTTGTAAATCAAACTTATTCAACAAATCCTTTGTATACTTGGACTGATGAATGAAGGTTCCATCAGCCTTTTGTTTGATTTGCAACCCTAGAAAGAACTGTAATTCTCCCATAGCACTCATTTCAAACTTTTGCTTCATGAGCTTAGTAAATTCATCACATAACTGGGGATCAGAGGATGCAAAAATTATAACATCTACATAAATTTGAACAAGGAGCTTATGCTGTCCCACATTCTTAATAAATAAAGTTTTATCAATGGTGTCTCTAGTGAACTTATTCTCTAGAAGAAAAGTTGATAAGGTCTCATACCAGGCTCTAGGAGCTTGTTTCAGCCCATAAAGAGCCTTATCAAGCTTATACACCCAATCAGGATTTTTATTGTCCTCAAAGCCTGGTGGTTGACACACATAAACTTCCTCTTTTATTTTACCATATAGAAATGCTCTCTTGACATCCATTTGATAAACTTTAAGACTGTGAAAGGCAGCATAAGCTAAGAACAATCTAATTGCCTCCAGTTTGGCTACAGGGGCAAAGGTTTCATCATAATCGATGCCTTCCTCTTGTGCAAACCCCTGCACAACCAGCCTGGCCTTGTTCTTGACAATTTGGCCCTTTTCATCAGTTTTGTTCCTAAACACCCATTTAGTGCCTATTGCACACTTACCTTGGGGTAAAGGAACATGCTCCCACACTTGCTGTTTTCTGAACTGAAGAAGCTCAAGCTGCATTGCTTCAACCCATCCATTGTCTCTTAAGACAACATGATAATTCTTTGGCTCTTGCTGACTGATGAAGAGAGCATAGAAGCAGAAGTTGGACAATTGATTCCTGGTTGAAACTCCAGCATTGATATCACCAATGATCTGAGACACTGGGTGATTCTTCAGCTTTTCATATACTATAAGATCAGTGCAAGTGTTTGTAGGACTTTTAGCAACAACAGATGTTAATGAGGATTCTTGAAACCATGTAGGAGATAGCAGCTCAAATGAAGTAGAGCAAGCAGAAATCTTATCAGCATTTGTTATGGATAGAGCTGCTGAAGCTACAGGAGCATCAGGTCTAGTTGACACAGGCAAATTGTCACTAAACCTAAAAAGGTGAGTACTGGCATCTTCATCATCAGTACCACCAGGTGGAGAATAGTTGACAGGAACAACAGCTGGAGGTTGATAAGGAACATATTACAGTATGTCCAGATCAAATAACTCCATAGGGTTTTGTGGAATCTTGTCCTTTGGAGATTCATTGAACTTCACATGCAGAGTCTCTTCAACCATCTTTGTCCTACAGTTGAAAACTCTGTATGCTTTGCAAGTTGATGAATAACCAACAAAATATCCTGCATCCACCTTTGATGCAAACTTCTGGAGTGGATCTCTTGTGTTGAGAATGAAGCATGGACACCCAAAGGCTCTGAAGAAGGAAATCAAAGGAGCCAAATGATGAAGTACTTCATAAGGAGTCTTCATCAACCTCTGATTCACTAATACTCTATTCTGCATATAGCAAGCTGTATTAACAGCTTCAGCCCAAAAGGTCAATGACAATCCTGAGTCAGCCAGCATTGACCTTGCAACTTCAATGAGAGTCCTGTTCTTTCTCTCCACCACTCCATTTTGTTCAGGAGTTCTTGGAATGCTGAACTGCCTTTTGATTCCCTTTGACAAATAAAAGTCATCAAGTGTGTGATTCCTAAACTCTGTGCCATTGTCACTTCTCACACACTTGACTAGAAGGGAATACTGCTTCTCCATATATAACACAAAGTTCATTATAGCTTTTGCAGCTTCATCTTTGGAGTGCAAGAAGAAAGTCCATACAAATCTGGAGTAATCATCCACAATTACCAGATAGTATTTCTTCTTTGCCATTCTCATTACTCTGACAGGACCAAAAAGATCCATGTGCAGAAGTTGCAAGCAGGCATTAGACTTAGATTCTTCTATTGGAGGGAATGAGACTTTGTGTTGTTTCCCCTTTAAGCAAGCAGTGCAGTTGTCTTCACATTTGAACTCCTTCATTGGCAACCCTCTTACTAAACCATGGTGTGTCAGCTGGTTCATGTTTTGAGATTCACATGACCCAGCCTTCTATGCCATAGAGTAGATTCTTGAGGTGAAGCCTTGGAGAATAAGCAAGGATGGCCTTTTAGATCCATTTTCTTTGAAAGATCTAAGGCATATACTCTTCCTCTCCTGTTGGCCTTCAGGAGAGTATATTCATCCAACACCTTGTCAATCAAACTCAGAACTTTGGATGACAAAATCCGACAGTTCTGGCTGGTGAAAAAGACAACATGGCCTTTATCACACATTTGACTGACACTCAAGAGATTGTACTTGAGATTCTCCAGATGGTTAACATCATCAAACCTTATTTCCCCATTGGAAACAAAGCCTTTTCCGATGATGTAACCCTTTGCATCATTGCCAAAGGAAACAAATCCCTTCTTTCCTTGAGAGTAGTCATTAAGAAGAGAGCTGCTCCCTGTCATGTGCATAGATCCTCCACTGTCTACATACCAGATGCTTCTTTGGCATATTGAAGAACCCTGTAATTATTATAACAAATTAGTTAGTTTTGGAGACCCAAACCTTTTTGGTTTTGGGTCTGTTCTCATCAGATGTAACACTAACTGGTTTGTTATGTGTGACAGTCTGAGATGAAGGAGATGGTGTAGAAGAGGAACCCTTTGGCTTGGATTTCCTTTTCTGTGGTTTCAACACAGGAGCATCTAATTGGTTGACTCTTCCTATTAGATGTTGAACCATCATCACAAGTTGTGTCTGACTTTGTGATAAAGCTTTCAGCTCCTAAGACACAAAAGTGCTTGCTGGTGATGGATTCCTGTGTTGCACCATCTTCTTTTGAGTAACCTCAGCTGTTGCCTGATTAACCCCATCCTTCTTTTTGGATTTCTTTTTGACTTTGGGGTTTTAGATTTTGATGTTGCTGGTACAAACTTAGTTTCAAACTCAGTTTTCATTACATTCATGTGCTCTTTAATTTTCTCCTTTTGTTTGAGTTTGGAACCCCTTTTGTACCAACAATCATCAGTAAGATGATTGAACAAGCCACATATTTCACATGGCTTCTTCTTCATTTTTGGTTGATCATCTACTAAAGAAGATGAAACTGCTGAAGAGTTGTTCTTCAGCTGTTTGCTGTCAGTACTTGCAGTTTTCTTCTTTGCAGTACATGCTTTCCTGACATCCTCTTTAGTAGTCTTCAAACCCTTTCTACTGACAGTTTTCTTCTCTTTAGTACTGACAGTAGTTGGGGTTTGAACTTCAGGTGTTATCACTTGCTTTCCAGTACTTTCAGTACTTCTAGAGACAACACCTGAGTTGATCAACTTTTTGATCATGTGACATTCAGCATTTGAACCATCAGCTGTTTTAGCATCAGCTGATTGGTTTTGTGAGAAATGAATGCTGACTTCTAATTTTGATGATGCTGTATCAGATAGTAGGTCACATGATGAGAAGGATTGGTTATTGCTCTCTCCATCAGATTCTACATCTGCTCTGGAAGTATAATCTGTAGGAGGAGCAGTGTGATTATAACCAATGCCAAACTTCACATTGGAAGCTGATTGCTTACTCAAAAGCATTTCAAAACCCTTGCAGGATTGTACCCATCGATCACACTCTACCTGGGTTGCTGCAAGAGTTTCCTTGAGGTCTTTGTACTTCTCTAGAAGTACTTCTTCCCTAGCCTTATCATCTTTGATTTGGCATTTAAGCTTATAAATCTCATCATTTTTATCATTAATCACAGCCTCAAATTCAGCTTTTCTTTTGGAAATAGTTTGCTCTAGCTCAAAGTTTTTATCAATTAAAGCCACATTTGCCTCTCTAATAGAAGCAAATGCTGCTATGCATGAATCAGAACAAAGCTTGGCTTTGGCCTCAGAAGATACCTGTGATGAAGCATTGGAGGATGACCCATCAGCAGACTCCAGGGCCATAAGAGCAAGGTTCCCAAAATGATGATCACCACCATGTTGACCAGCACCAGGAAACAGTTGTTCATGACCAGATAAATCATCTGGTAAACTGCTCCAGTCAATAACTCCTAGGGTGAAGAAGCTGTGTTGTTGAGGTTGAGTTTGATGATGAGATGGAGAAGGTTGATGCTCAGGGAGTGCATGTGGTTGCTGAGCAGTGGGTGCTTGAACTTGACTTGGCTGAGGCATGTAGTAGCAGGGGTATGGGTATGGCATATGACCCTGAGGCACAAAGTATGCAGGTGATGCCTGAGCTGGTGATGGATGACCAGAACTAGATGTATGTTGCCCTCTGTGCTGTGAGCTATTGCTTGGAAAAGTCACAAAGGGTGCAGAGGAGTTAGATCCAGATGATCTACACTCTCTAGCAAAGTGTCCAAGCCTATGGCACTTGTGACACCTCAACTTACTCTTGTCAAAACCAGCTTTGGTTTTGCCAGAGAGACCAGGAAATTCCCTACCAGTTCTCTTGTAGAACTTTTGAGATCTGATATTTATCATTGCCATTTGACTCAAAATATCCATCTCTTCCAGATCATCATTTGGAATGCCCTTCAAGTCCTCCATCAAAAAGCACAGGTTATCACTGCTACCTCCTGAACTACCATCAACACCAACAAAAGCATGTTCAGAATTGGTAGAGAAATCGATATGCTCATCATAAGAACCCTCTGATGCAGCATATTCTGACTCTTGACCTATCAGTGCAGCATTGCCTGATACAAAGTCATCAGTGAGCTTGCCAGAGGTGGACAACTTCCTTTTCTGCTCTATCTCGCTCTCAAATGTAAGTAGTTTCCCATGAAGTTGGGTGAGAGATAGAGTATCCAGATTTGCACTGGAGCATAGGACAATGTTATAAGTGTCCCATCTCTCAGGCAGGGATCTGAGGAAACGGTTGTTCATCTGACTATTGGAATACTCTTGTTTAACCATTTTCAGCTCAGAAATAAGACAAGAGAATCGCTCAAACTGTTGAGTCAGTGTCTCACCCTTCCTATGAGAGAATGTCTCATATTGTTGGGCGAGGATTTCCCTAGTGTTTTCTAAGACCTCATTGGTTCCTCCGAATTGTTCCTTCAGAGCAACCCAGAGATCATGAGCAGTTTCATGATGCAAAAGCCTTGAATAAATTTCATTTGGAATTGCCATAGCCAGAATTCCATGGGCTTTAGCATCAATTTCGAATAGCTTAAGATCTTCGTCCGAATATTGTTCAGGTTTCTTCGGAACCTTCTCATTTGATTCCGGAACGCTCACCATAGGCATGTGTGGTCCATGTACCACTGACTTCCAACAACCAGAACTGTTGACAGACAAGTGATGGAGCATACGACGTTGCCATATGTTATACTGGTTCCTCACAAGCATCGGAGGCTTTGTTGAGGAACCAGTATTGTGAGGATCATTAGTTGGTGTGGCCATTTCAGATTTCAAGTAAATTCAAGGTAAACAAAACAAATCTTGCTCAAAAACCACGAGCACCTCAAGTTTAATGGCCAGAAGCAGCAGAAACTCAATCTCTATAACTAATTCTTGCAAATTGCTAATTTGATCAAACGTAGATAGCAATAGAACAGTTTCAATGATCAATAGTTAAATCGATCAATGTTTAACCTGCTCTGATACCATTTGAAAGGATCTCAGCCTCTAGTTTGATCAATTAGGTTGTATTCGCAGCGGATTTAGCACGAGAATTAAACAAATAAGCAAGAACACAAATGATTTTGCATGTAACAGTAAAATTATAGAGAGAGAGAACAATTCTGCGAAAAGGTGTTTTCTATTGAATCACACGCTTCGGCAAGGATTACAATTAGGTCATCTCCTTTTATAGGAGAAATGACGTATGCTGATGTCACTTGATAGTGACATCAAACGGTTATTAACCAACTACTGAAAGAACACTAAACTACTGAAGATGTCAAACAGCTGACATCTTCTTACAAAATGCTAAGTGTTCTAACTTATTACAAACTACTGAAGATAAGAAACTACTGAAAGTATTACAACGACTGAAGAAAAAGCTCTTCAGTCATTTACAACGACTGAAGAACAAGCTCTTCAGTCGTTTATAACTACTGAACTATAACAGCTGAAGAACAAACTCTTCAGCTGTTGTACAAACTACTGAAAAGAGAAAATACAAACTACTGATAGAGAAAAACCATCATAACAACTGAAGATAACTTCTTCAGCTGTTGTGACAAACTCTGAAACTTCAGCACTTGGTCTTCAGACTTTGATCTTCAGATGTTTCATTAGCTGATGACTTCAGTAGTTGTCATCAGCTGATATCTTTAGTCTTTGTCTTCAGACTTTGTGCATCAGTGTTGATCTTCAGTTCTTCAGTTCTTCAGCTTTTAATCTCAGCACTTGTCTTCGGTACTTGGAATCTTCAGCTGTTGTTCTTTAGATCTTTGATCTTCAGCTGTTGAAGTCTTCAGTCTTTGTCAAACTGCTGATGAAGCTTTTAGCAGTTGTTGTGATGTCTTGTGGGACTTGGAGGTTTTTTTGATCTGGCTAATTGGTTCTTTTGGTCCAACAATCTCCCCCTGAACCAATGCAGCCAAAACCTCTAAGCAATTTATTGTCCCACTTATTGATGGCAGGAAGATTGGTCTTTTTCCTTCTTGATCAGATTTGAAGATGACCTAATTAACCACTGGCCTGGGAAGAGGTCTTAAGAATTTGTTTGGCATACTATGGATGGGAACTCTGTTTTGGGGAACTGGACACAGAGTTGTTGTCCCATCCATAAGACCTACTTCCCAACTATGAGCCTGTAGGATTCTCTGGTGTAGGCTTCTAAAAACATCACTTGTTCCTCCATTGTAAGTACTTCTGCCTCACCATCAAAGAATCCTTCAGGCCCATAGAGCTATGAGATGTATTTGGCCTGTTTACCACTTTTGAGCTCCACAGTTGTTATGGCCCTATAGGCGAATTCATCTGGGTGATTACCCTCTAAGAACAACTAGAGCTCATTTCTCTGAAGTTTCTCAAACCTCTTGTAGACTAACCCCTTTTTAACAACCCTGTTCTCCAACATCTTTTGTGGTGGGAGGTTAGCCTGATAGGTTTTCTTGAAATCTTCTATGATCTCCCAGGGTGATATTACAATGGCCAAGGAGATCTCTTCACCTACGATCCTTTTCACTTGACCATTGTATCTCTTTGGTATGTCTTTCTTCATAATTCTGTGAGACACCCTGGGATCAGGCCAAATACTTATTTTGTCCTTTTGAAATTGGAATGTATGCCTTAAAGTGAATAATCTCAGAGCTTGTTTCCTCATATTTATGATTGATGAGGAAGCAGCATAGGCTTTATCTACTCTTTTCAACAGCTCATCATCATGTAGCCTATGCTGCTGTTCTTCTTCAAGCTTAACCTTCACAGTTTCCATCTGTGAGGCAGGAGTGATGGGAGTAATGGGTAAAGTTTTGGGTTTAGGCAAAGATAGAACTGCAGAGAGAGGCAGTCTATCTTCTTCCTCATCATCCTCTTCTTCTTCTTCTTGTAGCCTCAGCACCCTTCTCTTCCTCTTCAAGGGTGCATCATCGGCTATGGGTTTTGATGGAGAGGGGGTTGGTTTTGTGGGTTGTGTTTGGGTTTGTGTTGGTGTGGGAGATTAGGCGGGATTTGCTAGCAGTCTGGATATGAGTGAAGGTTTGGTTTGTTTTGCTAGCAAAATCCTGTTCCCAGCACCGGTTTCAGAAAGGGCTTTTATGACCAGTCCCTTGGTGAATTCCCCAGCCGAACAGATCTTGGTGGCTATAGCCAAGATGCTGTCCCTGGTCCATGACTTAATATCTAGGACTGGTCTCCCCAAATACTTCGAAATAAACCTAGACATAGCCTCAAGTCTCTCTCTTTCCTCTTGGCTATAACCGGTCCATCGGTATTCTATTTCCTTCATTTCCAACTTCCTAATTTCCTGATCTAGCATGGCAATGTCCTTGTCAAAGCATTTCCTGAACAACTGATCAATGATAGAGTCCATTGATCGGCTATGCTCAACATCAGCCTCCTTGACCAGGACTGCTAGATCAGTCTCCTTTATCACCTTCTCTCCCTCCTTCTCACATTTCTTCTTTTTATAAGTGACACTGAAATCTTTTTGGATTTCAGCCACTTTTATCTGTTCAGCTCTCCCCTCCTTCTCCTTCTCCTTCCCCTTCACCCTCTCAGTCTCCTCACAACAACTGAAGACAACTTCTTCAGCTGTTGTTCAGCTCTCTCCTCCCTCTCCTTCTCCTTCCCCTTGACCACGACTGAAGAACAAGCTCTTCAGTCGTTTATAACTACTAACTATAACAGCTGAAGAACAAACTCTTCAGCTGTTGTACAAACTACTGAAAAGAGAAAATACAAACTACTGATAGAGAAAAACCATCATAACAACTGAAGACAACTTCTTCAGCTGTTGTGACAAACTCTGAAACTTCAGCACTTGGTCTTCAGACTTTGATCTTCAGATGTTTCATTAGCTGATGACTTCAGTAGTTGTCATCAGCTGATATCTTCAGTCTTTGTCTTCAGACTTTGTGCATCAGTTGTTGATCTTCAGTTCTTCAGTTCTTCAGCTTTTAATCTTCAGCACTTGTCTTCGGTACTTGGAATCTTCAGCTGTTGTTCTTTAGATCTTTGATCTTCAGCTGTTGAAGTCTTCAGTCTTTGTCAAACTGCTGATGAAGCTTTTAGCAGTTGTTGTGATGTCTTGTGGGACTTGGAGGTTTTTCTGATCTGGCTAATTGGTTCTTTTGGTCCAACAGTAATGGGGTATCCCTCGAACTTGTTTGACATAAGAAACTCAGGGTGAATGTACTTTGCTCATCTTCAACTCTTGCATAGACTTTCCAGGAAAATCTTTACTATTGACCCGAACATGAACCGAAAAATGACCCTATAATTTTCCCAAAAAAATTATTTTACCAAACTTTTTTAGAAGCCTTCCCGACTGATAAAAATGGTTTAGGGAAAAATTCGTGCAAGAAGTTGTTCCAGACTCTTTTTTTTGGTCTGGTACACAGTTTATTCGTGCGACTGGAACAGACGAATGAAGACATACGTGCGAATGGGTGATTCGTGCAAATGAATACTCCGAATGGGTCAGTCGTGTGAATGAAATACACGAAAGGGTCAGTCGTGAGAATGAATGTTCATTCGTACGAATGGACATACAAATGGTTCAGTCGTACGAATGGACCATACGAATGGTTCAATCGTGCGAATGAGAGCCAATCGCATGGCCCAATCGCATGAAAGGGTCTGAACACAGAAAACCAGATCTGCAGCCGCCACACGACTGAAAAACCCTAATCGGATGATTTGGACGAGACACAACACAATAATTGTACCACCGGATTCGTTTTTATGATCTGAAGAAGATTCCGAGTCTGGTTTTAACAAATTAACATCACACGCAACGAGATTTGAGCAAAACAAGACGAGCACGAAGAACACGAAGTATGTTTAATGTCAAAGAACCTAAAATAGATCCAGAAATCAAGAGCTCGGGTTGCTAGAATGATTGTTAGATCATTCCAGCAGTAACCGGCTCTGATACCAATTGTGAAGTCACTGGATCGATGAACATCCGAGTGTGTTCTTGGCGGAAGGATAAACAACCAAAAGACAAACAATAGAATGAACAATAATCGAATGATTTCATTGATAAAACATAACGACTTTAAGCTCGTTACAACTTAAGAATCACAACTTTTGGCAAGGAGAGATCGAGCATGATCTCCCCTCTCATCCGGCAGCCCCTAGGCCCCGGGCAGACTCCCTCTCAAAAACCTTAGGTTTCTACACAATGAAACTGGTATATATAGGCCTCGGCCCATATTAGATGCGACTGGGCCCATTCGTGCGATTGGACCATGCGTATGGTTCAATCGTACGACTGGACCATGCGTATAGTTCAGTCTTACGAATGCCCCAATCGCATCTCTCAGTCGCACGACTAGTCCATTAGCATGGCTCAGTCGTACGACTGAGTCTCATTCGCATATGCTCCTACGAATGACCTAGTTTCATGTGTTTACAAGGTGTATAACATTAAACCTAGACTATTAGTCAAGCGACGAACACACTATATATGACTATATATGCTCCAAAAAATGTGTCTAGTCTTTTGATGCGCACGGGGTTCCTTGATTTGTGCAATCGCACCCTCGTTATTACAAAATATTTCTAGGGGGTCTTGAATGGTAGAGACCAACCCTAGATCGGTGATAAATTTCTTTATCCATGCAGCTTCCTGAGCTGCTAATGAGGCGGCTATGTATTCGGATTCTGTAGTGGACAATGCTACCACATCTTATTTTGAACTCTTCCAGGACATGCTTCTCCACTCATAATGAAGACAGACCCCGACTGTGATCGAGAATCATCTTGATCAGTTTGGAAACTCGCAAACGTGTAACCCTTTACAACGAGTTCCTCTTCATCAGATCCGTATATTAGAAACATATCCTTAGTCCTCCTAAGGTATTTCAATATACTTTTAACAGCCATCCAATGGCTACTACCTGGATTCTGCTGATATCTGCTCGTCATGCTTAACGCGCATGACACGTCCGGTCTAGTGCATATCATCGCATACATGATGGATCCTATAGCAGACGCATATGGGATGTCCTTCATTCGATCTTGCTCATCCTTTGAGCTTGGACATTGAGATGTACTCAACATTGTCCCTCTTTGAATAGGTACCATATCTTTCTTAGAGTTTTCTTTGATGTACTCAATATTGTCCCTCTTTATTCCCAAAATATAGGAGGCTTCACCGAGATCTTTTATGGAAAAACAACTTCCAAGCTAGGTTTTAACACCTTCAATGGTTTGAATATCATTTCCAAAAAGTAGTATGTCATCAACATACAATACCAAGAATGTAATTATGCTCCCACTAGCCTTCTTATATACACAAGCCTCGTCAGCGTTCTTGATGAAACCAAATTTCTTGATCTCTTCATCAAAACGTTGATTCCAACTTCTCGATGCTTGTTTCAATCCATAGATCAATCTTTTTAACTTGCATACTTTATTAGGATGTTGTGGATCGACAAAACCATCAGGCTGAACCATTTGGATTGTCTCTTCGAGATGTCCATTAAGAAAAGCGGTTTTGACATCCATTTGCCAAATCTCATAGTCATAATATGCAGCTACGGTAAATAATATCCTAATTGACTTTAGCATTGCCACAGGCGAGAAGGTTTCATCATAACCAACCCCTTGAGTTTGAGTGAAACCTTTTGCTACAAGTCTTGCTTTGTAAGTATCCAAGTTTCCGTGCATATCCGTTTTCTTCTTGAAAACCCACTTGCATCCAACCGGTTTGGAGTTAAGTGGAGGGTCAACCAATTCCCAAACTTGGTTGTCATACATGGATTGCATCTCTACGTTCATGGCTTCCAGCCATTTGTCACAATCCAAATTGGACATCGCATCATGGTATGTAGTTAGCTCATCGGAGTCAACCACATAGCATCCATTCATGAAAAATCCATATCTTTCAGGTGGAATGCTAACTCTACCAGATCTGCAAACGTTTTGTGTGTATCGATCAACCTCTTGATCATCATCAACAACCTCCTGTTGATTGCTAGTGTCAACCAAACATGTATCGGCTTGTGGATCTTGATCCTCATCAAATTCCACTGTTCTATACGTCATTCCTTCCATAAGGAACTTAGCTTCCAAAAACTCTGCCTTTCGAGCAATAAATACCTTTTGCTCTGTTGGATCAAAGAAGTAGTATCCTATACAGTCTTTGGGATATGCAACAAATATACACTTAGTGAATCGACTTTCCAACTTGTTTTGGGTGTTTAGCTTAACATAAGCTTCACAACCCCATACTCTTAAATATGATAGCGATGGAACTCTTCCATGCCATATTTCAAAAGGTGTCGAATCCACTTTCTTGGTCAGGGCCATATTCAAAATACGAGCCGCGGCGAGTAATGCGAAACCCTAAAATGATAGAGGTAGTGAGCTTACAGCCATCATAGATCGAACCATATCCAATAAGGTTCGGTTTCTCCTTTCAGACACACCATTATGTTGTGGTGTTCTGGGTGGAGTAAGTTGTGAGACGATCCCACAACTTCTTAGATGATCCTGAAAAGCCTCACTGAGGTATTCACCTCCTCTATCTGAACGAAGAACTTTGATAGATTTGTTGAGTTGATTTTCTACTTCATTCTTGAAGATTTTGAACATTTCAAAAGCTTCATATTAATGTGCTATCAAGTACACATACCCATAGCAACTGTAATCGTCGGTAAAGGTAACGAAGTATCTTTCACCATTTCTTGTCATTGTCTTAAAAGGACCACATACATCCGAATGTATGATTCCCAATAAGTCTTTTGCCCTCTCGTTAGTACCACTAAAGGGAGATTTGGTCATCTTACCTTGTAAACAAGATTCACACTTATCAAATGAACCATTTTCATTTGTTTTCAAAAGACCATTCTTTTGTAATGTTTGAATCCGATTCTTGTTTATGTGACCAAGACGACAATGCCAAAGATACGAATCACGTAAACCCATTTTAAGTTTCTTCATGCTTGTTTGGTATAATGAGTTATTAAAGGATGAATCATCATGAACCAATTCATAGATACCATTAAAAGGCATAGCCTTAAAATAAAATACATCATCCATACAAACATAAATACCATTGTTTACAAACTTTAAATCATAATCATATTGTTTTAAAAGGGAAACGGAAATTATGTTCCTAGTCAAACTAGGAGCATACAAAATGTTTTTAAGAACAACTTCCAAACCATTTGAAAGTTTCAAAATATAGTCTCCTTGGGCTTCGACATCAACTTTTGCTCCGTTGCCCATGTAGAGACTCGTGTCTCCCTTCTTGAAGTGCTTATTTCTTTTGAACCCCTGCAACAAATTGCAAATGTGAGTTCAACATCCGGTATCCAATACCCATGTGTTTGAAGAAATAACATTTAAACCAATATGAATCATGAAACTTGTACCTGAGGTTTGCCCAGCATCCCTCTTGTTTTTTAGCTGTTTGAGATAGGTTGGACGATTGCTTTTCCAATGTCCTATCTCACCACACTCAAAGCATGGATCGTTCTCCGTTACCTTAGGCTTCTTAAGCTTAGGCTTTGGAGGTTCCGCTTTAGCCTTTCCCTTCCCCTTGCCTTTGATGTACCCCTTTCCTTTGGCAACATTTGCCTTGGGATCAGGGAATGGCCTTTTCTTATAGCCTCCCTCATTGATCGAGAGAACAGGTGAACCTTTCTACCCATCCCTGCCTTGGCTGTTTTGAGCATTGCGTGAAGCTCACCAATTCTCTTGTCCCATCCGTTCATATTGTAATTCATTATGAATGTCTCAAACTTTTTAGTTAGGCCATTAAGGATCAAATCCGTGGCCAACTTTTTTAAGACGGGACAGTTAAGCCTCTCGAGGCAATTAATATGGCTTTTCATCTTAAGTACATAAGATGATACCTATTGGGTTTCTTCCATATAACACGCATGAAGCGCTCGAACCGTTTTGAAGCGCTCTACCCTAGCTTGTTGAAGGAACATTTCCTTCAACTGGGTAATCATGTCATATGCCCCATGATGCTCCAAATCCTTTTGGAGTTCGGGAATCATAGTTCCCAACATGAGGCAGGAAACCTACATGGAATCCTCAGTATACTGAAGCCAATTGTTATAGGCCTCAACATCTTCGGGGTCGAGTTCGTCAGGAATGGGATCGTCAAGGACATAGGCCTTTTCTCTTGCTTGAGAACAATTCTCAAGTTTCGAAACCAGTCCATAAAGTTATTATGGTTAAGACGATCCCTCTCTAAGATGGTTCTCAGCGATAGGGTATGGACGGTCGGGGTGGTAGCATTATTATTTGCGGCCATTTCTACAAAATGTACAAAGTTCATATTAGTATTTCTGAAAAATTACATTTTAATCATTAATACCCTTTTCATGTCTCATAGACAATTAATAATTAAAATCTAGAATCCAACGTTACATTTAAATGATGGTTAGGTGACCTTTATCCCATTATTTAAATTAACAAGGTAGTCAACATTTAACAATTGCAACCTATTGCAACTTCTAGCCTTATGGGATCGGTTAAACATCTTATGTTTAGTTGGCATGCAAAATCCCATCGACACCATTGTACGCCATGCTTCGGTGACCCTATGCACATGGTTTCCAATTCAAGTCGTCCTACTTACACACACGTGTGAGTTTACACATACAAATGGTTAGGTGACCTTTATCCCACAAATACGTTAAGCCCACCTCAAAACACACAAGTTCCCTAAAAGTGGTTAGGTGACCTTTATCCCACAAATAGTTCTCAAGTGATTCGAATGTCGTGTAAAAGGATGGTGTTAAACTTGTTTCCAAAGGGATTTTAGTTTTCATTAATTCTAGTTTTAAAAACTCTATGTACCTTGTATTTGCATGCTTTCAAGTACATGGTACTCCATGGTTCTCTTTTAGTAAAAACCCCTTTTATTAAAATTATTAATTCTTTTAATAACCTTTTATTAATCACTTAATGATTAGGAACCATAAATTTTCAGCTTGTTTTGTTTGTTAATAAGTTTGTTATGCACATCCAAATATCAAACAATCATCATATAACAAACAACCAAACAAGCATAATGATACAATCACAAATGCATAACCATAGCCACTAAGTTGACCACACTTGTTTGCCATCACAAGTGTTGTCATTTGGTCTTTCCTAAGGGTAAATCACAACACACAAGATAAGATCTCTAAAGACCCCCACTTGAAGTTGCATCCAAATACTTCAAGTCCTTCTTTTTGTGCCTTCCTTTTGTGCTTCCAACTAGTGCATATTCTTTACAAAATTTATATCCTAATACAAATTTTCTAATAAAATAAAATACACCTAATCTATTTATTACATCACCATTGAATGAATAAATAAATTACATCCAAATACAAGCACAAAAGAATAATTAATACAACCCATAATGAATGAAATCAACCAAAAACAAACATTCATCCAAAACCAAATCAACATAAGGCCAAGGCCAGGTTATGCACCAATATGAAACAACATATTCATCATACAAGAACCAAAATAAATCCCCATTTAACCCTAAATTTTTGGCCAACACAAACCCAAAATCTAGGGTTTTTGTCCAAACACAATAATCAACCATTTGACATCTTTCTTTCAAGGTTTAATCATAAGCATGTAAGATATAACCTTGAAAGATTGGGGATTCATTATATCATCACAAAACAGCCCCTATTAGGTTGTTAAAACCCCATAAAACCAATTTTACAAGGACTATTGAAGCTAGTTTTCACATATCCGGATCTAGATGCCAATGTTGGGTTTGTTAGACTCATTATCAAAGTAGTTTAACCATTTAAACATGAAAACGCAGCGGAATAAAACCTTAATATTGTGTTTTATAAACTGAAAATTAAGGCATAATATATAACATCAACAAACCCAAGAACGTAGGATCAAATATATGTGAATGGACTAACTATCAAGAATGAAAAACAACCAAACAACACCCATGAAACTACCTTTCAGGAGCTGTCAAAACCATGAGATTTGATGAAGATGATGATGTTCTTGAACGACCAAAACACCAAGGAAAGGTGTCCTCAAGCTTCCATACCCACAAGCATCAAGCAAGCACCTTTGTTGCTAGGATTTGAACACCAAAACGAACCAAGAAGGGCTACTGGAACCCTATTCCAGCCGTGAGTTTTCTTCAAAAATGGAGAGAACTCTTTTACCTTTTTGGTTCTTGCATGTATGAGAGAGAGAGAGGTTGAGTGTGTGTGTGTTTAAGAGTGTGTTGTTTCAAGACATAGAATGAAACAACCCCTTAAAGGGGGCGGCCGAATAGGGTTCTAAAATTGGGTTTTCCCCCTAATTTTTATCACCCATTTTAATTTAACTAGTTACATAATAAGTTGTCTAATTAACCTTTTAATTATATAACTTATACACACACTATCATTATTTGATGTTATTTAACCAACTTAAATAACATTACAAATAATGTCCATGAACAAAATATCCTTATAAGTTGTTCTATCTCATATACAATTTATTTAGAAAACCCATTTTCTAAACTGGTGTACTTATTTAATAGCATGATCATATCATCAATTAAATATTTATTGGTGTTTGCTAAACTTGTTATTGGGTATGACCCGACTTGGATCATGACGTACTAACCACATCAATGTTCTATGTGTCTTGGGCATAAAGAATCCAACAAAGCTCATATTGACAAGTTTCACACCTTGGAGATCTTACAGATAGTAGAGCGTGTAGAGGAGCTATCTTAGTAGATCCCAGTCCCTGCTTGTTCTGATAACACACTTTTGGATGCAAGGATGAGGATATAATGTTCTTGAAGGTCTCTTCTTCAAGAACACATTTTTCTGCCCTGGCTTTGCTGATCACAAGCTCAGCCTGACATTCAGTTAACTTAGTGATGAGATCTTTAATTTGAGTCCTCATGCTTAAGAGTTGAAATGGTTTTCTCTAGATCTTCTATTTTAAGTTTTTAATCATTTTCAACTCTTTTAAAATCAGCTTTTTATATGTTTAAGGACTCAAGGTCAGATCTCATCTCTAAGTTATAGGACCTATATCTGTTAACTTTAGCAATGCATTATGGGGTACAAAGATGTTCTAATACCTTGGCTTCTTCATGATCAGCCATCAGTGCTTGGTTTGGAGATGCATCTTTAACCTGGAAACTCGAATCAAAGCCTCCTTCTTCAACAACAACTGCAGCTTCCTGCTTAGGCTTCTTAGTATGTGGAGATCCATAAGTGTGGTTTGCTCTGGGTTGTGCTTGGCCACTATTTGTCCTTAATGCCTTGCACTCCCTAGAAAAGTGTCCCATTTGGTTACAGCTATAACACCTCACCTTGCTTTTGTCCAGCCCAAACTTTCCACTGAATACATTACTAGGAAACTTCCTCCCTATACTCTTGTAAGACTTCTTGGCTCTATGAGTGAGAAGAGCCATCAGTTGAACTATCTCTATGTACTCCAGATCATCTGGATGGATGCAGTCCAAGTCTTCAAGGGTGAAGAGGAAGTTGCCACTGCTTTCATCAGCAGACATAAAGGCTTGTGATCAGCTTGTCTCTTGGAATGGGGTTCCTTAGATATAGCTCTCCCTTGGTGTCTCTGGAAAGGTGATGAAAGGGACCTTTTATGAGTTGTCAGGGTAGCAGATAAGATGCTGTTGTGGTTCCCTGCAATCTCTTTCAACCACATGAAGGGCAGAACTCTGTTGATTGTTGGAGTTGCCAGATAGATTTCGCATGTTCATCTCCATCTGGTATCCACTAAGGATACCATACAATACAGTGAGAGTAAGGGTCTTGAGATTTTCAGTCCTCTTAATGACCACACAATAGTGTATCCATTTATAGGGAAGAGAGGACATGAACTTCCTCAAAATGAGACTTGCCTCTTAGCTACTTCAAAGTAGTGGATTAAAAAAAGGGCTCCTGCCCAGAGCGAAGAGAAGGCGAAATGCCGCCGAAGCAACATAAGCAGGCTTCCTTATTCTCAAGAGTTACTCCAACATCCATTAGAGTATCCACAATCTCAACATACCTAAAGTATTGGTGATTCTTGGTTTCACCAATTTTAAAGGTGAAGTTCTTAACTAGCTGCTTCAAAGGTCTTTCTTGTTCTCTTTAGCTTGATTAGATCCCTCATACATCAGCTTCAGTGCATCCTATAGTTGCTTAGCAGTTTTGCACTTCTAGAAGCCTCTTTAGATAGAGTTTGGAAGACCAGTTTGGAAGGCAGTCATGGCTTTCTAATCTACATCAATCTTCTTCCAGTCTTTTTCAGAGTAGTTAGTCGCTTCCTTTGGTATCATGCCACCTCCAGAAGTTGTTGAAGAGGTGCATGGTACATGAAGTCCAGAGACAACAGATCCCCAAATCCTGTTGTCTTGAGACTTGATGAAGCCTTCCATTCTTTGGCACCAAGTATTAAAGTCATTAAGAGTATCAGTGGATGCTTTGTCATAGGTATGGTTTCCATATCAGCCTTTGTGCGAGCTGCCATTTGAGTTGTTAAGTGATTTGTGAAACTGAAGGGATTTAAGATGGTGAGATCTTACAATCAAGAGCCTAAAA
Organism: Flaveria linearis; assembly: GCA_024085815.1. Lineage (NCBI taxonomy): Eukaryota > Viridiplantae > Streptophyta > Magnoliopsida > Asterales > Asteraceae > Flaveria > Flaveria linearis. The sequence goes on along the minus strand of CM044009.1, from coordinate 38,926,343 downwards.
TGCTCTGATACCAATTGTAGGACCGGTTAAGTGATGGTCAATACAATCAGTTTCACAATGACAAGAGTGTTAGAACACTTAACAGATCAAATACAAAACCGGGTTTAAGTAAAAGATACTAAGAACACAAGTAAGTAATGAGACAGAACCAAGATTAAGAACAAGATAGTATGGTTTTCAAGAATGTTGTATATTGCTCTCAAATTCTATTACAAGTGTTACAAAGCATGAAGATAAATACAAGAACTTGAGATACTTTATACTACATCCTACAATCGGCTATACTTTAAAAGCCATCTTAAAGCACTAATCTAGACAACAAGATCAATGTATAGTCAAAAGGCAGATTTCCTTTTGACTTGTGACTATGACATGCCATAGCTCACATCCTAATATAATACAAAAACAATAAAAGGTACAAAATAGGAAGTTACAGACTACAAACCATAATCTATAATTTACAAAAGCATGGAACTTTTCACCAACTTATACAAGTTGGTGAATCTTCAGAGTGGCAGCGGAAAGTTGGTCAGCTTTTGTAAAAAGTTGATCAGAGAAAGCATGTATTCTCTGTCTTCGGAAGAAATTAGTCTTCGGCCTTTTGGCTTCGGAAGACTTTGTCTTTGAAGCTTCGGAAGACTTCCTTTTTGGCTTCAGAAGATCTGGTCTTTGGCTTCAGAAGATTTTACACTTAGAATATTTTCTCTGAGTTGTGTAAAATCTTCCGGAGTAACTCTACTCTACACTTCATGCATGCATGCTGGAAGCTCTTTGGTTGTTTTAGTTGCACCGGCCGTTAAGTATAAACCTTACACATACTTCATCACCAGATCAGTAGCTAGAATGATTGCATATTTAAGGAATCAACTAGTTTGCTTTAACATATTTGAGATAGCTGACCTAACTAGATTAATGCTAAGGAACAAAAGCAATGAATCTAAGGAAAAGGAAGTTGAGAAGGTGTTAATGAGAATCTACAAGTCTCATCTAGAAAAGTCAAAGTAGGCTTCAGAACAAAGAAGAAAAATGGAAGAGTCAGAAGCTTCTGAAGTCACCCTATCTACCGATCCTTCACTCGACACTCAACAATAATCATCTTTCCCACCATCCAAACTTCTCAACCACTGAGCAGGTTTCTCCAACAGTGTAACAAGCTCTTAAAACAGTTGAATCTTAAACATAAAGCCAGTCTGATTATTTGGTAGATAAAGTGATCATCACCCGTATTACTAAAAGAGTAAGACAACGCTTGGACAATCCTGAGCAAGAAGAAGAACTCTGAGAATTTGAAAAAGAAGAAGACTTAGAAGGTGATTGTACAACCATTATCAAAGGGGGATATGAACTTAAGGCTGAGAGTTTCTAATTAAAAGAAAGAATAAGTGCAAGTCTTCTTCCTGACTGAGCTGGAAGTTCTGAATATTAACCTTAAAGACCTAAAGAAGATGTTCACTTTGATCTTAAAAAATGAAGGCATGCCAGATAAGTACAAATCTATGACCTCTATTTAAAGATTAGGAATAAAGTTGAAGCAGAACAAAGTGAAGAAAAAGAATAAGATGTTCTACATGTAACTCTATTGAGCATTCATACACAATCATACATTGGAGCTACAATTCCTCAACCAACACCTACTGTCTGACCTATGCTGGTGCAGGCAATACTGAAGTTAAGGAGTATGATCTCTTTAGACTATCTTGGCACACTATATAGGACTTGGTCATGTGAAAACCCCAATTTTTAGGCGCAGAAAATTTTTTTAGAAACCCACACGACCCACACACTATATGGGCTTTGACCTATCAAACTTGTATTGGCCTTGGGCCCAATACCTTAGTTGCCTTAGAATTCGCTAAAACTTGAATGGGCCTTGGCACAAACCGAAGTGAGTTTGGCCTAATTAAATAAAAATAATACATAAAAGTTAAACATCAATAAAACCTAAAAATTTATCAATGATGCCAAATAAACGTTAATTATAACTAAACGAACCCATAACGTTTAACATAACTAAAAATAATCGGCAAAATCTAACAATCATACGTAGGTAAATTATAAAGTATAAGACAATATATTAAATAATAAATAGTAAACTTATAAGTTAAAAGCTCATAAATATATAAAACTTGAAAGACCCAAAATTTATATAAACATAACAACTTCTTGCACAAGCTAATTATTAAAAAACATGTTATAACTTTTTAATTATTTAATTCAAAATAAGTAAAACATAAATAAATAAAATCTATGTTAAGTCAAGTCATATTTTATCAAATCTAAACGGTTAATCCTATAATATCCTACTTTATATTAATAATTCCTCTAATATGATAAAAACTAATTATAATACTTGTATAATCTTATTACATGTATGCACACTACCACACATGACACACCATACATACATATATAAAATAAAAACCCAACACACACTCATATACAGATATACACATATATATATACACACAAATATATATGTGTATATATATATGTATATATATATATACATATATATATATGTGTGTGTGTATGCATGTATGTATGTATATATGATACACACTATATTCATGCATATATACGCATACGACATTTACATGCACAAATAGACGCACTCTCATATTAACATATGATTAATGAATCCATATCTTATAAAATCTTTACATAAGATATCAGTAAGTCTGTGCAATCCTAGCTACTAAATCTTATTAAAATATTTAGTAAAAACAAATAAATAATTATGGTATTAAAGAAACTAATAGGCGTACATACAACTTGCCAACACTAACACTAGTCTTACACTATATGAAAAGTCTTACATTTTTTATATATATACATCTAGCTAGTAAATTTACAAACCATCTAGTATGCTCATAAAATGTACAATGCATGCATATATATAAATGTAAATACATATATATACGTTCACGGCATACATACATATATACACATGTATGTTTACTACATATCTATAAGAATAACATGTGTAGGTTGATGATTTTTATAAAAATTCACCAAAATCTTTTTGTGATATCTTTAACATCCTATAAAAGATCCTACAAGATCACTTAAGCTACAAAATTAATCTACTAATATCCATAAAATCTTTGCATTTGTCCTACACTAGGATATCAAATCTATGTCTTGGAATAAACAAGATCTTGTCCCCTCCATATCTTCCTAGATCAGCCAAATATCCTCCCACTCTTTTCATAAGCAGATTACACCATCAAAACACCACCAATTCATCCTATCTTTTACTAAAATAATCCTCTATCTCTCCTCTAAGCTTTCCCACTGATCTCACTCAAATCCATGAAGGTTTTGACCACCAAACTAGCTCCAAAGCAAGAGTGCAGAAACCGGGACTGTTGTGCTATCCTGACTTTAACACCCAGTTTGAGGTGCATTGGATCTCTAGATTCGACTCAGTTTTATCTACAAAGAAGATGCACAAGCCGGTATTCAACCCTCCATTCTTAACATAATTTCTTTTTTCTATTTTCTTTACATACATGTTTTAATCATCGCGTACCTTGTGTACCTAAGACTTAACCAAGAAACTCAGAAACTTTTGGATTCCCTCTTTCCTTTGTTCGACCAAGACCACCCCGCACCATCACCACTTCCACTTCATTAAAACACCAAACTTTATTACATCATAATTTCCTTAAAAATTTTAAAATCTCTCTCCCTAAGCTCCTACACTCTTTCAAGCATGCATCCTTCCTTTCATTTATCTTCGAACCTAACCTAATCCACTACAAATCCTATAAATATTTAACCTATAGTGTATGGTCTCCTCACCACCCTACAACCAATAGATAGTCATAATATCTTTTAAAATCTCAATTACTTGCAAAAACAAACAAAATATTTCTTAAATCCACACAAAATCTATCCAAAACCAAGATTAGAGGGACCTACTCCCCTCTCCTTCCTTTTCTCTTGGCTGATCCATGCAACACACACACCACACTTCAAAACTTTCTAAAACACCCTCTTAAACTCTCGCTAACTACACCATTGAGCACCCATCTAAACCCTTAATGAACCTGCATATTTATAGCTCCATTTGTGGCACTAATCGACATTACAAGTGGTCATCTCAATATCCACTAGGCCACCATAAGCTAAGGTAATATCATACACATTATCTACACCATAAGCTTTCACAAACTCCTTCATTCTAATCCTCCATGAACTTGTTCTAATCATTTGTTTTGAACAGCTTCTTGGAACCATATTCAAGTCTCCACAGCATCCTTGAATCCTTGTCAGTCATCTATCACGTCAAGGTAACTCAACACAACGTAAAAATCGTGAAGTATCGAGTGTAATCACTTCTAATACACAACAAAACCCGTGACACCCCCAAAATCTTATGAACACATAATATATCATATTTTTCAGTGATTAAAAGATGTAAAATCTTTCTCATAACTCTCGTTGGTCACAAGGGCGGTTTTGATAAATATAATGCACCCGAAAAACCTGATTTTCACAAAAATATAAAAGTATATTATCTAAATTCAAAAATTATGATCTACATATTTCTGGAAGTTAATAATGACTATCTTAAGTTAAAAATAAAATTTCATGATTTAAGCATGTGTATTTCACATTTTAAAAATAATACAAAAACTTGAAAATGGGTGATTTTGAGAAAAATAAAGAAATAGGTTGGGGACCTATGTTACTGAATAAAGGGGTTATTTGAAAGTTATTTATGTTATAAGAATATTTGGGAAGGAAAAATCTGACTAAAATGCTTACTAATCCTAAACCGAGACTTAACGGAAATACCAAATATGCATATAATCCAATTGTACGAAATTCCAATGGACTCATAATGTTAATAAATTGATAAAAATTAAATTCCATAATTTATGGAGCTTGTTTGCTTGGTAAACAAAAATATAAAAGATATTTATGCTAAAATGGTAAAATTTCATAAAAACGAGTCCTTAAGATAAACCCATGAAATCTCCAGAACCAAAAAGTTATTCTAAGTATATTAAAGTATTATGTGACCCAAGTGTGACCAAAGTGGACCCGAACCCAAAAACCCATTAAAACTGAGCCTCAAGCGTTAAAATACTAAAACCGACAAAAAAACTTAAGACCTGAAAATCCAGTAGCTAATGGCCTAATAATAATGAAAATAAGCTAAAAGTCAAATGATAGCATTTATGGAATTTTCTAGGAATTTATACAAAATTTACCGTTGATTTAAGTAAACGAACATCTTACTAGAAAGAAAATAATAAACAAATTTACAAAACCCTTTAATCTAATAAAACTAACATCTTCTAGTAGATTATGACGTACAAGCTTAAAGTCAGCTTAAAAAGTTAATAAAATGAACTTGCAAATACATTATAAAGCGCACCCGAAACGCGACCCTGTCCGCATTTAAATATAAAATGACCAAAGCACAAGCCTTATGGCCATAACATTTACATTCCAGAAGCTAAATAATACTCAAATAAGGAAAAATTGAAATATAAACCATAACGAATCCAAATAAGAAACCTCTAAATGTATATCCATAAAACGCCTAAACCGGAAATAAACTCTTGAACCCGTTAAGAAAGACCTAAATGGCATAAAAACCAACTTATACAGTAGCACTAATCCATTTAAAACAATAAAACCCATTATAAATAATTAAAATATAAAAGTCCAAACATAAGGGTTAAAAGTGTCAATTTAGCAAGGTTGTGGGACCAATCTTGCCAACAAATTTAAACTTTACTGTTTTGGAACCAAATATTACCTATAATAATTATTATAATCTGAAATCATGATTTAATGACCTGATTATAACCAATGGCCAAATCAAGACTTCAAACTTCAAGATTCGAACCAAATTACACACATGTAATGTAAATCCCTAATCATGTAGGAAAAACCCTAGAGGGTTTGGCTTAGATAACTTATTGAAATAAAATTAACACTTATGAAATGAACCTAGGAACCTTGCCAGTCGGTAGCTCTCTAGACCATGAACAATTACTTCAAGTACAAGCTATGGTGAGTCTTATGAACCCTTTTTACTTAAACTTTTGGATGGAATACACACTCTTTAAAACTTATTTATGGTGCAATATTACCTACTCTTGTCCCTGAATGTGAGCATAATCATTAACTCCATTGGGAGTTGCGTGGTTTGTGGATAGTACTATTTGGGAATCCCCCGCACACAATGGGCCCTTAGACCAGGTAATCCCCCATTGAGATTAACAATCGTTGTGCCATAAATTAGTGCAAATTAACCGTGCTTAGTAGGGCACGCTTAGCCCATAATAATAAGGGGTATGGGTTAGGGGATGTTTTAGCACTCGGGAGGGTCACCCGGGTCCATGTTTGATTGTGATACATTCTGTCATGCACCAATAACTTTGTTTTACTTACTTATATGTATGTATGTTTATGAATACCATTACCATGAAAATTTGAGCTCACGAACTTTAGTTGACATATTTGAGTATGTATTTCAGGTATATGTATGACTTTAAGGGGGAGTCCTAACCGGGCTCCCTAAGCACTGGACTTAAAACTCAAGAACATGATTTCCTTTCCTTAGAAGACTCATTCTAGAAGGAATAGACGAGAATAACCCTATGACATTTCCCTACACCTTAGCTATACACATGACAAGTTGTAATAAAATGTATTTATTTTATTATTATTCGTACAAACCAATGGCTCACTTTATTACATACATGGTTCCATTGTGTTTGTTGATATTCAGTTGTCACGACCAGCCCCCATTTCTTTGGGGTGTGACATTGGCCTAAAAATCGAGGGTTGTCACAGGTCAGTCTACCTCTCTGTATATATACATATATATACATATATATACATATATATACATATATATACATATATATACATATATACACATATATATGCATATATTTACATATATATACATACATACATATATACATATATATATATATATTATGGAAACCCCTCAAGAGATAAACAAGGATACATGTATGAACTTAGAAGGATGGAAAAAGAGTTTTGATAGCATCATCCTAGGGGAAATTTGTTGATCTATGAAAAGGATAAAGCTACCAAAAACTTAAGGATTCAACACTTGTTGTAAACTGCTAAATTATATCAAGTGCTGATCCACTACCGATCAGTACATGCCAAGTGCTGAACTAATGCCAATTAACACTAAAAGTGATGAAGTGCTGATTGACTGCATATCAGCACTCAAATGGATGTGCCAAGTGCTAAACTAATGCCAATCAGCACTGAAAGTGATGAAGTGCTCATTGACTGCATATGACACTCAAATGGATGCACTGCTGATCAACCATAACATTCAACAAGACTATCTGTACCGTAGTACTATGACAGTTGTGTTCTACATTTCGGAGACAACATAGTACTAAAGATGCAAAAATCTAATGTGCCGATTGTCTGTCTGTGTTATACATACCTTTAGTAAACCATGAATAAATGTAAAGTTGATTATTATGAGTGTTACCTTTCATAGTATTTAGGAGTAAGCTTATAAGCCCACTTATTTCTCTGCTGATTGAATCGATTGTACCCTGAAAAGATTAATCAAGTGTATACTTTGAAAGAACATCATGTGTCTATATTATTACTCAAACTATATGTGTTTCACAAGTATAACAATTAACTTATATTCAGCATTCATTATTTGTTGATCAAATAGAAAGTTTTGTTAAGTCATTAACCCGATCCGACAATTATGTAATATGCAACCTTGCACCACGTTGATCTATTAGTGCATGATTCTAAAAGGTTGGATTCACTTCTTCTACATAAAGACTCTAGTCGCATACACCATCTTGTCTAATGACAAGTGCATTAGATTTATAAGGTGTTAATTAAGATTGGTGAGTGAGTTGAGGTTGCTTATGTTGATATGATGGCTAATTGCTTTAATCATGAAAAGAGCTTTGACTTACTTGACTTGAAGATTAACCATAGTTATGTCTAGAGAATTTGCTATTGTTGTTTAATGGAGCATTGCATTCTATTGAGAAGTGGCCATTAACACCACCGCTACAACATTTTACCTTTGTCTTATCATAACCCAGCTTAGTGTTCTTATTCAGAGTCAGCTTCTTTCCTTTTCTAAAGATCTTTTTAGATCTAATAGCAATCATGGTTATTTTTCACTAAAGATCCATCTCCTCTATATCATCAGGATCCATTTCTTCTAAGTCTTCATGTATGAGATATGTAGAGGTTAGTATTCCACCCATATATGCTTTAAAACTTAAAACAAAAGCATTGTAAGTTACCTGTTGTTCTTCATTTACATGCTCAGATGAAGCATAAACTTGATAAAAAGCTTGAGGAGAAGATGATGGTATCTTAATGCTCTTTGTATGTTGAGCTGACATGAATGTAATGGTTCTTTAACTTTCTTACGGTGCCATAAAATTATCCTCTTCAGTATGGAGGCATTATTAACTGAATGAGTTTCAGATTATTAACTGAATGAGTTTTAGTATGGAGGCATTATTAACTGAATGGTTCTTTAACTTTCTTACGGTGCCAATATTTTTTTAATTTCTCATCTAGTTCAAGTGCTTCAACCTTTGCAATCATGGTATCAAGGATAATACCATGAAGATCAAAGGTGTTTTTTAGCATCATCACACTGCTTCCAACTCTCAAGTAAAGAACGAAGCATCTTCTTGTTCACTTCCTTTTCTAAAAAGGTTAATCCCATAATCTTAGATCATTAATCAATTGTACAAATATGTGAATCTTCTTTGAGTTGGATTCACCTTTGATGAGGTGAAAGTTTTCATACTAATTCACCAATTTGTCTTTATTGATTTAGTGACATCACTGCTTTCTTCACACATGATTTCCAAAGCATCCTAAACTCATTTTGTTGTACTTTATTTCTCAAGCCTCTTCAGTACATCCATTTTCAATACTTGAGTGAGAATTGAGTAAGCCTTCAGATCAATCTTAATCTTCTTGTAGTCTTCTGAATCAAGGTTCAATGAGGGATCTTTAATTGGTATCCAAATAATTCTATATTAGTCATCATTGAGAGTAGTTGGGATGAATGGACCTTTATAGATAGAAATCCAATAATCATAATCAACTCCTATGATATATTTCCTAAACATGATCTTCTATTGCTTAAACTCAGATTCAGTTTTAGCACTAGTGGTTTTAGATTATGTCCAAGTTCTTACGAACTTAGTGTATCCATAATTAAGATGTGTTAATTTTAACTTTGTTAAATATGATTAGATTGATTTTAGTTTAGGTGATTTGATTTTAAATTGATTTTATGTCTAATAAGTCAAACTGTCCACGTCTAGTCAAATTCAGCAAGGTTTTCCAAGAAATACGAGAAATAGTTCACCACACTGATGAACAAATGTGGTAAACAGTACAATACTTGAACAAATGCTTTCAGTATTGTATGGGACAAATAGGATGAACAATAACTTAGAGAAAGCGATGAACGGTATAGTACTCGGCAAATGCGATGAACAATGTTGTTCAAGAAAATACAATGAACAATACCTGATCCCTATTCTTTAAATTTTGGTGTAATTTTCACTCAAATTTGATGAAATACATTTCAATTAGGAACCCTGTCTAATCTCAGGCCATATTGCTTACTTATACAGTCGGATTTAAGGTTTTGTTGGTTTCATTTGGTTTTTAATCAAACAATTGTTTATCAACTCATGATCAATTGATGAACGACTTGTGGTTTAATTGGAGTATTATTGGTTTGATTATAGGTCCAAGATGTAGAATTCTCACATTTGTAAATCAGTTAGCAGATCGATCGATAATCAATTGAAATAATGGATTTCAGATGCTTTCAAGAGCCGAGGTTATGATACCAGTTAACTAAGTAATTTTCTGTGATGGATCGAATATGCTAATTGATTTCAATAACGCTTTGTAACGGAAATATAATCAACACATATCAAACATAGGATAATACTCATAAGATGCTTTTGTATATTGCTATGCTTTTAATCAAAATACAAATATTTAGTGTAGGGTTTAGGTTTACAAAAATAAATGCTAACTTTCTATTTATAGGCCTGACATTTCACTAAAATACACCGACTAAACTAGCACATAAAAAATATAAGTCAAAGGTACAAAAACTAAATCAACACTTCTTTTTCTTTTTGCCTGCATTAGTTTTGTTCATCCGCACTATGTAATAAGGTAACGATAACGGTAAGGGTAACGGTAAGGGTAACGGTAAGGGTAACGGTAAGGGTAACGGTAAGGGTAACGGTAACGGTAAGGGTAACGGTAAGGGTAACGGTAAGGGTAACGGTAAGGGTAACGGTAAGGGTAACGGTAAGGGTAACGGTAAGGGTAACGGTAAGGGTAACGGTAAGGGTAACGGTAAGGGTAACGGTAAGGGTAACGGTAAGGGTGGCGGCCACGGCGCCCGCGGTCAGGGTAGCGGTCAGGGTAGCGGTCAGGGTAGCGGTCAGGGTAGCGGTCAGGGTAGCGGTCAGGGTAGCGGTCAGGGTAGCGGTCAGGGTAGCGGTCAGGGTAGCGGTCAGGGTAGCGGTCAGGGTAGCGGTCAGGGTAGCGGTCAGGGTAGCGGTCAGGGTAGCGGTCAGGGTAGCGGTCACGGTAGCGGTCACGGTAGCGGTCACGGTAGCGGTCCGGCGCCGGCAAGGGCAAGGGCAAGGGCAAGGGCAAGGGCAAGGGCAAGGGCAAGGGCAAGGGCAAGGGCAAGGGCAAGGGCAAGGGCAAGGGCAAGGGCAAGGGCAAGGGCAAGGGCAAGGGCAAGGGCAAGGGCAACGGCAACGGCAACGGCAAGGGCAACGGCAACGGCAAGGGCAAGGGCAAGGGCAAGGGCAAGGGCAAGGGCAAGGGCAAGGGCAAGGGCAAGGGCAAGGGCAAGGGCAGGGCAAGGGCAAGGGCAAGGGCAAGGGCAACGGCAACGGCAAGGGCAACGGCAAGGGCAACGGCAACGGCAACGGCAAGGGCAACGGCAACGGCAACGGCAACGGCAACGGCAACGGCAACGGCAACGGCAACGGCAACGGCAACGGCAACGGCAACGGCAACGGCAACGGCAACGGCAACGGCAACGGCAACGGCAACGGCAACGGCAACGGCAACGGCAACGGCAACGGCAACGGCAACGGCAACGGCAACGGCAACGGCAACGGCAACGGCAACGGCAACGGCAACGGCAACGGCAACGGCAACGGGAACGGCAACGGGAACGGCAACGGGAACGGCAACGGGAACGGCAACGGGAACGGCAACGGGAACGGCAACGGGAACGGCAACGGGAACGGCAACGGCAACGGCAACGGCAACGGCAACGGCAACGGCAACGGCAACGGCAACGGCAACGGCAACGGCAACGGCAACGGCAACGGCAGTGGCAACGGCAGTGGCAACGGCAGTGGGAACGGCAGTGGGAACGGCAGTGGGAACGGCAGTGGGAACGGCAGTGGGAACGGCAGTGGGAACGGCAGTGGGAACGGCAGTGGGAACGGCAGTGGGAACGGCAGTGGGAACGGCAGTGGGAACGGCAGTGGGAACGGCAGTGGGAACGGCAGTGGGAACGGCAGTGGGAACGGCACTGGGAACGGCACTGGGAACGGCACTGGGAACGGCACTGGGAACGGCACTGGGAACGGCAATGGGAACGGCAATGGGAACGGCAATGGGAACGGCAATGGGAACGGCAATGGGAACGCCAATGGGAAAACGGCAATGGGAACGGCAACGGCAATGGCAACGGCAATGGCAACGGGAACCGGGATAGCGGCAGGGACAGCGGCAGGGGCAGCGGCAGGGGCAGCGGCAGGGGCAGCGGTAGGGGCAGCGGCAGGGGCAGCGGCAGGGGCAGCGGCAGGGGCAGGGGCAGCGGCAGGGGCAGGGGCAGCGGCAGCGACAGCGACAGTAATAGTAATATATATTATTTTTTATGTGTATAACATGCATTAATGTATTTGCTCATTTCTTAAAATATAATATATTTTTAAGATATTTCTTATGTCAAAGTATTAAACTATAATGTTTATATTAGATCCTTTCATGTGACGCTTCTATATTTTTGGATGCTGTGTGGTGTTGCGGGTTTTGTTCATTCGATTGGGATAATGATGAAGTTATTTATATTTTGTTGAAGTTGAACTTAGTTTCTTTCAATAAATTTATATTTTGTAAAACTTGGTATAAATCGGTTATGGATTATGTAGTATATTGAATTTATTTTGCATTTGATTTTTTGATCGTGTTACGAAATTAAAACGAGCCAAAACAAGCTGAGCCAGCTCGGTTAAAAACCGAGCCGAGCTCGAGCCCAGATTTCCAGCTCGGTTTTAAAACGAACCGAGCCGAGTCGAGCTGGCTCGGTTTAAATTCGATTCGAGTGTGAGTTTGCCCTGACTCTATGTCACACCCTCAATTTCCACCAACGGGGTTTTACCGTTAGGCGTGTGACATACCAGGATCTCAGACACAGTCATATCGAACGACACTATATGAATTTAAAATAAACGTTTGACTTCATTCAACGGAACATAAACACAATTTACATTAGCGCGGAAGCGTATACATGATATGTAAATCCATTACATGAGAGTTACAAGTGCCAAATCCAGACAAAATGTTCAATGCTGAAAATAAAATAGATGAATGCATGTCCTGAGTGCGTTTCTTGTAGCGTGCATCATGAGCTTATGCGTTCCTGTGACCTGAGAAAACATGCTAAAATGTGTCAACATAAAGTTGGTGAGTTCACAGGTTTAATCAACAAGAAATGTGTTCAAAAGCGTTTCAATGGTTTAGTATATAGAGCATATTGTTAGGTAGCTAGCCTATGTTCATGTTACTTAGCGTTTCGAACCGAAGCTGACTGTTTGCGTCCTATATGTTTGTTGTATCCCCGTCACGTCTCACCAGACAGTGACAAATGTTAGGTCAATAAAGCACCCGTTTGACCTCCAATCAAGCTAGCGCGACTAGCCCGGGCGGGGTTTGTCAGACCCAGTAGTACTACTCAGAATTACCTCGCTAATCCCATTACTAACGGTTCGAGAGTGTCAGGACTGTTATGTGTGTTTGCACTAATGTAACAAGCGATATCAATAATACTACAACCATTTATGTAAATCTGTTTGCATGTTTTCTCCCCCAAACGGAAAGAAAGTAAAATAGGGGCCGTGAAGACTCACTGCTTATGTAGTATGTATGTAGGATGAAGTCTCCCAAGTGAAACAAGCAACAAAATGGACGACCAAGGCCACCTACCTGTTGGAAACGTGCTATCTGAGCTGTAGCGTAGTTTGGCCGGTGAAATCGAGCTCTAATGAGGCGGTTTTTGGTGCTAGGAGGTGGTAGAAAGGTGTAGAGGAAGAAAGTGAAGAAGATGGAAGAATTGGGAGTGAAATGAAAATAAGGGCTGGTAAGGGGTTTATATACCCGGCCCTAGTTTGGCAATTTGTCACGTTTAGTCCTCGCACTTAGTCCCTGAGTTCTCGAATTGGTTTCGGTTGATAACGACGTAGATGGGCGAGCTATGTTAATTAAGAAGATTCCTTAAGTAATCCCGTTTATTGAATCCTCTACAAACACCAATGTTAGTATTTTACCATAATTTATTTAACGATGTCGGTGGCGGTGCTTGTATACGTTTCGGGTAATAACGAGTATGTAATAATGACAACGACAACAGTCTGAATAGTGTTAACCTTTAATTACGGTGTGTCACATTATCCCCTTATTGCAGGAATTTTCTTCCCAAAAATTAGAACATCCTGTTACGAGGTTCAACGGGGGATACAAGACTCAACGGCTTGTAACATATGTTGAATAGAGTTTCTGCGTATCTTAAGAGGTAGATGCCTGATTCTAGAACAGTTGCGGGTACTTCTTCTTCATCTGATCCCCGCGTTCCCAGGAAAACTCCGGTCCACGCTTTGAGTTTCAACGGACTTTGATGATAGGGATACGACTATGTTTAAGCGTCTTGACCTCTCGGTCCATGACTTCCACTGGTTCCTCGATGAAATGTAGTTGTTCGTCAACATGTATCTCGTCTAACGGAACGACGAGAGTCTCGTCTACCAGGCATTTCCTCAAGTTGGAAACATGGAACACATCGTGTACTCCACGGAGTTCTTCGGGTAGGTTCAGCTGATAGGCCACGGGGCCAACCCGTTTGACAATCTCAAACGGTCCCACGTATCTAGGGCTTAGTTTCCCTCGTTTCCCGAAGCGAATAACGCCCTTCCAAGGTGACACTTTCAAAAGCACTTTGTCACCTATGTGAAATTCCAACGGTCGGCGACGCTTATCAGCGTAACTTTTCTGTCGGTCACGTGCTGCTGCCATACGGTTACGGATCTGCACGATCTTCTCAGTCATCTCGTGCACAAGTTTAGGGCTGGTAAGTTGACTTTCTCCAACTTCTGCCCAACAAATAGGTGATCGGCACTTACGGCCATACAGTGCCTCAAATGGAGCAGCTTTGATCGACGTGTGATAGCTATTGTTGTACGAAAACTCCACTAACGGTAAGTGAGTTTCCCAACTGCTGCCAAAATCTATCACGCAGGCACGCAACATGTCTTCTAAAGTCTGGATCGTACGCTCGCTCTGGCCATCGGTTTGAGGGTGATACGCGGTGCTCATATCCAGTCGCGTTCCCAATGCTTGTTGTAAAGATTGCAAGAAGTGTGAGGTGAATCTGGCGTCACGATCAGAGATGATGGAAATTGGCACACCGTGTCGAGAGACTATTTCCCTTAGGTAGATACAAGTCAACTTTTCCATGCGGTTAGTCTCCCGGATTGCCAGAAAATGTGCGGATTTCGTCAAACGATCTACAATTACCCAAATGGTATCGCATCCGCTGGGAGTCCGAGGAAGTTTCGTGATAAAGTCCATAGATATCTGCTCCCACTTCCATACTGATATTTCTGGCTGTTGGAGTAAACCAGACGGTCGTTGATACTCCACCTTAACCTTAGAACAGGTTAAGCATCTGCTTACATATGTGGGAATGTCGGCTTTCATATTCGGCCAACAGTAAAAGACTTTGAGATCGTGATACATCTTATCTGAACCCGGATGAATAGAATACCGTGACTTGTGAGCTTCGTCCATCACTAGTTCTCGTAGGTCTCCATACAAAGGAACCCATGTTCGGTCCACGAAATAACGGATTCCATCAGGCTTGGCTTCCAGTTGCTTCTCCATGCCTCGTAGCAATTCGGCTTTCAGGTTTTCATCTTTTAATGCCTCAAGTTGAGCATTGCGGATCTGATCGGGTAAATCGGTGTGAATGGTGAGTTGTAATGCTCGAACTCGTCTTGGCTTAGGTGTCTCCTTTCAGCTTAAGGCATCTGCTACTACATTAGCCTTGCCCCGGATGATACTTAATCGCACAATCGCAGTCGCTCAACAACTCGACCCAACGACGTTGTCTCATGTTCAGCTCCTTCTGTTCGAAGATGTGCTGGAGACTCTTGTGATCGGTGTAAATGATGCACTTGGTACCGTACAAGTAGTGTCTCCATATCTTGAGTGCAAACACGACTGCTCCCAACTCTAGGTCATGTGTCGCGTAGTTTTTCTCGTGTACCTTCAATTGTCGGGAGGCATAAGCAATCACCTTATTACGTTGCATGTAAGGCCCCGTTCCCGGGCACCTCACAGTTGGTCATTCATCGCACATAAAACATTTTAAAACGTACATTTATCTTGCAGCGGAATTTAAAACTTTCATTAATAACTAAAAACATGTCATTTCATAACATTACAATATTCGTTTTCATCTCAAAATACATTGACATGTCAAAATATGGATGCCAGCCTCAAGAAACTGAGTAGTCGCCTCGTGCCATCCTCAGCAACACTACCTACCAACTGGAAACACATCAAAGTCAGCGTTGCTGAGTGAGTTCTAGTTTTATAATAAAACATACTTTTCTTCGTTCAAACCATTCTTACATACAAACGATCACACAACATACGTACACATAGATAATATTATTATTATCTTCATCATTCATTCATTCATTACATTCGTCAGTATGTTCGTTACGTTCATTCATTCGTCACTACATTCATACGTTCCTTACTTTCATACTCTATCTTTAACTTTCATCCATTCTCTATCTTTAACCCCTATCTGGATCCGGTCGCACTTTACCCTCTCCATGGCAAGCAGCCATGATTACTGAGGTCGAGTGACAAGGATCCCGTTTCATACGTCATCATTATGTTCCTTCCATTCATTACTTTCATTCGTTCATTCTTTAGCTTTCATTACGTTCATTATCCTTCGTTCATTCATACTTTATATCCTTCACGATTATCTCTATCATTCATCAACTCATGCGATACTCCCGACTCATGTCCGAAGACTGATACTGTGCCGGGGCCTGCTCACAAACCCCCGACTCATGTCCGAAGACTGACACAGTACCGGAGCACGCGATCCGTTCCTCATTCATTTCATTTCACTCTCACGCACTATTCCCGACTCATGTTCGAAGACTGCTACTGTGCCGGGGCCTGCTCACAAACCCCCGACTCATGTTCGAAGACTGACACAGCACCGGGATACGTGACAAAGATCCCATACGAGTCAATCACAGAGATTGAACTCCATCCGAGTCTGTTGCAACACAAAGTCGCTCACCTCATAACTATGCTTGGCTTTATGCCACACCCCCGAACTTATACATAACTCGGGTAACAACACCCCCACCGAAGTGCGTAACAACACCCCCACCGAAGTGGGTAACATCACCCCCACCGAAGTGGGTAACTACACCCCCACTATATGGGTAACCGTGACATACTACACCCCACTATGTGGGTAACCGTAACATACTACACCCCCACTATGTGGGTAACTGCTATACACCATGTACCACACTAAAGGTCAGTCACAAGACTGGAACCTCTATGTGCACCCTTACCGTGCACTTTGGTACACTTTGCTTGCAAGTCTCTCACGTTTTCATTCGTTCATTAATGATTCATTCAATCATCGTACTCCTCTTTTATTTTCTTTCACTTTACGTTATTAATACTTTTCATTCGTTCATAACTATACACGTAAAGATACGGAAGGATAACCATACATCGAAGCGAGGAACATCGATATTTACAAATCACCATTCATCACCATCATACAGGGCTACATCATACTTATCATACATACATCATGCATATACTTACCATACTATCTCTTCCCTCTTACACAACAGCCCTATTCGGGCGATTAGACATACTTCAGTCGCATGGCCCCCATGCGACTGAACACCACGCGATTGGGCACCTATGCGAATGGGCTCCTATGCGAATGAAACCTCAATCGTGCGATTGAACAGCCATGCGCATGGACCAACACGACTGAACCATGCGGATAAACATCTATGCGACTGGATCTCAGTCGCCTTGACTCCCGTGCGACCGGATCCCCAGTCGTATGACTAGACCTCAGTCATGCGGTTGAGTTTCAGTCGCCCGTTAGTCGGCCGATTGGCCCTTCAGTCGCCTAACCCTAGCTGGGCAGCGACTGGAGTTCATCACGAACAGCAGCCGCGACATTCGGCTTTCAAACTCTTCCAGACCTCGTTTGAGCTCAAATTAGCCCCTCTAATCCATAGGGAAACATACCTCGACATCATACAAGCCTATCCTAGCCCGAAATCAAGCCCTAAACGTACCCTACACATACACATACGTACATACATGGGTTAAACACCCAAAAACCAGAAAATAGATTTCAGATGTGTTCCCGCCCCAAAAATCGTTTGAAAACAAGTAAATGAGGGGTCCTAGAACTCACCTTAGCAGCCTCCTCCGTTAGAGCTTCTATTTGACCCGCTACACGTCGATTTTGGCTCTCGAACCCGCTTGAACCGAACTTTCTTCTCCTCTTTTCCCATTTCTCCTCTTTCTCTCTGGTTTCGTAAGTGTAGGGAGAGGGTAAGGGCTGCCTTCTCCCTTAAATACCACAATCCAGTCGCCCGAGTCCCCCATGCGACTGAACCTTCAGTCGCATGAGCTCCATGCGAGTGGACACTCCAGTCGTGCGATTGAGCTTCAATCGCATGACTTCCATGCGATTAGACGCTCCAGTCGCATGACACTCCAAATTTAAATTTCCGGGTGTTACAAGTCCACCCCCCTTAAACGGGTTTCGTCCCCGAAACCTGTTGTTCCTTAACCCTTCACGGGCAATACTATCCCATTCCCTTTTCAGTCTATCACTTGGAACTCTATCGCTCCACATCGTTTATCAACATTCAACTTCTGGTCTATCTTGGACTATCACCATCGACAACCCATGCATACTGACCAATGTTCATTTGACCAGCACCTGCGACTTCAAACATGCCATGTAGAATACGGCTACTACCATTAAAAGGAACATCACAGTATTCGAGCAAAGGCTCGACGTCATAATCATTGAGCTTCAGAGCGTCACTGAGAACCTTCAGCCTTAGTGCTTGAAGAACAAGGCCTTCAACTTGCGTAAAGTTACTGCTTACCCCAGGCCCTTGTTGATGTTCTTTATGTATGAATAATGACCCTCTTGCAACCCAAACGACTGATGAAAAAGTCTTTCATTAATCGTGTTATGTGTTGTTCCAATTATAACTGCACCGAGATCGATGTTTCTCAGGTTCCTTGCAGGTACACTGTGATTGGAAGGCAAATACACAAATCACAGGATGAAACTGTTCCTCCGACGACGGGTGACATCGCTCTCTCAATTGCCTTACACAATCCTCTAGGGCATCAGGTAACCTAGTGAATCCCTTAATAGTAATCTCTACTTCGTAGGAACGAAACTCCTACTAGCGTCATAGTCGAATCATAAGTGCACAACTTAATTTACCAGAAACGTACCTGAAATCAAGCCAAAGTCCGCTCTAGCCTCCTCTTGCTTCATCGTGTTGGCGCTGCGTTTGCCCTCTGTCCTTCTCCTCCAGTCTTCTTCACTCCCGAACCTTCCGCCCTCGGCTTCTTGCAATCCCTGCTCATGTGACCTTCTTCCACGTAAGAATAACACCTCCTCATACCACAGTTCTTCGCCACATGTCCGGTCCTTCCACAACGGAAACAGTCATTGGCCCAATCTACATTTCCCGGGGTGATCGTGTCCACACTTGTCACACCTTTCTGGCCCCGCCTCAGTTATGACCACACGCTGGTCATCCCTTCGTGCACCTTTGTTACTTGGAGCGACTTCACCACGTCCCAATCGCTTCCCGTTCCAATCCCGATCACCTTCCCCCTTCTTGCTAGCTTCGGCAACCACCATCGATCTTTCATCGTATAACCTCCCCGCCAAATCCACCGCCGACCTAAACGTACTCGGTCGAGCAGCGATCATGTGCCTGCGAATATCCGTTGGCAAACCCTGAATATACCGCTTTACCTTTCAGGACAGAGGCGTCACCTGATCCAGCAGCAGACGTGCCATCTCATTGAATTTGGTGGTGTACTGCTGATGCGTCATCGTCCCCCTTCCAACTGCAGGAACTCCCTTTCAACCTTATCCATCTCACTGTGAGGACAGAACTCCTCAATCACCAGCCTTTTTAACTCTGACCATCTCATCCTTCCAATAGCTCGGCTACCCTCAACTTGAACTATATTGTCCCACCAGCATAAAGCTGAATCAACGAAAGAGTTGGCGCAAACTTCACTTTCTGATCCTCTCGGCACTCGCTGATATTCAGCACGGCTTCCATTTTCCTCACCCAATGGTGAGCAGCAGCAGCAGTGCCATTACCATCAAACGTTGGGGGCCTGCATCGTTGAAATGCCCCGTAGTTACAGCCTCGTGCCGCCTCCGGCGCAGGCTCTTCCTCCTCTTCTTCCTCTCCGTCATCGAAGAAAACCGTTTCAGTCTCAGTCCGTCTCCTTCCGCTCGAAGGTCTACCCCTTTTCTATCTCTCCTCATCCCTAACGGCCTTTATTACTTCGGTCACCACAGACGGTAAGATCGTCTGCATGACCTGATGCACTTCTTCCACAACCGCCTCTCTCATCGAGGCTCTCAGGTTAGCACTCTCATCACCGCCCTCCGGATGAGGGGTTTCGGGTTCCTCACGAACCACCTTCTCAACTCTAGGTCTTCCTCTCGTGACCCGTGGTTTAATGCCACGTCCGCCTCCACCACCTCCACCACGTGAGGCTTTGGATGATCTACCACAGGCCATCCTCTATCACACACTGAAAGATTCAAACACCAACACAGTCATTCAAGGGAACAGCTCAGTTCATGTCAAGTATAGTAAGTCCCTAATTACAGTGATCAGTTGTGATTAGCCACTTACCTTACTTTTCATACCCCGAGAATTACCTGTCCTGACTATATTAGTATCTAAATCTAACAGTAACACATAAACACATAACATGCGCACATACTACCGATTAACTTTAAGAAAATACCTGATGGCACGCAGCTACTCAGATTGGCATTCCTTCCCTTTCTGTCCCATTCTCAGTTTAAGTTAAGGTTTATTTTGAAAATTTACCCGTTTCGCTTAAACTTTGGCTCTGATACCAACTTGTAAGACCCCGTTCCCGGGCACCTCACAGTTGGTCATTCATCGCGCATAAAACATTTTAAAACGTACATTTATCTTGCAGCGGAATTTAAAACTTTCATTAATAACTAAAAACATGTCATTTCATAACAATACAATATTCGTTTTCATCTCAAAATACATTGACATGTCAAAATATGGATGCCAGCCTCAAGAAACTGATAGTCGCCTCGTGCCATCCTCAGCAACACTACCTGCCAACTGGAAACACATCAAAGTCAGCGTTGCTGAGTGAGTTCTAGTTTTATAATAAAACATACTTTTCTTCGTTCAAACCATTCTTACATACAAACGATCACACAACATACGTACACATAGATAATATTATTATTATCTTCATCATTCATTCATTCATTACATTCGTCCGTATGTTCGTTATGTTCATTCATTCGTCATTACATTCATACGTTCCTTACTTTCATACTTTATCTTTAACTTTCATCCATTCTCTATCTTTAACCCCTATCGGGATCCGGTCGCACTTTACCCTCTCCATGGCACACAGCCATGATTACTGAGGTCGAGTGACAAGGATCCCGTTTCATACGTCATCATTATGTTCCTTCCATTCATTACTTTCATTCGTTTGTTCTTTAGCTTTCATTACGTTCATTATCCTTCATTCATTCATACTTTATTTCCTTCACGATTATCTCTCTCATTCATCAACTCATGCGATACTCCCGACTCATGTCCGAAGACTGATACTGTGCCGGGGCCTGCTCACAAACCCCCGACTCATGTCCGAAGACTGACACAGTACCGGAGCACGCGATCCGTTCCTCATTCATCTCATCTCACTCTCACGCACTACTCCCGACTCATGTCCGAAGACTGATACTGTGCCGGGGCCTGCTCACAAACCCCCGACTCATGTCCGAAGACTGACACAGCACCGGGATACGCGACAAAGATCCCATACGAGTCAATCACAGAGATTGAACTCTATCCGAGTCTGTTGCAACACAAAGTCGCTCACCTCATAACTATGCTTGGCTTTATGCCACACCCCCGAAGTTATACATAACTCGGGTAACAACACCCCCACCGAAGTGGGTAACAACACGCCCACCGAAGTGGGTAACATCAACCCCACCGAAGTGGGTAACTACACCCCCCACTATGTGGGTAACCGTGACATACTACACCCCCACTATGTGGGTAACCGCTATACACCATGTACCACACTGAAGGTCAGTCACAAGACTGGAACCTCTATGTGCACCCTTACCGTGCACTTTGGTACACTTCGCTTGCAAGTCTCTCACGTTTTCATTCGTTCATTAATGATTCATTCAATCATCGTACTCCTCTTTTATTTTCTTTCACTTTACGTTATTAATACTTTTCATTCGTTCATAACTATACACGTAAAGATACGGAAGGATAACCATACATTAAAGCAAGGAACATTGATATTTACAAATCACCAGTCATCACCATCATACAGGGCTACATCATACTTATCATACATACATCATGCATATACTTACCATACTATCTCTTCCCTCTTACACAACAGCCCTATTCGGGCTATTGGACATACTTCAGTCGCATGGCCCCCATGCGACTGAAAACCACGCGATTGGGCACCTATGCGAATGGGCTCCTATGCGAATGAAACCTCAATCGTGCGATTGAACAACCATGCGAATGGACCAACGCGACTGAACCATGCAGATAAACATCTATGCGACTGGATCTCAGTCGCTTGACTCCCGTGCGACTGGATCCCCAGTCGTACGACTGGACCTCAGTCGTGCGGTTGAGTTTCAGTCGCCCCTCAGTCGGCCGATTGGCCCTTCAGTCGCCTAACCCTAGCTGGGCAGCGACTGGAGTTCATCACGAAAAGCAGCCGCGACATTCGGCTTTCAAACTCTTCCAGACCTCGTTTGAGCTCAAATTAGCCCCTCTAATCCATAGGGAAACATACCTCGACCTCATACAAGCCTATCCTAGCCCGGAATCAAGCCCTAAACATACCATACACATACACATACGTACATACACGGGTTAAACACCCAAAAACCTGAAAATAGATTTCAGATGTGTTCCAGCCCCAAAAATCATTTGAAAACAAGTAAATGAGGGGTCCTAAAACTCACCTTAGCAGCCTCCTCGGTTAGAGCTTTGATTTGACCCGCTACACGTCGATTTTGGCTCTCGAACCCGCTTGAACCGAACTTTCTTCTCCTCTTTTCTCATTTCTCCTCTTTCTCTCTGGTTTCGCAAGTGTGGGGAGAGGGTAAGGGCTGCCCTCTCCCTTAAATACCACAATCCAGTCGCCCGAGTCCCCCATGCGACTGAACCTTCAGTCGCATGAGCTCCATGCGATTGGACACTCCAGTCGTACGATTGAGCTCCAGTCGTGCGATTGAGCTTCAATCGTATGACTTCCATGCGATTGGACGCTCCAGTCGCATGACACTCCAAATTTAAATTTCCGGGTGTTACATTGCATTAACACGCAACCGAGGCCTTGAGTAGAAGCATCACAGTAAACTACAAAATCATCTGTTCCCTTAGGCAGGGATAGAATCGGTGCCGTGCAGAGTTTCTGTTTCAGAACCTGAAATGCGGATTCTTGTTTATCACCCCAATCGTACGTAGTGCCTTTATGAGTTAAGGCGGTGAGAGGTTGAGCAATCTTTGAGAACCCTTCGATGAACCGTCGATAATAGCCAGCCAACCCGAGAAACTGTCGTACCTCGGTCGGAGTCTTATGCGTAGCCCAGTTCTTGACGGCTTCTATCTTTGCCGGGTCAACATGTATCACATTCTCATTGACCACATGACCCAAGAAATGGACCTCTCGTATCCAGAAGTCACACTTTGAAAATTTAGCATACAATTGTTCTCGTCTCAATAGCTCCAGAATCAGTCTAAGGTGCTCATCGTGTTCTTCCTTATTCTTTGAGTAAATAAGGATGTCATCGATGAAGACAATGACGAACTTGTCCAGATATGGTTTCCATACTCGGTTCATGAGGTCCATGAAAACCGCTGGCGCATTGGTCAACCCAAATGGCATAACCAAAAACTCGTAGTGGCCATACCTCGTTCTGAAAGCAGTCTTTGAAATGTCTTCTTCTCAAATCCTTAGTTGATGATAACCCGATCTTAGATCTATCTTGGAATAGAAACTCGACCCTTGAAGTTGATCTAACAAATCATCGATGCGTGGGAGGGGGTAACAATTTTTGACCGTTGCTTTGTTCAATTCACTGTAATCGATACACATATGAAAGGTTCCGTCCTTCTTCTTGACAAACAGGACTGGGGCTCCCTACGGTGATGAGCTAGGTCTGATAAATCCTTTATCCAATAGTTCCTGCAATTGCGTTGACAGTTCTTGTAGTTCCCTTGGAGCTAATCTGTAAGGTGCTCTTGCAATAGGGGCGGCTCCCGGTACCAAATCAATCTGGAACTCGACTTGGCGATGCGGTGGGAGACCAGGTAGGTCTTCAGGGAAAACCTCAAGATAATCACGTACAACAAGGATATCTTCAATCTTCTTTTCTTTAGTTTCTTTTTCGGTGACCATAGCAAGGAAAGCGGTATGACCCTTACGCAACCACTTCTGGGCCTTCATGTAGGAGATGATTCCCGAGACCGTACCACTCCTTTCGCCCTGGACTAATAAAATTTCACCACTAGGAAGGGGTACACGAACGATTTTATCACCACAGATGATCTCAGCTTGATTCTTGGACAACCAATCCATTCCAACAACTACATCGAAACTACCAAGTGTGACAGGCATCAGATCTATATCTAACTCATGACCACATAATCCTAGCTTGCATCCCTTAATGACGTGAGTTGCCTCGATTAGTTTCCCGTCAGCTAATTCTACAGTGTAACTAGGCTCCACATCAGTTAAGGTTACATCTAAATACTTAATGAACTTGTTGGAAACAAAACTCTTGTCAGCGCCGGTATCAAAGAGTATAGAAGCAAAACAACCATACAGGGGAAACGTACCAGTAACCACATTTTGATCTCCCTTGCCTCGCCAGAACCAATCACAAAAGCGCGACCTTTAGCATTGCCTCCATTGTTTCCCTTGTTTCCACCTTTCAGTTGTGGGCAATCCTTCCGGTAGTGACCCTCCTTACCACACTCATAGCAGCCTCTAGTCACTCCGCCCTGGCATTGTTGTTAGGGTTATTGCTGAGTCATCAGTTCACCCCTGCAGTCTTTAGCTGCGTGACCCATCTTTCCACACCTCTGACAACGGAGTCGATCACACGGGCCATGATGATGAAAGTTGCACCGGTTACACTTAGGGTACTTGCCCGTGTAGCTGCTCGATCCCTGACCATTGTTGTTGTTGTTGCTGCTGTTCTGGTTGTTATTGGTGAAGCTTCTTGATGAGTCAAACTTTCTGGTCTGTTGTTGCTGGGTGTTACTGGAGCTTGAAGACTTGTTGTTGTTGCCATCCCATTTCCTTTTATGATCAGATGAACCAGAAGCAGTGCCACGTTTAGGCAAGGTACCCTGTGCCACTGCCTGATCAGTGAGTTTGTGAGCTAGTCGGATAGCCTGCTGAACAGTGACAGGATCAGCAGCCATAACACTAGCTTGGATTTGAAGAGCTAAACCATCAATGTACTTCTCAATCGTTGGTAGGCCGGGGTCACCATCTGAGGACATAGAGCAGCCAACTCGTGTGAACGAGTCGTGTATTCCTCAATGTCAGAACCATTCATCTTTAAATTCCAAAACTCTGCTTCTAGTTTCTGGACTTCGCTCCTGGGGCAATACTCTTCTTTCATCAGAATCTTGAAGTCATCCCATGGCACACCATTAGCAGCACCAAGCCCTAAGGTTTGGACTTATGAGTTCCACCACGTCAGGGCTGGTCCTTCCAGTGTGCCTGAGGCGTACTTGACACGACTTTCAGCAGGACAGTTGCACATGGCGAACACTGACTCGAGCTTCTCCAGCGAACGAAGCAGTGTGACAGCACCCTCAGAACCACTGAAAGAGTGAGGCTTGCAATCCATAAACATCTTGAAGGTACAGACTGTTGGACCTCCTTGATTCAGATTCTGGTCGTTCTGGTCCTGATTGCGGGCCTGTTCATAGGCTGCGAGCGCATCAGCAACGCGCTCATTGATGATAGCATTTAACTCAGCTTGAGTCAGGGTGATGTTTCCTCGTCCACCCGAGCGTCCAGCTCTTCTTCCAGACATGATTTCTTCAATTCACAACACATATTAGTCACTAATCGGATAATAATTATTGAATAAACTAAATTGTATCATGCTAGTAAGAATGAAGGATTTGTTTGCATATCGATAGTGAGGCTTTATGAGAATCCGAGACCTCATGCCTCCAAGTATGGAATTGAGAATTTGTACTGATCATGACCGTTACCACCCAATAGAGTTGCCAGAATTCTCGTGCACGACAAATTACAATTACGTGTGCACCCGTGATTCTAATTTGCTTTGCATGGTCACACATGGTTCCTCCTATTCGGGATAACATACCTTGTCCAGTACCGAGTGTTATCAATGATAGAAGCATCAAAGATATATTTGTTATACCAAGAGTCAAATAACTAAGGTTGTACTAAGGTTGTACAAGAGATTCGGTTAAGATAACAAAGGGGGGATCGAGACAATTTGGCCCTTTTCCCTTTGGAGTTCTAGGCATTTAAATGTCTAAGTCCGATTCTCTGATAGACTTTGGATATCTTAGTTGTCCCTCGTTTACTGCTCAGACTAGTGTAGAAGATAGGATATGTTAGGAACGGTAACAAGTGTAAAAGAATTGGAAGAGTGTGGTGTTGTTCTCTTTGTTTGTCATCGTTAGGCTTGTCGGGTGTGTTAGGAAAGAGTTTCGTGTTCCAACGTGGTAATGTTTGGTTCAATTCGTCATGGCTTCCACTCCGAGAGTGAAGGATCAAGTGTAAACGTTGGTAGCGAGCGAGCGAGATTCTCCGCCCATCTGTCAGTCGGTAATGGTACACGTGTCATACCGATAATGTTATGTTTGCTCAGCAATGTAATGTTAGTATGCAAGAAGGTTGTTCGTATAACAGTTGTAATCATGTAAGAGTGTCGTGCAATACTAGTGTTGTGTCTAAGGCTATAGTCTAGATGCAATGCAGTCCTAGTTCTCTATAACCTGTGGCTCTGATACCAATCTGTCACACCCTCAATTTCCACCAATGGGGTTTTACCGTTAGGCGTGTGACATACCAGGATCTCAGACACAGTCATATCGAAGGACACTATATGAATTTAAAATAAATGTTTGACTTCATTCAACGGAACATAAACAAAATTTACATTAGCGCGGAAGCGTATACATGATATGTAAATCCATTACATGAGAGTTACAAGTGCCAAATCCAGACAAAATGTTCAATGCTGAAAATAAAATAAATGAATGCATGTCCTGAGTGCGTTTCTTGTAGCGTGCATCATGAGCTTATGCGTTCCTGTGACCTGAGAAAACATGCTAAAATGTGTCAACATAAAGTTGGTGAGTTCACAGGTTTAATCAACAAGAAATGTGTTCAAAAGCGTTTCAATGGTTTAGTATATAGAGCATATCGTTAGGTAGCTAGCCTATGTTCATGTTACTTAGCGTTTCGAACCGAAGCTGACTGTTTGCGTCCTATATGTTTGTTGTATCCCCGTCACGTCTCACCAGACAGTGACAAATGTTAGGTCAATAAAGCACCCGTTTGACCTCCAATCAAGCTAGCGCGACTAGCCCGGGCGGGGTTTGTCAAACCCAGTAGTACTACTCAGAATTACCTCGCTAATCCCATTACTAACGGTTCGAGAGTGTCAGGACTGTTATGTGTGTTTGCACTAACGTAACAAGCGATATCAATAATACTACAACCATTTATGTAAATCTGTTTGCATGTTTTCTCCCCCAAACGGAAAGAAAGTAAAATAGGGGCCGTGAAGACTCACTGCTTATGTAGTATGTATGTAGGATGAAGTCTCCCAAGTGTTGTTCACAACGAACTGTCAAACACCTATTGACAGTTATGTTAAGCATTAATGTTGTGTCTAGTGTTAATAGAAATGTTTAGTCGGGTCGGGTCGCATTGGTTCGGTCGTGGGTGACACACACAAGCAGGCATACACGTATCAGACTTTATGTAGATCCCAAATGGGTTGTCGTTATTTGTAAACGGTTAGGTTATCTTAGGTTGAAAAAGTATGTGCTTGTTGATTGCGTTGACTTTAATCTTTGTGGTCAAGAAATGAAACTTTATTGATGTTACCTTATCATCACACGATAGACACACCGTATACAAGAAGAACTCACTCACAATGACTCTAATCGCATAACGAGACTAGACGCACGACTGGACACTTCATTTGCACGAATGGCCCTTCATCGTACGAATCAACTTCACTAGTACGATTGAACCCTCATTCGTGCGACTCAGCATTCAGTCGTACCACACATCACCCATTCGCACGACTCAAAGGCCATTCGCATGACTGAACCTTCATTCGTGCGATTGGACCTTCAGTCGTGCGATGCACAGTCGCACACATTCATCCGATTGACTCAATCGCACGCACTCCCAATCGCAGGCATTCAGTCGCACGACAAGCCCATACGCCTGAACTCAGTCGCACGACTCACCCCGGTCGCACCACTCAGTCGCACGACATGCCCAGTCGTACGGCTCAGTCGCACGACAGGCACAGTCGCGAACTGCAGCAGATCGCGACTGCTGTCGGGGCTGAACAGCCTTCGGCTATTCCGTGCATGGTTTTCACACATCAGGGACTTCCAGAAACACTTTCCTAACATGTCTAAGTAAAATGCACATGCTGATTGACCTCACACGCACCACCACGACCATATGCATTCGGGTTGAACCCGAGCACCCGAACCCTAGATTTGCAGCAGTGAAACGAGCAACAAAATGGACGACCAAGGCCACCTACCTGTTGGAAACGTGCTATCAGAGCTGTAGCGTAGTTTGGCCGGTGAAATCGAGCTCGAACGAGGCGGTTTTTGGTGCTAGGAGGTGGTAGAAAGGTGTAGAGGAAGAAAGTGAAGAAGATGGACGAATTGGGAGTGAAATGAAAATAAGGGCTGGTAAGGGGTTTATATACCCAGCCCTAGTTTGGCAATTTGTCATGTTTAGTCCTCGCACTTAGTCCCCGAGTTCCCGAATTGGTTTCGGTTGATAACGACGTAGATGGGCGAGCTATGTTAATTAAGAGGATTCCTTAAGTAATCCCGTTTATTTGAATCCTCTACAAACACCAATGTTAGTATTTTACCATAATTTATTTAACGATGTCGGTGGCGGTGCTTGTATACATTTCGGGTAATAACGAGTATGTAACAATGACAACGACAACAGTCTGAATAGTGTTAACCTGAAATTACGGTGTGTCACACTCTACTCGTGAGCACCCTACTGTCACGTGAAATTTTTTCGGACATCTTCAAGTATCGTCCCGCGAGTCCGGTGAGGTCCCGTACACTTGTTGACAAATAGCAGAAGTACATTTTTATATGCTCGAAAAGCCAAGTACCCCTCAAGCGTCACATCTTTGTTGGAAAAATTCGTAGGAGTTTTGCAAATCTTCAACTACTCGTAGAAAAAGTCGTCCACTCATACTAAAACGTCGCCTAAAAGGTTTTTCATCGAGCACCGTTTTTTCAGAAAAGTAGTATGTATCAATAAGTTATAAGCTGCCTCACGATCCCGATCAAGATGCAGCAGTTTTGTTAAGGGTTGGGAAGCTAAACCTTGGATTACTTCATTTATAAACTCGATCGTTAACTTGACTGACTCCACGATAACGACATCTTTTTTAGAACTTGAAGACTAAGATGAAAATTCATATTGAGAGAAGGGTGAAAGTTATCGACTTTTAGTGTAGGATTTTTATGTGTGAAATAATTGAGTTTATATAATTTGAAGATGTAGTTTGAAAGGAGAATCATATTTAAAGTAGTAGGGTTTGAATGGAGAATAATATTTTAAAGTGATGGGATTTGAGTGGGGATTTAATAGGCCTGAATGGAGAAACATTACCCGTGATTAGCCTTGGGGCAGCCCCGCACCCTATTGAAATTAGGGATGTAACAGTGTGATTAGCCTTTGGGGCAGCCCCTCACCCTATTGAAATTAGGGATGTAACAGTGTGATTAGCCTTTGGGCCAGCCACGCACCCTATTGAATTTAGGGATGTAACAGTGTGCGGAAGAGGTCGATATGATGTGGCACGGGCTCAATGGTAAGGGATAATCTTAATATTCAACACGGTAATATGATGTAATTAAAGAACTATATAGAGGGTGTTTGAGATTGCTTTTTAAAAAGACTTTTGGCTTTTGAAAGGGGTGAAAAGATAAAAATGCTCCTCCAAAAGTCACCAAAAGTCAAAAATTCTGACTTTTAGTGATTTTTGAAGGAACATTTTTGTCTTTTCACCACTTCCAAAAGTCAAAAGTCATTTTAAAAAGCAATCCCAAACACCCACATGGTTAATTTTCTTTTAGTAGCTAAACAGAGACTAACATAGAAATTGGATTGGTTCCTATTTTATAGCCACAATTGAACTGGTATTGGATTGATTTGGAATTCGTCGAGTTCTTTTAGGAAAAGGGTGTTTGAGATTGCTTTTTAAAACTCATTCTGACTTTTTGAAAGGGTAAAAAGATAAAAATAACCCTTTAAAAATCACTAGAAGTTAAAAAAAGTCATGAGAAGTTAATTTTAACTTCTGACTTTTGAAGGGACATTTTTATTTTTTTATCCTTGAAAAAAAAAAATCGAGGAGGAGTTTTAAAAAGCAACAAGAAAAGTTTGATTTTTCCCATCCTCAATGTATTGCCGGAATCGTAGGCGCTGCCTTCCCTTTGGCGATAACAGAGTTTTGCAATTTCATACGACAATAATCGTTTCAAATCTTCATTTTCTTCATCAAATCCAGCTACACGATGATCATGTTGATACCACCGTCATCTTCATCGTCTTCCTCAATCCTCAAATTCAAATCCAGAAATTCGAACCGATTAAATTTGATCACCACCGGCAATCCACACTACTTTTCGAAGCTTAATCGTCTTAAACCCTTCAAATTCAATTCCACATCTTGCTCACTCAAGCTCTCCACTTCAGTCGATTCAGTCAAACCCTACGTCCAATCGGAATGGAAAACGATCATCAGTGGCTGGATTTTCAGCGCTGTTTCCGTTTATTCGTTATCGAGAATCGTACCGAGAGTAGGGAGATTATCTGCGGTTGCGAACGTCGGAAGGTTGAGGCAGGAGTGCTTGGTGATTGGGGCTTTGTTTTTGGTTCGATTGGTTTCAAATTACTTCCAGCAGTCTTTGCTTTGGGAAGCTTCGCTTCGATCGGTCTACAAGATCAGGGTTTGTGTGTTTGAGAGGGTTTTGCAGAGAGATTTAGGGTTTTTTGAGGGTGGTTTTGGGAAGTCAGTTGGTGATGTTGCTTACAGGATTACCGCTGAGGCTTCTGATGTAGCTGATACCATTTACGCTCTTTTGAATGTCGGTACTCTATCTGTATTTTTTTTAAGTTACTTGCTGATATTTGGTTTAGTTGAGTTAATTCATGCGAACATTCTTTGCAAGATGGAAACAAATGATCCCTTGATACGTTTTTTTTAAATCACCATTCTATGCTGTTTTCTATTCCTATGTTATTATTGCATATATGAATGCATTCTTCTTATGTCTTTTGCTTTGTTTTGAATGGTATCGTGTGAAAAGAGACTTTGAATGGAGCACAATTACACATATACTACTCTTTATATATTTGACTTGTTCTTGTATCTGTAGACAGTTGTACCGAGTTCACTGCAGCTACTAGCAATGGCGACACAGATGGTAGTTATCAGCCCTGTGCTCTCATTGGTTTCTGCCTTGGTAAGCAGAAACTTCTATTCATTTTTTATTACAAAGTTTTAATCTTGTTATAAATAGTTCAGTGTGTCAAGTATGATTAAGATATTATATTATTTAATTGTATTATTCTTTTTTATTAAAAAATGATACAGGAGGTTTTATGCATCAAAATACACTTGGCCGATTTTGACCTTTTGACGTGTTAAACATATTTTCTGTTAAATTGATTTTTTAAATTTGCCCGTTTGACATGTAGAGTTAAAATATGGCGCAAATTGACTTTATTGGCTGAAATTGCACCCTCTAAGCCAAGGAAACTTGGTGCAGTGGGTTTGCCCTTTCATTTTATTGCTGTCTATGTTTTTCTTTTAAGCTCCTTGGCAGTATGTTTAATATTTGTAGGTGATTTCTTTGATGGCATTGGTAAGTGCACATTTTGGTGAAGAGCTTCGTGAAATATCAAATAAAGCAAATTTAAGTATTGCTGCTGTTTCGGCTTATCTGAATGAGGTATGCTTCATGAATTCACCACCTAGTATTTTTATAGCCACCCAGGAAAAAAAAACCCTAATTTTTTATTATTGTCAGACCCCAGATTATTGTCAAAGTCAATTTTTATTGTGTAGATTAAGATTAGTATTAGTAATTTACAAGGTTAGGATTCTTAGCTAGGCCTGCATAAATAGGGATTAGGACAGCAATTTCGATTACATTTAGTTTGATTTTAAAGATAATAAATAATTAAATGTTGCATCATTAGAGACTCTCGAATATTTAGCAAACCTAATTTTTTGTTATTGACCGCACATGTTGTTGTGATTAAGGTCCTGCCAGCTATCCTATTTGTGAAGGCAAACAATGCAGAATACAGCGAGTGTGTGAGATTCAAGAGACTTGCACATGATGACTTATATAAACGTTTAAATAAAAAACGAATGAAGACATTGGTTCCACAAATAGTGCAGTTAACTTTATTCGCTGTCCTACTTGCAATATTTATCGGCTCATCAGTGGCTGCTAGTGATTTTTCAAGTGTAATTTCATTCATAACTTCATTGGTTCTCTTGATTGAACCAATTCAGGTCAGTCCCTTCTTATATTCATAAGTTAGTTCCATTATTATGTATTTAAATTCTCACACTGAAGACATGCAACAAAAAGATTATGAGTATTGATGCGTAATCAGAGTGAATTGCATTTATTAAGATAACGGATTGTGTTCAGCTTTCGGTATAGAAGCACAAATATTGTTCAGAGAAACCAAGAGAACACCTCAATAGTTAATAAAGACAAGATATATGCCAAATTTGTTGATAAAGATCTGGGCGGCCGATGAGTAAAAATGACCACAAGAGGAACAACTCATAATTTGTGAACAAAGATTCTGAAATTTAGTTTCTACAAAAGTAATTTGTAAGAATACATAAAATACCTACGTATTGTTTTAAAAAGAGCGATGCACGCAGAGGTGAAGGTGTGAAGCGCTAATTCATATAACATTTATGAATTAGCTCTAGATTATTTTTAAAATAATGTTATTCCTCACCACCAAAACATAGATAATAAAAAAGTATTTAAGATTTACAATGTAAAATAACCTCTATGTAGCCTCAAAAGCTACATCACATGTGAGAAGCACAAAATCTCAATGTCATACACTCGAGGGATAACTAACCAAGCCCTACATACAATAAATAAAACTCAAGAAACTAGAAAAGAAAACAAAAAAAAAACAAAAAACAAATGCACTTAAAAGTCTAGGGTAACTTTGACAAAAAAATACAGCCTTTAAGGATGAAAAATGTAGTTTAGTGAAAAGAAAAACTATAAGAAATATAAGTAAAGAAATAATATATACATGTTATCAAGTGTTTAACCTAAAAACTCGGCTGTCACTTGCATCTCATCTCCATCTTCATCATTCCTCTCCTCACATTTGCATGTCAATACTTTCTCCATCTAAGTGTTAGAGTCTATTTAGGTTTGGGTTTGCTAGCTTAAAAATGGGCCCTTGAATGTAATTAGGTAGGTTGAAAATTTTATAGAGATTTAATTAATTAAAAGTGTAGATCAAGTTTTTGATCAGAAGCTACTTTTTTATGTATTCTTCGACAAGTGCTATTGTTGTTGATCTGATTCAAAAGGGCAACCAATTATTCCAACAATTGGATCTAACCTTGATCGAAGGACTTTAGAGGTAGAACTAAGTAGTAGCACATCTAATCTTGATCAAAGGGAGTATAGGTGGAACTGA
Source organism: Flaveria linearis (assembly GCA_024085815.1). Lineage (NCBI taxonomy): Eukaryota > Viridiplantae > Streptophyta > Magnoliopsida > Asterales > Asteraceae > Flaveria > Flaveria linearis. The sequence goes on along the minus strand of CM044009.1, from coordinate 38,892,596 downwards.
GTAGTAATAGGTAGCGAATCAGAGGTAAACAATAGTTAGCGAACCAAAAGCAAACAACACTATTTTTATGGTGATTGAGAAACAACAATATAAGGGTCTCAATTTAGATTGGTTTTCGATGACTTCTTATATGAGAAAGGAAAACTTTTTTTTAGGGAGGGGGTTTGTTGAGAGATAATAAACCAAGAGATTTGGGATAGCTTGGAGGGTAGAAGGGTCCAGAGGAAGTATATAGACATAATCAAGGATATGTATGACTTGACTAAAACAAAGGTACATGCACCTGTGAGGGATACTGATCTTTTCATAGTGGAGGTAGGCCTCTATCAAGGGTCTGCTTTAAGTCCGTTTCTTCTTGCAATGGTCCTTGATGAGCTGCCAAAGTCAATTCAGGACACGATTCAAGGTGCATGCTTTTTGCAGATGATATTGTCTTAGTCGCGGAGAACAAACGAAGTCTCAATGCACGACTAGAAGAGTGGCGATCTGCTTTGGAGGGCAAGGGCCTAAAGATTAGTCGCTCAAAGATTGAGTAACTTTACCGTGACTTCAATGGAACAAGTAATGTTGGTGATGCTGAGATCGCTATCTAAGGGCAAGTGGTTCCACAAGCAACTAAGTTAAGTACCTCGGCTCACTTCTACAAAGAGATGGGGATATAGATAGTGACGTAGCATGTCGAGTTCAAGCAGGCTGGTGTAGGTGGAGGGCGGCCTTAGGGTATTATGTGACAAGAACTTTCCAACTAGATTAAAGGGAAAATTTTTCTACGGTGGCAGTGAAACCTACCATGTTATATGAAACAGAGTGTTGAGCCATCAAGAAGGCGCAAACGCCCAAGATGGAAGGGGCGGAAATAAGGATGCTTAGGTGGATATGTGGGTACACAAGGCTAGATCATATTAGAAATGAGGTTTTTAGAAATAAATTAGGAGTTGCTAGTATAGCGGATAAGATAAGAGAAGGGAGATTATGATGGTTCGGGCATGCCAAAAGGAGGAACGCGACAACACTGGTAAGGATGGTAGAAACCCTCACCGTAGAAGGAAAGAGGAGTAGAGGCATACCTAAACGGAGATGGGATGAGGGGATTGGACAAAATTTGCTAGAGTTGCACCTCTCTTAGGACGTGATCCAAGATAGAAGTTTGTGGAGATGTAGGATTAAGGTTAAGGAATTTCTAGGGAGAGTTTGGATGTCTTAGCTATGTCTTAAGGATTAGAATTCTCATAACCCTTTTGTGTGCCCCGTATGTTATTGTCCTATTATGTGTATGCATGTTTTATTGTGTATATATGTTGCTAGTAGTTACCATTTTACTATTTCTTAACTATTTTATGGTCTTACCTATATATTATGCCTTTATGTTTCTAGTTAATGGGAGCTTTCTATAGTATATGTTGTTGTCATGCGTTGGTCTAGGGTTCATCTTGAGCCGAGTGTCTCTCTAGAAACAACCTCTTTATTCTTATGGATGGAGGTATGGTTTGTGTACATCTCACCATCCCTGGACCCTGCCAATAGTCTTGCTATGGGTGGGATTAATTGGGTATGTTGTTGCAAACAAACTAAGAGATTGGTGCAGCAGAAACAATATCAGCAAGGGCAGAAGATGGTCATTTAGCAGCCAAGAAGTCTTAACGGCAGCAGCTCGTCGATTGATGGTCAATAGCACGGGGTTCAAATTGAATAGGGAAGTTTTCGTGTGTGGTATAGATTCAAGCAAGGTTAGACAAGTTTTCTGCTGTTAACAACTAAAAGATACCAATTTGAGAGGTGGGTCCAGTGAACTATCAATGTCTTGTTCTGTCATCTACTAACTATCTACTGTGCGTTGTAAGGGTTTAGACAATCCTGGATGCAATCGGGCTTTGAGAGGCTGTTGAACCTATAGCTGGGGGCTGTTGTGGTTCCAATGAAATTAAGCATGGCAATTGCCTTTTGTTCCAAGCAATGGCCGAAGATCTCGTGTTGCATTAAAGATGCCAAGCTGACCATCCGTTAAAGACAAGGATTCCGCGGGTGGATTGGGTAAGAATGGCATGTCTTCAAACTTTGAGGGAGCATGAAATTCAATAGTTGTTGGGATGTTGAAGGCCTACGATGAGTGTGTCAAGGAACCAGATCAAGGTGGAGGCCCACATGGTAAGTTATCTTCAAATTTTGATGGGAAAGAAAGAGAAAACATGTGTTTTGAGCATTGTGGTTGAGGTGTTCAAGGAAGTTCAAGCCATGAAGATCAAGGACGTGGCCATGGTGGAGGTTGCGGGGCTGGTCAAGAGAGGGACGATCAATTCCAACAAAAGAGAAGTCAAAGGAAGCGAGACAAAAGTCATATACGGTGTTTCAAGTGTAACGAACTTGGGCAATATGTGGCATAGTGTCCAAAGTTGAATCAAAATGAAGATATGGCAAACTTGGCTCAAGGGGATCATGACAAGACGTTGCAGCGAAGGATGAAGTGTTCAAGACAAGATTAGGGGGGGGGGTGATTGTTGAACTAATCTTGTTAATAACTCAAAGTTGGAGGGCTAAGTCTGCTTATCTAGTAGTTGAATTTGATTATGGGTTGGGGATTTTCATAAGGTTATTAGAGTTTTACTTGATTAAGAATTGTTTTGTAGTCATCTTACGGGTCAAGATAATTTTAGGCTATCTTTATTAAGTATTAGAGTCTATTTGGGTTCATTAGCTATTTGAATAGGTTGATGAGTGTAATCAGGTATGTGCTGGGTTTTAATTAATCAAAGTTGTCGGTCAAGGTTTTGATCAGTGTTTTTTGTGTTCTTCGGCAATTGCTGCTGTGGTACTTTTATTCTGCTGATCTGATTCAAAAGGGCCTGAACCAATAATCCAAATGGTACCAAATATGATATATATGCTGTTTAATGAGTTTTTAGCCTATTTTTCAAGTTGCGTAAACAAACAAACAAACAAACATACCCAGTGTATCCCGTTTAATAGCAGGGTCTGGGAGGGGTAGATGGTGGCAAGTCTTTCCTCCATCTTGGGAGATAGAGAGACCGCTTCCAAAGAGACCCCCGACTCGGTAACAATAGCAATAGCCAGCATAATATATAGCATACAACATCCCGGTAAAAAAAACACATAAGGAGATAGCAATAGCATGCACCAAATAAGCGACAAGTTTCATCTATACATGACAGAAGTCTAATAACTACACATCACTCGTGCCATTAACTCTTCCTACCCACAGAACCCACTAGAAGTCCTTAATTTTAATTCTACGCCTCAACGCACTCCTGTCCTCGATCATGTGCTCAGAGAGGTGCAACTCTACCATATCTCGCCTAATTATCTCGTCCCATGTCAACCTCGGTCTTCCTCTACTCCTCCTACCCTCTAAGGTGATATTCTCTACTGCTCTAACCGGCGCCTGCATCGGTCTCCTTTTCACCTGACCGAACCATCTTAATCTTCCTTCTCGTATTTTACCCGTGATACAAGCTACCTGTAGCCTCTGTCGAAACACGTCATTCCTTATCCGATCCAGTCTTGTTTGTCCACACATCCATCTCAGCATTCGCATTTCCGCGATCTCTATTTGTCTCTCGTGCGATTTCTTTATGGCCCAACAGTCTGTTCCGTATAACATAGCTGGACGTACTGCCACTCTGTATAGTCTTCCCTTTAGTTTTACTGGGAACCTCTTATCACACAAAATCCCTGATGCTGCTCTTCACTTGCACCATCCTGATTGGACACGGTGGGCTACATCGCTGTGTATCTCTCCATCATCCAGAACGTACGATCCCAGGTATTTGAACCTAGAGGTCTGTGGGACCGCCATACCCTGAATACTGATTTGGGTGTCCTCTTCAGTCTCACCACTAAAGTTACAATGCATGTATTCCGTCTTAGAGCGACTTATCCTTAAGCCTTTGCGCTCTAGTGCTGCTCTCCACTGTTCTAGTCTCTAGTTAAGCACCCTTTTAGATTCTGATATTAACACAATATCATCCGCAAACAGCATGCACCACGGGACTGGCTCCTGTATAGACTTGGCCATCTCATCCAACACTACTGTGAAGAGAAATGGGCTCAATGCCGATCCTTGGTGGAGTCCCACTTCCACCGGGAAGCAGTCTGTGTCTCCGACTGGTGCTCGCACACACGTTTTTGCCCCTTCATACATATCCTTGATTATTCTGATATACCTCTCTGGTACCCCTCTTAGTCGAAGACTTTCCCAAATGAGTTGACGCGGAACACTGTCATAGGCTTTTTCTAGGTCAATGAATACCATATGCATGTCCCTTTTCTTTTCTCTATATTTCTCCATTATCCTCCTTATGATGTGTATGGCTTCTGTTGTAGAGCGTCCTGGCATAAATCCAAATTGGTTTATCGCTATATGAGTTTCGCGTCTAATTCTTGCGTCGATAACTCTTTCCCATAGTTTCATCGTGTGGCTCAAGAGCTTTATTCCCCTATAGTTTGCGCAACATTGGACATCTCCTTTTTTCTTATATATAGGGACTATGACACTGCTTCTCCACTGCTCCGGCATCTTCCCGGTCTTGAATATAGTGTTGAATAGGTCTGTTAGCCATTGCAGGCCCTCATCTCCGAGACACTTTCACACTTCAATCGGTATGTTATCTGGCCCCACCGCCTTAGCCCTTCCCATTTTCTTAAGAGCTCTCTTAACTTCGACGACTGTGATGCTTCTATAATACACTTGTTTTGTGTCGTTGTTTGAGTTGTTTGATCGATCTCAGTTTGCTGATTAAGGTTCCTTAGGTTGAAAAGGTCATCGAAGTAAGTTTTCCATCTCCCTTTGATGTCTTTCTCCTTCACCAAGACCTTTCCATCCTCAGCCTTTATAAACTTCACCATTTTCAAGTCTTGTCTTCTACTTTCTCTTGCCTTTGCAATCTTAAACATGTCATGTTCTCCTTCTTTCGTCTCTAATCGCTTGTACATCCTCTCATACGCTGTGTTCTTTGCCTCTGATACAACCTTTTTCGCCTCACGTTTGGCCTCCTTGTATTTATCTTTTAAATCTGCTCGTTCTTCCTCATTATTACAGCGTAAAAGCTCTCTAAAACTTTGTTGTTTAATTCTTATCTTCTCCTGTACATTTCCGTTCCACCACCAGGCTTCCTTATGACCGATTGTCCTGTTTGTTGTAACTCCAAGGGTTTCTTTAGCTGCTTGGATAACTCTAGTTGCCATGGCCTCCTATTTCGGATTTGCGTCTTCCTGTGTCCCAGTCTGGCTCATTGGTATGACCTTATCTCTAAAGGTGGTAATATTTTCATCTTTAAGCTGCCCCCATCTGATCGTAGGTCTAATTCTCTTAGTTTGTCCGACAATTACTCTCTTGACGCGTATATACGGTCTTGTCCCCTCATCAGCATATAGTCTATCTGTGTGTGTCTTCCGCCGCTGCTAAACGTGATTAAGTGTGAGTCTCTTTTCTTAAAAAACGAATTTATAATGCCTAGGTTATGTGCTAATGCAAAGTCAAGAAGCTCCTTCCCGGCGTCGTTCCTAAGACCATACCCAAAGCCTCCATGCACCAACGGGAAGTGATCATTATACTTACCAATATGGCCATTAAAATCTCCTCCTATACATATTTTTTCTTCTCTAGGTATGTCTCCTATAACTTGGTCTAAACTCTCCCAGAACTTTTTTCTTTCCGCTTCCCCTAATCCAACTTGTGGTGCATACGCACTAACTACTGCCACTACTACATCCTCTATTACTATTCGTAACAGCATAAGTCTATCATCGTATCTTCTTACCTCCACTACATTATCTTAAAGTTCTTTAGCAACTAGGAAACCTACTCCATTTTTTGACCCATCTGAACCTGAATACCATAGTTTATAACCATTACACTCTTTTGCTCTCCTACCCCGCCATCTAGTCTTCTGAAGACACGCTATATGCACTCTACGTCTTTTCAGCACATCTATTAACTCTAATAACTTGCTAGATAGGGTTCCTGCATTCCACGATGCCACTCGTACTCTATAACTTTTTTTCCCTTTAGTTGCACTTCTCTTCACTGAACATGATCTCGGTGCAGCATAATGGCTTCTACTATCTATAGTATCAGCCTATCCACCTTACTAGTACTGCACAAACAAACTGCAGTCCCACACCCGAGGTAGACAACACAAAGGTGGCGCACAATCAAATCGAGGAAACAAAAGGACAACAAATTACAAGCAAGTATCAATAGCACAGAAAATAGGGAATGACTCCCTGATTAACAACACACGGGTGACGTACAATCAAAACAGAAAACACAGAAAAACAACAAATCACAAGCAAGCAGAATTCACACAGAAATAGGGGATGACTCTCCCTGTTAAAACCAGATGCTGGTACCCCTAACCCAGCCAAGCAGTCTAAACGAGAAGATAAAAATAAACAAGACTAAAAGCAAATATGGGAAGCAGAGATGAAACGATCTCCACCAAAAGTACTCCCGAGTTAAGGTTCTTCGATTGGACCCCGATGACCGAGTGCGGTGGCTGCTGCTGTGGGGAGGGCGATGGGATTGGGCGTTGGTGGTGCCGGTGATGGTTGTGGTAGGTGGGTGCGATGGGATGGGGAGTGGCTGGGGCGGGTAGGGCGGTGATGGTTGTGACGGAGAGTGGGGAGTGGTGGGGAAGGTGGGTGGTGGTGGTTGTGCCCGGTGGTGATGATGGCTGTGACGGGGTGGTGGTGACTATGACCGGTGGTGATGGCCTTAGCGGTGGTGATAAAGCTCCGGTGGTTCGGTGGTGCGCCGGCGGGGAGAGAGAGAAAGAAATAGAGAGAGAGAGAATAGTTACCGCTGCTCTGGTGGTGATGGCTGTGACCGCTGGAGCTCCGGTTGATGTCGGGCCTTTGACCGGTGAGCGATGCTGCCTTTTTACCGGTGGCCGGAGGTGGTAAAGCTCCGGTGAGGGTAACGTTCAAGAGGGACCAATAAAGAGAGAAAACTCAGAGGGAACAGTCTAACAACATAATAAATCAAGGTAAGAGAAATAGATTAAGTTGCATACTATTTAATTAAGTTTCCATCAATTTGTGGGCCAAAATTGGAAGGACACATGTTCATCGGAAGTTTTAGTTGTTTGTTTAACTTTGAAGCCCATCACTGATATTCAAGTAGACTGACTTAGAGATAAAATCTACATGTGGTCCTGTATGAAGTATTTATTAGTAGATATATAGCTGTACTGCAGCTCTCAACTCTCTCTCTGTCGCTCTCAACGGCGACTCTCTCTGTCGCTCTCAACGGCTCTCGCTCTAACACCGAGCAACACCACCGGCCAACGGTCACGGGTCAACACCACCGCCACCGACAGGTCACCGGTCAACACCACCGTCGGCCAGCTACACCGCAGGTAAGTTTCGTATACGCCACCTCCTACCCGTAACCCGCCTCAGCCTTCACCCCACCACCACAACCACCCACCAACAAAACCACCGCAGGTCAGTACCGCTACCGCCTGCCTGTCACCCACCCCGTCACGCACCCCACCTCCACCCCCACCTTCTCCGCCGCCGTCACCAACCACAGCCACCCACCTTCACCTCCACCACCATCGTCACCACTGTCGCCTCACCGCTAGCCACCACCGCCCTCGCCCCCCCTGCTCTATTCCCACAGGTCACCGGCCACCACCAACACCAGCATCGTAGCCACCTCTCCGCCACCAACAAAACCGAACAAAACCCTAAATTTGGGGTGTTCATTTTTGGTGAGATCGTTCTTGGGTTTGCAATATCTGTTTTTAATTGCCTTAAATTAGATCGTTAATTATATATATTTGTTTTGTTTAGATTGTTTGGCTGGGTTAGGGGTACCAGCATTCTTGGTTTTGAATAGGGGGGTCATCCTCTATTTTTTTGGGCTTTTTCTTCTCTCGTGTGATCTGTTTGTGTCCCCCGTGTACTGTTCACCTCGGCTGACGGATTGCTTTGGATTGTGCTTTACTTGTGCTGTGTTTTTCTTTTTTAAGGTGTTGTCCGTACTTTTTTGGGCTGTGTTAGTGGACTCTGTCTGGTATAATAGATAGTGGGAGCAATTATGTTGCCCCGAGATCATGTTCGGTGACGAGAGGTGCGAATACAGAGAAAAGGGATTGTAGATTACGAGTGGCATCGTGGAACGTAGGAACCCTAACTGGTAAGTTACTAGAGCTAATTGACGTGCTGAGGAAACGTAGGGTACAGATAGCGTGTCTTCAGGAGACTAGATGGCGGGGTGGGAGAGCAAAAGAGTGTAATAGTTATAAGCTATGGTATTCAGGGTCGGATGGAACAAAAAATGGAGTAGGTTTTCTAGTTGCTAAGGAACTTCAAGATAATGTGGTGGAGGTGAGAAGATACGATGATAGAATTATGCTGTTAAGAATAGTAATAAGAGAGGAAGTAGTGGCCGTAGTTAGTGCGTATGCTCCGCATGTTGGACTAGGGGAAACGGAAAGAAAGAAGTTCTGGGAGAGTTTAGATTACGTTATGGGTGACATACCTAGACAAGAAAAAATATGCATAGGAGGAGATTTTAATGGCCATATCGGAAAGGATAATGAGCACTTCCAGTTGGTGCATGGAGGCTTCGGGTATGGTCTTAGGAATGACGGCGGTAAGGAGCTTCTCGACTTTGCAGTAGCGCATGACTTAGGCATCATAAATTCGTTTTTTAAGAAAAGAGAATCGCATCTAATCACGTTTAGCAGCGGCAGAAGACACACGCAGATAGACTATTTACTGATGAGGAGAGAAGATCGTAGCTCGTGGAAGGACTGTAAGACAATCCCGGGAGGGACGGTTGTGACACAACATCATATGTTGGTGGCGGATATACGCGTGAAGAGACCAATTGTCCAACAAAACAAAGGAGTTAGACATACGATCAGATGGGGCCAGCTCAAAGGTGAAAACATTACCATTTTTAGAGATAAGGTCATACCAATGAACCAGACTGGACCACAGGAAGACGCAAACCAAAAGTGGGAGACCATGGCAAATACGCTCATCCAAGCAGCTAAAGAAACGCTTGGAGTTACAACAAGGAGGACAGACGACCATAAGGAATCATGGTGGTGGAACGAAAATGTACAGGAGAAGATAAGAATTAAACAACAAAATTTTAGAGAGCTTATACGCTGTAACAATGACGAAGAATGCGCAGAGCTAAAAGATAAATACAAGGAGGCTAAGAGAGAGGCGAAGAAAGCGGTGTCAGAGGCAAAGAACGCGGCGTATGAGATGATGTATAAACGACTAGACACGAAAGAAGGAGAGCATGACATGTTCAAGTTAGCCAAGGCAAGAGAAAGTGGAAGACAAGACTTGAGAATGGCAAAGTTTATAAAGGCTGCGGAGGGAAAAGCTTTGGTGAACGACAAAGACATCAAGGGGAGATGGAAAACTTACTTCGATAACCTTTACAACAGAAGGAACCCAAATCAACAAACTGAGATAGATAAAACAACCCAAACAATGCAACAAAACAAATGCTATTGTAGAAGTATCACGGTAGACGAAGTTAAGAGAGCTATGAAGAAAATGGGAAGGGCTAAAGCGGTGGGGCCAGACAACATACCGATTGAAGTGTGGAAATGCCTGGGAGATGAGGGGCTCCAATGGCTAACAGATTTATTCAACACTATCTTTACGACAGAGAAGATGCCAGATCAGTGGAGAACCAGTGTCATAGTCCCCATATATAAGAAAAAATGAGATGTTCAAAGTTGCGAAAACTATAGGGGAATAAAGCTATTGAGTCACACGATGAAATTATGGGAAAGAGTTATTGACACGAGAATTAGACGGGAAACCCAGATAGCGTTAAACCAATTTGGATTTATGCCAGGACGCTCTACAACAGAAGCCATACACGCCATAAGGAGGATAATGGAGAAATACAGAGAAAAGAAAAGGGACCTCCATATGGTATTCATCGACCTAGAAAAGGCCTATGACAGTATTCCGCGTCAACTAATTTGGGAAAGTCTACGATCTAGAAGGGTACCAGAGAGGTATATCAAAATAATCAAGGATATGTATGACGGGGCAAAAACGTGTGTACGAGCACCGATTGGAGACACAGACTATTTCACAGTGGAAGTGGGACTCCACCAAGGATCGGCACTGAGCCCATTCCTCTTTACAGTAGTGTTGGATGAGATGACCAAGTCTATACAACAGCCAGTTCCGTGGTGCATGCTCTTTGCGGATGATATTGTCTTAATATCGGAATCTAAAATGGTGCTTAACGACAGGCTAGAACAGTGGAGAGCAGCACTAGAGCGCAAAGGTTTAAGGATAAGTCGCTCTAAGACAGAATACATGCATTGTAACTTTAGTGGTGAGGCAGAAGAGGACACTCAAATCAGTATTCCGGGTATGGCGGTCCCACAAACGTCTAGGTTCAAATACCTGGGCTCGTACCTGCAGGACGACGGAGACATACATAGCGATGTAGCGCACCGTGTTCAAGCAGGATGGTGCAAGTGGAGAGCAGCATCAGGGATCCTATGTGATAAGAGGTTTTCAGCAAAACTAAAGGGAAAACTATACCGAGTGACAGTACGCCCAGCTATGTTATATGGAACAGACTGCTGGGCCATAAAGAAATCACACGAGAAACAAATAGAAGTAGCGGAAATGCGAATGCTGAGGTGGATGTGTGGTCACACAAGACTGGATAGGATAAGAAACGAAGTGTTTCGATAGAAACTAGAAGTGGCTTGTATCGCAGATAAAATTCGAGAGGGAAGATTAAGATGGTTTGGGCATGTCAAGAGGAGACCAATGGCGGCACCAGTTAGAGCAGTAGAGAACATCATCTTAGAGGGTAGGAGGAGTAGAGGAAGACCTAGGTTGACTTGGGATGAGGTAATTAGGCGAGATATGTTACACTTGCACCTCTCTGAGCACATGATCGAGGATAGGAGTGAGTGGAGGCGTAGAATTAAAATTAAGGACTTCTAGTGGGACATATAGGCACGAAGGGTATTTGAATTGTTGCGGGGCCTGATGTGTACATAGTCCACATCTGCTCTTTAACGGTGATTCTAGCTGCCACTCTGATGTATGCTTTTTCTTTCTGTAATTCTTTAGCTGTTTTATTTTTTGTATACTGTATGCTATGTGTTGTATGATTTATGTTAAGATGTCTTCCTATCATTATGTAGAATTGTTGCGGGGCCTGATGTGTACGTAGTCCACATCTGCTTTGTAGCGGTGATGCTAGCTGCCCCTCTGATGTGTGCTTTTGCTTGCCCTAATTCTTTAGCTGTTTATTTTTGTATACTGTATGCTATGTGTTGTATGATTTATTCTACGGTGTCTGCCTAGCATTATTGCTTTTGCTTTCGAGTCGGGGGTCTCTTTGGAAGCGGTCTCTCTACCTAACAAGATAGAGGAAAGACTCGCCTACACCTACCCTCCCCAGACCCTGCTCATTGAGTGGGATATACTGGGTTTGTTTGTTTGTTTATATAGCTGTACTGCAGATTTGGTGATTAGCAGAATTATAGGAACAAATTATTAGTCACAACTGTATTATAGGCAGCAGATTATTTGTATTATAGGCAACTGAATAATCTGTATTCAATGCTGTATATGATGTGATTGTGAATGAGAAGGGACACAGAAAATACTACAGCTTATATGGTATCGAGCCAGTTGTCCTAACCTGCAGCCATCTCCCCTTCTCCACTGACAGACGACCAACATCTGGTCTGTCTTCGTGTAAACCACATTCTGCTCAGTTTCACCCCCCCCTCCCCCCCTCTTTGTTCACCTCCAATCCTTGTTCCACTACGACACTACGCCATGGACAAAATCCACCCTGCTGTAACTATTTCCAACATCAAAAACTTTATTCCATTCACCTTGGAGATGGAAAGCTGGCACTATAACTCCGGGGCAGAACTCTTTCGTATCCACTGCAGAGCCTTTGAAGTTTATGATCATATCGACCCCAAGATCACCCCTCCCACAGCACCATCCTCATCTGCTACCGACAAAGAAAAAGATAAAGATGCTCGTGAGGCTGTTCAACTTTGGTCCAGGTTAGACGCAATTGTCTTATAGTGGATATGCTCCACAACTTCCACCGATCTACTACATATCATCCTAACCACCAACACCACCGCTTGTAAAGCCTGGATTGCTTTAGAAAATATTTCCAAGACAACCAAAGCTCTCGGGCTGGGTACCTGGAGCACAAGTTTGTTACTACAAAACTTGCCAATCATCCGAATGTCTCCGCTTATTGTCAAACACTCGGAATGCTGGCCGATCAATTAGCAGCTGTTAATGCACCAGTCAATAATCAACGGCTGGTGCTATAGTTAATTGCAGGCCTGAACAAAAGTTATGAGGCTGTTGCTATTATGATTCAGCAATCCACACCACTCCCGACTTCTACGAAGCCAGGTCCAAACTCATCTTGGAAGAAACACGAAGTCTCATTAGGCGTCCGCTTCCGCCATTGTTCCTGTTGCTGATTCTGCACTTTCCTCTTCCCAAACACCCCATGCTCGTATATCTGATCAGAACTATGACTCACTGCCCCTCTACACTCCCCGTGGACGTGGGCGTGGTGGTTGCGGCCGAGGTAGGTCCCATGGCGGTCGGGGCCGTGGATCGCAACAGCCTACTGGGAACTACAACAGCCTAAGGAACAACAACCAGTGGCCCAGCTCACCCCCTGGGCCTATTCACAACATCAAAACTGGGCCTACCTCCTTGCCCCTATCCTACTAAGCCTTTACGGCCCAGGCAAACAGTCTCACAGCTCACAACCGAACCCTGGACTTGGTATTCTTGGCAGCAGACCAGCTCAAGCCTATACAGCTTCAGAAGCCACTTACACCCCTACTGAACTCGAGCAGACATTCCACACCATGACCATGCACCCACCCGATCAAAATTGGTACATGGACACTGGGCCGACATCTCATATGACGCACTCCTCAGGTAACTTCGCGTCCTATATTAATAAGGGTCCTTTTCGAAATATTATTGTTGGAAATGGGTCTATAATTCCAACCCTTCGCAACGTTCTTCATGTTCCAAATATTATTAAAAATCTTTTATTTGTTCGTAGACTAACCACCGATAATAATATTGCTATCGAATTTGACCCGTTTGGTTTTAATGTGAAGGACTTCCATATGCGAACACCCATTCTTAAATGTGACAGTACTGGGGATCTCTACCCGCTCACCTTCCAGTCACCGTCTTACATCACATCTCCATATGCTTTTGCTTCCATCACTCAAGACTTGTGGCATCGACGACTCAGGCACCCTGGCAACTCAATTTTAAATTCATTAAAACATTATTTGTCTTTTTCTTCCAACTCTAAAAATTTGAATTCTGTTTGTTCATCTTGTGTGTTTGGGAAACAATGAAATTTCCTTTTTCTAATTCAACGTCATTTACATATTTGCCTTTTGATATTGTGCATAGTGATTTGTGGACCTTCCCCGTCTCAAGTGCGGGAGGTCATCGATATTACCTCTTATTCTTGGATGACAAAACAAATTTTTTTATGGACTTATCCTCTTGCTAAAAAGTCATAAGTTTTTCAAACGTTTCTCGAGTTCTATACTCTTATAAAAACACAATTCAATCACAATATAAAAACTCTACAATGTGGGCGGTGAATACGATAACAACCAATTTCACACCGTTTGTTCAACTTACGGTCTTTAATTCCCTTTTTCTTGTCCCCACACATCCCCTCAAAACGGGAAAGCTGAACGGAAAATTCGTTCAATCAATAACATTATTCGTACCATGCTAGCCCACTCTCCTGTTCCAACCAATTTTTGGCACCATGCTCTACAACATGCAACCTATCTCATAAACATTCTTTCTAGTAAACTACTCAATAATCTCACACCCACTCATCTCCTATACAACCGCTCACCTTTATACACATCCTTAGGTGTATTCGGTTGCCTTTGTTATCTATTGTTCCTTCCCACCACCATTCACAAGCTCCAAAACCCACTCCGTGTGTTCTTCTTGGACACCCAACCAATCATCAGGGGTACACGTGCTTTAATCTTCAAACTCGTCAAATAATTATTTCAAGACATGTTGTCTTTGATGAAACCAGTTTTCCCTTTTCAAATCTCCAAAAGCCACCTACCTCAGTCTATAAATTTCTCACTGATCCAGCAATTATCAACCCTATTTTCTGGCCTAGCAGCCCCTCCTCCACTCCCATAGCCCCTATAGTTCCATCAGAACCTTCTGTTACTTCTCCACAACCAGAACAGCCCACACAAACCTTCACCAGGCGGTCTAAACAACCCCAAACAGCTCCTCCCCAAGGTGCTTATTATACTTTTTGATAGAGATTTTACTATAGTACTATAAGTTGTGACTGAGTTTGTCTTTTGTAATTGTGGGAGGGTGATTAGTGTAATTCCTAGTTCTATAAATATAGGTCATTGATCATATGTAAGGTAAGAGAGAGAATAGTTAGTGTAAGGCTCATCGCATTAGCATGAGTAGGGCATAGCCCTGGGAATCCTTTTGGGTTAGTTATATTGTGTAAATCATTTGGATCTTCCTTTTCATTCAATATATAGTAAGCATTTTGTTCTTCTTCAATCCAATTCTTATTATTGGTCCGACCTGCCGCCTCTCCGCTCTCCTTTCACTTTTGATTTCACTTTCACTCTAGCCACTGTCCATTTCACCTTCAATTGCTCCATCGCTGTTTGTCCTGTTCATTGGATTTTAATTCGATCCCAAAGTCCGACTTCCACATCCAATTCTATTCGATTCACAATTCCCAATCATGGTAAATCAGACTTCTCGTTTGGATAGTCATGAACAACAGATTCAACAACTTCAATCGGATGTCGCTGCAATTAGGGCTTCTCTATCGGTGTTAGAAACAGATAGGGTGGAATCGGTCGAATTCCGTAAGGTGATGCTTGGTTGGATGAAGCAATTTGAGATGAAACCGGGATCAGATTCGGTAGTTTCAGACATCGACAGTGGTCTTCGATCTGGTTCCGGCACAAAATCAGGTCAATTAGACCCTCCTTCCATTCTACCTTGCGCAGTGAAGAAGGTGAAACTGCCTGAATTCAGCGGTTTCGATCCTCAAGGATGGATCCAAAAGGCGAATCTCTATTTTGATCTTAACCATACTGCTGATACTGATCGCTTGCCACTCGCTCGTTTAAGTATGATCGGAGTTGCACAACATTGGTTTACAATCATCCTACAGGTTCGTCCTTCTTTGAATTGGATCGACTTTCAATCCGAATTGCTACAACGTTTCAGCGGTCTATTGATTCAAAACCCCTATGAACAATTAGCAATTATTAAGCAATCGGATTCCATTTTTGATTATATTGATGATTTCGAGTATTTGTTGTCCTTGGTTCCCCGATTACCGGAATCTCAAACTCTCGGATATTTTATTGCTGGATTGAAGGATGATGTCAAGCCAAGGGTCCGTTTACTTCGTCCAACCTCGTGTATGGATGCCATGTCGTTGGCCAAGGATGTTGAATTGATGTGTGACATCCGTCACCAAAGGTCCGTCATTTAACGTGTTATACTTAGCCTTATTTATAGACAATCCTTATTTTGACAAGCCAATTACGTGAAAACCATATTTGCTTTACTTGATTGCCTTATATGTGTAGTATCTTAAGACATTCTCCAAGAATTGCCCCGTTAATACTAAACGCGTCATTTTTATAATAAAATAATTTTCACGAATAAAATCATTTTTAACTTACAAATAATATAAATAAACATTTTATCATCAATAAAACAAGACTAAATTGTAACATTTTCAACCGAAACAAAATTTAGGAACTCGGGGCAAAGTGCGGGGACTAAACTTGAAACTTTGAGAAACAAGGCTGGGTATAAATACCCACCTTCCAGCCATTTTCACCCTTTTCACTCTCTCACTACCTCATCTTTCTCTCTACTCTCTCTCTCTAGAACTACACCAAAAACCGACCGTTTCTCACGTTTTCGTCTTCAAATCTCGAGCACCATCGTGAATACTAGTTCCTAGCAGGTAGATAACCTCACTACCTCGTTTATAACTCGGTTTTACAGCTGCATTCGAGGGTTTTCGGGTGCTCGGGTTCATCCGAGCACAAGAGGTCGTGTGGACTTGCATGTCTTGTTTCTGAGCGTGTTTCTTGGCTAGATGGGTTAGAAAACGAGTTCTGGAGGTTCTGGTTGGGTAACACTCGCGATCGGGCAGCCGAAGGCCGACCTGAAACTCACTGCCGTCGCGACTCCCGATGGCGCGAAAATGGTTGTCGCGCGCGAGAGGGGCGTGCGACTGCATGTGGGTGTGCGAGTTTAGCGTGCGACTGGGTATGTATGCGACTAGAGACTTGAGCGAATAGGAAGGTCGCGCGGTTGTGTCGCGCGACTGTCGGTGGGTGCGAAACAGAAGTTGTCACGCGATTAGGAAGGTCACGCGATTGGAGATGTCACGCGACAGGGGTTGTCGCGTGACTGGGACTATGCGAATGTGGATTGTGTGCGAGTGTGTGTGAAATCGCACGGTCAGACGCCTGTCGCGCGAAAGGGAGTCTTCTCGCGCGAATTTAGCTGATTCGCGCGGAGGGACTTCAAGTCGCGTGGTTGGCTGTTGGGTCGTGCGATTGGTATTGCGTAGTACGACTGAAGGCTTAGTCACACGAATGGAGGACCAATTGTACGAAAGTAGCTAATTCGTACGAATGAAAGTCCACTCGCGTGAATGGGATGTCAGTCGTGCGTCCGGTCCCACTGTATGACTTAAAGGTGTGTGTGGATCCCCTCTTCGGAGATCTCACGACGATAATAAAATACAATTAAGTGTCATAGCTTGATCACAAAGATTAAAATCAACGCCATTAACAGGCACGTACTATTTAAAACGATCTAGTCTAAGATGTGTGTGACTGCTTGTGTGTACTACTCACGACCGAACCGAAATGACCCGACTCAATTAAACAATATTATTAACAATAGTCCACAAGATTAATTCTTAACATAACTGTCAATAGGTGATTGACTATTCATACATACATACAAGTTTGGGAAGTTCATCAGACATACTTACCACTTAACAAGTGAGTTTCGTGGCCCCTTTTACGCTTATACATTGTTTCAATCTTTTACAAACATGGGGGAAGAGTATGCTCACACATTTTCAATGCTGTACACTATACATACAATTTTTATACTTGGAATCAACGTGATACTGTCTTGTGAGTACTTATCTGATACATACATGATGTTACTGTGTGGACTGTCTTACAACCATTAATTCCGGTGATGGAACCAACAGATAGGTATTAGTAGTACTACTGGGTTGACACCCCCACCCTTGACGAGATGGTTACTTGTGAGTACCATCCATACTGCCAGGATCGGGCCTGGGGTGAATATATTCTGACAAATTCTTTGTGTACGTCGTTAGGTTTGGTTGTATAAAACTCATGGTATGTGATTTTGCTTACTTATAACTGTATGCACGGTATTCCTCTACAAACAATATACAGCATCCATTACAAGTTTACAATTTAAACCTGCGAAGCTCACCAACATTATTGTTGACCATTTTGAGCATATTTTTCAGGTAACAATGAGAATTGAAGATCTAGGAGTGCTGCCTTGTAGAGGAGACCCTAGGATGCATTTGTGATTAATACTTTTGTAAAGCTTGAACATGAATCTGATCTTTTGTACATTTGTTCCCAGGTTGTGGGAACATTACATTACAAGTTGTAATCAATGTTTTTGTGATCATTGTGTTGTGCTTATGACTATGCTGTCGTGAACTTGATTATACACGACACAAGTCTCCATTTGTGTTCGGGTGTCGTCATGACACGCTTGTCATCATATTTTATTGCTACTCTATCATATACCATGTGTTATGACGATCCCGTCTAGCTCGCATTCCTCGTGTTTCCGCTTTAGCGGGGGGTGTGACAGACTGGTATCAGAGCCATTGGTTATAGAGAATTAGGCAATTACACTTGACCTAGACTATAACCTAGGAACCTTCATGTAGATTTGCATGCTTAAGCTTGTGTGCATTTATATATCTCGTGTATGTGTTCCTCCTACATGATCGATTATCCTTCTGTTATGTGATCTTTCACCTCGTGCTTGAGCCTTGTGCTCGTCACTAATGAGGTGCTTCCTATTGGATCTTCCGTTCCCTCTGTGCGCCAAGTTATCATAACCAAATTCGGGAATCGAAACCCGAACAGATCGTCACGGATCTTACATTGCGCCTGACCTCGTACACTGAGAGACCGACCCGAGGAGGCTATGTCTGAGTCCTTTTAAGGACGCGAGATAGACAACCTCCGCAAGACTATACGTGATTACATGTTTGGTTCTCAGTCGATTTGATGGATTATTATGGATATGATGTGAAGGAAGGTCGGATGTCATGTAACCGGATTAGGCATCATTCTCGGTACATCGTGGGTGTGGTGGGAACGCTGCGGGGAACCCTATATATAAGCATCACCGGTATACCGAGAATATGCTTAAAATGGCTGCATGGTGGTTTTGACCGACCGGAGCATCGAACGTTGGAACTTGATAAGTGGAATACTTGATTATCATAAGGTGACTAAAGCTTATATGTTGCCTCTCTTATGAATAGAACATGCCGCCTCGAAGATCCAACCGCAGAAGTAGTAGCGGAAGTGATGCCCCGAGGGGCAGAGGCAGAGGCAGAGGCAGATCTTCAGGAACAAATGAGGGTCCTATTGGCAATACTCAAGGGACTGGAAGTCCTGACATGGCAACCCTGATTGCTCAACAACTGACTGCCTTGATTCCCACTATTGTAGCTCAAGTGAGCGATGCCTTGCAACAACAAAACCACTCCCATGGGGATGGTGGTAACGAGAACGGGGGTAATGGGAACACGAATGGGAATGAAAGCAATCAAGAGACCGGAGATGGTGGAACGGCCGGTAATGGAACTGGGGTTGCTAATACTAAACGGGGTTGTTCTTACAAGGAATTTGTGGCCTGTAAGCCCCGTGAATTCGACGGGAAAGGTGGGGCGATAGCCCTGATCAGATGGCTCGAGAAAATGGAGGCCGTGATTGACATCAGCGAATGCCTCGACAGCCAACGCATCAAATATGTTACGTGCTCACTGCAGGGCCGAGCACTAACCTGGTGGAACACCCAGGTTCAAGCGAGAGGAAGGGAATCTGCGATGCAGATGACATGGGACGAATTTAAAGCTTTGATTACCGAGGAGTACTGCCCTCACAACGAGATGCAAAAGCTGGAGCATGAGTTCTGGAATCATGCCATGGTGGGGGCGGGGCATGCAGCCTACACTGACCGATTCCACGAGTTGGCCAGACTAGTTCCACACCTGGTCACTCCGGAATCTAAGAGGATTGAGAGGTACATTTGGGGACTAGCGCCTCAAATACGGGCAATGGTAACTGCAGCTGCTCCTCCGACGATTCAGAGCGCAATTCTGAAGGCTGGCGCTCTGACCGATGAGATGGTACGAACAGGGGTATTGGGCAAGGGATCAGAGAAGCGAAAGGATGTTGGGGAGACAAGCCGGCCGAGTGTCGGTAAATCTGATAAAAGGGCCAAGATCACCAGAAACTTTGCGGCCGTGACTCAAGGGAAGAGGGAATATGTTGGGCCATATCCCAAATGTGACAGATGCAGCTATCATCATCCCCCAGAGACGCAGTGCCGGGTGTGCGCAAACTGTAGGCGCCCGGGGCACTTAGCAAGAGATTGTAGAGTGGCACCGAATCTGGTTGCACCCGTCAACGCGGTTAACCCCGCCGGGAATGCCAGAGTCTGTTACGAATGTGGAAATCCGGGCCACTTCAGAAACATGTGCCCCCGACTGAACAGGGCACCGGGCCAACAGGGGGATAACCAACAGCAAGTGATGGCCATAGCAGGCGCTCAGGGTCATGGAAACCAAGGAAATGCTGCACGGGGACGCGCCTTTGTCATTGGAGCTAATGATGCCCGTCAGGACCCGAACGTTGTTACGGGTACGTATCTGCTCAATCACCATTTTGCATCCATACTATTTGATACTGGAGCAGACAATAGCTTTATATCTTCTGAGTTCGTGCATATGCTTGATTTAAGTGCTAGTAGGCTAGAAACTAGTTACTCTGTAGAAATGGCCAATGGTAGGGTTGAACAAGCAGACGAGATTATTAAGAATTGCACCCTAATGTTAGAAGACCATGCCTTTAGCATAGACTTGATACCATTTGAATTAGGCAGCTTCGATGTGATAGTGGGTATGGATTGGTTGTCAAATCATGGAGCAGAGATTGTTTGCCGGGAGAAAGTAGTACGAATCCCCATGCCAAACGGGGAAGTACTCAAGATTCAAGGAGAACGACCGGGAAGAACACTAAAGCTCATTTCTTGCATGAAAGCCCGCCGAAGTTTACGGAAACAGTGTTACACTTTTCTGGCTCACATCGTAGAAAAGAAAGAAGAAGATACAAACTTGGCAGACATTCCAATCGTACGGGATTATCCGGAGGTGTTCCCTGATGATCTGTCCGGATTGCCTCCTCCACGACAGGTGGAATTCCATATAGAGCTGGTTCCGGGAGCTACACCGATAGCAAAGACACCGTATCGGTTAGCACCCTCGGAGATGCAAGAGTTGTCAAGCCAACTACAGGAACTACTGGAGAAGGGTTTCATCCGACCGAGTCAATCACCGTGGGGAGCACCGGTGTTATTTGTCAAGAAGAAGGATGGGTCGTTCCGTATGTGTATCGACTACAGGGAGCTGAACAAATTGACCGTGAAGAATCGGTATCCTCTCCCTAGAATCGACGACCTGTTCGATCAATTGCAAGGAGCCTCGTATTTCTCTAAGATCGACCTTCGATCTGGTTATCATCAACTCAGAGTATTCGAGGACGATATCCCAAAGACAGCATTCAGAACTCGTTACGGGCACTACGAGTTCTTGGTCATGCCATTCGGATTGACCAACGCTCCAGCTGTCTTTATGGACTTAATGAATCGGGTGTGTAAGCCTTATCTTGATAAGTTCGTGATCGTGTTCATAGACGACATACTCATCTATTCTCGTTCAAAGGAGGATCACGAAAAACACCTCCAAACGATTCTAGAACTGTTGAAGGAAGAGAGACTTTTCGCCAAGTTCTCGAAGTGTGAATTCTGGCTTCGAGAAGTGAAGTTCTTGGGTCATGTGGTTAATGAAAATGGAATTCATGTGGACCCCGGTAAGATTGAAGCTGTGAAGAAGTGGGATACTCCCCAAACACCCTCAGAAATACGACAATTCTTGGGGTTGGCCGGATACTATCGTCGCTTCATTGCCAATTTCTCCAAGATTGCCCAACCGTTAACTTTGCTGACTCAGAAAGACAAGAAGTTCGATTGGGGGGAAGCACAAGAACAGGCGTTCCAAACACTAAAAGAGAAGTTATGCAACGCACCGATATTGTCCCTCCCAGACGGAACTGATGATTTTGTGGTGTACTGTGATGCCTCACATCAAGGTTTGGGCTGTGTACTAATGCAGAAAGATAAGGTAATTGCTTACGCTTCGCGACAACTCAAAGTGCATGAAAAGAACTACACAACTCACGATTTGGAGTTGGGTGCCGTAGTATTTGCACTCAAGATATGGAGGCATTATCTATATGGAACCAAATGCATCATCTACACGGACCATAAGAGCCTTCAACACATCATGAACCAGAAAGAACTTAACATGCGGCAGCGACGCTGGGTAGAGCTGCTTAGCGACTACGATTGTGAAATCCGGTATCATCCGGGGAAAGCTAACGTGGTGGCTGATGCATTAAGCCGCAAAGAACGTGTGAAACCGTTACGTGCTCGAGCGCTAGGTTTGACTATTCAAACCAACTTAAAGGCTCAGATTCAGATTGCACAAAGCGAGGCTTTGAAAGAAGAGAACCTTGCGGGAGAAGAGTTTCGAGGGTTGGATAAACAAATGACTCGCAAGGATGACGGCGTTCATTATTTCATAGATCGTATATGGGTCCCCAAATGGGGAGGTGTACGCACACTAGTCTTGGATGAAGCACACAAGACCCGATACTCTATTCATCCTGGTGCAGACAAGATGTACCACGATCTGAAAGAACTATACTGGTGGCCAGGTATGAAGAAAGATGTTGCAGTGTACGTGAGCAAATGCTTGACTTGTTCAAAGGTCAAGGCTGAACACCAGAAACCATCAGGATTATTGCAACAACCTGAAATACCCGAGTGGAAATGGGAGAACATCACTATGGATTTTATTACCAAACTCCCAAGAACGCCAAGTGGGCACGACTCGATATGGGTCGTGGTGGATCGAATGACGAAATCTGCTCACTTCTTGCCTATCCGAGAAGACTACAAGATGGATAAGCTGGCAAGGTTGTACATCAAAGAGGTCGTGACACGGCACGGGGTGCCGGTGTCAATCATATCCGACCGAGACAGCCGATTCACTTCACGCTTTTGGCAGATGTTACAGAAAGCGATGGGCACTCGGTTAGACATGAGTACAGCCTATCACCCCCAGACAGACGGCCAAAGCGAGCGAACAATACAGACGCTTGAAGACATGCTGAGGGCATGCGTCATTGATTTTGGTGGCAGTTGGGATACTCATCTACCGCTGATCGAGTTTTCCTACAACAACAGTTACCATACTAGCATTGGATGTGCACCATTCGAAGCATTGTATGGCCGGAAATGCAGATCACCAGTTTGTTGGGCTGAAGTTGGTGAAAGCCAGCTTACGGGCCCAGAGATCATCCAAGAAACCACTGATAAGATCTTCCAAATCAAAGACCGACTTAAAGCAGCTAGAGATCGCCAAAAGAGCTATGCCGACAACCGTCGGAAGCCTCTAGAATTCAATGTTGGGGATTATGTCTTACTTAAGGTCTCTCCTTGGAAAGGGATCGTACGATTTGGTAAGAAAGGGAAGTTAGCCCCTCGATACGTAGGACCATTCGAGATTACAGAAAGAATCGGTCCGGTGGCTTACCGATTGAGGTTGCCACAAGAACTTATCGGTGTGCATGACACTTTTCACGTGTCGAACCTCAAAAAGTGTTTGGCGGACGAGTCCTTACACGTACCAATTGAGGAAATCAAGATCGACGAAAAGCTTCACTTTGTCGAAGAACCTATTGAGGTCATGGACCGAAAGGTCAAAAAGCTAAGGCGCAGCAAGATACCTATCGTCCGTGTGAGATGGGATTCCAAACGAGGGCCAGAGTTTACATGGGAACGTGAAGATCAGATGAGACTCAAATATCCACAATTATTCGCGGATGACGTTCTAGGGCCTAGCACCAGTTGAATTTCGGGACGAAATTCCCTCAACTGGGGGATACTGTGACATCCGTCACCAAAGGTCCGTCATTTAACGTGTTATACTTAGCCTTATTTATAGACAATCCTTATTTTGACAAGCCAATTACGTGAAAACCATATTTGCTTTACTTGATTGCCTTATATGTGTAGTATCTTAAGACATTCTCCAAGAATTGCCCCGTTAATACTAAACGCGTCATTTTTATAATAAAATAATTTTCACGAATAAAATCATTTTTAACTTACAAATAATATAAATAAACATTTTATCATCAATAAAACAAGACTAAATTGTAACATTTTCAACCGAAACAAAATTTAGGAACTCGGGGCAAAGTGCGGGGACTAAACTTGAAACTTTGAGAAACAAGGCTGGGTATAAATACCCACCTTCCAGCCATTTTCACCCTTTTCACTCTCTCACTACCTCATCTTTCTCTCTACTCTCTCTCTCTAGAACTCCACCAAAAACCGACCGTTTCTCACGTTTTCGTCTTCAAATCTCGAGCACCATCGTGAATACTAGTTCCTAGCAGGTAGATAACCTCACTACCTCGTTTATAACTCGGTTTTACAGCTGCATTCGAGGGTTTTCGGGTGCTCGGGTTCATCCGAGCACAAGAGGTCGTGTGGACTTGCATGTCTTGTTTCTGAGCGTGTTTCTTGGCTAGATGGGTTAGAAAACGAGTTCTGGAGGTTCTGGTTGGGTAACACTCGCGATCGGGCAGCCGAAGGCCGACCTGAAACTCACTGCCGTCGCGACTCCCGATGGCGCGAAAATGGTTGTCGCGCGCGAGAGGGGCGTGCGACTGCATGTGGGTGTGCGAGTTTAGCGTGCGACTGGGTATGTATGCGACTAGAGACTTGAGCGAATAGGAAGGTCGCGCGGTTGTGTCGCGCGACTGTCGGTGGGTGCGAAACAGAAGTTGTCACGCGATTAGGAAGGTCACGCGATTGGAGATGTCACGCGACAGGGGTTGTCGCGTGACTGGGACTATGCGAATGTGGATTGTGTGCGAGTGTGTGTGAAATCGCACGGTCAGACGCCTGTCGCGCGAAAGGGAGTCTTCTCGCGCGAATTTAGCTGATTCGCGCGGAGGGACTTCAAGTCGCGTGGTTGGCTGTTGGGTCGTGCGATTGGTATTGCGTAGTACGACTGAAGGCTTAGTCACACGAATGGAGGACCAATTGTACGAAAGTAGCTAATTCGTACGAATGAAAGTCCACTCGCGTGAATGGGATGTCAGTCGTGCGTCCGGTCCCACTGTATGACTTAAAGGTGTGTGTGGATCCCCTCTTCGGAGATCTCACGACGATAATAAAATACAATTAAGTGTCATAGCTTGATCACAAAGATTAAAATCAACGCCATTAACAGGCACGTACTATTTAAAACGATCTAGTCTAAGATGTGTGTGACTGCTTGTGTGTACTACTCACGACCGAACCGAAATGACCCGACTCAATTAAACAATATTATTAACAATAGTCCACAAGATTAATTCTTAACATAACTGTCAATAGGTGATTGACTATTCATACATACATACAAGTTTGGGAAGTTCATCAGACATACTTACCACTTAACAAGTGAGTTTCGTGGCCCCTTTTACGCTTATACATTGTTTCAATCTTTTACAAACATGGGGGAAGAGTATGCTCACACATTTTCAATGCTGTACACTATACATACAATTTTTATACTTGGAATCAACGTGATACTGTCTTGTGAGTACTTATCTGATACATACATGATGTTACTGTGTGGACTGTCTTACAACCATTAATTCCGGTGATGGAACCAACAGATAGGTATTAGTAGTACTACTGGGTTGACACCCCCACCCTTGACGAGATGGTTACTTGTGAGTACCATCCATACTGCCAGGATCGGGCCTGGGGTGAATATATTCTGACAAATTCTTTGTGTACGTCGTTAGGTTTGGTTGTATAAAACTCATGGTATGTGATTTTGCTTACTTATAACTGTATGCACGGTATTCCTCTACAAACAATATACAGCATCCATTACAAGTTTACAATTTAAACCTGCGAAGCTCACCAACATTATTGTTGACCATTTTGAGCATATTTTTCAGGTAACAATGAGAATTGAAGATCTAGGAGTGCTGCCTTGTAGAGGAGACCCTAGGATGCATTTGTGATTAATACTTTTGTAAAGCTTGAACATGAATCTGATCTTTTGTACATTTGTTCCCAGGTTGTGGGAACATTACATTACAAGTTGTAATCAATGTTTTTGTGATCATTGTGTTGTGCTTATGACTATGCTGTCGTGAACTTGATTATACACGACACAAGTCTCCATTTGTGTTCGGGTGTCGTCATGACACGCTTGTCATCATATTTTATTGCTACTCTATCATATACCATGTGTTATGACGATCCCGTCTAGCTCGCATTCCTCGTGTTTCCGCTTTAGCGGGGGGTGTGACATGATGCTTCGGCCATCAGCTTCTAAGTTTGGGTTGTTTCGCTTCCGATACTTTCCACATTCGGGGTTGCCCTCTTTGAATGCGGGGTTTGGGCATTCTTCTGGGGTGCTGTGGGGTCTGCTGGATATTCCAGTCCTGCCAGTGGGCAAGGCGGTTATCGTGATCGTGGCATTCGCTCCTTATCACGTATCGAATGGGAGGAACGTCGGAAGAAAGGACTATGCTATAAGTGTGGCCAACTCTATAGTCCGGCTCATAAGTGTCCGGAGGGAAAACTTCGTGTGATGTTACTCGGGGATGATGAAATCGAAGGACTTGAAGGACAACATTTTCAGCTGGACCGTGTGGATGATTTTCGCTCGGATGGGTCTCCTTCGGCCATGGGGTCTTCTTTCAAGACTTGAGGACAAGTCTTGTGTTATGGGGGGTGTATTGATAGAGATTTTACTATAGTACTATAAGTTGTGACTGAGTTTGTCTTTTGTAATTATGGGAGGGTGATTAGTGTAATTCCTAGTTCTATAAATATAGGTCATTGATCATATGTAAGGTAAGAGAGAGAATAGTTAGTGTAAGGCTCATCGCATTAGCATGAGTAGGGCATAGCCCTGGGAATCCTTTTGGGTTAGTTATATTGTGTAAATCATTTGGATCTTCCTTTTCATTCAATATATAGTAAGCATTTTTCTTCTTCAATCCAATTCTTATTACTTTTCGTTCTAGGACAGCCCAATCATCACATATACAGCCCACGCATGGTGACCAGCCCCCTCACACCTTCACCAGGCGGCCCAAAACAACCCAACCAGCTTCTTCCCACACACCAGCGAATGCCTATGACGTTTATCGTTCTCGGGCAGACCAACCCCTGCCCACACAACAAACACAGTCTGTTGCGACTCCTCTACCCATCCCTACTCCTCCCGAAATACCACCACAACCGTTCAACCTTCATACCACCGCATCTCTCTCATCCATTCCACGTAGCCCTCTCGATGCTCCCCGCAACTCCGATTGGAATAAGGCCATGACCGACGAATTTCGGGCTCTTATTGACAATAACACGTGGGAGTTAGTCGAGAGGCAAAATCATATGAATGTTTTACATAGCATGTGGATTTTCAAACATAAATTAAAGTCCGATGGAACTTTGGAGCGATACAAAGCTCGTTTAGTTTGTGATGGCATGTCACAATAGGTTGGCGCTGACTGTGGAGATGCTTTCAGTCTAGTAGTCAAGCCGACAACAATAAAGACCGTCTTTCAATCGCTGTTTCTCACTCGTGGCCCATTCACCAACTAAATGTAAAGAATGCCTTCCTTCATGGCAACCTCCAATAAACCGTTTACATGCACCAGCCACCGGGATTCCGCGACCAACGATTCCCAAATCATGTATGCCTATTAAAGAAATCGCTATATGGGTTGAAACAAGCACCAAGGGCTTGCCACCAAAGATTTGCTGATTATGTCTCCACAATTGGGTTTCATCATAGCAAGAGTGATCATTCCCCTTTCATCTACAAGAAAGGGAACGATACTGCCTATATTCTACTATATGTTGATGACATTATCCTGGTCGCTTCTACCGATGCCCTATGGCACACATTTATGAGAATCTTGGCTGTCGAGTTTGCAATGAAAGACTTAGGACCTCTAAGTTATTTCCTTGGCATCTCACCCAACACAATGGTTCTTTGTTCTTATCAACAAAAATATGTCGGTGAACTCTTAGAGCGGGCCGGAATGACTTTGTGCAACCCAGCTAACATCCCGGTGGATACAAAATCTAACCGAGTTCCTCATCGGGCACCCTCCTCGAAGACGGGGGCACACATTACCGTCAACTGGCGGGCGCCCTCCAATATCTCACGTTTACACGTCCGGATATCAGTTATGCCGTTCAGCAGATCTGCATGCATATGCATGCCCCACGTACGTGCCATCTGAATGCCTTAAAACGCATCTTGCGGTATGTACAAGGGACGCTCTCTCACGGCTTACACTTGTACAAGTCCTCGGTAAATTCCTTGCTTTCCTACACAGATGCATATTGGGCTGGTTGCCTGGACACGAGACGTTCTACTTCTGGTTATTGTGTGTATTTAGGTGACAATCTCGTTTCTTGGTCCTCCAAACGACAGGCGATTATTTCTAGATCTAGCGCAGGGGCTGAATACAGTGGAGTTGCAAATGTCGTATCCGAGACATGTTGGTTACGCAATCTTCTACTGGAACTTCATCATCCACCCACTCATGCAACCTTGGTATACCAGTGACAACGTAAGTGCAATCTACCTTCCTGGGAATCCGGTTCAACACCAACGGACCAAACACATCGAGTTAGACATCCATTTTGTACGAGAAAAGGTTGCTCGAGGACAAGTTCTTGTCCTACATGTGCCTTCTCGTTTCCAAATAGCAGACATCTTCACAAAGGGCCTACCGCACTTCCTCTTTGGTGATTTCCAGAACAGTCTCAACATCCGCAAACCTCCTGCTTCGACTGCGGGGGTATATTAGTAGATATATAGCTGTACTGCAGATTTGGTGTTTAGCAGAATTATAGGAACAGATTATCAGTCACATCTGTATTATAGGCAGCAGATTATTTGTATTATAGGAAACTGAATAATCTGTATTCAATACTGTAGTTTTGGTAATAGCTAAACTACAGGAATTTATATTATTTATATGATGTGATTGTGAATGAGAAGAGGGACACAGAAAATATTACAGCTTATAGTATTTATGAAATGTCTAAAATGCCCTTAATAAGGATAAGATAAAGAGAAGTTATGTTCTAATATTAGAGTTACTAGTTATAAGTAGTTATTACTAAGAATGAAAAAGTTGCCTAAAAAGGAATTATTGTCTTTTATGGCACAACCAAAATGGAAAATTTTCCATTGGAAGGAGCTATGTGTTTTGATTTTCAGTGGCAGTGCATTATAAAATGGGGAAGCAAACTATTTGTTAAAATAACGTTTTTCATATTTTGTGCTTTAGGAAACTCATTTTTCATATGCTATATTTAATTTTTTCATTATGATTCAGCCTATGAGGATTTTAATTAAATGTTGACAGTCCTGAATTTAATAAACAACAGGTTGTGGGAAAAGCATACA
This sequence comes from Flaveria linearis, assembly GCA_024085815.1. Lineage (NCBI taxonomy): Eukaryota > Viridiplantae > Streptophyta > Magnoliopsida > Asterales > Asteraceae > Flaveria > Flaveria linearis. The sequence continues at coordinate 38,863,621 of CM044009.1, read as the reverse complement.
ACGAGCTAAAACAAGGAGAGCCTGCTATCGAACGCTTGTTTCAACTATCAAGTTTTAAATCCAAGGTAAATATTAAACTTTATGTGCTTAAATTAGTTAAAGGAGAAAGCTGCGGTTATAGCAATCAACTTTAAACGAGGTGCAAATTAGTAACAAACTTGCATCTATTACTAACTAGGTTAGTATCCCGTGTAATACATGGATTGCATAAATAAATATTAAATAATTAGTAATAAAATTTTTTAAAATTATAAAACAATATCTTGAGATATGATAATATTGAAATTACGTGTGAGTACATACTTTAAATAATAAACAACTAATCTTTTTAAAGTTGGGGATCTTATTGGAAGCGGTCTCTCTGTCTCTCAGGACAGAGGAAAGACTTGCCACCACACTGACCCTCGCAGATCCTGCTTATAGTTTACTATGGTGGGACATACTGGGCATGTTTGTGATATCATTTTTAAACTTTTATTTTAATTTTTATTTTTAAAAGTAATTTTTTAATATTTAGTGCTATTTTAAAATTTTTCTTATGAAAAGTTTGAATTTTAATCATTTTTGTTTCATTAAAATTGTATTTTTTAACAACACAAGTTTTAAAATATTTGTTATTTATAAGAAAGTTTGATGTTTTTTATTTAGAAATTGCATTTATAAAAAAATCTCATTTTTGAATTAATAGTAAATATTTTTAATCTTAAATGCATTTATTAAAATTATTAGTAGTTAATGCAATTATTTATTAGGAGAGAGAAGCGGGAAACTATGATTTACAAGCTCTATAATTGCGCACGCGTTATCAAAAAACCTTCTTTTATTAATATACATAGATTTTAGCAATAAAGTTGCATTTAATTGCGCACGTGTTATCAAAAAACCCTCTTTTATTAATATACATAGATTTTAGCAATAAAGTTGCATTTTATTACCAATTGTAGATACAAATGATGGTGGGAGTTGGTAGTTTTGCTGTTTTAAAAAAATTGTCAACATGACATGTGTTTTGTCATTTTAGTTTATGTATGCGCCACGTGGCATCTGATGTGAGACATTTTAGAGTGTGTGTGTGTGTTATAAATATCATTTTTTAAATAAATAAATGTTTAAATTTCCTTTACACATAAGTTTTTCTTGCATAAGTAGCGTGTGATGGAAATCACACATTGCCACATTAGCAATTCCGATTTAAAGGTTAAATCAGTTTATACTGAGGTTGGTTTCTAAATCTGGTAATAATTGTATTAGTTTCAATTTTGAGCCGGCTAATAGCTTTGCATTGGGTGGGATTTTCCATGTATGGTGATTGTTTCAATCTGGAGCCTAATGTAAATTTGGTTGCTAAATCAGTGGAAAGTGTAAAGTTCTTTTTGATTTCATACAGTTTGTCCGCATTAAAGCGATAAGATGTTTTGACTTATTTTTTAATTAATGTGTATGACAATTGCATAGATAATTGAGGAAATAAATGAAGTTCATGTAGAGTCTGTTGCCGGAGAAGTAAAATTTTGTAAAGTATCATTTGGATATTGTGAGGGTGCACCTCTTGTTATAAACCAATTGGATCTTTATATAAAAGCTGGTGAGACTGTTGCTCTTGTGGGGCCCTCAGGTGGAGGAAAAACAACCCTTGTAAAGTTACTTCTTCGCCTATATGATCCTGTATCTGGTAAGCCAACTGCATGCTTAAAACTACTAGCCAGAGAAAGTCAAATCAAATGTCCCAATTTGACCCATTTACTTGATTTCGGGTCGATTTGGTTATGTTTACACTAGGTTCAAAATGTGCCCAAAGTTTACTTGTAATGCTTCAAACCTCCTAAAACATTTTAATCCAATTTTTTTTTTTCCCTGAAACAATAGAATTACGAATGGGTTAATTCAGACTCTCTTTTATCACCAACTGGTTAAGCAGGTAAGGTTAAAATTGTCCAAATGTATTTTTAATGTATAAAGTCTTCTAAAGCAATATAAGCCAAAAAAATATATCATTGTCCAAATAGTATAATTTGCTGTTAACCCGTTTTGATTTTAACTCATTTTGGCATGTTACCCGATCCCCCATATTTTGCCATCTTGAGTTAGCACCCTCAGAAATCTAGTTATCTTTTGTTCTAATTTTTAGCTAATTCTAAAATATTCTTGTTAACAGGTCATATTATCATTGATAACCATGACATTCAGAGTCTCTCTTTGGAAAATTTGAGGACACATGTTGGGCTTGTCACTCAGGACACAGTAAGTTCCCAAATAAATGATGGATGTATTTTTTATTAAGCTATTAATTATGGAAGACCTTCTGTAGAAAATTTGAAATATATTCTTAAAAATGAATGGACATAAAAATGTAAGTTCTTGAATGTATACTTAGTTATAGTGTGTATTTTAGAGATTTTTAATTTGGGTTATTGACGCAATATGTATATAATGACATAATTAATGTAGTAATATTATTTTTCTGGATAACTAGGGTGTGAATGCAAATCGAATATAAATATGTCTACTATTGCTAGCATTGCTAACAAATGCATTGTGAGCAGACACTTTTTTCAGGGACAATTGCTGAAAATATTGGGTACAGAGATCTCTTGACTAAAATTGATATGGAAAAAGTCAAACTTGCAGCACAAATTGCAAATGCAAATGAATTCATTGAAACACTCTCTGAAGGATATGCAACAAATATTGGACCTAGAGGCTTGCTTTTAAGTGGAGGTCAAAGGCAAAGGTACCAAGCTTAACATTAGGCCCAGTATATATATTTTTTATATTTCTATTTATGACTTGATTTTAGAAGGGCTATTGCCTATTTTTGGCCCAAATGAAAACTGGGTCTGTTTTAGTATTTGGGTTTCTTTAGGAGAAACCACGTATCTAAGCAGATCCAAATGGTGTCCAACACTAAAAAAGCCCCTACTAGAATCGGTCCGACTTTGATTGACCCTTTGATTTATAAATAATTACAAGTATTATAGATGATAACAAAATTATACTATTAAAGCAATAATTCAATTTTCTGAAATAATATGATTTCGGACTAGTTACAAAAATGGCTTACAATTATCAATTAACTATAGCATAAATGTGTAACTTTTTTTGATCTTACGGGCCAAATTCATATATATGTTATACATGCAGATTGGCTATTGCAAGAGCCCTATATCAAAATCCTTCTATTCTAGTTTTGGATGAAGCAACTTCGGCCTTGGATACAAGGTCTGAGATGTTAGTTAGACAAGCTCTGCAACAATTAATGAAAGATCGCACTGTAAGTACTAATTAGTTGGTGTTGGGATTCTGTTTTAAAACTGGTTATTTAAATATTGTCACCATTTCTGTTTATGATTATTTGATTATTTAGGTTTCAAGTGATCAGTTTTGGATAATTAGTTTCATATCAGCTGCAAAAAAACTCAACAATAGTGATCAAGGTTCATATATGTATCGATTTAGAATATTTTTAATGGTTAAAAAACTTATATAAGATTGGAACATCTAATGAAAATCATGTGGTTTTAGAGGGAAAAAACTGAGTGATTTAGTGGGACCCTTGAAAAACTTGGTTACAATTGGATGAGTTTTTCCTATATGAAACTCACAAGTGATTGTGACAACTTCAGAAAAACCATATTCTGTCATCCAGTTTATCTTTAGATTCTAATTATTCAGTATTACCTTCAAATGCAGATCCAAACACCCCACTCCCCTAATGACCTGTCAGTTAATTTGCTCCAAGGATGACTTGGTTATGCCAAGTTTCTCTCTCAAGTGGTGCATTGGCTATTTTAAATGGATTTTGCTGAATAATCATTATTTTTATTTCATGTAGGTTATCGTCATTGCACATCGTTTGGAAACTGTTCTAATGGCAGAACGGGTTTTTCTTCTAAAAGATGGACAACTACAGGAGATTTCTCGCTCGTCTCTCCAAGATGGTCAACGTGATTTGTTGGCATCAAGTGGGCTTGTGATTTAAGTTATGGGTAAGGTAATGAAGGAATGACTTTCATACCTATTATGAGTGGTTAATAATACGCTTGGGTTATAAAATTGAATCAAAACTGCAAACTTTAGGGATACTCTTAACCATCGGGATGCATGGGTTTAGAATATTTTGAAACCTAGTTGTATCATCTCTAATTGTATATTTTGAAATGCTTCACTCTATTCAATCATAAAAGAATTTGATTTGGTGACATGCTTATAGAAATTTTAATATAGAAATTTGTCAATATTAAATCTGTACCGTGAATAGGTGACATGAATTAGTTGAAAAAACCTCTCAAATTTGCAATGGAAGACGCTGGATATGAAGTCTTATCCGTTGTTCTGGGAAGTTGGATCCACCATAAACTCTGAATATGTGACTCTCTGGATGAATCACATGAACAAGTGATTGGTGGTTGGCAGTTTGAGTTTCTTTGCTCCAGTGTGATCGGAGATTGCCCCTGTGGTGGTGGGTGGTGTTCTGTGTTGGTGGCGTGGGTTAGTGAGACGTGAGTTGGGTATTGATTTGAATTAATATTAATACTTAAATTAGTACATAAACCAGTGTACTACACGTGTTAAATAAAATTAATAAATCAAGGGAGTGAATATTTAGACACCCTCACTTTTGAATTCAACACCCCGACACCCTATACAAAGCGTATGGGTTCATACGCGATGTATAGGGTCAAAACATTCCTTGATTCATTTTGTTGTATGAGGTTGTCTCATCGATGTCAGCTGGAAGCCATATGCGGCGTACAAATCCATGTCACGTATGGATTAAAAATGTTTTCTACCCAACTTATGATTTCATACATAAGAACTATACGTGGGGTACGGGTCCATACGTCACGTATAGGTTAAGGTCATTTTTTTGTTATTTTTACATTTTTTTTGTTATAAATATGCAAATAATTTCATATCAAGTAGTTTTATGATATTATTTACTTTGTAATGTTACTAAGCGATAAAACAAAATTTAACTAAACAATCAACAGAAACAATGCAAGCATTAATACAAATGACATAAAAATAAATAATTAAGTTTGAATACACAACAAAATAAAAAGTTACAATTATAATAATAATATAAAACTACGGCGAGCGTGGATAATGTCGAGGTGGTGGCAACTCCGGAGGATCGGTACCTGCAGCACGTGCACATACAATCTCGAGCTGAACGCCAATCCATAATCCTCAAGTCTATCGACCCACTGATTCTGACGATTAAGCCGATGACCGTACTCTCGTGAACTCTAAGCAACGTTATGCATAAATGCCTTCATATGTGCACACAACTTCCCATCTTTTTAAATATGTCAAGGATATTATGGATGAGGTGGCAGCTGATGTGTTGGCGGTGGCTGGTCATGTGATGGCTGGTCATGTGATGGCTGGTCATGTGATGGCTGCTCATGTTGCTGTTGATGTGGATTCTCCTACTTCTGCTGCGAATCATCAACGTCGACTTGCTAAACGGGTGTCGGCTTCCAGATGTCTCCGGGTTGAATAGAGAATCGTATACCACCCGGAAACTAGCGTATAATACGGATGTCGAACAACGTACGACGATCTCACCAGCTTTATTGGTGGAGATACGTCACCAAAATATCGAGGAAAATAAGCAAAGTCTCGAGCAATCAACGTGATGTAAGCGTCGTCGTACACCGCTCCTCGCTTCTACCGATGATAATACAAAGCAAAATACTCTACCAAACATCTCGCTAGGTTGCACCTGGTCCTCATGAGCAAACACTACAAGTAGAATAAGTCAGGAATGGTGCACCACTCTAGGCTCTTGTCACGTCCCGCGATGGATGTGGCGATCATCCTTTGTAAATAACGAATGAGAGGATCTCTAATGCCAGTGATCCTGTCCTTAGTCCTCTAAAACAGACCTCCAACAATCTTAGGCCACCAATCCCTCAATCGACTCTCATTTATCTCAGCAATACTCTCGGTGAAAAGAAGGTAACAGTCCCTGGCTCGTAGCAAAGTCCGAGATAACACCAAGTTGCTCTATCGACATCTAATATGCATTTCCACATAACCTAAATGAAATCTCGGGACGCTCGTCATCCTCCTCTATCTGATGAGGACGAATATAAGTAAATGTGGATAAAAACTCCCCCGTCAACTATCTGTATGATGGCAAAAACACGATCCAAAACAAACGACTCTAGGGTGTATCATCACCGATAATAGCAACCAGTCTATCGCACTTACTGAGCTCGGCAATCACCTCCTAATTAACGGCCTTTTGAAGGCTGATCTTCATTCGTACAAACTTCGAGCATTTAGTGTGCTCGATGCTACCAGGCTCAAACTATAACCACGGATGATCAGCAATAGCGTCAACAACGTCAACCTCAATTGGGAGACATGCATAACAAAACGAAAATACGAAATTAAGATAAAAAAATTAAATATCTAACACAACCTATACGTCACGTATAGCCTTACAAGCCTCGTATAGGTCTCTCGCGTGTGAATATCACCCACCCTCTTATATGTCGTGTATAGCACTATACATCGCACATACGGTAGTCACGTATAGGTCCCCTATGTATGAGTGCCATATTACACCAAAGATAGCCTCGTATAGCCATATCCGCTACGTATAGGTATCCCGCGTATGGCCCGCGTATGGCCCGCGTATAACATAACCCCCGCATGGAATTTCAATCGTTCTTAGTGTCCTTTCATCTTCTTATGTTAAGGCTATACGACGCATATAGGTCTATACGCGGCATGTAGCTCATCGACTAATGAACTATACGCCGTGTATAGGCCTATATGCAGGTCTATAGTGGTGTATAGTTCTACGTACCATTTTAAAAATCAACGCTTAAAACATCCTAAAAAACGCTCATCTAACGCTCAAACTAGTAAACAATTAGCATAATATCGATATAGGAACAATAATACATACCTGGATGAAGAATAATCAACTAACGATATGAGTAGTATGTGACGATACGAGAGAGTTTTGGTGTTGTAAAAGTGTGTGGTTGTGTGAAAATGAGAAAAAGACTAAATTTTCGTTTTCCAAATAATTTGAATTTTCAAATATGACAAGATTTCAATTAAACAAATTTATATAAGCTTGGGTTTCTTAGTTATTAGCAATTATTGCGTTATATTGCGAGATGTGAGCCTATACATAGACTCCCATTCAGCTGCACATACATATCGGTTAAGAAGCCAAAGATTACTTAATATAGGTATCGGATAATCTTCTTCTAACTTAACATGGACACAGTGGTTATTGTTTACATGAACAATCAACATGCATCATACTTCTCGCATCAACCCATAAAGGGAAAAATATTTGACAACCGTTGTTGCCTAAAAGTGAAGAATGACACCAAACATTTGAGCAACCACTATTCTCGTATACGGAATTATTATCCAATGTTCTTCAGCTGCAAGTCTCACACGTTGCCAATTTATTATGTGACGTACGTCATTATACTGTATGCGGTACAAAGTTTCGAAAACTTATTTGTGTCACACTCCGGTCTCAGGGCACCCCGGGAGTGTGACCGATTGGTACGCGTCATTGTTCACTTTTTATTTGTTTGTTTTGAAAGATGTTTACGCAGCGGAAAACCATTTCACAATTCATTTCATAAAATAAAATAACTCTGGTGATTTATAAAAAGACAAACTTTTATATTCGTTGGGAATTAATTACATAAAATTTTACCTAACATTGTTCAACGCAATGTTTACAAAATTTTCTGTCTACTGACAAATGTTCAAAACTTGCCACAAGTTCTATGCCTAGGAAACTTTAATTCTTCCAGCACTATTCTTACCAATATGTTCATCACAGGGTTTCCATACCTACGATTCATATTCCATCTATCACTAACACCTGACTAAACATATTTAATCATGTTTATCTGAAAATGTTGAAAAATAATACATCAGCGAAAAGCTGGTGAATACATTTAATTTGGCACAAAAATATTTTGGCATGAATAACGATAAGCAGTTAATCATAAATTAACGGTGAACCACACATTTAGCAGTCTATTTCAACTAGAAGTCCCCCTCAATATATAATAGTATTGGTTCTCAGGCAATCTTACAATGGGACTCTCCGGATCTACACCGAGTCTGAAGCAGCCCCAGTATGAGATTTTCACCCATCCCCAGGATATAATTTTATCAAACATACATATACTTCTGGTCTAAATGTTTTAGCAAAATACCTCTACGCATTAACATGGTTAACGTACTACTGCCATTTTCACAAAATAAAATAATTTGAATGTTTTGAAAGTATTAAACGTATTCACCTGGTAAGTTGAACAGAGCCTCTAAACTTGATAAGCTTTTGTTTTTGAACCTCGAAGTAACTTAAGGATTAAGTCACGAGCTTCTAACACCTTGATTAATTCAGAACTCCTATACTTGTTGTCTAGAGCATATACACCGGCTTTCTAATCTCGGATTATCTTTGTGGTGTTTAAAAGGTAGTAAAGAGTTTCGTGTGTGTGAAAGTAGGGAAAAGGATTGTGAAATGAAATGAAGCTAGAAGCATCTATTTATATATGGATATTTCTTACTCATTAAGTATTTCTTACGTATTAAGTTTTATCCAAACTTAATTATTAAGTGTAAAACTTAGCAATTAAGTTTTATATTTGATTCAAACCTTAGGCATTAAGTTTTATATTATACTCAAAACTTAGCTATTAAGTTTTATATTTTATTCAAGACTTAGCTATTAAGTATTTATCTAAAAACTTAGTCATGAAGTCACGCTTGAAACATAACTATGATTATTTATTGATAAAATAATATGAAAATTTCGTAGGTGTTACATCCTCCCCACCTTTATTTAAATCTCGTCCTCGAGATTTATTGGAATAAGTGTGGATATTTTTTTTTCATTTCCGAATCTAGTTCCCACGTATATTCGGGACCGCTTCATGAGTTCCATTTTACCTTTATAAATACTAGCTTCCTTCTCTTTAGATGTTTTTCTTGACGGTCTTCGATTTGAAGAGGTTGTTCGATAAATTTCAACTTTTCGTTAACTTCTACATCTTGTAATGGCATTACTAGCGATTCATCAGCCAAACAATTACGTAAGTTGGACACATAAATACATCGTGTACCTCCATTCATCTTGTTTGTTCTAGTTGATAGGCTATTGGTCCGATTTGTTTTAAAATTTTAAAGGGTCCAACAAATCGTGGACTTAACTTTCCCTTCTTTCCAAATCGTACAATGCCTTTCCATGGTGACACCTTTAGTAACCCCTGTCATCGACGTTAAATTCTAGTGGCTTACGTCATTTGTCGGCATAACTCTTCTAACGATCGCGAGCTGTCTTCAATCTTTCTATGATCTGTAGTACTTTATCAATTGTCTCTTGGACTATTTCAGGTCCAGACACTTGATTCTCTCCGACTTCAGACCAACACACAGGTGTTCTACATTTTCTGCTGTATAAGGCTTCAAATGGCGCTGCCTGGATGCTTGAGTGATAGCTATTGTTATAGGAGAATTCCATTAGAGGTAGATGATTATCCCAAGTGCCTCAAAAGTCTATCACAAATGCTCGAAACATATCTTCTAGCGTTTGGATCGTTCTTTCACTTTGCCTATCCGTTGGATGGTAAGCAGTGCTTAAGTTTAATCGAGTTCCTAATGCTTTCTGAAAGCTTTGCCAGAACCGAGACATAAAATGACTATCTCTATCTGACATGATGGATAGTGGCACACCATGTAAAGTTACTATTTCATTGACGTACAATTGTGCTAACTTATCAATGCTAAATGTTTCTTTCACTGGAATGAAATGGGCGGACTTAGTTAGTCGATCCATGATGACCCAGATAGTATCATTCCCCTGACTTGTTCGAGGAAGTTTAGTAATAAAATCCATGGTTATCATTTCCCATTTCCAGACAGGTAGTTCAAGTTGCTGCAGTAAACCTGAAGGTTTCTGGTGTTCTGCCTTAACTTGAGAGCATATAAGACATTTTGCAACATATAGTGCAATGCTCTTTTTCATACTTATCCACCAGTAGTTAGTTTTCAGATTTTTATACATTTTATCGCTCCCTGGGTGCATTGTATATCTAGACTTATGAGCTTTTTCAAGTATTCTTTCTCTCAAGTTACAAGCAATTGGCACCCAAAGTTTCTTATTTAATCTAACCAGTTCATCTTCTCCTTTGACCAACTGATCAAGCATTCCCTTCAGTCCTTCTTTTTCTATCTCTTGTAGGGCTATTTTCTGAGCATTCTTCAATTGACTAAGTAAATTAATTTGAAGATCAATCCTTAAGGTACAAACCCTTTTTGGATCTTCTCTTTCTTTTCTACTCAAGGCATCAGCCACAACATTGGCTTTACCTTCATGATAATAGATTTCACAATCGTAATCGCTTAGGATTTCCATCCATCTCCTCTGTCTCATGTTTAGTTCCTTCTAACCAAAGATATATTTTAGACTCTTATGGTCAGTATAGATAGTAAATTTGACTCCATGAAGATAGTGTCTCCATATCTTTAGCGCAAAGATTATGGCACCTAACTCCAAATCATGAGTCGTATAATTCTTCTCGTGTGTTTTTAGTTAACGTGATGCATAAGCGATAACTTTATTTCTTTGCATTAACACACATCCAAGACCAATATGTGAAGCATCACAATAAATGACAAAATCTTCAGTACTCTCTGGCAAAGTTAGGATGGCTGCATTTGTTAACTTTTCTTTAAGGGTCTTGAATGCTTCATCCTGTTTTGGTCCCCATTCGTATTTTGCGGATTTTCGAGTCAAAGATGTAAGAGGGGCAGTGATTCGAGAAAAGTTTTGAATGAATCGATGGTAGTATCCATCCAATCTAGAAAACTACGAACTTCAGATGGGGATGCAGGGATTTCCCATTTAGAAATAGCCTCAATCTTGGAAGGATCTACTTGAATGCCTTTAGCGTTAATAAGATGGCCAAGAAATTGTACTTCCGTAAGCAAAATTCACATTTCGAGAATTTAGCGTACAATCTCTCATTTCTGAGTACCTCAAGTAGTATTTTAAGATGGTTCGCGTGCTCATCTCGAGTTTTGGAATAGATAAGAATATCATCTATGAACACAATTACGAATTTATCTAAATAGGGTCTACAAATTTGATTCATCATGTCCATAAAAGCTGCAGGGGCATTAGTGAGTCCAAAGGGCACAACTGTGTACTCATAATGTCCGTATCTAGTTCAGAATGCAGTTTTAGGAATATCATCTTCTTAAACTTTGAGCTCGTGATAACCCGATCTTAGATCAATTTTAGAAAAGTAACACGCTCCCTAAAGTTGAGCAAATAGATCATTGATTCGAGGAAATGGATACCGATTTTTGATGGTTTCTTTGTTCAGCTCACGATAATCAATACGCATACGCATTAATCCATCCTTCTTCTTAACAAATAGAATTGGAGCTCCCCAAGGCGAAGAACTCAGTCGGATAAATCCCTTCTTTAACAGTTCATCTAACTGTTGCTTTAATTCTTTCATTTTATTTGTTGCTAATCTGTACAGGGCTTTCACTATTGGTGATGTACCCGATACAAGATCAATTCTAAATTCAACTTCTCGATTAGGTGGATCCCCGACAATTCATCTGGAAAGACGTCAGTAAATTCGGCTACAACTGGCACGTCTTCAATCTTTTTCTTTGTTTTATCATCTGATACAGTGATCAGATATGCCAAACATCCTTTCTTTAAGCATTTGGTTGCTTTTAACATTGAGAATATTCCAACATGATTTGTTAGTTTGTCACCTTTGACAATAATCTCTTCTCCAGTAGGCGCATAGAGTTTAATAAGCTTTTGATTACAAATGATATGTGCTTGGTTCGAGGCCAACCAGTCCATACCAAGTACCACGTCAAATCCCGCTAATGTCATAGGCAAAAGTTTCACAGGGATGACATGATTAGAAAGAGTAGTCCTACCGTTATCTAAGGATTCTGAGATTTTGACTAGATCTCCATTTGCGGTTTCAACTTCATAGGATTTGTCTAACCTTACTAGAGGTTCATTTAACAAACTACAGAACTTATAGTCTATGAAGCTTTGGTTTGCACCAGAATAAAATAAAATTCTAGCATAGACATTATTGATAAGATGTGTACCGGTAATGATGTCCGGCAAGTCAGCAGCCTCACGAGTATTCATCACAAATGCTCGTGCGGTCTTCTTCACACCAGGATCTGTCTTGGTTCCAGATCCTCCAGCACCACCGTCTTTATTAAGCTTTGGGCATTCAGACTTGTAGTGCCTTGTTCATTGCAGTTAAAACAAGTTATCACCCTTTTCCTGTAGCAAGCCTCAAAAGTATGTCTTGAAGTCTTGCAATAGTTGCAGGATAGAGTGGATCTGCATCTTCCTGTGTGTCTCTTCCCACATGTTTTTCATCTGGGGAGAGAGTATGAATCTTCTTTCTATCGTTGCCCTTTATCAAGTTTCTTTGTCTCTATATTTAGTTTATGGGCCACCTCTTTCTTCTTATTTTCTTCCTGGGTTCTAACCATTCCATCTGTCAAAAGTTCAGCTAACTCTACCGCAGATTCTATTGTCTGTGGCATGACCTCCTTCACCATATCATGAATTTTATTGACCAGTCCCCAAATATAGCGACTGATCATGTTGCATTTGGGTGTCACATGATGTGGCACGAGTCGGGCATATGCAAAGAATTTGGTATTATACCCCTTGTTATCTGAACCAACCATTCGAAGACTCAGAACTTCATTGGTGATTTTCTCCTTTTCGTTCATTGGGCAGAACTTTCGAGTTACCAATGCACGAAATTCATCCCAAGTCATTGCATAAGTGTTATTTCGTCCATTTGATTGAATAATAGAGTTCCACCATTCCCATGCCTCATCTTTGAAAGAATGTGAGGCGAACAGAACCATGTCCTCATTAGCACACTTGCTAATGGCTAAGACTACTGTGATCTTTTCTAGCCACCGGATGGCTGCAATTGCACCTTCGTTCCCTGAAAACTCAGTAGGTTTACATGCTTGAAATGTTCGATATGAATATCCATCCTATTTCTTCCTTTTCTTTTGCATTTCATTTTGAAATTTTCGCCGCTCGAGCTATGACGATCATCATCTTTCTTTCTAGATCTTGAAACTTAGTTAGTTTGACTGGGAGGTTCTTTTTCTTTTAATGCCGCGATTCTGGTAGGAATCATGTCTTTAATTCCCTCGGTGATCATCCTTTGCATTTTAGCTTTCTGGGTCACACGATCTTCATGTTCGTTAAATATCTTATGGTTCCCTCTGGTATACACCGCGGGTCTACTATCATTGTTGTTTGACATTCTACATCGAGAATAAGAGGGAGTATCTTAATACTAAGATTCGAAATTTTCATAAATACTATTATTGGATACTTCGATAGGTATTTTCATCGTTTATGAAAATAAGGTTCGTTTATTATGTCAGTATAATATTTTTTCCGATATCCTGCATATCAAGGCATCTAGCTACTTTTTCTTAGTAGGCAATACTTCTAATATTGGTTAAAGCCTAGATACTAAGGCAAGTATCTAATTCGCTAAAACCTGTGGCTCTGATACCAACCTATCACACCCCGGTCTCAGGGCACCCCGGGAGTGCGACCGATTGGTACGCGTCATTGTTCAATTTTTATTTGTTTGTTTTGAAGGATGTTTATGTAGCGGAAAACCATTTCACAATTCATTTCATAAAATAAAATAACTCTGGTGATTTAAAAAAAACTTTCATATATTCGTTGGGAATTAAATAGCCAAAATTTTACATAACATTGTTCAACGGAATGTTTACAAAATTTTCTATCAACTGACAGATATTCAAAACTTGCCACAAGGTCTATGCCTAGGAAATTTTAATCCTTCCAGTATTATTCTTGCTAATATGTTCATCACAGGGTTTCCATGCCTAGGATTCATAGTTCATCCAGCACTAACACCTGACTAAACATATTTATTATGTTTACCTTAAAATGTTGGAAAATAATACATCAGCGAAAAGCTGGTGAATACATTTAATTTGACATAAAAATATTTCGGCATGAATAACGATAAGCAGTTAATCATAATTAACGGTAAACCACACATTTAGCAGTCTATTTCAACTGGAAGTCCCCCTCTATATATACTGGTATTGGTGCTCAGGCAGTCTTACTACGGGACTCTCCGGATCTGCACTGAGTTTGAACAAGCCCCAGTATGGGATTTTCACCCATCCCCAGGATATAATTTGATCAAACATACATGTACTTCTGGTCTAAATGTTTTAGCTGATTACCTCTATGCTATTGCATTTGAATGTTTTGAAAGTATTAAGCGTATTCACCTGGTAACGTACTAATGCCATTTTCGCAAAATAAAATCATTTGAATGTTTTGAAAGTATTAAGCGTATTCACCTGGTAAGTTGAAAAGAGCCTCTAAACTTGATAAGGTTTTGTTTCTGAACCTCGAAGTAACTTAAGGATTAAGTCACGAGCTCCTAACACCTTGATTAATTCAGAACTCCTATACTTGTTGTCTAGAGCATATACACCGGCTTCCTAATCTCGGGTTATCTTTGTGGTGTTTAAAAGGTAGTAAAGAGTTTCTTGTGTGTGAAAGTAGGGAAAAGGATTGTGAAATGAAATGAAGCTAGAATCATCTATTTATATATGGGTATTTCTTACTCATTAAGTATTTCTTACTTATTAAGTTTTATCCAAACTTAATTATTATGTCCAAAACTTAGCAATTAAGTTTTATATTTTATTAAAACCTTAGCCACTAAGTTTTATATTCTACTAAATACTTAGCTACTAAGTTTTATATTTTATTCAAGACTTAGCTATTAAGTATTTATCTAAAAACTTAGTCATGAAGTCACGCTTGAAACATAACTATGATTATTTATTGACAAAATAATATGAAAATTTCGTAGCTGTTACATGTCACACCCCGGTCTCAGGGCACCCCGGGAGTGTGACCGATTGGTACGCGTCATTGTTCACTTTTTATTTTTTGTCTTGAAAGACGTTTACGCAATGGAAAAACATTTCACAATTTATTTCATAAAATTAAATACTTTGATGATTTATAAAAAAACAAACTTTCATACATTCCTTAGGAATTAAATATCCATAATTTTACATGACCTTGTTCAACGTAATGTTTAAAAATTTTCTGTCTACTGACAGATATTCAAAACTTACCACAAGGTCTATGCCTAGGAAACTTTAGTCCTTCCAGCACTATTCTTGCTAATATGTTCATCACAGGGTTTCCATACCTAGGATTCATAGTCCATCCAACACTAACACCTGACTAAACATATTTAATCATGTTTACCTGAAAAGGTTTGAAAATAGTACATCAACGAAAAGCTGGTGAATACATTTAATTTGACCCTAAAATATTTTGGCATGAATAACAATAAATAATTAATCATAAATTAATGGTAAAACCACACATTTAGCAGTCTATTAGAACTGGAAGTCCCCCTCTATATATACTGGTATTGGTGCTCAGGCAGTCTTACTACGGGACTCTTCGAATCTGTACTGAGTCTGAACCAGCCCCAGTATGGGATTTTCACCCATCCCTAGGATATAATTTGATCAAACATACATATACTTCTGGTCTAAATATTTTAGCAGAATACCTCTATGCATTAGTGTGGTTAACGTGCTTTTGTTTCTGAACCTCGAAGTAACTTAAGGATTAAGTCACGAGCTCCTAACACCTTGATTAATTCAGAACTCCTATACTTGTTGTCTAGAGCATATACACCGGCTTCCTAATCTCGGGTTATCTTTATGGTGTTTAAAAGGTAGTAGAGAGTTTCATGTGTGTGAAAGTATGGAAAAAGATTGTGAAATGAAATGAAGCTTTAGCATTTATTTGTATATGGATATTTCTTACTCATTAAGTATTTCTTACTTATTAAGTTTTATCCAAACTTAAAATTAAGTCCAAAACTTAGCAATTAAGTTTTATATTTTATTCAAACCTTCGCCATTAAGTTTTATATTATACTCAAAACTTAGCTATTATGTTTATATTTTATTCAAGACTTAGCTATTAAGCTTTATCTAAAACTTAGCCGTTAAGTTTTATCCTATTCTTTATCTAAACTTAGGCACTAAGTTTTATCCAATACTTAGTTGTTAAGTTTTATCCATAGCTTAACTATTATGTTGTATCTGAAGGCTTAGCCATTAAGAATTTATCTAAAAACTTAGTCATGAAGTCACGCTTGAAACATAACTATGATTATTTATTGACAATATAATATGAAAATTTCGTAGGTGTTACATCCTCCCCACCTTTATTTAAATCTCGTCCTCGAGATTTATTGGAATAAGTGTGGATATTTCCTTTTCATTTCCGACTCTAGTTCCCACGTATATTCGGGACCTCATCTTGAGTTCTATTTTACATTTACCAATACTAGCTTCCTTCTCTTTAGATGTTTTTCTTGACGGTCTTCGATTTGAAGAGGTTGTTCGATAAATTTCAACTTTTCGTTAACTTCTACATATTGTAGTGGCATTGCTAGCGATTCATCAGCCAAACATTTACGTAAGTTGGACACATGAAATACGTCGTGTACTCCATTAATCTCATTTGGAAATTCTAGTTGATAGGCTACTGGTACGATTCGTTTTAAGATTTTAAAAGGTCCAACAAATCGAGGACTTAACTTTCCCTTCTTTCCAAATCGTACAATGCCTTTCCATGGTGATACCTTTAGTAACACCTTGTCATCGACGTTAAATTCTAGTGGCTTACATCTTTTGTGGGCATAACTCTTCTGACGATCGCGAGCTGTCTTCAATCTTTCTCTGATCTGTAGTACTTTATCAATTGTCTCTTGGACTATTTCAGGTCTAGACACTTGATTTTCTCCGACTTCAGACCAACACACAGGTGTTCTACATTTTGTGCCGTATAAGGCTTCAAATGGCGCTGCCTGGATACTTGAGTTATAGCTATTGTTATAGGAGAAGTCCACTAGAGGTAGATGGTTATCCCAACTGCCTCCAAAGTCTATTACACATGCTCGAAGCATAACTTCTAGCGTTTGGATCGTTCTTTCACTTTGCCTATCCGTTTGCGAAAGATAAGCAGTGCTTAAGTTTAATCGAGTTCCTAACACTTTTGAAAGCTTTACCAGAACCGAGACATAAAACGACGATCTCTATCTGACACGATGGATTGTGGCACACCATGTAAAGTTCCTATTTCATTGACGTACAATTGTGCTAACTTATCCATGCTAAATGTTTCTTTCATTGGAATGAAATGGGCGGACTTAATTAGTCGATCAATGATAACCCAGATAGTATCATTCCCCCGACTTGTTCGAGGAAGTTTAGTAATAAAATCCATGGTTATCATTTCCCATTTCCAGACAGGTAGTTCAAGTTGTTGCAGTAAACCTGAAGGTTTCTGGTGTTCTGCCTTAACTTGAGAGCATGTACGACATTTTGCAACATAGAGTGCAATGCTCTTTTTCATACCTATCCACCAGTAGTTAGTTTTTAGATTTTTATACATTTTATCGCTCTCTGGGTGCATTGTATATCTAGACTTATGATCTTCTTCAAGTACTCTTTCTCTTAAGTTACAAGCAATTGGCACCCAAATTCTCTTATTTAATCTAATCAGTTCATCTTCTCCTTTGACCAACTGATCAAGCATTCCCTTCATGCCTTCTACTTTTTCTATCTCTTGTAGGGCTATTTTCTGAGCATTGTTCTATTGACTAAGTAAATCAATTTGAAGATCAAGCCTTAAGGCACGGACCCTTTTTGGATCTTCTCTTTCTTTTCTACTCAAGGCATCAGCCACAACATTGGCTTTACCTTCATGATAACAGATTTCACAATTGTAATCGCTTAGGATTTCCATCCATCTCCTCTGTCTCATGTTTAGTTCCTTCTGACTAAAGATATATTTTAGACTCTTATGGTTAGTGTGGATAGTAAATTTGACTCCATGAAGATAGTGTCTCCATATCTTTAGCGCAAAGATTATGGCACCTAACTCCAAATCGTGAGTCGTATAATTCTTCTCGTGTGTTTTTAATTAATGTGATGCATAAGCGATAACTTTATTTCTTTGCATTAACACACATCCAAGACCAATGTATTAAGCATCACAATAAATGACAAAATCTTCAGTACTCTCTGGCAAAGTCAGGATGGCTGCATTTGTTAACTTTTCTTTAAGGGTCTTGAATGCTTCATCCTGTTTTGGTCCCCATTCGTATTTTGCGGATTTTCGAGTCAAAGATGTAAGAGGGGCAGCGATTCGAGAAAAAGTTTGAATGAATCAAAGGTAGTATCCAGCCAATCCAAGAAAACTAAAAGCTTCAGATAGGGATACAGGGATTTCCCATTTAGAAATAGCCTCAGTCTTGGAAGGATCTACTTGAATGCCTTTAGCGTTAATAAGATAGCCATGAAATTGTACTTCCGTAAGCTAAAATTCACATTTCGAGAATTTAGCGTACAATCTCTCATTTCTGAGTACCTGAAGTAGTATTTTAAGATGGTTCGCGTGTTCATCTCGAGTTTTGGAATAGAGAAGAATATCATCTACGAACACGATTACGAACTTATCTAAATAGGGTTTACAAATTCGATTCATCATGTCCATAAAAGCTGCAGGGGCATTAGTGAGTCCAAAGGGCATAACTGTGAACTCATAACGTCCGTATCTAGTTCGGAATGCAGTTTTAGGAACAACATCTTCTTGAACTTTGAGCTGGTGATAACCTGATACTGGATCAATTTTAGCAAAGTAACACGCTACAACGAGAAATAAGGTTCCCTCTGGTATACATCGCGGGTCTACTATCATTGTTGTTTGACATTCTACAACGAGAATAAGACGGAGTATCTTAATACTAAGATTCAAAATTTTTGAAAATAGTATTATTGGATACTTCGATAGGTATTTCCATCGTTTATGAAAAATAAGGTTCGTTTATTATCTCAGTATAATACTGTTTCCAATATCCTGCATATCAAGGCATCTAGCTACTTTTTTTTTAGTAGGAAATATTTCTAATATTGGTTAAAGCCTAGATACTAAGGCAAGTATCTAATTCGCTAAAACCTGTGGCTCTGATACCAACCTGTCACACCCTGGTCTCAGGGCACCCCGGGAGTGCGACCGATTGGTACGCGTCATTGTTCACTTTTTATTGTTTGTCTTGAAAGACGTTTACGCAGCGGAAAAACATTTCACAATTTATTTCATAAAATAAAATACTCTAATGATTTATAAAAAAACATTCATATATTCCTTGGGAATTAAATACCCCTAATTGTACATAACCTTGTTGAACGCAATGTTTACAAAATTTTCTGTCTACTGACAGATATTCAAAACTTGCCACAAGGTCTACGTCTAGGAAACTTTAGTCCTTCCAGCACTATTCTTGCTAATATGTTCATCACAGGGTTTCCATGCCTAGGATTCATAGTCCATCCAGCACTAACAACTGACTAAACATATTTAATCATGTTTACCTGAAAAGGTTTGAAAATAGTACATCAGCAAAAAGCTGGTGAATACGTTTAATTTGACACAAAAATATTTTGGCATGAATGTTGATACACGATGTCCCTAGTTTATGTACTTCAATGTAAATGTCTTTCATTTCTTACACATATGTAATGCAAGTGCTTAATGAAATATGATATGTGTTTTGATGTTTATTTGTCTTTGATTATATCATATTCTTAGTGTATTTAGTATTACTCATATGTGTGAATATTATATATATGTTTGAGGTTGTTGTACATAGTTATAAGTCAATAATGATTTAGAAATATGTTCAACTTAGTCGGGTGGTTATTCATGCTAATGGACCATACTTATGGACCAGACGCACGAATGGACCATACTTATGGACCAGACGCACGAATGGACCATACTTATGGTCCAGTCGCATGACTGAACTAGGTGATTAGATCAGTCGTATGACTGAGACATATGATTGACTCAGTCTCACCACTGAACCTTCAGTTGTGCGTATGAGCCAAACGCATGACTCAGTCGTGCTTCAGTCGTGCGTATGAGCCAAACGCATGGCTCAGTCGCACGACTGAACCATGCTAATGGCTCAGTCGTACAACTGGATACTAAAAACCTATAAATACCACATAATTCGTGAAAAAACGTAACACTTCGAATGCTATCATACCCTAGCCGTCCAAAGCGTCCCAGTTCGTCCATTCAACTTCATAGTTCGTTCCTGATCGATTCCAACTCGTTCTTAACATTTGTTTAATCGTTATATCAATCATGTTGTCGTTCTTACTGATTGGATCGCCAATCAAATAGAATTCCACGCAATTTGATCTGGTTTCACGCAGAATTAGTTAGTACTCCATACGTAAACGGTCCTAACAAGTGGTATCAGAGCCTAGGCTCCTGATTTTACGTGGATTCGATTAGTTTTGGTGTTAAAATTGACGTTTTTAATCAAAAGAGTCACCTTTTTGCTTCAAAACGTGTTTTTTACGAGTGCATAAGTTAAAAGTTTTGATTTTTCGACATACGGCAGATTAGGGTTCCTGAAAAACTCGTATTTTGTGTCAAAGTATTAAAAATTTGATTTTTTGAAACACAGCAGCCTCAGTCGCACGATTGGATCAATCGTACGACTGAATCCCATTCGCATAACCCAATCGCACGACTGGACTCAGTCCCATTATTCTTTCGTACGATTAAGCTATTCCAGTCATTTGACCTCAATCGTCCTCTTCATTCACACGACTGAATCCAATAGGACGATTGAATTCATTCGCATCCTTCAATCGTACGATTGACCCAGTTTCCTTGCTCAATCGCACGATTGAATTTGTCATGTCTTAAGTTTGTCAAGTTTTAAGCCATGGAAGACCAGTTCTCAGCATTCACTTCCGGTAAAGACACGCGTATTTAGAATCTTCTTCTTCTGGAAAATAAGATAGGGAATCACAACAAACCGCCGAAGTTGTTGACGTTGGATGAGTACCTACAATGGAAGCAGTGGTTTGAGATATACTTGAATGGTGTATACCCTAATCTATGGACAGCTATTAAGACTGGCTATACTGTACCAGTCAGTGCAAATGGGGTGAAATTGACTCTGGGGGGGTATGAACGAAGCTCAAAAGGTTCTGCATAATGCTGAGAAGAAAGCGTATGCACTGTTGACTCAGGCGATACCGAAGGATATATTCCATCAATTCTTTGAGAACAAGCAGTCGAAGAAGTTATGGGAAGCTTTAGAAAAGAGATACGATGGTAATGCAACCTTGAAGGCGCTGAAGGCTAAAGCTCTCAAAAAGGAATTTGATAATTTCTCTCCAATAGGAAATGAGAGCTTAGATGACATCATTGATAGATTTTATCATTTGATGAGTGAGCTGCATACTGATGGTGTGACCACATCTATGGAAGATAAAGTTTCAAGCTTTGCTGATGGTCTGCTGGACAAATGGGATCCATTTGTGTCTAATCTGAGACAGAATGACACTCTTGCAACTTTAGACATAAATGATTTCATCTAGAAGTTAAGGGAGGAGGAACTACGATTGAAATACAAGTCTAAGAAAGGATCCAACGCTCAGAATCCTTCATTGTACAATTCTGTTCCTGCTCCGGCTTCACCAGGCGCACCACTACAAACGAAGTTTGTGTCTAATTCATCTGCTCCTTCCCAAAGCAGTTCCTCATGAAGCGAAGCGTCAGGTTCATCTGGAACCCAATACATTGTCCCTGATTCCAACCCAACTAAGTTGAAGATCGAGAATCTCGAAAATGTCACTGTGGAAGTTGCCAAAGAGCACATGGATCTTCTAGCTGCAGTGGTTCATTCTTATGATGGGTTAGTCGCTGGGAAGATTGGAAATTATCATCTCGCTGACGAGGACTATGAGCAGGTGGATGAGAATGAGTTGGAGCGTATGGATATAATGTGGGCTTTGCCTAGTACGGTGAGGAGATCCAAAAAGTTTGTTAAGAAGACGGGGTAGAACTTGGCTGCCACTAAAGACACTACGTTTGGGTTTGATAAAGCCAAGGTCACATGCTTCAACTATCGAGAAAAGGGGCATTTCAAACATGAATGTGTAAAGCCGAAGAAGACTGGTAATGGCAACCCTTTTTCTTCGATCAACCGTCAAGACAAAGAGAAGAATGGGGCATCATCGAGTAAAGAGTCGAAAGCTATAGTTGCTCAGGGATATGAAGGGCAAGACTGGTCCTTCCGATTTGTATTTGAAGGAGAATCGAATGGAGCATTAGTGGATGATGGATCTGCGAGTGAGGGAGACATCATAGCTAAGCATGCATGTTCAGATATTGAAGAAGCTATGGATGTTGTAGATCATCTTATTGAAGAAGAATTGAGTGCTGCAAACTTAGAATCTCCAGTTATCGAAGAGTCTGAATATGTATTTATGGCTGATTCGTCTAGTTCCGCACAGGTATACTCTAAAGACGAATTGTTTGATAAACATGCTTGTGATGATTGTGATAAATTTAGAGAAAGCATTGACTTAAAATTTGCTAGGTTATTAGAACACAATGATAATCTAGTAAATGATTTAAAACTCTGCACAGAAGCAAGCTGTGTTTTAAAACAAAATGAGTGCAACTATAAAGAAAAGATTGAATTGCTAGGGAAACAACTAAGGGAAACCGAGGTTGTTGCCCTAAATCAATCAAATGACATTAAGTTCTATTTAACTACTATAGAGGAAACTAAAAAGGAAAAAGCAGTTTTGCAAGTCGAGGTTGAGTCTTTAAATCAAAAACTACATAGTTTAGCTAGTTCCTCTCATATAGTTCATAACTTAGTGAAAGAACGTAACGATGGGGAAGGTCTGGAACATAACGTAGTGCCGCCTCCGCATGCGATCCTTTTAAATAATAAATGTAGACCAATAAATAATAGCCCAGTTAAGGATCATGTGATGACTACTCCTCTGGTCAGTGATCCAGAGTCCACAGGTAAACCTGTGCAGTCTGTCACTGAACAGAAGACTACTACTTCGGGATTAAAAGATAAGGTGCTTATAGAGGATTTGTGCGATAAAGTTGAAAAGGATAATGTTGGGTCGGGTTCACAAACGTCTACTTCAGAATGTAAAAAATCTAAACCAACAAACCCTAAATGTGTTAATCATCAAAATCCTGATAAAATGAAAGAAAAAGGTGTTCAAAATGTCAAACCAATTAAATTTGTTAAATAAGGTGAAGTATCTAAGAAGGAAGAGAAAAAGACCAGCCCCCGACCATACTCACCCCTCACCAAAGTTCTCCCCAACCTGTCGAAGGGAGATCCTGCTACAATTATGGAAAACGAGGACATATTTCTCCAAATTGTCCTCATTATCAGGCACCTAAAAGAAAAATTGAACTTTTTCATGGAAAACAAAGATTTTTCAAGAATAGTTCTAATACTCCTCTGAGATACCAAAAGCAACACAAACAAGCTCAAAGCAAAGCTCTGTTACCTAAGGTTAAACCTAGGAATATTTGTGAACCAAAAGTTCAAACCATAAGCTAGTTGTTTGTTTACCACAAACAGGCGTTGCACAAAACTGGTTTGTAGAAAGAAAAATCAAGTAATATGTCTGATAATGAGGAAAAGAAGAAGAAAGATGTGTCCTCGTCCACCGAAGGTCAGTGGGTTGAGTTCATGATATGTGATATCTCTGGGAAACCCAAGCCAGTAAAGGCTTGGGTCCAAACCTGAACTAATCATTTCCATTCTGTGTGCAGGTTGTCCGCTACAGCGCTACCACTAATGCCTGGATTATTGATAGTGGGGCTTCCACGCATATGACCGAGAATTCGTCCCTCCTTTTCAATGTCAAGCAAATTAAAGGGGGACATGTATATTTTGCAGGAAATAAAGGAGGATATATCACCGCTCAAGGCGAAGTGGGAAACGAGAAGGTAAAGTTTGACAAGGTAAACTATGTTCAGCAATTACAAAACAACTTGCTTTCTGTTTCCCAAATTTTTGATAAGGGATTTAAGGTCGTGTTTGACAATAAGAAGTGTTACATACTTAAGGAGTATGTTATCCAGGAGGAGCAAGTTCTAATGTTGGCTCAAGATATAACGACCTGTATGTCTTGGACCTTTCAAAAGCCTCCACAACTGAGTCTACTGCTCAGTGTTTCTTGTCAAAAGCAACTGCGAGGGATTCAGTTTCCTGGCATGGGACACATCAATCCTGAAAATATGAATCATCTGGTTCAGAATGATCTGGTGGATGGAGTTACTGTCAAGAACTTCCAGCTCCCAGATTTTTGCGTAGCATGCAAGCAAGGGAAACAGACAAAGAAGTCTCACAAATCGAAGAAAGTTCATTCTATCAAAATTCCCCTTGAGCTTCTACATATGGATCTGTTTGGCCCTGTCAGCACAAAGAGCATTGCTGGAGATTGGTACTGCTTTGTGGTGACGGATGATTACTCAAGATTCTCTTGGGTGATGTTTTTGAAAGCGAAGTCAGAGACATTTGAATCATTCAAACATCTAGTTACCATATTGGAGTCACTCTACAAGCTAAAAGTGAGGAGAATATGTTCCGACAACGGGACAGAATTCAAGAATCAGAGGATGGAGGCATTCTGTCGAGAGAAAGGGATTGTTCATCAATTCTCCTCTGCTCACACTCCACAGATGAATGGAGTTGCTGAACGCAAGAATCTAAGCTTGATTGAAACTGCAAGGACAATGTTGGCAGATTCGAAGCTACCGATTCAATTCCTGAACGAAGCAGTGGCTAATGCATGCTACACACTTAATCGGGTCTTAGTGGTTAAACGTCATGGTAAAACTTGTTATGAGTTGCTCCAATAGCGTAAACCCAATTTGGAGTATCTAGAACCATCTGGAGCCCCCTGCATGCTGTTAAAGAAAAGTCAGACTGGGAAGTTATGTGAGAATGCAGAAGAAGGTATCTTTCTTGGTTATAGTATACCAGACAAAAGGGTTTATAATAACTCAATTGGTCAGGTAGAAGTGTGGTGCAATGTTATGTCCAAAGATACACCACCCCCTGCTGGAAAAGGACCTTCTTCTTTGACTATGATGGATTTTTTAAATCCTTTAATCTGCCTTCTTCCCATTCTGATGACGAGGTGGCCGCTCAAATGATGTACGATGTTCTGAATACTACTACTCGAGACTCGACATCCTCGGCTCCATTAGAAGGTACTTCTAGCCCTTCAGGGGGAGATCTAGAGATAAGCGATCCCTCCTCTGATGATGAAGAAGTTTCAAATGAGAATGTGAACCATGAGGAACAGGTCACCACTGTTGAGAGTACACCTGCAGCTGATTATGAAGTGACTGGAACTTCTGAACCTAGTCATTCAATAGCCACAAAAACTGAACCTGTGATTCAAAACCTGGATGATGTAGTAGCAGTTCCTACAACGCCCGAAACTAGGATTAATGTGAATCATCCCCTGGATAACATCATCGGGGATCTTCTCTTGGGAGTTCAGACAAGAAATCAACTATACTCAGCTGACTATGTTGCGGCCATGGAAAAGGGGTACATACATGATGGGGCATATCGATGTTTTGTGTCTCAAGTTGAGCCCAAGTATGTAAGTGATGCCTTAATGGATGAGGCATGGGTAAGTGCCATGCAAAAAGAACTCCTACAGTTTAAGAACTTAGGCGCATGGACACTTGTGGACAGACCAAAAGGTGCAAAGGTGACTGGCACTAAGTGGGTTCTTCGGTGTAAGAAGGATGACAGGTCATAATCAGAAACAAGGCTAGGCTAGTTATTCAAGGGTTCAGGCAAGTCGAAGGAGTTGACTACAATGAAGTGTTTGCACCAGTGGTCAGGATGGAAGCAATTAGAATCTTCCTAGCCTATGCATCCTTTATGAAGATGAACATATATCAATTGGATATGAAAAGTGCATTTCTTCATGGTGAAATCCGTGAAATAGTTTACGTCAGTCAACCCGAAGGATTTGAGGATCCTTATGATGGGGATAGAGTTTATAAGCTAGACAAGGCTTTGAACGGGCTCCATCAAGCCCCTCGAGCCTGGTATGAGAAACTCTCTACTCATCTGCTGAAACATGGCTTTTGCAGAGGTATAATTGACTGCATGTGGTTCATAAAGGAAAAAGATGGGATTTACTAATGGTGTAGATATACGTGGATGACATAATATTCGGTTCCAAAAATGAAGCATTATGTAAAGAATTCGAATCGGTGATGAAAGCTGAGTTTGAAATGAGTGCTATGGGAGAGATGAAGTTCTTTCTTGGTTTACAGGTAGATGAGACACCGAATGGAATCTTCCTGCATCAGACTAAATATGTTGGAGATATCCTTAGTCGGTTCGACATGGAGAATGCAACGGTTGCTGGTACTCCACTTGCCACGAACCATGATGCGGCACCCGACAAAAATGGTGATTTGGTATATGCCACTATGTATCGTGGAATGATCGGATCTCTGATGTACCTCACAGCTTCTCGTCCTGAGATTTACGCCACGTGTCTCTGTTCCAATATCAGGCAAAACCAAAAGTAAATCATCTGAATGGGGTGAAAAGGATCTTTCGTTATCTAAAGGGTACTTCAACTCTTGGGTTGTGGTATCCTCATGATGATGACTTCGAGCTAACAACGTATAGTGACTCAGATTATGGTGGTTGTAAGATGAATTACAAGTCAACATCTGCGGGATGTCAGTTATTTGGAAGACGATTAGTCACCTGGCAGTGTAAGAAGCAGGCGTCTGTTGCTATGTCAACATGTGAAACTGAATACGTTGCTGCTGCAAGTTGCTGTTCACAAATCATCTGGATTCAACAGTAAATGCGAGACTATGGTTTGAAATTTTCTAGCACCCCTACATTTGTTGATAATTCTGCTGCTATTGCTGTCACTAAAAATCCGGTCCAACACCCCAAAACTAAACACATCGGCATTAAATATCACTTAATACATGACTGTTTTGAAAAACAATTAATCGATGTTGTTAAAATTAACATAAATTTTCAACGCGCCGACCTCTACACAAAAGCTTTTGATAAACCTCAATTTAATTATCTATTGGAAGTTAATGGCGTTAAAAAGAAAGATGATGTGATTCCAGACGAATCAAGTTCATAGTCCGTCTCTATGTTTATTTTATTTAATTCTATTTTTCTTTATTTTATTTTTTTCTTCTGTCTTTAAAATTTCAAAAACACAAAAGATTTTTGGTTTTAGAATTTTAGAAGGAGATTCAGTAGTTAGTGTTTAATTACTAGTTTCAGTAGTTAGTATTTAATTACTTAAAAAAAAGAAAAAAAGAAAGGAGGCAGGCAGATAAGCTAAAAAGCAAAGACATTAAATCTGTGAAATTGATTCAATATTATAGAAAATGACAGTATACAGAGATCGAATTGTTTGGGACATCAAAAAGATTTAAATGTTTTACAATGTTATCTTAAAAATTACAGAAAATTATAAGTCTGAGAAGTCTAAGCCAAATAAAAGAAAAATGATAGTAAGCTAGTCTGTGACTGTGGTTACATAGAGAAGGTAGACCTAGGGGTTGCTAGTCTATTATATGATGTGTCGGTAGATTCAACACAATAGACTAGTAGACTTCATTGGTGAATAAATTAAAACTAAATCATTCAACAGGCTGTGGGTTTCTATCTCATCCCTGGTTAACACAATCAATGTATTTCCAATAAGTGGTGAGGAGCAAAATGAACGCCACAAATGTGTGCGGACGACCATAAAAATGAGCAAACGCATGAAAAATGTGAAACGCAATCAAGCTATTGACAAATGTTGTTATTGCGTTACATGTAAAATAAAATTGCTCTAACAAGAAGATAGATTATGTGCCTCTCTGCTGTGCGATGGCACTGACCCGAGGATAAGCATAACCTAAATATTCTAGAATTCATTGTTGTTTGCGCCTCTCTGCTGTGCGATGGCACTGACCTGAGGCTTGGCATCTCTTTGAAAGCTCTTAGAATAGTTTCTTCTTGTCAAAAACCCGTAGACCGCTCAAAAATCTCCTCAGGAAAGTTGATTACCATATAAGTGTGGGAACCACAAATGCTTGTTAAAATAATAAACCTAAATAATCACCAATATGTGTCAAAAATTTGTGTATGGATTTAGGTGGACAAATATACTGACAATCATCGTGGTTGCATTCCCCGATGGTCAAAATCAATGTGTGCTATATAACCGCTCTAGCATGATTTCCTGTTAGGGCTTTTGACTCTTAGATGAATAAGATTCTGTGATGGGTAAATATAATGTTCTTTGTTATCTAAACAAATATAACTGGTCCCAAATGATTATGTTTATGCCTGTATGATTCCATAAGAATCTTTTTAGAAACGGTGTTAATGTTTAATGCTGTTATGCTCAGGTGAAGAAATAGTTTAAGTAATGTTAAAATGTTTTCAACCTACATCAAATGAAAAATACAAAAATATGTCTTAATTCATTTTTATGTCAAGTTCCCTTGCTTTCTGTACATATGTATTGTGTCTTTGATGGACTATGTAACAAGATGAAATTTGTGAATGTCACAAATTGAACCGAACATTATCTGATAAAAGTCTGTCTCTGAAATGTAAAAAGATCACGTCTGAGGTGATCACAAGGTTTTCATGTAAAAGGATCACGTCTGAGGTGATCAAAAGAATTCATTTAAAAGGATCACATCTGAGGTGATCAAACGGTTTTAATTTAAAAGGATCATGTCTGAGGTGATCAAACAGTTTTTCATTTAAAAGGATCATGTATGAGATGATCAATGGTCATAATGTCATATATCAATGATGAGTATGTTAACTAATGGAACAAACTAAGTCAAATTCACCAGAATGACCCAATCGCACTATTGGATCATAAGTATGGGTCAGTCGCACGATTGGATCATAAGTATGAGCCAATCGCACGAATGGACCATAAGTATGGCCCAGTCATACGATTGGATCACAAGTATGGCTCAATCGCACGACTAAACCATAAGGATGGCCGAGTCGTATGATTGGAAGCATCAGAATGAACCAATCGCACGATTGGAAATTGGAGTATGAGTCAGTCATACGATTGAACCTCAGTCGCACGTATGAACCGTCCGAATGGTCCAGTCGCACGACTTAAACTCAAATCAGTATAGAAAGGGGGCTCAGTCAGTCGCAGCCCTACACTTGACTTCAAAATTTCCCAAACTCCCGAATAACCAAGGACACTCTTTTCAAATTTTTCTGTGCGATTTCTATCGATTTCTCCATACTAACCGATTTACATTCATCTACAGGTACAGTGAGAACAAAATCATGATACATCAAAACGTAAAATCAAACTAAACCTTTCTGAATGATTTAAGACTCAAACTGAAACACATAACCCCAAAATTGGACCTTTAAATGGACTTAAATGTGAACTTAATAGATAATGAGTGTAACAACGAGTCTATGCGCGTCCAATGAATCCAATCTTGATATGAAAATAACTGTTTTGACAAAGATTCAAAATCTTGGACTCGCACAGTGCGTATGCGACAGGACATATTGATGAACTTCAATCGCACGATTGAGCCAGACGCATGATTCAATCGCATAATTGAAATAATCGGTGACTCAGTCGCACGACTGACTCAACCGCATGTCGTGGCACACGACTAAGCTCAGTCGGAGGGTCAATCGTACGACTGAGTTCAGTCGTATGGTTCAATCGTACGATTGAACCAGTCTGATATGATCTGTTCAAGATCAAATAATCTTTCTTGTGAACGGAACTAACATGTTTATTACGTGTATTGTAGTAAAATGGCTGATAGATGGACTATGAGCACTAAGTACAACATCTGTGCTTATCTCAACACTACTTCCCGGAATGCTTCATATTTTGTCAGGATCATAGAGTTTCTACACCGATCGAGGATACACCGCGCCATATCTACTCCCTACACACCTTACCGCTTACTACAACAGGCATTCTGGGAGAATGCTGTTGTAGACCGATCTGTTTAGCCTTTTCAGATTCGCAGCTCTATCTTTAGAGTGGATATCAACATAAGGGAGGATGACTTGAGGAGAGTTTTGGATCTGGGAGATGACGCAGACTATCCCACCAAGCTGCATCCAATGACTGTGAGGGCTTGCTTTCTACGGATCAAGTACACCAACGACATCAATGCCGACGTGCTTAACAAGAGCAACATGTGCCCGCCGTTCAAATACTTGGCACATGTGATCCTAAAGTGCATAGCCTCTCGATGTGTTGGTTTTGACTTGTGAGCAACCAAATTCAGCACGCGTTTGTTGCGTTGGTACTCAACCACCCCTTCGGTTTCTCTAGGATGTTCTTCAACTACATGAGGGAGAACATAAAGGCTAAGGGGAAGGAGGGATTCTACATGTATCCCCGGTTTGTACAGCTGATCATCAACGAGAAGCTACCTCACCTACCCAAGCTGAAGGATGATGAGGTGTCATTGGAGGTTATGGATGACACCATGTTAGGCAGGATGAAGGTGTACCGGGGTAAGTAGGTGAAGCCCCCAGTTAGGAGGTTATGTGGTCATCTGGCCAACATTGACTATGTAGCGCCAGCCAGAAAGAAGTGGCGCCATGACGATAACAACTCCGATGTTGAGCCTGTCATGATTCCTGATGATGATGAAGATGATGATGATGACCAGGATCATGGTCAAGGTGGTGGAGATGAGGGCTCGAGTCAATCAAGAGCCACTGACACATCTACTATTCCTCACCACCTCAGAAAAGCGGTTCTTCAGCTCCTGGTGGATCCGAGCAAGCTGCCATCCACCAGGACTTCCTGATAGATGAAGATGATGATTCAGATGAGGAGCCTCTCACCAGGAGAGTTGGTAGCAGGGTTGTGGCTACCGAGAAAGGGAAAGAGGCGGTTAGTGGACGCCAAACTAGTGTTGAGGGTGTTGACACTGAGGTCACAGATCCATCATACACACCAGACCAGCCCATCAGCCCAGGAGGAGCCTCGACTGCAAGGGGGTCTAAGAAAAAAAGGATGGCCCAACCCTATGGCAAGAAGGGGAAGAGATAGAGGATTATACTGATGAGATGTTCTACCACCACAGCCACTACCACCACCATTGCCACTATCTCTTCCACTACTACCACTTCTATCCCAGCCACCACCACTACCATACCATCCACCACCCAACCACCCACATCAGCCTTACCTGCCACTACACCTTCACAAACCACTCACATCCCTCCGCCCATCTTCACCAGCTCAACCACCAAACCCACAACTACCCAAATCAGCACATCCACCACCTTTATTCCTCCCTTCCAGAGCACCACTCTGCCCACTGTAGGGTTAGAGGAGCAGCTAACCAGCCTTAACAGGCTTGTGCTAAAGCTGCTCGTAGATGATGCTCACAGGGCCGAACAGATCAGTCAGCTGATGGCTGAGAACAGTGCCCAATGATAGCAGATGGTTCAACTGTCGGAAAGAGCTGCTGAGATAGAGAGAGCATTGATTCAAGCAAATGAGGCTATTTAGTCTGAAAATTAGTTGCTCATTACATCTAAAGAGAGGGTTGATGATCTAGAAAGAAAGAACAAGAGGACTATGCTGAAGTTGAAGGGGAAGAGGGAAGAAACCTTAAAGATCAAGGGTGATGGAAATGATGGTGATGATAGCGATGACGATGACTCGAGTGACGGTGAATCCAACGACGACGACGATGAAGATAAGTCGACTGAGTCCGGTGAGGAGCAGAAAGATGATAACGATAAAGACGATGAAAAAGAACGAAGAAAAAGCAAGATGGAGGAGTGTCTACTTCCGCTCCTAAAGCTGACGAGCCTCAAGTACAAGACAAAAGTAATGTTAAGATAGTTTATGTATTTGAAACTTTTTGTACTTGAATTGTGTATTACATTAATGTAATTAATGATAGTTTATGTTTAATGTCTTGATTAATGATTAATGTGTGCATTGTTGATTGTTTAATCGAACAGATAAAACTCAACAGACCGATGAGTATGATGTCGCTCCCCTTCAGCAAATCAAGACATAACTTACTATGATTCTTGATTTGCAAGGGATTGTGTGAGTTACACTCCAGAAGAAGAAGAGATTATCCACAACCTGACGGACGAGCAGCTCGCTGATATGTTTTGACTGAATCCTGATGAGCTTGTGAAAAATGCTCCTGAAGTAGATGTCATCAGCGATGAGGAGCTCCAAGGGGTTGATGAGATTAATATTGAGGATGTACATCAGAGTACTATCCTCAGTACACTGATGTCGATGAAGAAACCATTCCTGATTTGGGAGAGAAATTTGTAAGTGGATCGTTTGATACGGTTGAGGAGAAGGCAAAAGAAAAGGAATCTGAACAAGGTAGAACCCAGGAAAATAATACCGAGGTTGAGGAAAGGAAGGCAGAATGGCTTGCCTATTTGAATGAGATGAAAAGTCAACGAACATCGCCCAAGCAAAATGCCTATATGAAGTTATATAAAGTGAACAGGCATCAGAAAGTATCTGGAAAGATCATAAGCTGGGAGTATGTTGAGGATTTAAACTTTTATTCCATTTAAAGAGAGAAGGGGATTGAGTATTATTGACACCCGCACGATTTGAAGACTCTCCCCGGTTTTGAGCTCAACCGAATAGCGAGCCTGAACCTGCTCTATGCTACTCCTGGAAAGATGTCAGGATGGTTTGAAAAGGCTTTGAAGAAAGAATACCACACCATATGGGTAAACTTCAGACCTCAACAACCTTAGAGGTTTATT
The DNA here is from genome assembly GCA_024085815.1 of Flaveria linearis. Taxonomy (NCBI): domain Eukaryota; kingdom Viridiplantae; phylum Streptophyta; class Magnoliopsida; order Asterales; family Asteraceae; genus Flaveria; species Flaveria linearis. The sequence goes on along the minus strand of CM044009.1, from coordinate 38,830,784 downwards.
CATAAGACAAAAGTTGACCCGATATCTGGAAGGCCAAAGGTTGTGTTGAAGTGGAGTCCCCCGCGCATGATATATAAGATCCCTTTACGGGAGATGCCTTAGGACTTCACTCCACACTTCAAATGGTGGTACTATGATTGGAGAACGGGGGAAGCCGTTATAGTTTTGAACATAGATGGAAAGATTGAGACTATTAGGGTATTCGACCCGATATGGCTTACCAACTTGTCACCTGATAATGTTTATACATTATACAAGTGGCCACTATTCTACGATATGCAAGATATTGTACAAGCTCTCCAGTTCCAACACGTTATACGACTCTGTTTTGCTTTTTGAGATACACGCGGGAGTCACCAAGGAGGAGAAGTACAAGAAATATGAAGAACATGTGAAGAATGCTAGACAATAGAGTAAACTAGGTCCAAGGGGGAGTTTGTTGATTCACGATGTCCCTAGTATATGTACTTCAACGTAAATGTATTTCATTTCTTACACGTTTGTAATGCAAGTGGTTAATGAAATATGATATGTGTTTTTATGTTTATTTGTCTTTGACTTTATCATATTCTTAGTGTATTTAGTATTACTCATATGTATTAACATTATATATAGGCTTGAGGATGTTGTACATAGTTCTAAGTCAATAATGATTTAGAAATGTGTTCAACTTAGTCGGGTGGTTATTCATGCTAATGGACCATACTTATGGACCAGACGCACGAATGGACCATACGTATGGACCAGTCACACGACTGAACCAGGTGACTAGGCCAGTCATATGACTGAGACATAAGATTAACTCAGTCGCACGATTGAACCTTCAGTCGTGCGTATGAGTCAAACGCATGACTCAGTCGCACGACTGAACCATGCTAATGGCTCAGTCGTACGACTGGATACTGAAAACCTATAAATACCACATAATTTGTGGAAAAACGTAACACTTCGAATACTATCATACCCTATCCGTCCAGAGCATCCCAATTCGTCCATCCAACTTCATAGTTCGTTCCTGATCGATTCCAGCTCGTTCTTAACGTTTGTTTAATCGTTAGATCGATCAGGTTGTCGTTCTCACTGATTGGATCGCCAATCAAATAGAATTCCGCGCTATTCAATCTGGTTTCACACAGAATCAGTTTGTACTCCGTACGAAAACGGTCCTAACAATGAATAACGATAAACAGCTAATCATAAATTAACAGTAAACCACACATTAAGCAGTCTATTTCAACTGGAAGTCACCCTCCATATATACTGGTATTGGTGCTCAGGCAGTCTTACTATGGGACTCTCCAAATCTGTACTGAGTCTGAACCAGCCCCAGTATGGGATTTTCACCCATCCCCATGATATAATTTGATCAAAGATACATATACTTCTTGTCTAAATGTTTTAGCCAAATACCTCTATGCATTAACGTGGTTAACTTACTAATTCCATTTTCACAAAATAAAATCATTTGAATGTTTTGAAAGTATTAAACGTATTCACCTGGTAAGTTGAACAGAGCCTCTAAACTTGATAAGCTTTTGTTTCTAAACCTCAAAGTAACTTAAGGATTTTGTCACAAGTTCCTAACACCTTGATTAATTCAGAACTCCTATACTTGTTATCCAGAGCATATACACCGGCTTCCTAATCTCGGGTTATCTTTGTGGTGTTTAAAAGGTAGTGGAGAGTTTCGTGTGTGTGAAAGTAGGGAAAAGGATTGTGAAATGAAATGAAGCTAGAAGCATCTATTTTTATATGGATATTTCTTACTCATTAAATATTTCTTACTATTAAGTTTTATCCAAACTTAATTATTAAGTCCAAAACTTAGCAATTAATTTTTATATTTTATTCAAACCTTAGCCATTAAGTTTTATTTTATACTCAAACCTTAGCTATTAAGTTTTATATTTTATTCAAGACTTAGCTATTAGGCTTTATCCAAAACTTAGCCGTTAAGTTTTATCCTATTCTTTATCTAAACTTAGGCACTAAGTTTTATCCAATACTTAATTATTAAGTTTTATCCATAGCTTAACTATTAAGTTGTATCTGAAGGCTTAGCCATTAAGCATTTATCTAAAAACTTAGTCATGAAGTAACGCTTGAAACATAACTATGATTATTTATTGACAAAATAATATGAAAATTACGTAGGTGTTACATCTGTCACACCTCGGTCTCAGGGCACCCCGGGAGTGCGAACCGATTGGTACGCGTCATTGTTCACTTTTTATTTGTTTGTTTTGAAAGATATTTACGCAGCGGAAAACCATTTCACAATTCATTTCATAAAATAAAATAACTCTGCTGATTTATAAAAAAACAAACTTTCATATACTCGTTGGGAATTAAATACCCAAAATTTTACATAATATTGTTCGACGCAATGTTAACAAAATTTTCTATCTACTGGCAGATATTCAAAACTTGCCACAAGGTCTATGCCTAGGAAACTTTAATCCTTCCAGCACTCTTCTTGCTAATATGTTCATCACAGGGTTTCCATGCCTAGGATTCATAATCCATCCAGCACTACCACCTGACTAAACATATTTATTCATGTTTACCTGAAAATGTTGGAAAATAATACATCAGCAAAAAGCTGGTGAATACATTTAATTTGACACAAAAATATTTCAGCACGAATAATGATAAGCAGTTAATCATAAATTAATGGTAAGCCACACATTTGGTAGTCTATTTCAACTGGAAGTCCCCCTCCATATATACTAGCATTGGTGCTCAGGCAGTCTTACTACGGAACTCTCCGGATCTGCACTGAGTCTAAACCAGCCCCAGTATGGGATTTTCACCCATCCCCAGGATATAATTTGATCAAACACATATATACTTCAGGTCTAAATGTTTTAGCAGAATACCTCTATGAATTAATATGGTCAACGTACTAATGCCATTTTCGCAAAATAAAATCATTTGAATATTTTGAAAGTATTAAACGTATTCACCTGGTAAGTTAAACAGAGCCTTTAAACTTGATAAGCTTTTGTTTTTGAACCTTGAAGTAACTTTGATTAAGTCACGAGCTCCTAACACCTTGATTAATTCAGAACTCCTACACTTGTTGTCTAGAGCATATACACCGGCTTCCTAATCTCGGGTTATGTTTGTGATGTTTAAAAGGTAGTAGAGAGTTTTGTGTGTGTGAAAGTAGGGAAAATGATTGTGAAATGAAATGAAGTAGAAGCATCTATTTATATATGGATATTTCTTACTCATTATGTATTTCTTACTTATTAAGTTTTATCCAAACTTAATTATTAGATCCAAAACTTAGCAATTAAGTTTATATTTTATTCAAACCTTAGCAGTTAAGTTTTATATTATACTCAAAACTTAGCTATTAATTTTAATATTTTATTCAAGACTTAGCTATTAAGCTTTATCCAAAACTTATCCGTTAAGTTTTATCCTATTCTTTATCTAAACTTAGGCACTAAGTTTTATCCAATACTTAATTGTTAAGTTTTATCCATAGCTATTGTTATAGGAAAATTCCATTAGAGGTAGATGATTATCCCAACTGCCTCCATAGTCTATCACACATGCTCGAAGCATATCTTCTAGCGTTTGGATCGTGCTTTCACTTTGCCCATCCGTTTGCGGACGATAAGCAGTGCTTAAGTTTAATCGAGTTCCTAACGCTTTCTGAAAGCTTTGCCAGAACTAAGATGTAAAGCGACTATCTCTATCTAACACGATGGATAGTGGCACACCATGTAAAGTTACTATTTCATTGACGTACAATTATGCAAGCTTATCCATGCTAAATGTTTCTTTTAATGGAATGAAATGGGCGGACTTAGTTAGTCGATCAAGGATAACCCAGATAGTATCATTCCCCCGACTTGTTTGAGGAAGTTTAGTAACAAGATCCATGGTTATCATTTCCCATTTCCAGACAGGTAGTTCAAGTGGTTGCAGTAAACCCGAAGGTTTCTGGTGTTCCGCCTTAACTTTAGAGCATGTAAGACATTTTTAAATATATAGTGCAATGCTCTTTTTCATACCTATCCATCAGTAGTTAGTTTTCAGATTTTTATACATTTTATCGCTCCCTGGGTGCATTCTATATCTAGACTTATGAGCTTATCCAAGTATTCTTTCTCAAATTACAAACAATTGTGTTGGATCATGATGAGGCTGGTGGAACCAAAACCACTTCATAGTCATTTTTGGTGCTACATTGAAGGGCTTCCGAAGCCAAGCAAGAGATCTTCCGAGAGTCTGAAGAACAGCTTCCGAAGACAAAGTTTGAAAGAGCTTCCGAAGACAAAGTCTGAAAGAGCTTCCGAAGACAAAGTCTGATGAAAGAGCTGAAGACAAAGTCTGAGCTTCCGAAGACAAAGTCTGAGTTTCCGAAGACAAAGTCTGATGAAAGAGCTGAAGACAAAGTCTAAGCTTCCGAAGACAAAGAAGACTCCAAGCCTCGGAAGAAGCAGTCTTCCGAAGTATAAGTGGCTTCGGAAGAAGTTATTCTTCCGAAGTACTTTATTCTTCGGAAGACATTGCTATGACCAGCAGATAAAAGTATGGTCCCTGACTGTCCGCTGTAGACCTCTGATACAGCATGGCATCTTCCTAAAGAGCCATGTTATTGACCATGCTTTATTCTACTTTTCACCTTTTTATTATAGTACATGTTACCAACTTTAGTTGGTGACAAAAGGTAAGTCAGGGACATGTCCTGACCACCAACTCTCAGGCAAAATGTCTGAAAGACCTCACCTAGAGTCTTGCAGTATAGATGTAAGGTTAGAGGTGTCCAGCTGGTATCAAAGTATATCCGGCTGTAGGTAGTATTATATATATCTTCTCCTTGTAACTCTTTAAACAAGCGATTTGTGTCCAAGAGTCTTGTAATCCTTTGAGTTGAGAGGCAATATATAAAAGTACCTTGAAAATTTACTTGTTGTGTTTATTTTCTTACTGCTTGCTACTTGGTATATTGTGATCAACTCTTTATAGACTACTTGCTGAGTGTTATTCGCAGTGAGTTGAGAGAAAAACCACCCATAATCGATCCTGTAATTGGTATCAGAGCTCCAGGCTCTTGATTGTGAGATCTTACCATCCAAATCAACCCGTTTTTCACTCCTCACTACAAACCACTCACTCAAATGGCTGCTCTCTCCAATGCTGATATGGAAACCGGTACCATGACCAAGTCCCCACTGATCACCCCTGAAGACTTTGACACATGGTGTATCAGAATGGAAGGCTTCATCAAGTGTCAAGATTTAAGGATGTGGGACTCCATTGTCAATGGTCCTTTCATACCAAGCACCACTTCTGCCACTGGTAATCGCATCATTCCAAAAGATGTTGATGATTACTCAGAAGAAGACAGGAAGAGAATAGAGCTGGATCAAAGGGCTATGACTTCTCTCCAAACTGCTCTCCCCAACTCCGTCTACAGACGCTTCAAGAAGTGCAAAACTGCTAAAGATTTATGGGAAGCACTGAAGCTGATGTATGAAGGATCCAAGGAAACCCAAGAGAACAAGAAGGATCTCTTGAAGCAGCAGTTTGAGAACTTTACTTTCAAGGCCGGTGAGACCTTGACTCAACAATACTTCAGGTATGTTGAGCTAGTAGATACTCTGGAGGATATTGGAGTAGCTCTTGAGAATAGAGACATAGTTAGGAAGTTCATGTCCTCACTTCCTAAACTATGGATACATTACTGTGTTGTAATCAAGAGAACTTCGGACCTTAAGACTCTTACTCTGACAGAGTTCTATGGTATTCTAAGTGCATTCCAGATGGAGATGAACATGTAGAACTCCTCTGGTCACTCCAATAACCAACTGAGTTCAGCTCTTCATGTGGTTGAAAGGGAAACAATAGAACCACAACATCAGTTGCTATGTTACCCTGACAACTCACATAGTGGACCCTACATTACTCTACCTGAGACTCCACAGTCTCAAAAGGTTCAACACAACTCCTTTCAGGATAGTTGTGCCTTTGTCTCTGGAAGTGGACACTCTGGTGATTTTCAATACTGCTTAGATGATCTTGAGTGCTTCAGTCCAGATGATGTGGAGTATATGGACATTGTCCAGCAGATGGCTCTTTTAACTTACAGAGCGAAGAAGTTCTTCAAGAGAACTAGAAGGCAATTCCCTCAAAACCCAGTCAACAGCAAGTTTGGGTTTGACAAGAGCAAAGCAAAGTGTTACAACTGCAACCAACTTGGTCACTTTGCTAGGGAATGCAAGGCTCCCAAGAACAACCCGGGAACCCCACAGGCCTCCACACATCCCACTGCTTCAAAACATGAAGAGAAGTCAACTGAAACAACTGCTGTTGCTCAAGAAGTTGACTGGAGCTTCATGGTACAGGATGTGACTCCCGCTCAAGCACTCATGGCCGGAACAGATGATGATCAGGTATATGAACATCTTTGTACTGCTACCTGTATTGCTAAAGTTAAACTCTATAAGGATTACATTTCGGAAATTAGATCCGAGGTTGAGTCTTTAAATGTGCTAAAATCTGATTTTAAGAGAGCTGAATCTGACTATCAAAAGAAAATTGAGGAGTTAGAGAAAACTGTGTCTCTTTTAAAACATGAAAAGACTAATTATAAGACTCAAATTAAAGATCTGATATCCAAACTATCTGAGGTTCAAGCCCAGTTGGTCACAGCTGAGGCTCAGGCCAGGAAGCAAGCTATTGCTGAGCAAAGCTTCCAAACTATTCTTGCATCAACCTCTCATTCCAAAATGTTTTATCAAAACAAAGAAGGGTTGGGAACCAATGAAATAGCTCCACCACACTCTTATGAGTCTATTAGACTACCTAGATGTGGTACTGAAGAGCAAGAGGTTCCAACTGCTGACCCTTCTCCATTGGAACTAAAGGATGAGGCAAAAATAGTGGCCACCACAGGGGAGAAACAGGAGGATACACTCATCTCCACCTGTGAAGACCAAATCCTAACTACCAAGGCAAGAAGAAGCAGAGCTAAAGCTGCTAGAAGGACTGCCAAGAAGGTTACAGAGTCCAAGCTTAAGATTGACCCAAAGCAAAAGGGTGTCTTCATTTCTGCCGAATTTCAAGTGGTAGGTACTTCTGATTCAGGAAAGGAGTGTAATACCAGCACTCCTATCCTACTGAAGGATCAGAAGTTGAAAGGGAAAGTTGCTGATGAAGAGAAGAAACCTAAGAAACAGCAACCTGCAAGTTCCCAGAAAACTAACATTGCATGCATAATGTGTGGTCTGCACAACCACATGGCTAAAGATTGTTACTACAATCCAGCAAGCACACATTATGCAAATAATGTTAGAAAAGAAGGAGTCAGAGAAGGTTTCTCAGTTCGACCACTTCAAAAGGTCCAAATGATGAAAAAGGGAAAGTTGGTCTCGGAAGCCAAGTTGCTTTCGGAAGAAACTACTTCTTCCGAAGGGAAAATGGCTTCGGAAGCCAAACCTTCTAAGGTTCGGAGGAACAAGACGGCTCCCTTGAAACCATCTCAGAAGAAGACTACTTCGGAAGAAAAGGTGGTGAAGGCTTCTTCCGAAAAGAAAGAAGCTTCGAAAGAAGATCATGTTGCACAAGCTTCAACAAGCTCATCTTTAAAGATCAACCAAGGGATGGATTGGAAGATCAAGGAAGATGCTACAGCCCAAACCTCTTCTTCAACAACGACCTCTATTGAACCCCAATGCATATCTTTTGGTTCAATTATGTCACTATCATTGGAAGAGCCCAAGACCAGCAAGGCTTGGGCTTCCAAACAAAACTAACCATCTCATCTTATGTGCAGGGACGTCCATTTGACAAGAACAACAATGTCTGGATTGTAGATAGTGGATGCTCCAGGCACATGACAGGGAATAGATCTCTCCTTCAACAATTCCAGAACTTTGATGGAGGGCCTGTCCAATTTGGAGGTGAGGCCGGAGGATATATTTCGGGCAGAGGAAGTATATCCAATGACAGAATAAACATTGACAAAGTTCACTTTGTCAAACAGCTTGAACACAATCTGTTAAGTGTTTCTCAATTCTGTGACCAGAAGCATCAGATGCTTTTTACAGAACATGAGTGCATCATCCTCAAACCAGGGATGACAATTCCTCCGGAATTGGTGCTTCTTAGATCTCCCAGGAAAGGGGATATGTACAAGCTAGATATGAACAATACTTCTCCTATGGGTGAAGTATCATGCTTTCTTTCCAAAGCTGATAGTGATGAGTCAACACTATGGCATAAACGCATGTGTCATGTGAATTTTAAAACAATGAATAAATTGGCTAAAAATAACTTAGTACATGGTTTGCCTAAAAAGGAATTTTTCTGCAAGGTTAGAGGTGTCCAGCTGGTATCAAAGTATATCCGGCTGTAGGTAGTATTATATATATCTTCTCTTTGTAACTCTTTAAACAAGCGATTTGAGTCCAAGAGTCTTGTAATCCTTTGAGTTGAGAGGCAATATATAAAAGTACCTTGAAAATTTACTTGCTGTGTTTATTTTCTTACTGCTTGCTACTTGGTATATTGTGATCAACTCTTTATAGACTACTTGCTGAGTGTTATTCGCAGTGAGTTGAGAGAAAAACCACCCATAATCGATCCTGCAAATTGGCACCCAAATTCTCTTATTTAATCTAATCAGTTCATCATCTCCTTTGACCAACTGATCAAACATTCCCTTCATTCCCTCTTCTTTTTCTATCTCTTGTAGGGCTATTTTCTGAGCATTCTTCAATTGATTAAGTAAATCAATTTGAAGATGAATCCTTAAGGCACGAACCCTTTTTGGATCCTCTCTTTCTTTTCTACTAAGGCATCAGCCACAACATTGGCTTTACCTTCATGATAACAGATTTCACAATCGCAATCGCTTAGGATTTCCGTCCATCTCCTTTGTCTCATGTTTAGTTCTTTCTGACCAAAGATTAATTTTAGACTCTTATGGTCAGTGTAGATAGTAAATTCGACTCCATAAAGATAGTGTCTCCATATCTTTAGCGCAAAGATTATGGCACCTAACTCCAAATCGTGAGTCGTATAATTCTTCTTGTGTGTTTTTAGTTAATGTGATGCATAAACGATAACTTTATTTCTTTACATTAACACACATCCAAGACCAATGTGTGAAGCATCATAATAAATGATGAAATCTTCAATACCCTCTGGCAAAGTCAGGATGGGTGCATTTGTTAACTTTTCTTTAAGGGTCATGAATGCTTCATCCAGTGTTGGTCCCCATTCGTATTTTACTGATTTTCGAGTCAAAGATGTAAGAAGGGCAGCAATTCAAGAAAAGTTTTGAATGAATAGATGGTACTATCTAGCCAATCCTGAAAACTACAAACATCAGATGGGGATGCAGGGACTTCCCATTTAGAAATAGCCTCAGTCTTGAAAGGATCTACTTGAATGCCTTTAGTGTTAATAACTTGGCCAAGGAATTGTACTTCCGTAAGCCAAAATTCACATTTCAAGAATTTAGCATACAATCTCTCATTTCTGAGTACCTCAAGCAGTATTTTAAGATGGTTCGCGTGTTCATCTCGAGTTTTGGAATAGATAAGAATATCATCTATGAACACGATTACGAACATAACTAAATAGGGTTTACAAATTCGACTCATCATGTCCATAAAAGCTGCATGGGCATTAGTGAGTCCAAATGGCATAACTATGAACTCATAATGTCCGTATCTAGTTCGGAATGCAGTTTTAGGAATATCTTCTTCTAGAACTTTGAGCTGGTGATAACCTGTTCTTAGATCATTTTTAGAAAAGTAACACGCTCCCTGAAGTTGATCAAATAGATCATCGATTCGAGGAAGTGGACACCGATTTTTGATGGTTACCTTGTTAAGCTCATGATAATCAACATACATACGCATTGATCCATCCTTCTTCTTAACAAATAGAATCGGAGCTCCCTAAGGCGAAGAACTCGGTTGGATAAATCCCTTCTCTAGCAGTTCATCTAACTGTTACTTTAATTCATCCATTTTAGTTGCAGCTAATCGGTACAGGGCTTTAGCTATTGGTGATGTACCCGGTACAAGATCAATTCTAAATTCAACTTCTCGATCAGGTGGAATCCCTGGCAATTCATCTGGAAAGACGTCGGTAAATTTGGCTACAACTGGCACAACTTCAATCTTTTTCTTTGTTTTGTCATCTGATACAGTGATCAGATATGCCAAACATATCTTTCCTTAATCATTTGGTTGCTTTTAACATTGAGATTATTCCAACATGATTTGTTGGTTTGTCACCTTTGACAATAATCTCTTCTCCAGTAGGCGCATAGGGTTTAATAAGCTTTTGATTACAAATGATATGTGCTTGGTTCGAGGCCAACCAGTCCATATCAAGTACCACATCAAATCCCGATAATGTCATAGCAAAAGTTTCACAAGGATGACATGATTAGAAAACGTAATCCTACCGTTATCTAAGGATTCTGAGATTTTAACTAGATCTCCGTTTATGGTTTCAACTTCATAGGATTTGTCTAACCTTACTAGAGGTTCATTTAACTAACTATAGAACTTATAGTCTATGAAGCTTTGGTTTGCACTAGAATCAAATAAAATTCTAGCATAGACTGTTGGAGCATATATAGTCATATATAGTGTGTCCGTCGCTTGACGAATAGTCTAGGCTTAATGTTATACACCTTGTAAAAACATGAAACTGGGTCATTCGCAGGAGCATATGTGAATAAGACTCAGTCGTACGACTGAGCCATGCTAATGGACCAGTCGTGCGATTGAGAGATGTGATTGGGGCATTCGTAAGACTGAACCATAAGAATGGTCCAGTCGTACGATTGAACCATACGCATGGTCCAATCGCACGAATGTGCCCAGTCGCATCTAATATGGGCCGAGGCCTATATATACCAGTTTCAATGTGTAGAAACCTAAGGGTTTTTGATAGGGTTCCTGGCGCCCAGGTGCTGCCGGATGAGAGGGGAGATCATGCTCGATCTCCCCTTGCTAAAAGTTGTAATTCTTAAGTTGTAACGAGCTTAAAATCATTATGTTTTATCAATGAAATCATTCGATTATTGTTCATGTTATTGTTTATCTTTTGGTTGTTTATCCTTCCGTCAAGAACACGCTCGGATGTTCATCGATCCAGTGACCTCACATAGACATTATTGATAAGATGTGTACCGGTAATGACGTCCGACAAGTCAGCAGCCTCACGAGTATTCATCACAAATGCTCGTGCTGTCTTCTTCACACCAGGATCTGTCTTGGTTCCAGATCCTCCAGCACCTCCTTCTTTATTAAGCCTTGGGCATTCAGACTTGTAGTGCCCTTGTTCATTGAAGTTAAAACAAGTTATCACCCTTTTCCTATAACAAACCTCAGAAGTATGTCCTGAAGTCTTGCAATAGTTGCAAAATAGAGTGGATCTGCATCTTCCTATGTGTCTCTTGCCGCACATTTTGCATCTGGGGAGAGAGTATGAATCTTCTTTCTTTCCTTGCCCTTTATCAAGTTTCTTTGTCTCTAAATTTGGTTTATGGACCACCTCTTTCTTCTTATTCTCTTCCTGGGATCTAACTATTCCATCTGTCAAAAGTCCAGCTAACTCTTCCGCAGACTTTATTATCTGTGGCATGACCGCCTTCACCATATCACGAATTTCATTGACTAGTCCCCAAATATAGCGACTGATCATGTTGCATTCGGGTGTCACAAGATGTGGCACGAGTCAGGCATATGCAAAGAATTTGGTATTATACCCCTTGTTATCTGAACCAACCATTCGAAGATTCAGAAATTCATCGGTGATTTTCTTTGTTTCGTTCATTAGGCAGAACTTTCAAGTTACCAATACACGCAATTCATCCCAAGTCATTACTTAAGTCTTATTTTGTCCCTTTGATTGAATAATAGAGTTCCACCATTCCAATGCGTCATTTTTGAAAGAATGTGAGGCGAATAGAACCGTGTCCTCATTAGCACACTTGCTAATGGCTAAGACTACTTCGATCTTTTCTAGCCACCGTGTGGCTGCAATTGCACCTTCATTGACTGAAAACTCAGTAGGTTTGCACGCTTGAAATATTCGATATGAACATTCATCTTGTTTCTTCCATTTCTTAGGCGTTTCATCTTTGAAATTTTTACCACTTGAGCTATGACGATCATCATCTTTCTTTCTAGATCTTGAAACTTTGTTAGTTTGACTGGGAGGTACTTTTACTTTTAATGTCGTGATTATGGTAGGAATCACGTCTTTAATTCCCTCGGCGATAATCCTTTGTATTTCAGCTTTCTGGGTCGCACGATCTTCATCTTCGTTAACTATCTATCGGTTCCCTCTGGTATACACCGCGAGTCTACTATCATTGTTGTTTGACATTCTACAACGAGAATAAGTGGGAGTATCTTAATACTAAGATTCAAAATTATCGTAAATAGTATTATTGGATACTTCGATAGGTACTTCCAACAATTACGAGAAATAAGGTTCGTTTATCATGTTAGTATAATACTTTTTTCAATATCCTGCATATCAAGGCATCTAGCTACTTTTTCTTAGTAGGTAATATTTCTAATATTGGTTAAAGTCTAGATACTAAGGCAAGTATCTAATTCGCTAAAACCTGTGGCTCTGATACCAACCTGTCACACCCCGGTCTCAGGGTACCCCGGGAGTGCGACCGATTGGTACGCGTCTTGTTCACTTCTTATTTTTTTTTGTTTTGAAAGATGTTTACGTAGTGGAAAACCATTTCATAATTCATTTTATAAAATAAAATAACTCAGCTGATTTATAAAAAAACAAACTTTCATATATTCGTTGGGAATTAAATACCGAAAATTTTACATAACATTGTTCAACGCAATGTTTACAAAATTTTCTGTCTACTGACAGATATTGAAAACTTGCCACAAGGTCTATACCTAGGAAACATTAATCCTTCCAGCACTATTCTTGCTAATATGTTCATCACAGGGTTTCCATGCCTAGGATTCATAGTTCATCTAGCACTAACACCTGACAAAACATATTTAATCATGTTTACTAGAAAATGTTGGAAAATAATACATCAGGAAAAAGCTGTTTAATACATTTAATTTGACACAAAAATATCTCGGCATGAATAACGATAAGCAGTTAATCATAAATTAACGGTAAACCACACATTTCGCAGTCTACTTCAACTGGAAGTCCCCCTCCATATACACTGGTATTGGTGCTTAGGCAGTCTTACCACGGGACTCTCCGGATCTGCACTGAGTCTGAACCAGCCCAGTATGGGATTTTGATCCATCCCAAGGATATAATTTGATCAAACATACATATACTTATGGTCTAAATGATTTAGCAGAATACCTCTATGCATTAACATGGTTAACGTAATAATTCCATTTTCGCAAAATAAAATCATTTGAATGTTTTGAAAGTATTAAACGTATTCACCTGGTAAGTTGAACAGAGCCTCTAAACTTGATAAGCTTTTGTTTCTGAACCCTGAAGTAACCTAAGGATGAAGTCACGAACTCCTAACACCTTGATTAATTCAGAACTCCTATACTTGTTGTCTAGAGCATATACACCGGCTTCCTAATCTCGGTTTATCTTTGTGGTGTTTAAAAGGTAGTAGAGAGTTTCGTGTGTGTGAAAGTAGGGAAAAGGACTGTGAAATGAAATGAAGCTAGAAGCATCTATTTATATATGAATATTTCTTACTCATTAAGTATTTCTTACTTATTAAGTTTTATCCAAATGTAATTATTAAGTCCAAAACTTAGCAATTAAGTTTTATATTTATTCAAACCTTAGCCATTAAGTTTTATATTATACTCAAAACTTAGCTATTAAGTTTTATATTTATTCAAGACTTAGCTATTAAGCTTTATCCAAAACTTAGCCGTTAAGTTTTATCCTATTCTTTATCTAAACTTAGGCACTAAGTTTTATCCAATACTTAATTCTTAAGTTTTATTCATAGCTTAACTATTAAGTTGTCTCTGAAGGCTTAGCCATTAAGTATTTATCTAAAAACTTAGTCATGAAGTCACGCTTGAAACGTAACTATGATTATTTATTGGCAAAATAATATGAATGTCAGACCCCAGTCTCAGGGCACCCCGGGAGTGCGACCGATTGGTACGCGTCATTGTTCACTTTTTATTTGTTTGTTTTGAAAGATGTTTACGCAGCGGAAAGCTATTTCATAATTCATTTCATAAAATAAAATAACTCTGGTGATTTATAAAAAAAACAATCTTTCATATATTCGTTGGGAATTAAATACTCAAAATTTTACATAACGTTGTCCAACGCAATGTTTACAAAATTTTCTGTCTACTGACAGATATTTAAAACTTGCCATAAGGTCTATGCCTAGGAAACTTTAATCCTTCCAGCACTATTCTTGCTAATATGTTCATTACAGGGTTTCCATGCCTAGGATTCATAGTCCATCCAGCATTAATACCTGACTAAACATATTTAATCATGTTTACCTGAAAATATTAGAAAATAATACATCAGCTTTGACACAAAAATATTTCGGCATGAATAACGATAAGCAGTTAATCGTAAATTAACGGTGAAACACACATTTTGAAGTATATTTCAACTGGAACTCCCCCTCCATATATACTGGTATTGGTGCTCAGACAGTCTTACTACGGAACTCTCCGAATCTGCACTTAGTCTGAACCAGCCCCAATATGGGATTTTCACCCATCCCCAGGATATAATTTGATCAAACATACATATACTTTTGGTCTAAATGTTTTAGCAGAATACCTCTATGCAATAACATGGCTAACGTACTAATGCCATTTTTACAAAATAAAATCTTTGAATGTTTTGAAAGTATTAAACATATTCACCTTGTAAGTTGAACAGAGCCTCTAAACTTGATAAGATTTTGTTTCTGAACCTTGAAGTAACTTAAGGATTAAGTCACGAGCTCTTAACACCTTTATTAATTCAGAACTCCTACACTTGTTGTCTAGAGCGTATACACCGGCTTCCTAATCTCGGGTTATCTTTGTGGTGTTTAAAAGGTAGTAGAGAGTTTGGTGTGTGTGAAAGTAGGGAAAAGGATTATGAAATGAAATGAAACTAGAAGCATCGATTTATATATGGATATTTCTTACTCATTAAGTATTTTTTACTTATTAAGTTTTATCCAAACTTAATTATTAAGTCCAAAACTTACCAATTAAGTTTTATATTTTATTCAAACCTTAGCCATTAAGTTTTATATTATACTCAAATCTTAGCTATTAAGTTTTATATTTTATTCAAGACTTAGCTATTAGGCTTTATCCAAAACTTAGCCGTTAAGTTTTATCCTATTCTTTATCTAAACTTAGGCACAAAGTTTTATCCAATACTTAATTCTTAAGTTTTATCCATAGCTTAACTATTAAGTTGTATCTGAAGGCTTAGCCATTAAGTATTTATCTAAAAAAACTTAGTCATGAAATTACACTTGAAACATAACTATGATTATTTATTGACAAAATAATATGAAAATTTCGTAGGTGTTACATCCTCCCCACCTTTATTTAAATCTCGTCCTCGAGATTTATTGGAATAAGTGTGGATATTTCCTTTTCATTTCCAACTCTAGTTCCCATGTATATTCGGGACCTCGTCTTGAGTTTCATTTTACCTTTACCAATACTAGCTTCCTTCTCTTTAGATGTTTTTCTTGACGGTCTTCGATTTGAAGAGGTTGTTCGATAAATTTCAACTTTTCGTTAACCTCTACATCTTGTAATGGCATTGCTAGCGATTCATCAGCCAAACATTTACGTAAGTTGGACACATGAAATACATCGTGTACTCCATTCATCTCATTTGGCAATTCTAGTTGATAGGCTACTGGTCCGATTCGTTTTAAGATTTTAAAGGGTCCAACAAATCGAGGACTTAACTTTCCCTTCTTTCCAAATTGTACAATGCCTTTCCATGGTGACACCTTTAGTAACACCTTGCCATCGACGTTAAATTCTAGTGGCTTACGTCTTTTGTCGGCATAACTCTTCTGACGATCGCGAGCTGTCTTCAATCTTTCTCTGATCTTTAGTACTTTATCAATTGTCTCTTGGACTATTTCAGGTCCAGACACTTGATTCTCTTTGACTTCAGGCCAACACATAGGTGTTCTACATTTTCTGCCGTATAAGGATTCAAATGGCGCTGCCTGGATGCTTGAGTGATAGCTATTGTTATAGGAGAATTCCATTAGAGGTAGATGATTATCCCAACTGCCTCCAAAGTCTATCACACATGCTCGAAGCATATCTTCTAGCGTTTGGATTGTTCTTTCACTTTGCCTATCCGTTTGCGGATGATAAGCAGTGCTTAAGTTTAATCGAATTCCTAACGCTTTCTGAAAGCTTTGCCAGAACCGAGACGTAAAACGACTATCTCTATCTGACACGATGGATATTGGCACACCATGTAAAGTTACTATTTCATTGTCGTACAATTGTGCTAACTTATCCATGCTAAATGTTTCTTTCATTGGAATGAAATGGGCAGACTTAGTTAGTCGATCAATGATAACCCAGATAGTATCATTCCCCCAACTTGTTCGAGGAAGTTTAGTAATAAAATCCATGGTTATCATTTCCCATCCAGACAGGTAGTTCAAGTTGTTGCAGTAAACCTAAAGGTTTCTGGTGTTCTGCCTTAACTTGAGAGCATGTAAGACATTTTACAACATATAGTGCAATGCTCTTTTTCATACCTATCCACCAGTAGTTAGTTTTCAGATTTTTATACATTTTATCGCTCCCTGGGTGCATTGTATATCTAGACTTATGAGCTTCTTCAAGTATCTTTCTCTCAAGTTACAAGCAATTGGCACCTAAATTCTCTTATTTAACCTAATCAGTTCATCTTCTCCTTTGACCAACTGATCAAGCATTCCCTTCATTCCTTCCTCTTTTTCTATCTCTTGTAGGGCTATTTTCTGAGCATTCTTCAATTGAATAAGTAAATCAATTTGAAGATCAAGCCTTAAGGCACGAACCCTTTTTGGATATTCTCTTTCTTTTCTACTCAAGGCATCAGCCACAACATTGGCTCTACCTTCATGATAATAGATTTCACAATCGTAATCGCTTTGGATTTCCATCCATTTCCTCTGTCTCATGTTTAGTTCCTTCTTACCAAAGATATATTTTAAACTCTTATGGTCAGTGTAGACAGTAAATTTGACTCCATAAAGATAGTGTCTCCATATCTTTAGCGCAAAGATTATGGCACCTAACTCCAAATTGTGAGTCGTATAATTCTTCTCGTGTCTTTTTAGTTGACGTGATGCATAAGCGATAACTTTATTTCTTTGCATTAACACACATCCAAGACCAATGTGTGAAGCATCATAATAAATGACAAAATCTTCAGTACCCTCTGGCGAAGTCAGGATGGGTGCATTTGTTAACTTTTATTTAAGGGTCTTGAATGCTTCATCCTATTTTGGTCCCAATTCGTATTTTGCGGATTTTCGAGTCAAAGATGTAAGAGGGGTAGCGATTTGAGAAAAGTTTTGAATGAATCGACGGTAGTATTCAGCCAATCCAAGAAAACTACGAACTTCAAATGGGGATGCAGGGATTTCCATTTAGAAATAGCTTCAATCTTGGGAGGATCTACTTGAATGCCTTTAGCGTTAATATCATGGCCAAGAAATTATACTTCCATAATCCAAAATTCACATTTCGAGAATTTAGTGTACATTCTATCATTTCTGATTACCTCAAGTAGTATTTTAAGATAGTTCGCATGTTCATTTAGAGTTTTAGAATAGATAAGAATATCATCTACGAACACAATTACGAACTTATCTAAATAGGGTTTACAAATTTGATTCATCATGTCCATAAAAGCTGCAGGGGCATTAGTGAGTCCAAAGGGCATAACTGTGAACTCATAATGTTCGTATCTAGTTCGGAATGCAGTTTTAGGAATATCTTCTTCTTGAACTTCGAGCTGGTGATAACCTGATCTTAGATCAATTTTAGAAAAGTTACACGCTCCCTGAAGTTGATCAAATAGATCATCAATTCGAGGAAGTGGATACCAATTTTGATGGTTACTTTGTTCAGCTCACAGTAATCAATACAAATCCGCATTGATCCATCCTTCTTCTTAACAAATAGAATTGGAGCTCCCCAAGGGGAAGAACTCAGTCGGATAAATCCCTTCTTTAACAGTTCATCTAACTGTTGCTTTAATTCTTTCATTTCAATTAGAGCTAATCTGTACAGGCTTTAGCTATTGGTGATGTACCCGGTACAAGATTAATTCTAAATTCAACTTCTCGATCAGGTGGGATCCCTGATAATTCATCTAGAAAGACGTCGGTAAATTCGGCTACAACTGGCACGTCTTCAATCTTTTTCTTCGTTTTGTCATCTGATACAGTGATCAGATATGCCAAACATCCTTTCCTTAAGCATTTGGTTGCTTTTAACATTGAGGTTATTCCAACATGATTTGTTGGTTTGTCACCTTTGATAATAATCTCTTCTACAGTAGGCACATAGAGTTTAATAAGCTTTTGATTACAAATGATATGTGCTTGGTTCGAGGACAACCAGTCCATACCAAGTACCACGTCAAATCCCGCTAATGTCATAGGCAAAATTTTCACACGGATGACATGATTAGAAAGTGTAATCCCACCGTTATCTAAGGATTTTGAGATTTTAACTAGATCTTTGTTTGCGGTTTCAACTTCATAGGATTTGTCTAACCTTACTAGAGGTTCATTTAACAAACTACAAAACTTATAGTCTATGAAACTTTGGTTTGCACCAGAATAAAATAAAATTCTAGCATAGACATTATTGACAAGATCTGTACCGGTAATGACGTCCGGCAAGTCAGCAGCCTCACGAGTATTCATCACAAATGCTCGTGCTGTCTTCTTCACACCAGGATCTGTATTGGTTCCAGACCCTCCAGCACCACCTTCTTTATTGCGTTGAACAATGTTATGTAAAATTTTGAGTATTTAATTTCCAACGAATATATGAAAGTTTGTTTTTGTTTATAAATTACCAAAGTTATTTTATTTTATGAAATGGATTGTGAAATGGTTTTCCGCTGCGTAAACATCTTTGAAAACAAACAAATAAAAATTGAACAATGACGCATACCAATCGGTCGCACTCCAGGGGTGCCCTGAGACCGGGGTGTGACAGGTTGGTGTCAGAGCCACAGGTTTTGGCGAATTATACACGTGCCTTAGTATCTAGGCTTTAACCAATATTAGAAATATTGCCTACTAATAAAAAGTTGCTAGATGCCTTGATATGCAGGATATCGGAAAAAGTATTATACTGACATAATAAACGAACCTTATTTCTCATAAACGATGGAAATACCTATCGAAGTATCCAATAATACTATTTATGAAATTTCGAATCCTAGTATTAAGATACTCCCTCTTATTCTCGTTGTAGAATTTCAAACAACAATGATAATAGACCCGCGGTGTATACTAGAGGGAACCGTAAGATAGTTAACAAAGATGAAGATCGTGTGACCCAGAAAGCTGAAATACAAAGGATGATCGCCGAGGGATTTAAAGACGTGATTCCTACCAAAATCGTGGCATTAAAAGAAAAAGAACCTCCCAGTCAAACTAACAAAGTTTCAAGATTTAGAAAGAAAGGTGATGATCGTCATAGCTCGAGTGGCAAAAATTTCAAAGATGAAACGCCTAAGAAAAGGAAGAAACAGGATGGATGTTTGTATCGAACATTTCAAGCGTGTAAACCTACTGAGTTTTCAGGCAACGAAGGTGCAATTGCAGCCATCCGGTGGCTAGAAAAGATTGAAGTAGTCTTAGCCATTAGCAAGTGTGCTAATGAGGACATGGTTCTGTTCGCCTCACATTCTTTCAAAGATGAGGCATTGGAATTGTGGAACCCTATTATTCAGTCAAAGGGACAAAATAAGACTTATGCAATGACTTAGGATGAATTTTATGCATTGGTAGCTCAAAAGTTCTGCCCAATGAACGAAAAGGAGAAAATCACCAATGAATTTCTGAATCTTCGAATGGTTGGTTCAGATAACAAGGGGTATAATACCAAATTCTTTGCATATGCCCGACTCGTGCCACATCTTGTGACACCTGAATGCAATATTAAATTGATAAGCAGTTAATTGATAAGCAGTTATTCAGCCGAAATATTTTTGTGTCAAATTAAATGTATTCACCAGCTTTTCGTTGATGTATTATTTTCCAACATTTTCAGGTAAACATGATTAAATATGTTTAGTCAGGTGTTAGTGCTGGATGGAATATGAATCCTAGGCATGGAAACCCTGTGATGAACATATTAGCAAGAATAGTGCCGGAAGGATTAAAGTTTCCTAGGCATAGACCTTGTGGCAAGTTTTGAATATCTGTTAGTAGATAGAAAATCTTGTAAACATTGCGTTGAACAATGTTATGTAAAATTTTGGGTATTTAATTCCCAACGAATATATGAAAGTTTGTTTTATTTTTATAAATCACCAGAGTTATTTTATTTTATGAAATAAGTTATGAAATGGTTTTCCGCTGCGTAAACATCTTTCAAAATAAACAAATAAAAAGTGAACAATGATGCGTACCAATCGGTCGCACTCCCGGGGTGCCCTGAGACCGGGGTGTGACAGGTTGGTATCAGAGCCATAGGTTTTAGCAAATTAGATACTTGCCTTAGTATCTAGAATTTAACCAATATTAGAAATATTTCCTACTAAGAAAAAGTAGCTAGATGCCTTGATATGCAGGATATCAGAAAAAGTATTATACTGACATAATAAACGAACCTTATTTCTCATAAACGATGGAAATACCTATCAAAGTTTTCGAATCTTAGTATTAAGATACTCCCTCTTATTCTCGTTGTAGAATGTCAAACAACAATGATAGTAGACCCGCGGTCTATACCAGTGGGAACCATAAGATAGTTAACGAAGATGAAGATCGTGTGACCCAGAAAGCTAAAATACAAAGGATGGTCGTTGTCAATTTATTGTGTGACGTACGTCGTTATACTGTATGCGGTATAAAGTTTTGAAAATTTATCTGTATTATAATTTGTGTTTGTCCAATTCTTCTAAAATGTTTTGCCGCACATAAACCCACTTACTTTCGTGAAACCCTAAACCTAAAGCTATAGATCGAAAACCATAATTTCTACCGGGTCGGAAATTTTGTCTACGTGAGATATACTAATGAAAGATGGACGAAATCCAAATCTTTAACCTGTTTATATTGATTAATTATTGATCTCCGACAATAAATGACAACTCATTAGTATTTTGCAATAGTTCGAGACTATTATATGTTCCTTTCACTTTCTGTAAGGTTTATATAGAGGCTGATGCAACCAAAGCAACCAAACGGCTTCCTGTATGCATGCATCAAGTACCAAGTAGAACTGCTATGGAAGTTTTATACTTTGCATGAGAATTATGCTAAGTATAAAATCTTCTGAAGCCAAAAGTTTCTGCGGAAGCTTTATACTCTGCACAAGAAATATTCTAAGTCTTCTGAAGCCAAAGACCAAATCTTCCAAAGCCAAAGATGAAATCTTCCAAAGCTTCAAAGACAAAGTCTTCCGAAGCTTCAAAGACAAAGTCTTCCGAAGCCTAATAAAGTGAAGACTGATTTCTTTTAAAGACTTAGAAGAACATACTTTTCTCTGATGTACTTTTACAAAAGTTGACCAACTTTCCGCTGCAACTCTGAGGACTCACCAACTTGCATAAGTTTGTGAAAATGTCCATGCTTTTGTAACTGTACACTAAGGTCTTTTTCTGTAACTTTCTACTTTATGTACCTTTATCCTTTTTGTATTATATTAGAATATGAGCTATGGTATGTCATAGTCACTAGTCAAAAGGCAATCTGCCTTTTGACTCTACATAGATTTTGTTGTCTTTCAATGTTCCAGCTGGCTTTTCAAGTATGGCCGGTTATAGGGTGTAGTATAAAGTATCTTAATGTCTTGTAACTTATTTTTCATGCATTGTAACTCTTGTAAGAGAACTTGAGAATAATATACATCATCCTTAAAAACCTTATATATATTGTTCTTATGTGTTCTTTGCATCTTAACTCTTAAACCCCGGTTCCCTATTTGATCTGTTAAGTGCTCTAACACTCTCCTCATTATGAGACTGATTGAATTGACCATGCCTTAACCAGTCATGCATAGATGTTGACGAATCTTTATGAATAAAATGGTGAGAAAGATTAAAATTAGAGAACTTTGGTTTCTGGAAGTTTGGGAGATGGATCAGTAAGATTGACTGGATCAGCTACTAAACTGACTCTTTCTTCATCATTTGCCACACTTGTCTCCTGATCAAAAAATGGTCTAGTACTACAATGATCATGGGACTCCTCATATGATGAGTCATCATGAACATGTGATGGTTGATCTACATCATCTATGGTACTAGCATCTACTTCTACTGATTGTGGTTGGAAAGGATCAGTAGTTGATCTAATGTGACTGAGGCCATGAGGTATATCAACTCTATCGTCTATAGTACTTATGATTTTTGTTTCTGCTAATCTTTCAAGTGAGTCTCCTGAACATAGCCTTATGTACTGTCCATTATTTCAGGGCAGTGAAGAACTAGCTCAAGGTATAACACTTGGTGAATATCAAAACCCAATATGTATCTCAGGTCTGAGGATACCAAATGATATTCGCCTTTTACTCAAATTTACTTATGATCAATCTAGAAGATTCCATGTAGTAAAATTTGAGATGCGGGTTAGTCCAATATTTGTATCCCACAAATATCTATGAACTTTGATAGCAACCAATTGCTCTATATTCATCCTTATGAATATCCACCAATCCAAATTCATAATAATCTTACCCTCATACTTGTTCCCACAAATATGAACGAATACGGACATTTAGAGTAAACTATTTACCCATGGATTAAACATGCTAAATTGGAACATTTATTGAAATATTACAACCAAATTCAAGTAATAAGAGAGTTCCAAATATCCAAATACGAAATTACAGATCAAATCCAATCACTAGAATATCGAAGTCCCATGGCACAGGTATGACCTTCATGCTTTGCCTTTACTAGGAGCTTCGTAAGAGGATCTGCTATATTTTGATCTGTGTGAACTTTGCGAATACATATCTTTCTTTTCTCAACTTCATCTCGTATGTAGTTGAATCTCCACTCAATGTGCCTAGTCTTTTGGTGAGCACGAGGTTCCTTGATTTGAGCAATCGCACCCTTGTTATCACAAAAGATCTCTAGGGGGTCTTGAATGGAAGGGACAACCCCTAGATCAGCAATGAATTTCCTCAAGCATGCAGCTTCTTGAGCTGCCAATGAGGCAGCGATGTATTCAGATTCTGTAGTTGATATAGCCACCACATCCTGTTTAGAGCTCTTCCAAGAGACCGCTCCTCCATTCAGAATGAAAATGTATCCCGATTGTGATCGTGAATCATCACGATCGGTTTGGAAACTCGCATCCGTGTAACCTTTTACAACGAGTTCCTCATCACCAGATCCATAGATTAGGAACATATCTTTAGTCCTCCTCAGGTACTTAAATATGTTCTTAACAGCCATCCAATGACTGTTTCCAGGATTTTGCTGGTATCGGCTTGTCATGCTCAAGGCGCATGAAACGTCCGGCCGAGTGCATATCATTGAATACATGATGGATCCAATAGCAGATGCGTATGTGATTGCCTTCATGTTATCCTGCTCATCCTTTGAGCTAGGACATTGAGTCGTACTCAATATCGTTCCTCTTTGAATAGGTACCGTTCCTTTCTTAGAGTTCTCCATCTTGAACCTTTTCAAGATATTATCAATGTATGCACTTTGATTTAAACCAATCAACCGCCTTGATCTAACCCTATAGATCTTTATTCCTAAAATATAGGTGGCTTCACCAAGATCCTTAATGGAAAAGCAGCTTCCAAGCTAGGCTTTTACACCTTCCATTGTTGGAACGTCATTCCCAAATAGTAGAATGTCATCGACATATAATACTAGGAAAGTTATTGTGCTCCCACTAGCCTTCTTATACACACAAGCCTCATCAGTGTTTTTGATGAAGCCAAATTTCTTTACCTCCTCATGAAAACAGTGATTCCAGCTTCTTGATGCTTGTTTCAATCCATAGATTGATTTCTTTAACTTGCACACTTTATTAGGATGTTTGGGATTGACAAAACCTTCAGGCTGAACCATATAGACATCTTCCTCAAGATACCCATTTAGAAAAGCGGTTTTGACATCCATTTGCCATATCTCATAGTCATAATACGCGGCTATGGCAAACAATATCCTAATTGACTTAAGCATAGCGATAGGAGAAAAGGTTTTATCATAATCAACACCTTGAGTTTGAGTGAAGCCTTTTGCTACAAGTCTAGCTTTGTAGGTATCCAAGTTTCCATGCATGTCTATTTTCTTCTTGAAAACCCACTTACTTCCAACTACCTTGGAATTAAGAGGTGGTACAACAAGTTCCCAAACTTAATTGTCATACATGGATTGCATCTCAACGTTCATGGCTTCAAGCCATTTGTCACAATCCGAATTGGACACTGCATCATGGTATGTGGTTGGTTCATCTGAATCTACCACATAGCATCCATCCATGAAAAATCCGTATCTTTCAGGTGGATTACTAGTTCTACCACTTCTGCGAACGTTTTGTGTGTATTGATCAACCGCTTGATCATCCTCAACATCATCATGTTGAGTGCTAGTTTCAACCAAACGTGCATCGGGTTGTGGTTCTTGATCAACCTCAAGATCCACTGTTCTACTGCTAGTTTCTTCCATAAGGAACTTTGCTTCTAAGAACTCACCCTTTCTGACAACAACACTTTTTGTTCCAGTGGATCATAGAAATAATATCCCATAGAATCTCTAGGATATCCAACAAAGATACACTTGGTGGATCGGACTTCTAATTTGTTTGGGGTGGGAGTCTTAACATAAGCCTCACAACCCCAGACCCTTAAGTATGATAGGGATGGAACTCTTCCATGCCATATTTCAAAGGGTGTCCTTTCCACCTTTTTGGTTGGGGCCATATTTAGAATACGGGCTGCGGAGAGCAAAGCGAAACCCCAAAATGATAGAGGCAATGTGCTTCTAGCCATCATAGATCAGACCATATCCAATAAGGTTTGATTTCTCCTCTCAGACACACCATTATGTTATGGTGTTCCAGGTGGAGTGAGTTGTGAGACAATCCCACAACTCCTAAGATGATCTAGAAAAGCATCACTTAGGTATTCACCTCCTCTATCGGTGCGGAGAACTTTAATCGACTTGTTGAGTTGATTTTCTACTTCATTCTTGAAGATTTTGAACGTTTGAAAAGCTTCATCTTTGTGCCTTAATAAGTACACATACCCATAGCGATTATAATCGTCAGTAAAGGTAATGAAGTATCTTTCACCATTCCTAGTCATTGGCTTAAAAGGACCACATACATCCGAATGTATGATTCCTAATAAATCTTTTGCCCTTTCGTTAGTTCCACTAAAGGGTGCCTTGGTCATTTTTCCTTGTAAACAAGATTCACATACATCAAATGAATCACATTCATTTGTTTTTAAAAGACCACTCTTTTGAAGTGTTTGTATACGTTTCTTGTTTATATGACCAAGACGACAATGCCAAAGATAGGTATCACTCAAATCCAACTTGAGTTTCTTGGTGTTAGTTTGGTACAATGAGCTATTTAAAGCATTTTCTTGAACCAATTCATAAATACCATTAATGGGAATAGCTTTAAAATAGAACATGTCATTTAAAGAAACATAAATATCATTTTCAACAAAAGATAATACCTAATCATAATGTCTTATTTGGGATACAGAAATAACGTTTCTAGTCAAACTAGGAGCATACAAAACATTCTTCAAAATTACATCCAAGCCACTTGGAAGTTTTAGGATGTAGTCCCCACGAGCTTTAACTTTGACTTTAGTTCCATTGCCCATGAAGAGGCTAACATCCACTTGATTGAAGTCCCTACTTCTTTCGGCCATTTTAAGCATTGAGTGAAGCTCACCAATGCTTTTGTCCCAAGCATTCATGTTGTAGTTCAACACGAATGTCTCGAACTTCTTGGTAAGGCTATTAAGGATCAAATCCGTGGCCAATTCCTTCAAGACGGGACAATTAAGCCTTTCGAGGCGGTCAATGTGGCTTTTCATCTTAAGTACATAAGATGAAACTGATTGGTTGTCGTCCATACGACATACATGGAGTGCTCGAACCGTTTCGAAGCGCTCAACCCTTGCTTGCTGTTGGAACGTTTCCTTCAGCTGGGTTATGATGTCATAAGCTCCGTGATGTTCATACTCCTTTTGGAGATCCGGAGTCATGCTTTCTAGCATGAGGCAAGACACTTGGACGGAGTCCTCAGTGTATTTCAGCCAATCGTTATAGGCCTCCTCATCATCCTCAGTAGGTTGATCGGGGATAGGGTCGTCTAAAACATATGATCGTCTCTCTTGTTTGAGAACGATTCTCAAGTTTCGATACCAATCAATGAAATTGTTATGATTCAGATGTTCCTTTTGGAGAATCGCTCATAAAGATTGGGTGGACGTGGATGAGTTATCATGATTATCATTATTGGTGGCCATCTACAAAGTTTTAACAAAGACCAATTTTAGTATTTTCGATATTACTATTTTTAATAATTAACTAATGCCTTTTAAGGTCATTTTCATATTAAAACCTAGAACCCAACATTACATTTAAATAGTGGTTAGGTGACCTTTATCCCACGATTTAAATTAATAAGGTGGTCAACGATTGACGGTTGCAACCATTTGCAATTTCTAGAGGTATAGGATCGACTTGAAACATCATATGTAAAGTCGGCATGTTAATCCCATCAACACCATTTGGAAACCACATCGTCGGTGATCCATTTGACATGGTTTGCAAATCAAGACACCCTACTTACACACACATGTGAGTTTGCCAAAATAAGCGGTTAGGTGACCTTTATCCCACAATTCAGGCATTCTCACCTCAAATCACAAGTTCCCTCAAAATGGTTAGGTGAACTTTATCCCACTAAGAGTTCCCAAGTGACTCAAGTGTTGTGTAAAAGGACGGTGTTGATCTTGTTTTAAAATATTTCAAGATTTCATAATTCTAGTTTAGAAAACTCTATGTACTTGTATTTGCATGCTTTCAAATACAAGATACCCTATGGTCCTTTGATTAAAACCTATTTTAATCTTTAAAATCATTAAATCATTTTAATAATATTTTATTACCTTTTAATGATTAAGAACCATTTAATTAGTTTGTTTTGATCATGGATAGGATTGTTAAAGCAAATATCACATACATGCCATCAACCACAATAATATAAACAAAACAACATAGCATATATGCATAACCATAGCATCTAAAGTGGTCCACACTTGTTTGCCATCACAAGTGTGGTCCATAGGGCATTCCTAAGGTCATAACAAAACACATAGAAAGCTTCCAAAAGCCTCCCACTTGAAACCGCATCCAAAATGCTCCATGTTTCTCTTATGTCTTTCCTTTGTGCTTCCAACGCGTACGTCTTCATATTACAAGATATAAAGTCCTAATACAAGATATCTAGTAAAATGAAAAATACACCTAATCTATTTATTACAACCCAATAATAAATAAATTACATTTTTAAACAAAGCACAAATAAATTAATATACAACCCCATTGAATAAACAAAAAACAACCATTGCATACATCCAAACAACACAAGGCCAAAGGTTAGGTTATGCACCAATATGAACATTCATCATATCATCCAAATATAACAAAGAAACCCCACTAAAACCCACGAAATTTCAGCCAACATAAACTGAAATTTCAGGTTTTAAACATGTCCAAACAACATACATATCAACATACACATCTTTCAAGGTTTAATCACAAGCATGTGTAATATAACCTTGAAAGTTTGGGGATTCAATCATACAAGAATATTGCAGCCCATAAAAGGGTTGTAAAGTCCCATAAAAACGATTTTTAAAGGACAAGAACAAGCAAGCTATCCACATAACCGGCTCTAGATGCCATTGTTGGGGTTTGTTAGAACAAGATACATAGTTTAACCATTTAAACTTTGTAAAACGCAGCGGAATAATAGCTTTATAACCTTGTTTATAAGTTGAAAATTTCAAGTTCTATTTTGATTTTATAAGTTTTAAACAAACCCAAGAACAAGAGGATCTTTAATATGTGAATAATGCTAGCTATGATAAGACAAACAACACATTATGGACAGCCACAAAGAGGGCTGCCATAAACTACCTTTCAGCAACAAAAGTGACGAAAATGGAGGATGATATGGTCCAAGAAGAACGACTAAGGCACCAATGGAGGTCCTCTCAAGCTTGTATACCCCAAGCTTTATAGCAAACTCTTCTTGCTAGGGAGAATGACACCAAAACCACTCCAAAACTCTCTAAAAAACCTGCTGAAAACCGTGAGTTTTGAGAGAGAGATTTGAGCTTTCTTTTGTGTTTTTGCATGAATGAGTGAGATGAGAGATGTGGAGTGCAAGACTAGTAAATGTGTGTATTCTCAAGAAGGAAAAGAACCAATCAAAATAAAGGGGGGGGGGGGCAGCCGAAAATTTGATTTCAAAAGGGGTTTCCCCCTTTAAACCAAACACACACATATTTTAAACTAGTCTTGTAACTAGTTATACAATTAACCTTTTAATTGTATAAGTTATACACTCTCATTATTATTTGATGTTAACTAACTTACTTAAATAACACTTCAAATAATATTATTGAACAAAATATCTTAATAAGTTGTTCCTTCTCATATGCAACTTATTTAGAAAACCCATTTTCTAAATTGGTGTAAATATTTAATTGCATGATCATATCATCAATTAAATATTAATTGGTGTTTGCTAAGCTTGTTATTGGGTATAACCGGACTTGGATCATAACGTACTAACCGCATCAATCTTCTACGTGTCTTGGGCATATAGAATCCTACAATCATATTAAAAAGAATTTCAGGCTCTGAAACGAAAATCATGGGCATAATGGTCAGATTTGTTGATAATTGGGTTAAATTTATGATTTAAATGGAATTATTCGTTAAAAACGAGACTTAACCGGGTAATTTTTGGGTAAAATCTTAAAAATAGTAAAAGATACCTAAAATCCATAAAGATCATAATATTTCAGTAATTTACGAACATTGAGTCAATAAATAGGTGAAAATTTAGATAAAAACGTATTCGGACGCTCGGCTCCGGGTAATAACGGGTTTTGACGGGTAAATCATAAAAAGTGCAGTTTTAATCAAAAGAGTTCAAAAACATATTTTTGACAGCTTATGAAGCTTGTTATAAGTCCTTAAATAATACTTAAAGGTTAAATGGATGAAATCAGAAGGATTAAAACAAACTATTAAAATCTTTGGTTTTACCATAACCGGTAAATAAAAACATAAGTTTTAATTACCCCAAATTAAGTTCTGGAAAAAGTGGAATTTAACATGTTAAAAGAGCAAGAATAAACTCCGAGAAACTAATAAGGGTCATAAAAGTCAAGAAATCAAAGAAAACAAACTTTAGGGTAAAAACTGTAAATTTTGGAACTTGAGAGACTAAACTGTAAATTCTGCCAAATCCTTAGAAATTCGACCCTTTGACTAAAAATACATGGTAAACTTATTTCCACTATAATAAACTAATTAAAGTCATTAACACATGTTGTTTATGTTAAGAAACCCTAACTCTCCTAAAAAGGAAACTTTTTGAAGCAAAACCTTTACAAATCAAAGCTAGTTGGACTTTTAACCTTATAACACACCTAGTTACACCCAAAATGATCTTAGAACACATAGCTTATTAATTTAATCTTGATTCTAGTGTGGCAGGTGCTAGGATTGAATCATTTTCTATACACGAAGATCCATTGCTTGAAACCTAAGGTGAGTTCTAGTGTTCCCTTTTTACCACTGATTTGGGATAAAACATGCTTTGTTTGAACTGAAATTATTACTGTGCTATTGTTTCATGCTTATATGTTGTGGATAACATTTGAACCTTCTCTTAACTATATCATAATCATCAATTCTTGTGAGAACTGCTTGTCCTATATGGGTAGATCTACTTGGGGAATCCCTCACATACAGTGCCTTCTGTATAGGAAGGTGTCCCACTAAGATCCTGAGGGATCATTTGTGTCATGTAATAGTTTTTTATAAGATACTATGGTGAACCATCCTGCAGGTATGGTGCACTATTTGAGGCTCAGTTCTCCCTATGGGTTAACCGGTATAAACATAACTTTAGACGAGGCTAGCCGGGACTGAGTGTAGGGTTGATTGTAACCCCATAACAATGATACTAATGTTTTTAAAATCAACTTTTGGATTCTAAAGAGTCCTTTTGTTTTTATAATTTAAGCACTTGAATTCACCAACTTTTTAGTTCACACAAAATCTTTTTCAGCATGTTTCAGGTAACCCTTAATGGAAGCTTTATTGGAGATCTAGATTTGGATGACCTAGAACTATGACTACCCAAGGCATTACTTGTCTTGGAAACTTTTTTATCAATTTGATTTGTCATCAGTTGAATATTTGGATGTTATATAACGGATTTTTACTTTTGTATGTCGGGCTAGACTGTTATAGCCTGTCTTTGATACTAAAATGTAATGCCATGTGATTTCTCTCCTTGCGTGCTCTTGTGAGGTTTGTTTCCACTACCATGTTTGTTATCAGTCTATGACGTCCCACCCTCCTTGGGCCCTGGGTGTGACAGATTGGTATAAGAGCCAAATGTTGTAAAGAAGTAGGGAATACCTTAGTAGACCCTACGCTAAAACCCTGATACCTTAGGATTGTCCTTGGTTTGGGATGTGTTGGAGTAAGCGGGTTGCATAAATTGATGATTACACTTGATCAATGTAATCATGAATTTATCGAACGCGTAAATTCTAGCACGAAACCCTAAGGTGAGTTCAATACAATCAGTCTCATAATGAGGAGAGAGTTAGAGCACTTAACAGATCAAATAGGGAACCGGGGATTTGAGAGTTAGGATGCAAGCAACACAACTAAGTAAAGAGACAGAAGTTAAGACAATATATATAAGGTTTTCAAGGAGGATGTATATTAATCTCAAGTTCTCTTATAAGAGTTACAATGCATCAGAAATAAGTTAGAAGAGATTGAGATACTTTATACTACACCCTATAACTGGCCATACTTGGAAAGCCAGTTGGAACATTAAAAGACAACAAAATCAATGTAAAGTCAAAAGCCAGATTTCCTTTTGACTAGTGACCATGACATGCCATAACTCACATCCTAATATTATATAAAAAAGATAAAAGTACATAAAGTAGAAAGTTACAGGCAAAAACCTTAATGTACAGTTACAAAAGCATGCACCTTTTCACCAACTTATGCAAGTTAGTGAGTTATCAGAGCTTCAGTGGAAAGTTGGTCAGCCTTTGTAAACATGCATCAGAGAAAAGCATGTTCTTCTAAGTGTTCGGAAGAAATCAGTCTTCACTTCATTTGGCTTCGGAAGACTTTGTCTTTGAAGCATCAGAAGACTTCATCTTTGGCTTTGAAAGATTTGATCTTTGGCTTTGGAAAATATTATTCTTAGAATACTTTTTGTGTAGAGTATAAAAATTCCGCAGGAACTTAGCTTCGAAAGATTTTATACTTAACATAATTCTCATACAAAGTATAAAACTTCCATAGCAGTTCTACTTGGTACTTTGGTGCATGCATGCAGGAAGCCCTTTGGTTGCTAATCAGCCTCTATATAAACATTACAAATTCCGCCTAGGCTGATGCTACCAAAACTGAGAAGGTTGATCTTCAGTTGATTATCCTTATCAGATTATGGCCATTCCTTTCTTCATTAGTTGGTCAGGATCCTTCAGACTTTCAAAATATCTTCTCATATCAGGGAGATCATGCAGAGGTAGATCAAGTATGGCTTGCTAGAAGTAGACATCTTGACCACGTTGATCTCTGATGACATACCATCTGTCTAGATTAGCAACAAAGGTCCATGATAGGATGGGTCTTCTAGCTGCAAGAGGCTGTACTATGGTAGGATTTGGTTGATCAGCTTCTTGTTACACCTCCTCAGGATGTTCCGACTCATCCTAAGGTTTGGAGGTGGATACCTTTTTCATTTTGCTTACTTTCATTGAAACCATCCTTTTCTTCCTCTTTGGAGTGTTTAACTGAGAGGGCTGGCCTTGAGTACCATGTTGTTCTTTTGTACCTCTCTCAGTTGGGTCCTCTTCTCTCATAGGTTCAGAAGGAGAGAGAGTAGAACCCTGCTGTGGATCAGAAGATGAAGTTGGCTGTGAAGTAGCTGAAGATCTAGGTTGTGTTGTCTATTGTCACACCCCCGGGCCCAGGTAGGGTGGGACGTCACAGATTAGCAACAACATACATGGCAGTGGAAACAAACCGATATAGGAGCTCAAAGGGAGAGAACATCACATGGCATTTAAAGTTTTAAAAGACACCGGGCTGCAAACAGATCTAGCCCTAAATGTTTACATAGTTCAACAAAATAAAAATAGTCATTGGATCAAATTGTTCAAGTCATGATTTTGGTCACAAAAGCAAATGCCATGGTCTCGGGGTTGAGTCTAAGTCTTCCATAATAGCTAAGAGTCTTCACGGGTTACCTGAAACATGCTCAAAAGAAAATAGTGTCAACTAAAAAGTTGGTGAATTCAAGTGCTTAAAGTTTCAAAACAATAAAAGGAACTCTTAAAGTCCACAGTAAAGGTTTTAGGATCAAGTGTGAAAGATTATGAAAAATCTCATTTGATTTTAAAAGCATCATTTTTAGTATCAGTCATCGTGGGGTATCACAATCAACCCTGCACTTGGTCCCCGGTTGGCCTCTTCTAAACTTGTGTTTAACCGGATATTCCTGAAGGAAGGAACCAAGCCTCAAATTAGTGAACCATACCTACTAGGATGGTTCACCATAGTTTCTTAATCAAAACTTGTTATATTACACATACGATCACTCAGGATCTCAGTGGGGTACCTCCCTGTAGCGGGAGCCACTGTGTGTGGGGGATTCCCCAAATATATAGCAAGCGGTTCACAAAAGAATTAATGATCATGATATAAGTGTCAGCAGGTATCCAAAAGTCCCACATACAAGCATCAAGTAAAGAACAATCATAGTTCATAAAACAAAAGAGCATGTTTCATCCCAAAAACAGTAAGTAAAAAGGGATCACTAGAACTAACCTTAGATATTAAGCAAAGAAATCCTTCATGTGCCGGGAATATCTCAAGTCTAGCACCCTAACATGAATATATTAAGTGATTAGATACTGCTCTAAACCTATTTAAGGTGCAACAAGAGTGTCTAAGTCTTAGTTGGTCGGATTCGGCTTTGATTCGATTAGGGTTTGTATAAAAAGTTTCCTTTTATGGAAAGTCAAGGTTTCTCATACAATCAAGGGTTTCTACAGTACTAAGTCAACAATATATGGTAAATATGCTATTCAAGTGACTAAAGTGCTTATTGGATTCGATTATGAAGTTTAACAAAATTTTACAGTTTAGCCCCTGAAGTTTCAAAATTGACAGTTTCTACCCTTAAGTTTGGTTTCTTGTATTAGATGACCTTTATAACCAAAAATCAGGTTCAAGACCTTAATCTAACATAATTTTAAGGACATATACCCAAATTTTCAGTTTATGGACTCGGTGTATAAATTACGCGTTTAATGTTGCCGGTTACGGTGAAACCGAAGGGTTTAAGATGGTTACCTATGAGTTTTCATGTTTTTGAGTCTAGGCACAGTAGCTAACTTTTTAAAGTCCTTTTTGTAAGTTTCCAACCTTCTAAATCACAAAATTCGCCTCTAGTAGTGGAAAGACTCGTTTTTACGTTTAAACCGTTAAAACGCGTTTTTAACCGGGTTTGACCATTTTAAAAGCTTGTTTGACCAACCTTTATACTTTTGAAGTTATTTTATCATTTAACCTACTGAAATAACATGATTTTTATAATTTCTAACTTTATACTCATTTTTCTTAGATTTTCCTCAAAAACGTCTCTCGGTTAGCACCCGTCTTCACTTAAAAATCCATTTAAATTACCTTTTGACCACTAAAAATTCCCATTGACTCCAGAACACTTTATTAATCCTTAATGAACCTGTAATTATCTTTAAAAAGTTTATAGCCCAAGTTTTCTTGTTTTTAAATAATTTTAACATGTTTTCGGGTCCCGAAAGTAACCAAAATGGGTCTAAACACAACATGTCCTTTGTTCCAGAGATTAAAAAATATTGACACTCTTAATATTCATCAAAACCTACTGAAATAACAGTCCCAAATCGTGGCCTAGTTATTCTACACATCCATAGACTTTAACATATATAGAAAGTGTCATAATCGACCATTACACATGTGTAAATCATTTTAACTTGAGTTTAACCATTACCAAAACTTTATCTAACTTAAAAATCAGATTATTGGGGTGTTTAAAAGTCATTTTGAGCAGGTTATGAACCTTGTTTGAGAGGGTTTTCAAACTAGTGTTTAAAGAGGTTGCTACTTGTAGAAAGAGGGGTTTTTCATGGTGTTCTTGTGCTAATACTTTCCATTCATGGTGTACAACCATTTGTAACATTCAAAACAGATTAGTAGGAGTTTAATGAGCCATTATAAAGCAAGTTATAAGGTTACTTCTCAAAGGTTACAAGGTACACAAGTTGGATGGTGCAAAACACCAAAATAGGGTTTTTAAGGGGTAAATCGGGTTCTACCCCTTAGAATGACTATTATATCATGTGATATACCTTCAAGAACATTGGGAACTCCTAAAGAACAAGGTTATGGTGAGAATTTTCTGCTACAACAAGAAAAAGTAAGGTTTTTAGGTGAAAAATGAAGAAAACATGAGAAACGACCAAAACCGAGCATATGGAGCTTACACTTGATGTATCTCACGGTTTGAAAGGTGTGGATGGTCGTGAATGGAGGGAATCTCCTTGGAATTTACTGTAGAACCTCGAACAAAAGCTGGAACCAC
The DNA here is from genome assembly GCA_024085815.1 of Flaveria linearis. NCBI lineage: Eukaryota > Viridiplantae > Streptophyta > Magnoliopsida > Asterales > Asteraceae > Flaveria > Flaveria linearis. Next base: position 38,795,662 of record CM044009.1, on the reverse strand, counting down.
AGGTCTTGCACGTTTCAAGCTTCAAAACTTCACCAAATGGTCACCCTACTTGCGGTTGAAGCTTGGCCGATAGGTGAATGCTTGTTGGTTGCGATTTTGAGGATGAAATGGAGCTTGGAAATGAGAGAATTGTGTGTGTTTCTTCAGCTGATTTTGAGAGAGAGAGAGAGAGGAGAGGAGTAGGATGGGAGTGTCTTGCAAGAATGAGGAATGCATGTAAGGGGAATGGTGAATTAGGAAAAGTGGAGTGTAGTGGTGGACAAGGGAGTCCATTGGTGGACATGGGGCAGCCGATTTTGGCATTTTATGGGGGTTTTTCTTTTTAGTTTTTAATTAAAAATAGTATTAGGTGGTATTTGTTTTGTAGTATTATGTAGAATATAAGATGGTAATATTTAGTTAGTTGGTAATTGTTGTGCATATTCTAGTCGTGGGTTTTAGTGTGTGCATGCACTCATTCTTAATTGTTCCACTAATACTTTGAAATTCCTACTTAGTGTGACTAATTAATATTCCCGGGCACTAATTTTCTAAAAGACAAGACTTAAAATAACTAAATTCACAAAAATCACATAGAATCATAAAAATGGATCAAATAACAAATAGTGATTCTAATATTATTGATATAATTAAATTGTTTCTATAATTAGTGCTCATAAGATGGGAAATGATGCAATTAAATTAGGGTTTAGAATAATGACCTTGGGACCGGTTGTCACATTCTCCCACCGTTTAGGAAATTTCGTCCCGAAAGTTTAGCTTCGATTAGAATCTGTACGGGTGGGTTTAAAGAGATGCGGGTAGTTCTTCCTCATCTCGTCTTCACGTTCCCAAGTGAATTCCAGCCCTTGTCTCGAGTTCCATCTAACCTTGACCTTGGGTATACGGCTTCGCCTGAGTTGCTTAACCAAGCGGTCCGTGATCTCTACGGGTTCTTCCACGAAGTTCAGCTTGTCATTGATTCTTGTCTCTTTCAATGGTAGCTCCAAGGTCTTGTCTACCAGGCACTTTTTCAAGTTTGACACATGAAAGGTGTCGTGTATATAACTCAACTTCTGAGGTAGTTTCAACTTGTAAGCCACAGGACCAATTCTCGCAAGTATTTCGAATGGTCCAATGTATCTCGGGCTTAACTTTCCCCTTTTTCCGAACCTTACGGTTCCCTTCCATGGTGCTACCTTCAACATTAGTCTATCACCTATTTGAAACTCTAATGGTTTTCGTCTTCTGTTAGCGTACTTCTTTTGACGGTCCCTTGCTGCCCGTAGACGCTCATTTATTTTGAAAATCTTATTGGTGGTTTCCAATACGATGTCAGGTCCCAGCACTTGGCTATCGCCAATTTCATTCCAACTCAAGGGTGACTGACATTTCCTACCATAGAGAGCCTCATACGGAGCTGCATTGATACTTGCATGGTAACTGTTATTATAGGAGAACTCCACCAATGGAAGATGGTTATCCCAGTTCCCACCAAAGTCAATCACGTAAGCTCTCAGCATATCTTCTAAAGTTTGAATAGTCCTTTCGCTTTGACCGTCAGTTTGCGGGTGGTAAGCCGTGCTTAAGTCCAGACGGGTTCCTATAGCTCGTTGGAGTGATTTCCAGAAACACGAAGTGAAACGACTATCACGGTCGGAGATTATTGATAGTGGCACACCATTCCTAGCCACTATTTAATTGATTTACAGTTGAGCCAGTCTTGACATGTCATAGTCTTCCCAAATTGGTAAGAAGTGAGCTGATTTGGTTAGTCTATCCACTATTACCCAAATAGCATGATGACCTCTAGACGTTCTGGGTAACTTAGTAACAAAATCCATCGTGACGTTATCCCATTTCCATTCTAGGATTTCTGGCTGCTGCAACGTCCCTGATGGTTTTTGGTTTTCAACTTTTACCATGGCACACGTTAGACATTTTCCGACGTAAACAGCGATTGATTTCTTGATTCCTGGCCACCAGAAAAGTGCCTTCAAATCCTGGTGCATTTTATCACTTCTAGGGTGAACTGAATACCTAGATTTGTGAGCTTCGTTGAGAATTACCTCTCGAATTCCCCCATGCTTTGGCACCCAAGTTCTCCCTTCGCACTTATATGTACCATCATTTCCTGTTTCAAATCGCTTTTCCATTCCAGTTATTCCATCTCCCGCTAAATTTTCCTCCTTTAACGCTTCGCTTTGAGCTTCTTTCAACCTTGCAATTAGGTCAGTGTACACACTTATCCTTAAGGCTCGTACACGAAGAGGTTTTTCTCTCTCGTTTATGCTCGAAGCATCTGCCACCACATTGGCCTTACCAGGATGATAACGGATTTCATACTCGTAGTCGTTTAACAACTCAACCCATCTTCTCTGATGCATGTTTAGCATCTTCTGGTCGAGAATGTGTTGCAAACTTCGATGGTCAGTGTAAATGACGCACTTCGTGCCATGGAGATAGTGCCTCCACATTTTGAGAGCAAACACCACGGCACCTAATTCCAGATCATGCATAGTATAGTTTTTCTCGTGATCGTTTAGCAGTCTAGATGCATAGGCAATGACCTTGTTGCGTTGCATTAGCACACATCCTAACCCCTGACGCGAGGCGTCACAATAGACTACGAAGTCTTCGACTCCTTCTGGGAGGGCCAGAACAGGTGCACTGCATAACTTTTCCTTAAGCGTCTCAAAGGCTTCATCTTGCTCTGGTTCCCACACAAAGGTTTTGTTCTTCTTAGTCAGTGCGGTCAATGGTTGCAAAATGCACGAGAAGTCCTTTATGAATCATCGGTAGTATCCGGCCAATCCTAGGAATTGCCTAATCTCAGTGGGAGTTTCAGGAATCTTCCAATTCTTTATGGCTTCAATCTTGGAAGGGTCAACTTGAATCCCATTCTTATTCACTACATGCCCTAGAAATTGGATCTCTCGCATCCAAAATTCACATTTAGAAAATATGGCATATAGTTGCTCATTCTTGAGTAACTTAAGAATTAGTCTGAGCGCTTCTCGTGCTCTTCCTTATTACTGGAGTAGATCAGAATGTCGTCGATGAACACAATCACAAACTTGTCGAGATATGGGCGGCATACATGGTTCATGAGATCCATGAATGCTGCTGGTGCATTAGTCAGTCCGAAGGGCATGACTAAGTACTTATAGTGTCCATACCTAGTTCGGAAAGCCGTCTTGGGTATGTCTTCCTCTCTTATCTTCAGTTAGTGGTAACCGGATCTTAAATCTATCATGGAAAAGTAGCTTGCTCCTTGAAGTTGATCGAATAGGTCGTCTATCCTCGGAAGAGGGTAACGGTTCTTTATGGTCAGCTTATTTAGCTCTCGGTAGTCAATGCACATGCGTAAGGTTCCGTCCTTCTTTTTCACAAATAGCACTGGGGCACCCCATGGAGAGACACTCGGACGTATGAATCCTTTGTCCAATAGTTCTTGAATTTGTATCATCAGTTCCTTTATTTTGGGAGGGGTGAGTCGATACGGCGCCTTGGCTACTGGTGCAGCGCCAGGCAGCAAATCTATTTGGAACTCTACTTGTCGACTCGGGGGAAGTCCCGGTAGGTCTTCCGGAAACGCTTTAGTGTATTCAGAAACCACTGGGATATCTGAAATCTTCTTCTCCTCTTTGATCTTCATCACGTAGACTATGAAAGCTGAGCATTCCTTCTGTAAGCTCTTGGTAGCTTTTAAATGGGATATCATGGGGCATAAGGTGTTACTTCTTTCTCCTTGCACCACTAACACTTCTTTGTCGTTCAACGGTATCTTGAGTAGGCGTTCATCACAAACAATTTTGACTCTGTTCTTAGCTAGCCAGTCCATGCCAACAACCACATCGAGTCCTCCTAACTTAATGGGCATCAGATCTATTTTAAATGTATTTCCATTTAGATTCATTGAACAATCCTTGACGATTTCGTTAGTTTCTAAAATGTTGCCATCAGCTAATTCGACGGTAAACGTATTGGCTAAGGTACACGTAGCTAGGTCAATCAAGGATCTAAAAGCACTAGAGATAAAACTAGCAGTCGCTCCAGTATCAAACAAAACAGTAGCAGGATGATTGTTTACAAGAAACGTACAATTAACAACATCAGGTTCCTTTCGGGCTCCAGCTGAGTCCATCACAAAAGCTCTTCCCTTAGGCTTATTAGGCTTGGCATCATTATCTCTACCCAGCTTAGGACACTTGCTCCACATATGTCCTGGATCCCCGCATTTCATAGCATTGCTTCCTTGGTATGTAAGTACAATCCTTGATCAGGTGCCTAGTCCTTTTGCACCTAAAGCAGGGCATTGGGTTGCATTCCCCTTGATGGTGTAGCTTGCACTTGTTGCAAAACGAGCTTGTTCCCGTATACAGCCTCCGGGTCTTGCTTCTCTGATCATCACGTCTCGCACCTTTGAAACTTTTCCTTCCTGACCCGCTACTACTTCCAACTGCTTTCTTTGCTTCAAACCACCTTCTTTTCTCTCTAACAAACGTTTTCTTCTCATCACTCCTAATTTGCTCAGTCCATCCAGCCTTAACTAGGTCATTGGTCAAATTGCTGGTGAGGTCAACTGCGGATTGTAGAGTCAAGGGCTTGGAGGATCGGACCATTCCTATAACTCTGGGATGTAGCCCCCAGATGAATCGTGCTACGCCTTTGGATTCGGGTGTCACCGGGTGTGGCACCAGCCAGGATAGGGCTAAGAAACGATTGATGTACTCCGTGTAACTAGGACCTTTCATCTCCAGGCTCAGGAACTTCAATTCTAGCTTCTCAAGTAAATTTACGGGGCAATACTTGTTGGTTATCAGTTCTCTGAATTCGGTCCAGCTCATTTGCATTGCAGTATTCCTTCCCCGAGCTTGTGTGATCGTCTTCCACCACTCCAATGCCGATCCTTTCAGTGATTGAGAAGCAAATCTCACCATGTGGTCCAGTTTGCATTCGCTGATGTCTAGTACAGCCTCTATCTCGTCAATCTATCTGTAAGTCTCTATAGCACCCTCAGTGCCATAGAAGTCCTTAGGTTTGCATGCCATAAAGGTCTTATAGGAGCATCCATTCCTTAACGCCTCAGATTCCTCATTGTTTTCAGTCCCATTACTACCTCCGGCGTCGTTCCGGTCAGCATTGATCTGAGCGATGATGGTTGGTATCGCGTGAGAAATTTACTGTGCTACGAGATTTGCTATCCTCTCGTCATTCCCTGGGTTAGCATTCCCCCCGATGGGAGTCTCTGGAGGAGTAGGAGGTTGATTTCTGGTTCGCCCTGTTCCTTCATGACGACCTCGATAGGCTCCTTGTCTCCCGATACGTGTTCCTCTTCTGGTAGGCATTCTGATAGTATCACAGATAAAGTCGTTTTAACGTCTCATAATTTGTTTCAAACAATCTATGCATCATTTCCCTACAAGGCTTCCTCTATATGAGGAGAGAATATGGTGTATAATTATACACAACCTTCCAATTTCCCACAGATTACTAATTTAAACATTTTAAACAGTCATCAAGAATGGCATGGCCCAACACCATGAAATACACAACACATGACAGATAATCATAAATGTTTCAATAGCATTGTATCGTAGAAATCAGTTCAAAATAAGACAAAGTCAATAGTATTAGAGTTTAGCTCTTACAAAGTGGAAGGTGCCATCACCCCCATGAATAATAATAATAATAATAATAATAATAATAATAATAATAATAATAATAATAATAATAATAATAATAATAATAATAATAATAATGTCAGATAATGATAAGATTGTTTCCTTCAACTGTTCAAAGATAGATATCCTTCCTCATTCCACATGTCACCTTCACATCCATTTTTTCTTTAGCCATCCCATCCATCCAGAGCTCTTCTTCCTCTGCTCCTGCTCCAACCTCTACACCCCGTGTGACGCCATCATAGCTTGGAATTGAGCAGACTGGGAGGTCCGGGTAGCATGTTGAAGAGTCAGCTCGTGGCGACGGACGGTCCTCAAAAGCTCCTCCAGTGCTGCATCAGTGGGTCCTATGTCACTTGCCCGACGGCTGGATTGGGAGTATCTATCCCTTGCCAGTATGCTAGGGCCGTCGTACATGCTGTGCCTCGGAGGCATCCAGGGCTCCTCCTGAGGGTGGCGTCGGTGTGGCTCGAACGGCGGTGGTGCGGGTATAGGAGTCCTAACCGGTGGTGGAGGAGGAGGTGGCATCCAAAATGAGACCGAAGGCCCAGGTCTAGCACTCTTACGTGGACGAGTGATGGTGCATGCTCCCCTATTCCTAATAGGCGGGATAGGTGAGTGGGATGGAGCGGCAACATGCGGCGAGTGGGAGCGCGTCCGGCTCCTGGAAGGTGTCGTCGAAGAAGAGTCCTCGGAAGCTTCAGTGTCCTCTGACGTGACGGATATCCATCCTGGGTGTCCACACCTCCTAAGGTATTCCTCATACTCAGTGCGCGGTTTTGCCTTCTTGTGTCCCCCGATGGTGCACTGCTCTCAGTAGGGTAAGCAGGTGCCTTTCCCTTGTCAGCCATAGTTTGTTTCCTGTAAAAAGACATCATGAGTAATTTGGTTTCTCATAGCTCATGATAGTCTTACTAATAATAATATACTCATAGTACTAGTGATGGCATTAGTATCAGGAATCTCTACGTATTCCTCATCAATGATATTAGAATCAATTGTTTCTCAAAATAGTGTCAGGCAAAACAGTTCATCTTAAAAAAAATCCATTTCAAATATCCAGTCAAAATAAGTTTCAAAGTTAATCAGTTTAAACAGAAAAGTCCAAACATAACTTAGAGGTTTGTGATGGAAATTACGCTTCCGGTAAATACATGATTACTTGATCAAGTGTTATCATCAATTTACCCAACCTGATCATTCCAACACTTTTCGCACAAGGACAGTCCTAGGGTATCAGGGTTGTAGCCTAGGATCTACTATGGTATTCCCGACTTCTCTACAACCTTTGGCTCTAATACCAATCTGTCACACCCCCGGGCCCAGGTAGGGTGAGACGTCACAGATTAGCAACAACATACATGGCAGCGGAAACAAACCAATATAGGAGCTCAAAGGGAGAGAACATCACATGGTATTTAAAGTTTTAAAAGACACCGGGCTGGAAACAGATCCAGCCCCAAATATTTACATAGTTCAACAAAATAAAAATAGTCAATGGATCAAATTTTCAAGTCATGATTTTGGTCACACAAGCAAATGCCATGGTCTCGGGGTTGAGTCTAAGTCTTCCATAATAGCTAAGAGTCTTCATGGGTTACCTGAAACATGCTCAAAAGAAAATAGTGTCAACTAAAAAGTTGGTGAATTCATGTGCTTAAAGTTTCAAAACAATAAAAGGAACTCTTAAAGTCCACAGTAAAGGTTTTAGAATCAAGTGTGAAAGCTTATGAAAAATCTCATTTGATTTTAAAAACATCATTTTTAGTATCAGTCATCATGGGGTATCACAATCAACCCTGCACTTGGTCCCCGGTTGGCCTCTTCTAAACTTGTGTTTAACCGGATATTCCCGAAGGAAGGAACCAAGCCTCAAATCAATGAACCATACCTGCTAGAATGATTCACCATAGTTTCTTAATCAAAACTTGTTACCTGCCACATACGATCACACAGGATCTCAGTGGGGTACCTCCCTGTAGCGGGAGCCACTGTGTGTGGGGGATTCCCCAAACAGATCTATCCATATAAAGCAAGCGGTTCACAAAAAAATTAATGATCATGATATAAGTCAGCAGGTATCCAAAAGTCTCATATACAAGCATCAAGTAAAGCACAATCATAGTTCATAAAACAAAAGAGCATGTTTCATCCCAAAAGCAGTAAGTAAAAAGGGATCACTAGAACTCACCTTAGATATTAAGCAAAGAAATCCTTTGTGTGCCGGGAATATCTCAAGTCTATCACCCTAACATGAATATATTAAGTGATTAGCTACTTCTCTAAACCTATTTAAGGTGCAACAAGAGTGTCTAAGTCTTAGTTGGTCGGATTCGGCTTTGATTCGATTATGGTTTGTATAAAAAGTTTCCTTTTATGGAAAGTCAAGGTTTCTCATACAATCAAGGGTTTCTACATTACTAAGTCAAGAATATATGGTAAATATGCTATTCAAGTGAATAAAGTGCTTATTGGAGTCGATTATGAAGTTTAACAAAATTTTACAGTTTAGCCCCTGAAGTTTCAAAATTGACAGTTTCTACCCTTAAGTTTGGTTTCTTGTATTAGATGACCTTCATAACCAAAAATCAGGTTCAAGACCTTAATCTAACTTATTTTTAAGGACATATACCCAAATTTTCAGTTTATGGACTCGGTGTATAATTTACGCTTTTAACATTGCCGGTTACGGTAAAACCGAAGGGTTTAAGATGGTTACCTATGAGTTTTCATGTTATTGAGTTTAGGTCCAGTAGATAAATTTTTAAAGTCCTTTTTATAAGTTTCCAACCTTTTAAATCACAAAATTTGCCTCTAGTAGCGGAAAGACTCGTTTTTACGTTTAAACCGTTAAAACGCGTTTTTAACCGGGTTTGACCATTTTAAAAGCTTGTTTGACCAATCTTTCTACTTTTGAAGTTATTTTATCATTTAACCTACTGAAATAACATGATTTTTATAATTTCTAACTTTATACTCATTTTTCTTAGATTTTCCTAAAAAATGTCTCTCGGTTAGCACCCGTCTTCACTTAAAAATCCATTTAAATTACCTTTCGACCACTAAAAATTCCCATTGACTCCAGAACACTTTATTAATCCTTAATGAACCTGTAATTCTCTTTAAAAAAGTTTATAGCCCAATTTTTTTTGTTTTCATAATTTTAACATGTTTTCGGGTCCCGAAAGTGACCAAAATGGGTCTAAACACAACTTGTCCTTTGTTCCAGAGATTAAACAATATTAACACTCTTAATATTCATTAAAACATACTGAAATAACAGTCCCAAATCGTGGCCTAGTTGTTCTACACATCCATAGACTTTAACATATATAGAAAGTGTCATAATCGACCATTACACATGTGTAAATCATTGTAACTTGAGTTTAACCATTACCAAAACTTTATCTAACTTAAAAATCAGATTATTGGGGTGTTTAAAAGTCAATTTTGAGCAGGTTATGAACCTTGTTTGAGAGGGTTTTCAAACTAGTGTTTAAAGAGGTTGCTACTTGTAGAAAGAGGGGTTTTTCATGGTGTTCTTGTGCTAATACTTTCCATTCATGGTGTACAACCATTTGTAACATTCAAAACAGATTATTAGGAGTTTAATGATCCATTAGAAAGCAGGTTACAAGGTTAGCTCTCAAAGGTTACAAGGTACACAAGTTGGATGGTGCAAAACACCAAAAATAGGGTTTTCAAGGGGTAAATCGGGCTCTACCCCTTAGAATGACTACTATTTCATGTGATATACCTTCAATGTAATGCCCGGAAATTGAATTTTTGGTAGGTTATGTGACTGAGTCTCAGTCGCATGGAATTGATGCGACTGGAGGTTCGATCGCATGTTATTCGGCCGATTGAAGCTCAACTGTACGATTAGAGTTCAATCGCCCGACTGAAGGTTCAACCGCATGAAGCTCATGCGACTGGGGTCCAGTCGCATGGTGTTCATGCGACTAAAGGTCCAGTCGCCCCTGGACTTCGGGCGACTGGGCTGTACCTATAAAAGAGGAGCAACTCTTTCTTATTTCCTCAACACTCACACTTATCAGTCGGGAAAGAGCAGAAGAGCGTCAGAGCAGAGGAGAAAAGGAGAGAACAGGGTGATTCAGGCTCGGATTTTGTCAAGAAGCTAGTCAAGTCCAAGCTCTTCAACTCCAACCTGATAATGTGAGTTCTAGGACCCCTCATTTACTTGTTTTCATACGATTTTGGGGCTGGAACACATCTAAACCCTAGTTTTGTAAAAGTGTATAGTTGACCCATTTGGGTGAAATCTTGAGTAACGTGTTTATGGTACGAGTTAGGACTTGCATTAGCTTGTATGATGTCCTAGTATGAATCCCTGAGGTTTAGGAAGGCTAATTTGGGCTGGAAATGAGTTTGGAAGGGTTTTAGACCCGTAAGTCGCGTCTGCAGTTCGTGATGAACTCTAGTCGCTGCCCGGTTAGGGTTATGCGACTGGAGGGCCAGTCGTACGACTGAGGAATGATTGATGTCCAATCGTATGATTGAGGCTCAGTCGGACGACTGGGGCTCAATCGCACAACAGACCATGCGATTGAGGGTTCAGTCGCATAGATCCATTCACATAGTAGTACAGACGCACGACTGAGGGTTCAGTCGCATAGACCCATTCGCATAGTGGTACAGACGCATGACTGAGGGTTCAGTCGCATAGATGCCCATTCGCATGACTCAGTCGCACGGAGGCCATGCGACTGGGGTCAATCAATTGAGATTGGCGGGACCTTTGTGGCGTGCCCCGGATGATCGGGTCGGCCTTGTACATAGTACCCATAGCCCTTTAAAGGGAATACAGTTGACCCTTCGGGGGATACCCATAGCCCTTTCGAGGGAATACAGTTGACCCTTCGGGGGATACATATAGCCCTTTCGAGGGAAAACAGTTGACCCTTCGGGGGATACACATAGCCCTTTTGAGGGAACACAGTTGACCCTTCGGGGTATATAGATGGCCCGTCATCCGTTTCCCATCGCGCACAGAGTTGGGGTATCGCTCACTAGTCCATATAGAAAGTGAAATATAAAGACAAAGTTTACAGACAAGGCGTATAGTACAGAGAAGAAACATTATTTGTTCACACAGTTGATGCGTGCTCGCATATACAGTACAGTATAGTATTTTACAGAAAAGAGTATTTTTATATACCACATATAAAAAAAACTAGAACTCACTCAGCAACGCTGACTTTTTATGTGTTTCCAGTTGGCAGGTAGGGTTGCTGAGGATGGCACGAGGTGGCTACTCAGTTCTTTTGGGATGGCATTCACCTTTTGATTATGCTGCCACATCATGTGTTGTGGGCCCGTAATGCACGCAACACATCATGTTACATGCAAGTGCGAGATTTCTTGAGGATCCTGATAAACAGGATTATTTAAGAAATCTCCTCTATAATGTAACATATATTTTTGAACTTAATATCTTCTACTAGAGGTCACTGTTTAGGACCATTTTGTACACAGAGAAGATGGAATCTTTTGTAATAGTGCTTTTGTAATGTAATGCAACATTAAATGATTTTGTAACTGATGTACGTTGTATTAATTGGCAAAAGTACTTATAGTAAAAGAAAAGTTTATCTTGAATGTTTTCGCTGCATTGTTTTATTTAAATATATGCGATGAAAGACCAACTGTGAGGTTCCCGGGATCGGGGCCTTACAAGTTGGTATCAGAGCCAAAGTTTAAGTGAAATGGGTAAATTTTCAAAATAAACCTAAACTTCAACTGAAAATTGGACAGAAAAAGGGAAGAATGCCATCTGAGTAGCTGCGTGCCATCAGGTATTTTCTTAAAGTAATCATGAATACGTGCGCATGATATGTGTTTATGTGTACTGTTAGACTTAGATACTAATGTAGTCAGGACAAGTAATGCTCGGGGTGCGAAGAGTAAAGTAAGTGGCTAATCACAACTGGCCACTGTAATTAGGGACTTACTATACTTAACATAAACTGAGCTATTTCCTTGAATGACCGTGTTGGTGTTTGAATCTTTCAGTGTGATAGAAGATGGTCGGTGGTAGATCATCTAAAGCTTCACGTGGTGGTGGACGTGGTGCTGAACCGCGTGCCATAAGAGGAAGACCTAGGGTAGAGAAGGTAGTGCATGAGGAAAACGAGACCCCTCATCAGGAGGATGCAGACGAAAGCGCCAACTTGAGAGCCTCGGTAAAAGAGGCAGTGGTGGAAGAGGTGCACCAGGTCATGCAGACAATCTTACCGTCTGTAGTGACCGAAATGATTAAAGCTGTCAGAGAAGGTGATAGAAGAGAAAGGAATAGGTCCTCAAGAAGGCAGCAATGAACGGAGCCGGAAACGGTTCTATCTGATGATGAAGAGGAAGAGGAGGAAGAGCATGTACGGGAGACAGCCCGGGGTTGTAACTACGGGGCATTTATGAGGTGCAAGCCCCCGACTTTTGATGGGTCTGGTACTACTGCTGATGCTCACCAATGGGTGAGAGAAATGGAGGCTGTCCTCGATATTAGTGATTGCCAGGAGGACAAGAAGGTGAAGTTTGCTACCCACTCTTTCACAGGGTCGGCTTTGTGCTGGTGGGACAATATAGTCCAAGCCGAGGGTAGCAGGGCCATAGGGAGGATGAAGTGGGCTGAGTTAAAAAGGATGGTGATCGAGGAGTTCAGTCCTCGTCGGGAAATGGACAAAGTAGAGAGAGAGTTCCTGCAGTTGGAGGCGGGGACGATGACCCACCAATAATACACCACCAAGTTTAACGACATGGCGCGGTTGGTGCCAGAGCAGGTGACGCCGGTGTCTCGAAAGATCAACCGGTATATTCAGGGGCTGCCAGCTGAAATTCATTGGCATTTGATTTCTGCCCGACCGAGCACTTTCAGGTCGGCAGTGGATTTGGCGGGAAGGTTATACGATGAACGGGCTGCGTTGGTAAAGGCTGAGGGTAGTAAGAAGGAAGGTGGAGAGAGAAACTGGCGGGGAAAGAGGTTTGGTCGAGGTGATACTTCGACGAGTAATAAGAAGACGCGGGTGGATGACAACCGGGTGGTCGCGTCTGGTTCAGGAGGAAAGAAGTGTGGTAAATGCGGGAGAGAACACGGTGGGGAATGCAGATTGGGGATGAACGTATGTTTCAGGTATGGTCAACCTGGCCACATCGCCAGAGACTGTAAGAAGCCGAGGGCTGAGGCTTCAGGGGTAAAGAAGACGGGAAGTGAAGGTCCGAGAGCAAGCGCCAAGGCATTCACAATGACGCAGGAAGAGGCTAGGACGGACCCCGATGTCGTGTCCGGTACGTTTCTGGTGAACCAAACTCTAGCCTCTGTATTATTTGATTCGGGTGCCAGTAGGAGTTTTATTTCTGCTGTTTTCTGTGCCAAATTGCCTGTTAGTAGTAGACGTGTGGATATACCGTTTGATGTAGAGACTGCTATAGGTAAAACTACCAGGATTTCCGAGGTAATAGAGGGTTGTGATGTGGAATTAGAGGGCCACAAATTTCCGGTTAGACCGTTTGCGATGACGTTGGGTGGTTTCGATTTGGTGCTCGGAATGGATTGGTTGGCGGATTTTAAGGCGAACATTGTGTGTCGCAAGAATATGATCAGTTTGACAGCGTCCGACGGTAGTTCAGTGACAGTTTATGGGGATCGGGTTACTACGATTCCGAAGGTGATCTCGATGGAAGTGGCGGGGAAATGTATGAGGCGTGGATGTAGCGCCTTCTTATGTTATGTAAAAGATGTAGAAACGCCAACACCACGACTGTTTGATGTTCCGGTTGTGCGTGAGTTCCCAGACGTGTTCCCGGAAGACTTATCGGGATTGCCACCTAACAGAGAGATCGAGTTCCAGATAGATCTGATACCAGGCGCCCAACCTGTTGCCAAAGCACCATATCGATTGGCCCCGACATAGATGAAAGAGTTGATGGAGCAGTTACAAGAGCTGCTGGATAAGGGGTTTATTCGACCGAGTATCTCACCTTGTGGTGCTCCGGTCCTGTTCGTAAAGAAGAAGGACGGAAGTATGAGGATGTGCATCGACTACCGCGAGCTGAATAAGTTGACGGTAAAGAACAGATACCCCTTGCCGAGGATCGACGACTTGTTTGATCAGCTTCAGGGTGCTAGTTGGTTTTCACGAATAGATCTTCGATCAGGCTACCATCAACTGAAGGTGAAGGAGCAGGATATCCCTAAGACAGCTTTTCGTACGCGCTACGGTCACTATGAGTTCCTCGTCATGTCTTTTGGTTTGACCAATGCGCCAGCTGCTTTTATGGATCTGATGAACAGGGTGTGCCGGCCGATGTTGGATAAATCAGTGATTGTATTCATCGATGATATCTTGATTTATTCGAAGAGTGAGACTGAGCATGCCGGTCACGTTCGCGAAGTTCTGGAGACGTTGAGATGAGAGAAATTGTACGCCAAGTTCTCCAAGTGCGCATTTTGGTTGCGTGGAGTTCAATTTCTGGGTCACGTGGTTAATCCGGAGGGAATTATGGTCGATCCGGCCAAAGTAGAAGCAGTAATGCAGTGGAAGTCTCCAAAGACGCCGTCTGAAATCCGAAGTTTCTTAGGTTTGGCGGGTTATTACCAAAGATTCATTCAAGACTTCTCCAAGATTGCTTCTCCACTGACCAAGTTGACCCGGAAAGATGTAAAGTTTGTATGGGATCAAGCTCAGGAAAAGGCGTTTGAAGAACTGAAGACGAGCTTGACCCAAGCTCCTGTTCTGTCATTACCCGAGGGAAGTGAAGATCTGGTGGTTTACTCTGATGCTTCTTATTCGGGATTGGGATGCATGTTGATGCAGAGGGGAAAGGTTATAGCCTATGCATCCCGGCAGTTGAAAGTTCATGAGGTTAATTACCCTACTCATGACTTGGAGTTAGCAGCTGTGGTCTTTGCATTGAAGATTTGGAGGCACTACCTCTACGGAACAAAGTGCACCATCTTTACCGACCACAAAAGCTTGAAGTACTTCTTCGAGCAAAAAGATCTGAATATGAGGCAACGGCGATGGTTGGAGCTTATAAGGGATTATGATGGTGAGATCCATTACCATCCGGGCAAAGCCAACGTGGTGGCGGATGCCCTTAGCCGAAAAGAGAGGCCCGAGCCAATTCGGGTGAAGGCGTACCAGCTAATCATGACCTCCGACGTGATGAAACAGGTCAAAGTGTTCCAAGATGAGGCTTTGAAAGACGAACATCTTAACTCTGAACGAATGAGAGGTCTGGTCGCGGAGTTGGGGGAGAACGCAACGGGTGTTAGAACCCGGTTTGGGCATATGTGGATTCCTCGTCTTGGGGATCTGCGAATGAGGATTATGGATGAAGCTCATAAGTCTCGATACTCCATTCATCCCGGTGCCACCAAGATGTACCAAGACATGAAGAAAGATTATTGGTGGCCTGGTATGAAACGTGATGTGGTGGAGTATGTGAGTAAGTGCCTTACTTGTCTGCAAGTGAAGGCAGAGCACCAGAAGCCGTATGGAAAGATTCAACCCTTGGATATCCCGGAATGGAAGTGGGAGCACATCACCATGGATTTTATCACAAAGCTGCCACGTACCCCGAAAGGGTACGATACTATATGGGTGATTATGGACCGTCTGACGAAGAGTGCTCACTTCTTACCGATGCACGAGACATATTCATCCGAAAGGTTGGCCGATCTTTTCATCAAAGAGATTGTGACTCGTCATGGTGTACCGGTGTCGATTGTATCTGATCGCGACACCCGGTTTACCTCCAAATTCTGGAAGAAATTCCATGATGTTATGGGGACGAAGTTACATATTAGCACGGCTTATCATCCTCAAACTGATGGTCAGTCTGAAAGGACCATTCAGACTTTGGAGGACATGCTCCGGGCATGTGTTATTGACTTCGGGGGAAGTTGGGATGACCACCTACCGTTAGCTGAATTCTCGTACAACAACAGCTATCATGCCAGTATTGGCATGCCACCCTATGAGATGCTATACGGTAGGAGATGCAGGACACCCGTTTGTTGGGGTGATATTGGTCAGAAAAGAATTGGGGAGCGTCGAAGTGATCGAGGCTACGACCGAAAAGCTCGAAAGAATCAAAGCATATATGAAGGCAGCTAAAGACAGGCAGAAGTCGTATGCTGACAAACGACGCAGACCGATTGAGTTCCAGGTGGGAGATCGGGTTATGTTGAAGGTCTCGCCTTGGAAAGGAATCATTCTATTCCGGAAGCGGGGTAAGTTGGGCCCGCGGAATATAGGCCCTTTCCGAATTGTTGCTCGAGTAGGGGAGGTGGCCTATAGGTTGGATCTACCAGATGAGTTAAGTGGAATTCACCCGACCTTCCACGTATCTCATCTGAGAAAATGTTTGGCCGATGAGGATCTGATCGTTCCACTAGAAGATATTGAAGTAGACGAACGACTCAATTATGTAGAGCAACCAGTGGCGATCATTGATCGCAAAGAGAAGAGGTTAAGAAATAAAGTGGTTCCCCTGGTGCATGTACAGTGGCGGCACAGGAAGGGATCCGAGTCCACGTGGGAAACTGAAGAAGAAATGAGGCAGCATTACCCACGATTGTTCGAGGAATAACAGGTTTTGGGGACGAAACCTAAATAAGGGGGGTGGACTTGTAATGCCCGGCAATTGACTTTTTGGTAGGTTATGCGACTGAGTCTCAGTCGCATGGAATTGATGTGACTGGAGGTTCGATCGCATGTTATTCGGCCGATTGAAGCTCAACCGTACGATTAGAGTTCAATCGCCCGACTGAAGGTTCAACCGCATGAAGCTCATGCGACTGGGGTCCAGTCGCATGGTGTTCATGCGACTGAAGGTCCAGTCGCCCCTGGACTTCGGGCGACTGGGCTGTACCTATAAAAGAGGAGCAGCTCTCTCTTCTTTCTTCAACACTCACACTTTTCAGTCGGGAAAGAGCAGAAGAGCGACAATGCAGAGGAGAAAAGGAGAGAACAGGGTGATTCAGGCTCGGATTTTGTCAAGAAGCTAGTCAAGTCCAAGCTCTTCAACTCCAACCTGATAATGTGAGTTCTAGGACCCCTCATTTACTTGTTTTCATACGATTTTGGGGCTGCAACACATCTAAACCCTAGTTTTGTAAAAGTGTATAGTTGACCCATTTGGGTGATATCTTGAGTAACGTGTTTATGGTACGAGTTAGGACTTGCATTAGCTTGTATGATGTCCTAGTATGAATCCCTGAGGTTTAGGAAGGCTAATTTGGGCTGGAAATGAGTTTAGAAGGGTTTGAGACCCGTAAGTCGCGTCTGCAGTTCATGATGAACTCCAGTCGCTGCCCAGTTAGGGTTATGCGACTGGAGGGCCAGTCGCACGACTGAGGAATGATTGATGTCCAATCGTACGATTGAGGCTCAGTCGGATGACTGGGGCTCAATCGCACAACAGACCATGCGATTGAGGGTTCAGTCTCATAGATCCATTCGCATGGTAGTACAGACGCACGACTGTGGGTTCAGTCGCATAGACCCATTCGCATAGTGGTACAGACGCACGACTGAGGGTTCAGTCGCATAGATGCCCATTCGCATGACTCAGTCGCATGGAGGCCATGCGACTGGGGTATGTTCAATCGCCCAAATAGGGCTGATGTGAATGTGGAGAGAAGTGTATGTATGATGTATGTAGGCCAAGTATTATGTAGCCTTATATGATAGTAATGACTGATGAATAGTAAATAACGATGTTCCTCGATTTGATGCATGTCTACCCTTCCACAGTTTTACATGTTATCACTAATAGATAAAATGAAAGTATTATGTAAAGCACAGTGAAAGAGTAATAAAGAATGTGAAGGAACATTAATAAAAGTTAACAAGTCTTGCAAGCATATAGGAGTTACACGACTGTGTGTCGTTAGCTCAACTGTGTTGCGGGCTAGCTACCCATTGACGCACACAGGGTCAATCAATTGAGATTGGCGGGACCTTTGTGGCGTGCCCCGGATGATCGGGTCGGCCTTGTAAATACTACCCATAGCCCTTTCGAGGGAATACAGTTGACCCTTCGGGGGATACCCATAGCCCTTTCGAGGGAATACAGTTGACCCTTCGGGGGATACACATAGCCCTTTCGAGGGAATACAGTTGACCCATCGGGGGATACACATAGCCCTTTTGAGGGAACACAGTTGACCCTTCGGGGTATATAGATGGCCCGTCATCCGTTTCCCATCGCGCACATAGTTGGGGTATCGCTCACTGGTCCACATAGAAAGTGAAATATAAAGACAAAGTTTACAGACAAGGCGTATAGTACAGAGAAGAAACGTTATTTGTTCACACAGTTGATGCGTGCTAGCATATACAGTACAGTATAGTATTTTACAGAAAAGAGTATTTTTATGTACCACATAAAAAAAACTAGAACTCACTCAGCAACGCTGACTTTTTATGTGTTTCCAGTTGGCAGGTAGGGTTGCTGAGGATAGCACGAGGCGGCTACTCAGCTCTTTTGGGATGGCATTCACCTTTTGATTATACTGCCACATCATGTGTTGTGGGCCTGTAATGCACGCAACACATCATGTTGCATGCAAGTGCGAGATTTCTTGAGGATCCTGATAAACAAGATTATTTAAGAAATCTCCTCTATAATGTAACATATATTTTTAAACTTAATATCTTCTACTAGAGGTCACTGTTTAGGACCATTTTGTACACAGAGAAAATGGAATCTTTTGTAATAGTGCTTTTGTAATGTAATGCAACATTAAATGATTTTGTAACTGATGTACGTTGTATTAAATGGCAAAAGTACTTATAGTAAAAGAAAAGTTTATCTTGAATGTTTCCGCTGCATTGTTTTATTTAAATATATGCGATGAAAGACCAACTGTGAGGTTCCCGGGATCGGGGCCTTACATTCAAGAATGTTGGGAACTCCTCAAGAACAAGGTGATGGTGAGAAGTTTCTGCTACAACAAGAAAAAGTAAGGTTTTTAGGTGAAAAATGAAGAAAACATGAGAAACGACCAAAACCGAGCATATGGAGCTTACACTTGATGTATCTCACGGTTTGGAAGGTGTGGATGGTTGTGAATGGATGGAATCTCCTTGGACTTGACTGTAGAACCTCGAACAAAAGCTAGAACCACAGGTCTTGCACGTTTCAAGATTCATAACTTCACCAAATGGTCACACTACTTGCGGTTGAAGCTTGGCCGATGGGTGAATGCTTGTTGGTCGTGATTTTGAGGCTGAAATGGAGCTTGGAAATGAGAGAATTGTGTGTGTTTCTTCAGCTGAGTTTGAGAGAGAGAGAGAGAGGAGAGGAATAGGATGGGAGTGTCTTGTAAGAATAAGGAATGCATAAAATGGTGAATTAGGAAAAGTGGAGTGTAGTGGTGGACAAGGGAGTCCATTGGTGGACATGGGGCAGCCGATTTTGTCATTTTGTGGGGGTTTTTCTTTTTAGTTTTTAATTAAAAATAGTATTAGGTGGTATTTGTTTTGTAGTATTATGTAGAATATAAGATGGTAATATTTAGTTAGTTGGTAATTGTTGTGCATGTTCTAGCCATGGGTTTTAGTGTGTGCATGTACTCATTCTTAATTGTTCCACTAATACTTTGAAATTCCTACTTAGGGTGACTAATTAATATTCCCGGGCACTAATTTTCTAAAAGAAAAGACTTGAAATAACTAAATTCACAAAAATCATATAGAATCATAAAAATGGATCAAATAACAAATGGTGATTCTAATATTATTGATATAATTAAATTATTTCCATAATTAGTACTCATAAGATGGGAAATGATGCAATTAAATTAGTGTTTAGAATGGTGACCTTAGGACTGGTTGTCACATCTATGGTTCAACCTTAACCTCAACCTCAGGAAGAACTTGGGTTGGTGGAGAATGCAAGTCCACAAGCTCTCCCTTTTTATTCTTCCGCTTGATCACCCTAATATGCTCATCCATAGTGGATAGAGACATTAGAACAAGCCCCCTTCCAATGAATCCATACAGCTTCAAGAAGCTCATCATCCTTTGTTTTTCAGCAGACTTCTTTTGGCTCTTTTGGGTGATGGCCCTTGACTTTGCAGCTTCTTCCCTCTTCTTTCTCTTAGCAGATTTTTGTTCATTTAAGAACTATTGTTCAAGCTGCTTAGGGTACTAAAATTCAATGTATTCATAAGAGAGGGGAAGAAGTGCAGATGCGTGATAGAGGCCCATGGTAGTCAGGTAGTTGATCATGTTTTGTCTGTCAGCTTCTTTGTCTACCTGAGGTTGTTTAGCAGCCACAACCTCTCTCTCAGGAATTTCATGAACTAGGGAGAGAGAAGGAGGATCCTTATATAGTCTCTTTTGTCTTCATTGTTCATTGACTATGAGGAGCAACTCTACATCCTCTACCTCCTTTCTCTCTTTGGTCAGCTCTAAGTTTGTCAGTTCATTTAACTATTCTAAGGGAAAAGAGATAAGTTCATATATGTTATAGTTCCTGGTTCCCAGATAGTTCAATCTGGCAGCCCTTTACTCATTATCTTGAGTGTTTGGCCCTGGGAGCTTCCCTGATTGCAGCTCGATGAAGCCTGAGGAACCAGCTGAACTCTCTCCCCTTAGCTTCCTCTTCCTCTCTCTCTTCTCCTCCTTAATCTCCTCAGGAGTCAGTTTCCTTTTCCCTTCATCACTCACAGGCCATGGTCACTCAGGATGGAAAGAGCTTTGGTCTTCATTGCTTGATTCAGTAGTCAGACTCTGGCCAAAGAGAGGTTGCGAAGCACCTTCACTAATTTATGCCTCACTGAGGGTACATGATGTTGTTGATGGAGTGCTTGACTCTATGATAATGCTCACAGGTTCAGTCACTGGGCCTTCAGTCAAGGATTCCCTTTCGAAGCTAATCTTAGGGTCCACCTCAACATTCAGTTGACCAATGACATTGCCTGCTTGCAATTGTCTTCTTCTATATCTTAGCTCCTCCGTGATCCTATCTTGAATTTTTTCATCCATTATGTCAGCTTGCCTGTTTTGACTTGGGTTGGCAAGTGGCATATTGACTAGAGAAAGACCGTCATAGTAGTTCAAGGTCTGAAAATTAAAGACCTCTTGTTGTCCTTGAACTCTATGTAGTATGAGGGCTATTCTTTCATGATCATACCTCCACCCATGTATTTCATTTGCAGCTCCAAACAGTGGGTGTGGCATTTCCCTTGGTATACCCTCCTCAAATAAACTCCGGATAAGTGAGTCTACATCAATGTGAATTTGAGGAGGTTGCTGAATCTGGACAATTGCAAGTGAGGTTGGCGAGTCCTCAGTGTCCCTACTCTATGAAGGCCACTCAGGTTCTGTGATTGTAACAACTTCCTCCCCCCTTTTGGTAGCATCACCCACTTGTATATGTGAGCTAGAGGTTAAGTCAATTACATCCTTAGGTTCTTGTGTTCCTGGTTGAATCCTTCTAAAGGGTCTCCTAACTAGTTGTTTCTTAAGATCAAAAATCTCAAGTTGTTGATCATTAACCCTTCTTTGCAAGGTAGTCACTTGAGATTCCAAGTAACTAACCTTGGAGACTAAATAAGTGCATGTTTTGGAAAGTTTTTGCACCTTCGGTCTAAGACTCCCCTCATCTTCAGTAGAAGAATCACTGGGGACGAGACAATTGGACCTAAGTCTTCTTCCTCATCACCAGCTTGTTGTTCTTGGCTGTTGGTTTTCTCTTGCACACTGACAGCTTCAGTTGAAGTGTCAATAGGCTGGGTTGCCATGGTTAAGGTCTTAATGATGTAATCACTTTCAAAAGTGAGAGCCTCTTCCATATGGATCTCCTGACAGGTTCAGCAAGATCCACCTCAGTTGGGGGTAGATGATATGGGCTAGACATTAGGGACACAGGGGTACTCATCTCTCTTTGAGCAGGGAAGGAAAAGAGAGACTCATGGTACTCACCGAGTGCTATATCTTCATCATCATAGAATTCTAGGCTGGGCATGGGTTGATTTAAATCTAAAGGTTAGGGATGGTAACTTTCCCCTAAAGGTTGTTCACTAGAGTGTTGAGACTCTAAGTGAAGGCTATGAGCGCATTAGTCTGAGCATGAGGAACCTCATGGTTGATTATTGGTGAAATGGGAGTGGTTTGCTCCTTAGGAGAAGTGGGAGCTCCAGTGTCCACTTCTTTTTAGGTGGGTGGTGATATGGGGGCCTGCACAGATTGAATAACTTGTGCAGAGGTTTGTTTGGATCTTCTTTCGTAGGTGAGGGTTATTTGTGGCTATGTAGGTGTTGTTAAAGTGGAAGGTGTTGGTTCAACACTAGCTTGTGCTGCTAGGTTGTCACCTTGAGCAATGAGCTTTAACATTTTTAGGACCAGGACTTTTTCTACCCCTGAGAAGCCCGCAGTAGGCTTTCTCATTATTTTGAAGATGTCGGGCTTCATCTGTCCCATTTTAAGAATATTACCTGTTCCCCTCAACTATGAGCCCAATTCATAGTTGAGAATGTGTTGAACATATCTAGGAAACATGTAATACTCTAAGGAGTCCAAGTTTTCAAGTAAATTAGTATACACAAATTGAGAGTACCTGAACTTGACCCCATGGTCCATTCGATGAACTATGAAAGAGAGATCCTCTAGAATTTGGTTTCATCCTCCATGTTTTTAGACAAACTATGAATAACATGTAGGAGGTACTTCCATTGAGAGGAAACCTTCCCTTTCTTAAATGTTCTAACTGAGAAGTCTCCCTAATAGCCCATCTACTCAAAAGAAAGATTTCCAACAGATTTTGGAAAGGGTACTTCACCTTTTTCATCATCTAGCTGTAAGTGTGAGTTAATGGAGGCTGGAGTGATGAACAGTGTCCTCCCTTGCACTATCACAGACAGTGCTTTCTCCCCATCCATGGTGACCTCTTGGAAGGTCCTCCAAAAGTCCAAAAGATGATCCTCATAAAGTGGAGGATCAATGGTAAGGGTGGTGAAGTAGTTGGAGAGTGAAAGAAAGCGGCAAACCTCTATGAAACTTGGATCTTTCTTAGAGTCAAACAGAGCAACCTGATTGTGTTGCCTGTGAAGTTGTATGGAAAAATCTGTCAAGTTTCTGTGGTCAAGGTTGGTCATTTGAGGAAGCTTTGTAGTGAAGGAAGGTATGAACAAAAGCGGTGAGGGTGAATTTTAGGTTAGAGAAGTTTGCAGATGAAGAAGAAAGTGAAAGATGGGGGAACCGTTGGGTATATTTTTACGAAATGGATTTGAGACGAAGTTATTATGAAAGAATAAACTTTGAAATCTGAATGTTGGTCCCACGTCTGAAAAAGTGCCCAAAAAGGTAGTTTGTCTTGGAAGTTGAAATTCATTCGAAGGGAGATTTTATCTACGGAAGCTTTGTGAAAAACTTCCAAAGGCAAAATTTGCTTCAGAAGATATTCTTAGCCTAGTAAAAATTGGCTTCAGAAGAAAAATTACTTGGTGTAATTTTCTCTTCCTAAGAGTATTTGGCTTTGGAAGATATTAACACCTGAAAGTTTTATTCATTTAGAAAGAATAAATCTTCCAAGAACAATATCAATATCTTCAGAAGGAAAATAAACTTAAAGTTTTTCAAAATGCTAAGAGATATCTTTTGAAAAACATTTTCTCCCAAGATAAACTGGGCTTATGCAGGTGATAGTTTAGACAACTTAGGACACACAAATTGTATTAGAAATAATATTGATTAAGTTTTTAAGAAAATCTAGTCAAGGTTAATCATCCCAATAGCTGATATTAGATATTTAAATCTCTGTTCATCAAATGCTTTTGTGAACAGATCAGCATATTGTTCATTTGTCTCAACCTTGACTAGTTTTGTCAATCCCTTATCATGATTATCTCTAATTAGATGATACCTGATGTTGATGTGCTTTGTCCTTGTTGGTACACATATCCCTAGTTCTAGTTCTAGTGAGCTTAAATGTAATTGGCTTTCATTTTGTTACACTGATGTAATGCTTGATATATGTAATGAAAACTCTTCGTTGAATGTTTATTGGTTATTGAATGTTATATCTATTCATATGATTGATTATTACACGCTTATATGAATATGTTATATAGGTATACAGTTGTTAGACATAGTTCTGTATTGTTAAAGGTTCATGAATATGTTTAACTAAGTCTCATGATTCAATCGCACGATTGGACCATGCGAATGGGCCAGTCGCACGACTGAACCAGGTGATTGAGCCAAACGCACGATTGAGTCATAAGACTGACACAGTCGTACGAATGAATCAATCGTACGACTCAGTCGCACAACTGAGCCATAAGCATGGCTCAGTCGTACAAATCAAAACTGTAACCTATAAATACCACTTAATTCATGAAAAAACATAACACTTCGAGAATTCTTAACGCTAGCCGTCCCTGTTCGTCCAGAGAGTCCCTTCTAACTTCGTAGAACGTTTCCGATCACTTCTAATCAATTCTTAACGTATTCTAATCGTTAGTTTTGATCGGATTAACGTTCTCCCTGATTGGATCGCCAATCAAATAGGATTCCGCACTATTTGATCTGGTTTCACGTTGAATCAGTTAGTACTACGTATGTACACCGTCCTAACAATCAGAGCTTTGGCTCTTGATTCTACGTGGATTCAATCACGTTTTTGCAAAAGTCAACGTTTTCAATCAAAAGATCCGTTCTTTTTGCATTAAAATTCAGTTTTTACAAGTGCATGTGTTCAAAAGTTAGTCTTTTTCGAGTTTCAACCGATTAAGGTTTTCAAAATTGTGCTTTTAGGTCGAATTGCGTGAAAAGTTTGAAAAATTTTGAATTCAGCATTCTCAGTCGCACGATTGAGCCAATCGCACGACTGAACTTCATTCGTACAACACAATCACATGATTGGCCTGGTCGTTTGTTCATTCGCACAATTGTCCTAGTCGTCTGCTCATTCGTACGACTAAACTCAATCGCACGGTTAAGTCTCAGTCGTACCCCAGTCGCATCCCCAGACGCATACCCAGTCGGTTTGTCAAGTTTTCATACTAGTTCATTATGGATACACAGAACTTTGCTCTCTCAGCCGGGAAGGACTCCAGAATTCAGAATCTCTTGCTCTTGGAGAATGAGATGGGGAATCACAACAAACCACCAAAGCTTCTGTCTCTTGATGAATATCCTCAATGGAATCAACGGTTTGAAATTCATCTGAATGGAGTGGACACAAACTTATAGAGCACTATTGAGACTGGCTACAATATGCTAGTTGGAGCTGATGTTATTCCACTGACTCTAAGTGGTTTGAGTGACGCCCAAAAACTTGCATACAATGCTGAGAAGAAGGCCTATGCTTTGTTGACACAGTCCATTCCGAAAGATATTTTCCATCAGTTCTCAGAACACAAGCAATGCAAAAAGTTATGGAAGGCTCTTGAGAAACGTCATGAAGGAAATTCAAAACTTAAGTCTCTAAAGGCTAAAGCTTTGAAGAAGGAATTTGATAACTTCTCGTCAATTGGGAATGAAAGTTTGGATGATGTGATCGACCATTTCTATCATTTGATGAGTGAACTGCACACTCATGGGGTTAAAACGTCCATGGTAGATAAAGTGTCAAGTTTGGCTGATGGGTTACCTGATAAGTGGGATTCATTTGTTTCCACTTTAAGACATAATGTTATGCTGGAGACATTGGACATAAATGATTTTATTCTGAAATTGAGGGAGGAATAGGTACGATATAAGTACAAGTCTAAGAAGGGAACCTACACTCAGAATTCCTCTCTGTACAATGTGACTCCTACTACAGCGTCTTCTAGTGCACCCTTACAGATTGCTTTCATGTCTAACACATCTGCAAACGTTCAAAGTGCATCTTCAGGTGGTGAGTCAAATGTTTCATCAGGGGTTCAACACAGTTCTGCAGTAGCTCAATCGACAAAGTTAATGACAGAGCATCTAGGCAACGTAACTGTGGACATGGCTAAGGAGCATATGGATCTACTTGCTGTTGTGGTACATTCTTATGACGGGTTAGTAGCAGGAAAGATTAGTAACTGCCACTTGGCCGACGAAGATTATGAGCAAGTGGATGAAACTGAGCTGGAGCGGATGGATATCATGTGGGCTCTCGCTAGTGTTGTGCGTAGAGCAAAGAAGTTTGTTAAAAAGACGGGACAGAACCTGGTGGCTAGAAAGGATACAACATTTGGATTTGACAAGTCAAAAGTCACATGTTTCAACTGCGGTGAAAAAGGCCATTTCAAGAGAAAGTGTGTCAAACCTAAGAAGACAGGAAATGGCAACCCGTTTTCATCATTTAACAGGCAGGATAAGGACAAAAAGGCAACGTCAACCAGCCATGACTCCAAAGCAATGGTAGCACAGGGTAATGAAGGACAAGACTGGTCCTTCCGTTTTTTATCTGATGGTGAAGCTAACATTGCATTGGTTGATTGACTCAGCGAGTGAGGGGGAGAACTCAGTTAAGCTTGATACTGCTGATGTGAATGAGACTATGGTTGCTGTTGATCAACTAGCGGAGGATGAACTAAATGCAGAATCTGCAGCACACCAGGAACCCCAGGTTGCTTTCATGGCTGGCACCTCTACATCTGCACAGGTAGAATCGAAAGACGATATCTTTGATAAACATGCTTGTGTTGAATGTGATAAGTTTAGGGAATCCATTGATCTGAAATTCGCTAGGTTACTAGAACATAATGATAACTTAGTAAATGACTTAAAACTTTGCACTGAGGCTAATAGAGTATTAAAGCAAAATGAAAGCAGTTTTAAAGAGAAAATTGAATTGCTGAGAAAACAATTAAAAGAAACTAAGGTTGTTGCTTTTAACCAAGAAAATGACAAAGTTTTACATAAAAACAATTAAGGAAACTAAAAAGGACAGAGCTGTTTTAAAAGTTGAAAATGAATCCTTAAAGCAAAAACTACATAGTTTAGCTAGTTCCTCTCACATCTTGAAAAACTTGGTTAAAGAAAGAAACAATGGGGAAGGGCTGGATTATAAAGTTGTGCCTCCACCATATGAGATCCTCCTGAACATAAAACAGAGACCTGTTAACAATAATCCCATCAAGGACCATGTGGTGACTACTCCTCTGGTCAGTGATCCGGACACTGCAGTTAAACCTGCTCCTCCGGTTGCCGATCAAAAGACTTCAACATGAGGCACAAAGGATAAAACCTTCATTGAGGACCAGGTGGAAAAGGATGATAATGTACCTCTTGGGTCGGGTTCACAATTTGCTGTAACACAACCCAAGACTTCAAAACCTACTCAGTCCAAATTGGTTAAGCAAGATCTCAATCATTTTAAAAGACAAAATAATATAATGTTAAACAAATCAAATTTGTCAAAGAAGGTGAAAAACCTAAAGTTGAGACCAAAAGACCCATGCCTGAAGTGTACTCCCCACCCCATAAGAGATCTCCTAGTCCTGTTGAGAGGAGATCATGCTATACTTGTGGACAAAGAGGTCACATTTCTTCACACTGTCCTCACTATCAGAAACCTAGGCTTAAAGTTGAACTAGATCAGGAAGTTAAACCGTTTTCTTCAAAATAGAGATGTAAGACACCTGCTAGGTCTAAAACACCTGCTAGGTCTTATGCATCTCCCCAACACCACAAACACCACAGACAAGTTACTGGCAAGTCTGTGATGCCTTAGATGAAACCTACTTTTGAAAATAAATCTAAAGTTCAAACTGTAAATCAGTCATTGGTTTACCACAAACAAGCCTTACACAAGGATGGTCTGTGGAAAGCTAAAACATCTGATGTGTCTGATAGTGTTGATAAGCAGAAGAATGAGGTTTCTCCAACTCCAAAAGGACAGTGGGTCGAGTTTATGATGTGCGATGCCTCTGGGAAACCCAAGCCAGTAAAGGCTTGGGTCCCCCTCCTTAACTAATTAATTTCTACTATGTGCAGGTTGTCCGCTATAGTGCTTCTACCAACACTTCGAGAATTCTTAACCCAAGCCGTCCCTGTTCGTCCAGAGAGTCCCTTCCAACTTCATAGAACATTTCTGATCACTTCTAATCAATTCTTAACGTATTCTAATCGTGAGTTTTGATCGGATTAACGTTCTCCCTGATTGGATCGCCAATCAAATAGGATTCCACACTATTTAATCTGGTTTCACGTTGAATCAGTTAGTACTCCGTACGTACACGGTCCTAATAGTCCTTGAGTGCTGCAAAGGATTTTCTGTTATAGAAATAGCACTATTGTTGTCGATATGGATAGGAGTCTCCTTGAAGTTGTATCCATAATCTAGCATCTGATTTTGAATCCAAAGCACTTGAGCACAGCAGCTTGCAGCAGCAATGTATTCAACCTCAGAAGTTGAGTAGATATATGATTGTTTCTTACATTGCCATAAGACTATCCTTCCACCAAGGAATTGACATCCCTCATATGTGGATTTTGTAGTCATGTTGCAACCACTATAGTCACTATTTGTATAAGCATACAGATTGAAGTCAGAGTTCTTTGGATACCAAAGGCCTAGCTTAGGAGCACCTTTGAGATATCTAAGAATTCTTTTAATAGCAACCAGGTGTGACATCTTGGAAATGGCTTGATATCTTGCACATATACATCTAGCAAACATAATATCAGGCCCGCTAGCTATAATATATATAAGAGACCCAATCATTGCCCTGTAAAGATGTTCATCTACACACGCCCCCCAAGATCAGGTCCAAGAGAGTGGTTTCTGGCTATGGGTGTCTTTGGTACCTTACATTCAGTCATGTTGAATCTTGTAAGTATATCTTGTACATACTTTGACTGACTTATGAAGATACCATTGTCAACTTGCTTCACTTGAATTCCTAGAAAGAAATTGAATTCTCCCATGGCACTCATTGCAACTCTATTCTTCATCAGCTTCTCAAACTCTTTACAGAGCTTTGGATTAGTTGACTCAAAGATGATGTCATCTATATATACTTGAACTAGTATTAAGTCATTTCCTTTTCCTTTGATGAAGAGAGTTCTATCTATACTACCCCTCTTGTATCCATATTGATAGAGATACTGAGATAGTGTCTTATACCACATCCTTGGAGCTTGGTACAGCCCATAGAGAGCTTTATCAAGCTTGCAGACATAATCAGGATGATATGGGTCTGCAAAGCCACGTGGTTGTTTGACATACACCTCTTTATCAATCACCTCATATAAAAATGCATACTTGACATCAAGTTGGTAGACCTTGAAGTCCTTGGATGAAGCAAATGCCAGGAATATCCTAAGAGTTTCAAGTCTTGCTACAGGAGCAAAAATATCAGTGTAGTCAATTCCTTCTTCTGGTGTTTATCCTTGAACAACCAGTCTTGCCTTGTTCTTCATGACAAGTCCTCTATCATCCTTCTTGTTTCTAAACACCCATTTTGTACCTATAATAATCTTCCCATATGGAAGAGGACATAAGTTCCAAACCTTTTTTCTTTTGAATTGAAGCAGCTCCTCTTGCATTGCTTAAACCCAACTTCCATCCTTCAAAGCCTCATCAACTTTCTTTGGCTCTGTTTGGGACAAGAAATAAGAGTGTAGACAAACATTTTTGTCATAGGTTTGTCCTCTTGTTCTCACCCCCTTGTCAACATCTCCAATGATGTTTGTGGTAGGATGTTACTTGTGGATCCTGAGTTGAGGGATCATAGTAAGTTGTTTAGACTGATCTAGATTTGAAAAATTTAGATCTAGCAATAAAGTGTCTTCCACCGCATTAGCACACTTATAACGAGAAACTTGATCCAATGAGTCTGTGACATCATTGATGTTGTCATCAATGGAGTGGTTATCAGCATCAAGAAATTCTTAATCACTGTCACCACTACTATTTCCTCCTACATTTGAAGTTCTTGCATTTGCGTCTTGTACCTCTGAGCTGGAATTTTCAGGTACTTGAGAAGTATCACCATGATCTATCATTATTGTGCTGATAGGAACTTCATTTGTAGGGTTAGTTACCACTAGAGCTGAAGATGTAGTCTGTTTTGTTCTTCTCAGTTCAAATCTTGGCTCAGGATCTTCTGTTGATGTGTTACCTGTTGATCCTGAAACTTCTTCATAATATTAAAACAGTTGGTAACTAAATCAAGATCAAATAGCCAATCGGGGCTAGAACCTTTCACATAGGGTGTGTGCTCATTGAAGATCACATTGGCTGGTTCTTTAACTACTCTACTTCTGAGATTGTATACTCTATAAGCCTTAGCTTGAGAGGAGTATCCAATGAAGTGTCCATCATCTAATTTCTTAGCAAACTTGGCTACTTGATCTTTGGTATTCAAGATGGTGCATGGACATCCAAATAACCGGAGAAAACCAATGAAAGGTCTTCTTTTATGCCATAGTTCATAGGGAGTCTTACCATGAGTCTTGACTACTAAAACTCAGTTCTGCACATAGTAGGCAGTATTAACTACCTCTGCCCAGAAGGTAATAGGTAGTTTAGAATCAGACAACATGGTTCTTGCAACTTCAATAAGTGTCCTGTTTCTCCTCTCAGCAACTCCGTTTTGCTGAGGAGCCCTGGGAGCAATATATTGTCTTGTAATACCCTTTTCATCAAAAAATGTGTTAAGGATTTGATTCTTGACTGTAGTTTCTTGATCACACCTTATGGTCTTGACCTTGTGATCAATTTGATTCTCAACTTTCAGAATGAATTTCTTCAAGATTTCAGGAGTTTCATTCTTAGCTCTAAGGAAGAAAACCCAAATGAATCTTGTGAAGTCATCTCACTAAACAGTATGAGGTCCTTCCTGAACTCATTACACTGGTAGGGCCAAAGAGATCCATATGTAATAAGTGAAAGGGAGTAGTGATAGAGTTCTTAACCTTTGGCTTGTGAGACACCAAGTGTTGTTTCCCTTTCAGGCATGCAACACAGTGATCATCACTTGTAAACTCTTTCTTTAGCACTCCAGTTACCAAATCATTCTTAATCAGTTTATTCATGTTCTAACAGTTTACATGGCATATCCTTTTATGACAAAGGAAAGACTCATCACTATTGGCCTTAGATAGAAAGCAAGAAACTTCTCCTGAGGGGGATGTTTCCTGTAAATCCATCTTGTACATGTTCCCTTTCCAGGGTGCTCTAAGCAGGATATGCTCTTGAGGAATGACCACCCTGGGCATGAGAACAATGCACTCATGCTCAGTAAAGAGCACGTTATGTCTCTGGTCATAAAATTAGGATACACTCATTAAATTGTACCCAAGCTCCTTAATAAAATTTACCTTCTCAATGCTGAGCTTACTATTTATGACCCTGCCTCTTCCAGTAATGTAACCACCAGCATCTCCTCCCAAAGCAATTGGTCCTCTATCAATTTTCTCAAAATTTTGAAGCAAGGAGTCATTGCATGTCATGTGCCTGGAACAGCCACTATCAATGATCCATACATTTCTTTTGGTCTTCAGCTGTTTTTGCATAATAAAAGGAGAATTAGTTACATTTGGAAACTTAAGCCTTATTGGTCTTGGGCTCTTAAAAAAGAACTGAAGACAATGCAATAGTAATTGATCCTATACTGAGACTATTGGCATCATTTGCTGTTGAGCATGAAGAACTTTCAGTCACAAAGTCTTCCTTTATCTTCCACACCATATTTGGAAGATTAGACTTGATCTTCAAAGCTTTAGAAGATTTTACAACTTCAGAAGTTTTGGAAATTGACCCTTCAGAAGATCTTGCATTCACTGCAACAAGCTTCAGTGCTTCGACAGCATTCCTTTCTTCCGAGACCAAATTCTCTTTCGAAGGCAATTTTTCACTTGTCTTCATTTTCATTTTGGAGCTTTCGAAAGAAACACTGATTTCTTCCAAAGCTTTCTTTTTCTTGCTCTTCTCAGAAGTCTTCTTCTTGGTTATGTTGACAGTACTTTTGGGAGTATAGATGCAAACCGTAGCCAGATAAGAAGTACTACCACACTAATGCAGTCAAAATGCTTTCTTCTGAGAGCCTTCTTGTGAGTAGAAGACTGAGTTTTATCACTTTCCATCTCCATCCCCATCTTTGAAGATGTTGTGACAGGCTTCCTAAGGTGAAGCTTTCCTTTGGAGGTGGATGGTTCATGCTATGTAGCAGTGTTATGCAGCTGCTCAGTCATCATTCCTTCACAGGGATGAGTTGAACATGTACTTGAACTTTTGGTACTAGAGTTCAAAGTTGTGTCCTCAGTCTTTACCACTTCAAAACCTGCAGAGATAAAAATTTGTTTCATTTTAGATTTGAAAGTGGCCTTGATCTCTTGAGCTCTCTTTGACATTCTCTTTGCTACTCAGATCAAGTTCTTCCTCTTAGATTTAGTCGTCCCTGACTTGTTCCTCTCCTTAGGGGTGTAATGACCCTTGTTAGGATGATCTTCCTCACTCTTCCCAGATCCATCCTTTACTACCTCCTCTTCATCCTCTTAATTACTGGGATCTATGGATGACATCTCATCTTGACTAGTCTCACACCTTGGAGATCTTACAGATAATAGAGTGTGTGAAGGACCTATCTTAGTAGATCCTAGTCCCTATTTGTTCTGATAACACACTTTGGAGTGTAGGGATGAGGATATGATGTTCTTGAAGGTCTCTTCTTCAAGAAAATGCTTCTCTACCTTGGCCTTGCTGATCACTAACTCAGCCTGGCACTCAGTTAACTTAGTAATGATATCTTTGATCTGAGTCCTATAGTTGGTATGATCTTTTATAAGAGTTAAAATGGTTTACTTTAAGTCTTCTATTTTTAACTTATACTCATTTTCAGCTCTTTTGAAATTAGATTTTAATATGTTCAAAGACTCACGATCAGATCTTATTTCTAAGTTATAGGACCTGTATCTATTAAATTTAGCAATGCATTTTAGGGTACAAAAATGTTCCAATACCTTCGCTTCATCAAGATCTGCCATCAGTGCTTAGTTTGGAGACACATCTTCTACCTGGAAGCTCCAATCAAAGCCTCCTTCTTCAACAGCAATTGCAGCTTGCTGCTAAGGCTTCTCAGTGTATGAAGCTCCCTTACTATACTTTAGCTTGGGTTGTGCTTGGCCACCATTTGTCCTGGGTGCCTTGCACTCCCTAGTAAAGTGTCCCATTTGATTACAGTTGTAATACTTTACTTTGCTTTTATCCAGTCAAAACTTTCCACTGGATACATTGCGAGGAAACTTTCTGCCTGTCCTTTTATAGAACTTCTTGGCTCTGTGAATGAGAAGAGCTATTTGTTGAACTATCTCCATATACTCCAGGTCATCTGGATTAATGCAGTCCAAGTCTTCAAGGGTGAAGAGAAAGTTGCATATGCTTTCATCATGAGACACAAAGGCATGTGATGAGCTTGTCTCTTAGAATGGGCTTCCCTGGATGTAGCTCTCCTTTGGTGTCTCAGGGAACGTGATGAAAGGGCCCTTGGGTGAGTTGTTAGGGTAAGAAATGAAATGGTGTTGTGGTTCTCTACAATCCCTTTCAACCACATGAAGGGCAGAACTCTGCTGATTGTTAGAGTTGCCAAATGGATTTTGCATGTTCATCTCCATCTGGTAACCACTGAGTATGCCATACAACTTAGTGAGAGTGAGGGTCTTGAGATTGTCATTCCTCTTAATGACTAGAAAATAGTGTGTCCATTGTCTAGGAAGAGAGGAAATGAACTTTCTCATGATGTCCCTATTTTCCAGTTTTACTCCAACATCCATCAGAGTATCCATAATCTTAACATACCTAAAGTATTGTTAAGTCATGGTTTCACCTGCTTTGAAGGTGAAATTCTCAAACTGCTGCTTCAGAAGATCCTTCTTGTTTTCTTTTGCATCATAAGAATCTTCATGCATCAGCTTCAGTGCATCCCAAAGCTGCTTGGAAGTGTTGCACTTCTTGAAACCTCTGTAGATGGCATTTGGAAGAGCAGTTTAGAGGGCAGTCATGGCTTTTTGATCTATGTCTGTTATTTTTCTATCCTCTTCAGAATAGTCAGCCACCTCCTTTGGAATCATGCCATCTCCAGCAGCAACTGAAGAGGTGCATGGAATGTAAGGTCCTTCAGTAACAGACTCCAACCTCCTGCTATCTTATGACTTGATGAAGCCTTCAATTCTTAGGCACCAAGTATCAAAATCACCAGGAGAGGTCAGTGGAGACATTACCATGGTACCGGTTTCCATATCAGCCTTGGATGCTGCCATTTGAGTTGTTAAGTGATTTGTGAGAACTGAGGAGATTTAAGATGATAAGATCTTATAATCAAGAGCCTGGAATGATCTAATAGCATTTGTAGGACCGTTTAAGGGATGATCAATACAATCAGTCTCATAACATGGAGAGAGTTAGAGCACTTAACAGATCAAATAGGGAACCAGGGATTTGAGAGTTAGGATGCAAGCAACAAAAGTAAGTAAAGAGACAGGACTTAAGACAATATATATAAGGTTTCAAGGATGATGTATATTAATCTCAAGTTCTCTTACAAGAGTTACAGTGCATAAGAAATAAGTTACAAGAGATTGAGATACTTTATACTACACCCTACAACTGGCCATACTTGGAAAGCCAGTTGGAACATTAAAAGACAACAAAATCAATGTAAAGTCAAAAGGCAGATTTTCTTTTGACTAGTGACCATGACATGCCATAGCTCATATCCTAATATTATATAAAAAGGATAAAAGTACATAAAATAGAAAGTTACAGGTAAAGACCTTAATGTACAGTTACAAAAGCATGGACCTTTTCACCAACTTATGCAAGTTGGTGAGTTATCAGAGTTTCAGTGAAAAGTTGGTCAGCTTTTGTAAAAGTACATCAGGGAAAAGCTGTTCTTCTAAGTCTTCGGAAGAAATTGGTCTTCACTTCAAATTTCTTCAGAAGACTTTGTCTTTGAAGCATCGGAAGACTTCATCTTTGGCTTCGAAAGATTTGATCTTTGGCTTCGGAAGACTTTATATTTAGATTATTTCTTTTGCAGAGTATAAAGCTTCTGCAGGAACTTTTAGCTTCGGAAGATTTTATACTTAGCATAATTCTCATGCACAGTATAAAACTTCTGTAGCAGTTCTACTTGGTACTTGGTGCATGCATGCAGGAAGCCCTTTGGTTGCTTTGGTTGCATCAGGCTCTATATAAACCTTACACGTCAAAAACTGATTTTAATTAAACTTTCATACATGTTATTACTTGATGATACTACTGGTTATTGATACTACTGCCATCACTACTATTATTAGTACTATTATTATTATTGTCATGAGCTATGAGAAACCATGTGGTTAATGAAAATTTTTACAGGATAACAAGACTATGGCCGATAAGGGAAAAGCGGCCGCACACCCGACCGACGAGACTGCTCCAGTTGGGAACCTTGGGAGTGCAAGGTCTCTTACCGAGTATGAGGCGTACCCAAGATGGTGTGGACATCCGGGATGAATATCCGTGACCTCTGATAACACCGATCCATCAGAAGACTCATCACCGACATCCCTAGTCAGGAGTTGAACGCGCTCCAACTCACCCACGTCACCGCACCTACTCATTCACCTATCCCACCTATTGAGGATACGGGTGCATGTGTTATCACTCTCTCTCATAAGAGTACTAGGCCAGGACCTTTGGTTTCCTTTAGGAGGCCTCCTCTTCCTTCTCCTCCTGCAAGGTCCCCGATACCAGTACCTCCTATGATTGACCCGTCCAGACGCCACCCGCACGACGAGCATTGGATGCCGCCTAGGCGTAATCTGTATGATGGATTGAGTGTTCTTGCTGGCGATCTGTACTCCCAGTCTAGCCGTCAAGCTAGTGACTTTGGTCCTTCTGACCCTACTCTGAGTGACATACTGAAGACCATCTAACGTCATGAGCTGACTCTCTAGCACGCCACTCAAACTTCCCAGTCCACCCAGTTCCAGGCAATGATCGCATCATATAGTGTGCAACGCTTGGAGCAAGAGCAAAGGAAGAAGAGTTCAGGTTGGTTGGGATGGATGAAGAAAAGATGGCAGTGATAGTTAGCGGACGAATATTGGGTCATCTGTCACTGAGACTATTTGAAGGAAACTATGTTATCCATTTCAGATACTACTATTATTATTTATGGGGGTGATGACACCTTCCAATTTGTGAAACTATGACACTACTACTATTTGTTTGGTTGGCGCTATGTTTAAACTATCTAAGAAACTATTGCTTATGATGCTAATATTGCAGGGTGACATGGTTTGGATTGCAATATAACGTGTTGAAAAATTGATTTGAGTCCTATGAATAATTCACCCCATGTTGATTGAAGAAATATATATTTGTGTCATGTTGTGTGTATTATATTTCACGTAATTGGTTAGCTCGACTAATAAGGGTAAATTCGACATAATGGGTTACTTAAAACCAAATATACGAGATGCTAAATGAATTTATCTATGATCCTACCAGAATGTCGACCAGAAGAGTAACTCGTATTGGAAGATGAGGAGCTGCTAGAGGTCGACATGAAGAAGCTAGACAGACCGGGAACCAACCTCCTACTCCACCAGGAACCCCACGTGGAGAGAATGTCAACCCTGAGAACGACGAGCGGATTGCTAACTAGTGGCGCAACAAATTGCTAACACCATTCCAACGATCATCGCCCAGATTAACGCAGATCGGGGGTATGCAATCGGGAACAATGGACCAGAGAATAAGGAAGGCAATAATGATGACACTGAGAAAATAAGAAATGGGTGTTCCTACAAGACATTCATGGCCTGCAAACCGAAAGACTTTTATGGCACCTAGGCTGCAATTGAGACTTATAGGTGGCTGGATGAGACTGAGGCTGTGTTTGATATTAGTGAGTGCAAGATGGAACACATGATGAGGTTTGCTTCTGATAGGATCAAATGTATAGATCTATGATGATATTAGAAGGCAATTCAATCAAAAACAAACACAATAACCAAATCAATGCACAATATCAAGAAAAATTCATAGAAGTTTATTGATAATAGCAAAGACAATTACAAGTGTAGAGCAGTTCGTTCAAAGTCTTAGTCTAACCTACACAAGTCTAAGCTATTTATACTATCAATAAATAAGGAACTACTATTTACAAGACTAGTCCCTTTACTATAACACAACTTATAATACAAAGACAAATAAAGACAACATGTTAATCTTTAAGAAGTACTAACAATACTCCCCCTAAGATTTACATGGTCTTCAATCTTCAAAAATCTTCTGCCTTTATCAGCTTTTGTCTTCTTTTTCTTTAATCTTCCTTCTTCTCTGCATCCTTTGTCTTCTCTTTCTTTATCTTACATTCTTCTCTGCAGTCTTTGTCTTCTTTCTTCTTCAGCCTTCTGTATTCTTTCTTCTCTTCATCTTCAGTCTTCTTTCTTCTTTTAGTCTTCTATATTCTCTTCTTCTATTTTTTAAACTTCAAAGTAATCCTATGGTTCTTCTTTTATCTTAAACATGGGTTTTCCTTGTATAGGTCTTGTTCCTTCAAGGCCTTAGCAATGACAGACTTGAACTTGCTCACTAAGATACCTTGTTTAGGCTTAGCCTCGTTTGTTTTTATCTCCATCTTGTTCATCACCTCTAGTGTATTTTTTAATAAGTCCGTAATATCAATATTGGCATATAGCTCTATAGGTTTTGAACTTTCTCTTGAATATACCTCCAACACACTCTTTCTTGATATCCTCATAAATTCTCTCTTTTATGTCCTTCTTGACAATGCTAGCATATGCTAACGCTTCGTTTGTTTTTATCTCCATCTTGTTCATCACCTCTAGTGTATCTTTTAATAAGCCCGTAATATCAATATTGGCATACAGGTCTATAGGTTTTGAACTTTCTCTTGAATATACCTCCAACACACTCTTTTCTTGATATCCTCATAAATTCTCTCTTTTATGTCCTTCTTGACAATGTTAGCATATGCTAACACTTTCCTTAATGAGAATCTCTCCATTGCTGCCTTCATCACTTTAATGATTGAGAGAAAGTATTTCTTATCATTCTCTACAATCTCTGGAGATACTCTTTCAAATTTTTGGACGAATAGGAATGAAATATAGCTCGGGTGTAACAGTTTAAGCTCAAAAACACAAAACATAGTGATCATGTATTCATCCCAATTCTTGAGATTTTGGACTAGTTTAAGCTCAAATGTTTTTCTGTTGTAGAACCATCTCAGGATTGGTTTTGACTTTTGAGTCCCTTCTATGACTTTCAATCCTGGAGAGGTTACTTTTTCAAAGTATTAATCACTAAATTCAATAGTGTTCATCTTCTGATTGTTTTCCTTTAAGCTTCCTGTTCTTATTCAAAGTAGTAAAATATTCTTTGTCTTCTCGATCGCATCGGGTTTGAAGA
Organism: Flaveria linearis; assembly: GCA_024085815.1. NCBI lineage: Eukaryota > Viridiplantae > Streptophyta > Magnoliopsida > Asterales > Asteraceae > Flaveria > Flaveria linearis. The sequence continues at coordinate 38,757,617 of CM044009.1, read as the reverse complement.
AATGAACTTGCTTGGCTTAAACCTCTGTGTAATATTTCAACAAACATTTCACCATGCTTTGATTTTGTTGGATTAATAAGTGACAGTTTATCCAACTCTTTCAAATCTTGGACTGGTAGTTTGATAATGCTTGAGTAAAAATGATAGACATCACATACAACATTTACTTGCTTAATCAAGAAAGCATCAAATATTTCATCATACTTCTACGCAACTATTTTTACTTGGTTTGTAGAATCAGGAGCAATCATAGCATTTAACAACTCAGAAATTCATTGTCATGTCTCTAATACATTTCTTACCAAGTCTCCAGTTGATCTAGCTTTATTGAATAATTGTTTCTGATCGAGAGAAACTTTATATGCTTGTTTCTCTTATTCAGGAAACATCTTCATTAGCTCTTTTCTTCTCTCATACACATTGGTCTTTTGAGCCATCTACCTAATCTCTTATGGTTTTAACATCCATTTCCTCTTAGTAATCTCCAAGTATTGAGGATTGTCAGTATCAAGAATGATCATCTTGTTAGATTGTTTTTCAGTTTCTTGAAAACTTCTAACAAGATTCCTTAAGGATTCGGATTGTAATCTCTTAAGTCTGTTCAATGGATAGTTCCTAGCCTACAACCATGATCTTAAGGATGGAATACTCATGTCTTCCGGATTAGGATGGTGTAATTCTGATGATGGAATCTCCTCAACATTAATACTCTCTTGCAGGGGATTCCATTCACCATGTTCAACCATTATCTCATCAGGATCAATTGGTCTACTGACTCAGCTGTTATACACTTTTCAAACTCCTCATTAATCTGAGTCACAGTCATTCTGTCTAGAAACACTCTATTATACTTCATCTTAACCAGATAGTTATGTCTGTCTTCAAAATCTACAGGCATGTCTTCATGAGTCGTTCCTATCGGTGAAAATGTAGTTTCAAGATTTTCCTCTTCAATGTCCTCATCTTCTAACACATCGTTATACCAGTCATCATCAAATTCATCTTCAATATCATCCAAAGCTTCTATAGTCTCTTGCACAGACTTCTCACCTTCCTCTTGAATTTCATAAATCTTTTGGATTTTAGATGAAGACTCAGGTAAAACTGATTCATCTACTTCATCTAACTTTCTTTTACCCTTGTCAACAGCTGAAGTTTCCTCAATGTTGATTGGATTGATTTCAAACACAATCATAATCTCAGGAGAATCAAGCTTTTGATTATCTTTTAATTTTGCTAACTCCTCTTTCATCATTTCATTTTCTTCAGTTAGCTTTTTGAATTTCTCCTCCATTACATCATAATCCCTTATCATCACCTCAAAATTTTTCATGGTTTCATCTTTGTCTTTCACCAAAGTAACCATCTTAGCATCCTTCATTTGAACAACTTCTTTAAGTTTCAAATTTTCTTCTTTCAAATCATCTATTTCCTTTTCTTGAGCCATATTGATTTCTTTTAACTTTTCCATCTCAACAACATCAATAAGATCATCAGTCTGTATAGACACATTGTGTGCTGTAGCAACTGGAATTTTTTCAGCTTCAATTGGAGTGGTGCTTTGGAATACAGGCTCAAATAACATGGCATCTATGTAATCAAAATCAAAGGTTTGATTTTGAATATTAGCATATGTTTCCTCATCACCTTGAGCTTCAATCATACCTTCATCTTGAGTTAATCCACCAGAAGTTCCTTCACCAACATCATGTACCTCAGTAACATGATCAGAAGCAGTAGACTCACTACTATCTGCTTGATGTGCCTCAGCTGCACCATCAGCACAATCGTCATCACTAGCACTTGATGAACTTTCATCAGCTTCATCATCATGATCACTTTCATCATCATCTTCATCATTTTCTTCATCATCATCTTCATCAGATAAGACTTGAGGAGCTTCATCAACTAGATCAGCAGGATCCACTGGTTCACCTTCTATCAACTGGAAGTGATCTAAGTTGATATCCACAGCATTATTGGCACCATCCCTCAAATATTGAAACATAGGAACATTTTGAGCTGCTGTGATCATGGCTAGTCTCTTGTATGATATCTCAGTCATATTCTCAAGTTCCAAGACATCACCACCAATACCATAGACTTGGATATCTAGATATTCTTTATTTATCATCATTTGTAGGAATCTTGGATACATCAGATACTTGTTCATGATACCTTTTTCAAGGTAGAAGATAAATCCATTTAGAATCCACTTTGCCATATTAAATCTTCTATTTGTACCAATGGCAACTATCAGGGATGCAATATCCACTTGAAATGAATTCCATCCAGCACTTCTTTTGGACATGCAATGATGAACAATGTGGCATAATAGCTTCCAATGGTTATACACTCTTCCTCTGAAAAACTACTTCTTTGGAAAATGATCAGGATGACCCATTTCATGAATATTTGTCTGCATTAATTAAAGGACAGCTCAGACAAATCAGCTGGATCATTTTGTCCCAATCTAAGAGCAAATCTGACAGACTCTTCTGATACTTCAATCATTCTTTCATTGGTGATAAAACCTCTCACAACCTTTCTTCCATTATCATTTATTTCTACCGAGGCTATGTTCCAGAATTTGTTGATCAATCTTGAGTAGATCACAGGCTTGTAATACATAGCATAAACATACTTCGTTCTCAGTAAAAATCTAATCATCTCCTCATATGAGATAGCATCTTGAACATCCTTATTGAGCAAAGCAGCAATATTATGCTTTGGCTCAAATTTTAGATCAGGCATTTGCACAAATGAAAACACAAACTTTAGACACTTTGATTTTAAACAATTTGATTTTGACAAATTTTGATTTAAATTTTAATGAATTATTATGTTTTAAACATTTAAATTTGTTTTACATCAACTTGTACTTAGATTTTTCTTGAATTTTAAAAATTCTATCCAAATCATATTAAATACAAGTTGTTGTATGTTTGTTTTAAAACACACTAATCCAATTAAAATTTTCTCAAAATTATTTAACAATTAAATTTTTATGAATTTTTAAATTACAAATTCTAAACTGTTCGTCTTCATCAATCGAACTGATGAAGAACAATCTTCGATCAAAGTTCATGGAATCGACTGTTCCATATATCAAAATGCTCGACATCAAGTGTATATTAACAATCTATGATCAATTTAAGTTCTTAGATTCGTTTTAATGAATCAGATACTCGAAATGGAATGATTTTGATTATGAACTTACATTTTACAATCAAGTATACACACTATTAATCACAGTATTTCAAAATAGTCAAACAAATTAAGTGTAATGTGATGAATCGAGAGTCGACTGTGTTCAGAGGTTTTTGGGAGTGTGAATGAGTGAAAAATGAGAATTGTTGTTTATATACTAAGTGAAAATTCTAGGGGCATAATCACTGTTTGTGCGTATGAGGTTAGGCGCATGAGCACTGTTCATCCGCACAAGGTTAGGCGCATGAGCCATGTTCAGCCACATAAGCATTGTTTAGGCGCTTTTGCACTGTTCAGGCGCATGAGACTATATGAAACGCCCAACACTTGGTGGATATTTTCACTTGAAACGTCTGGTACTATGTGGGCGCATGAGCATGTTGAAACGCCCAACACTTAACCAATTTTTCAGATGTATGACAACTGTTCAGGCGCATGAGGATATGAAAAACACCCAAACACTTGTAAATTTTCTGAAAACTCATCATGCTTCTACTTGGACTTATGGCCACTGTTTAGGTGCATGAGTTTCCATACACTTGTATATTTTTTCACATCTTCCACCTGAATACTGTTTAGACATATTAGTACTGTTCACATACTAATATTCAAACAGTTTTCATAATTTTGACTTTTTCCCAAAATTTACATTTTTGACGCTCAATTTTTCACTTTTTTGACATTTAAACCCTTTTATTTTTACTTAATTTTTTAAAATACAATTTCCCTTCATTTTAGTCTCAAATTTAAACAAAATGGTCTCATTTACAAAATTTGCAAGAAGCTTTTCCACTTGAAAATTTTATAGGCTCATTTTTTATTATCAAAATTTTACATTATTAAACACACACATGATTTGAATATTTTCCTTCATCATTTCCATTCAAACATTTTAATTTTAATTTTCTTAGAAACTCTTACTTTTTATTACTCCCCCTAAACTTTAAAGTTTTACAAACTTAGAAGTTTCCCAAGTTGTCACAAGAAAATCACACTGATCATTATTAAATTGCCTGCACACATAAAACATACATAAAATCAAAATTAAGCAGAATAAAAATCTAATACTTACAATAGCATCAATATCTGTAGTGAGATCATATCAGTGAAGATCAGCACATTAAACTAAAATAAAGTGTGAATAGTCATAGACAATGAATGAATCCTGATTAAGTGTGTTCCTGGTCAGTGATTTCACAGTAAAAAAGACACAAGATCCAAGGATAGACAATGAGTGTTTTTGAAAAAAGAATCATCTCACTTACTTTTCTAATTCTTGGATTGATTAGGGTAGAATTAGATATGACATGATGTGACTCATACAAAGACTTAGAGAGATCAATTATCATCAAGACATGCAAGAAAGCACAAATTCTCAACTTATTACCTGACATATTCATAACCAGAGTTCATGTTAATAATTTAACAGAGAATTATCATGGATAAACCATTTGATAAACTCTAACCATCCATTTGAATGGGTTTTGCACATTGGCATCTTTTACATCAAAGGAGAATATCCAGGTCTGTAATCACTTACAACAGAGGATATCTTATCACTTCAGGTTTATGATGACTCATAACAAAGAAGTGAGATGATGCTTGTAACAGATCTCATGGTTAGTCATATCACCACCAGGTGTGAGTGTTGTAACTTTACAAGCAATCAATTTGATTAGTGAATACTAATTAAAAGTACTAAGATGAACACACATTCATGCATAGATGATTTAGTTTAATCATAAGAATTTACTTTTTCAGTATAGTAGCATGAGATTGTCTACACATAATATCTGATCATGTCAGACTTTATTGTCGAGTGAAATATGCAACTGATCTCACTAATGTACTATCATTTCTCACATGTTGCAATAACAGATTCAATCCTAAACATGAATTAACAAAAGGAATCTATTTTTGTAGTTTTTGTTTTATATTTTTATCTTTGATTTACAATTTTCTAATTTTGTATTTGGTTTTTCTGTAAAAAGAAAACAAACACACACAGACTACAATAAGGCAATTAACTTTGACAGTTTCTCTTGCCATGACGTTTTGGATAAGAAAGGGTTCTAATTATGTTAAGACTCAAAGAACTATAAATTCTCAAAAACCAGTTTTACACATGGTTAAAAAGACCAATTGACTCCACTAAATACTCAAACCGTCCTGGTAAGAAGGCTTTAGTAAATAGGTCTGCCAACTGTTTTTTAGTTGCAATTTGAATCAAAATGATTAAACCTTTTTCAGAGTTATCTCTGAGAAAATGATATCGAATCTCGATATGTTTTGTTTTTGAATGTTGGACCGGATTAGCTATAATGAACATAGCAGCAGTGTTATCAATATTAATTGGTGTTTCAAGAAAATTGAACCCATAATCCAGTAGTTGGTTTTGTAACCAAAGGATTTGAGAACATCCTTCTGAAGCAGCTATGTACTCAGCTTCTGCGGTTGAAACAGAGACATTTGATTGTTTCTTACATTACTACGAGACTAATCGGGGACCTAAAAACTAACAACCACTCGTTCTAGATTTTCTATCTTGACAACATCCTCCATAATCACTATCAGTATATCCATGTAACTCAAAGTTTCCCTCGTAAGGATACCATGGCCCTAAATTCAGTTTACCTTTGAGATACCTGAATATCCTTTTGACAGCAATTAAGTGAGATTCTTTCGGGTCTGATTAGTACCTGGCACGGACAAAACAACATACATTATGTCTGGTCTAGATGCAGTAAGATACATCAAAGAACAAATCATAGATCAATATAAGGTTTGGTCAACTGATTTTCCTTTTAGATCAGGCTCAATCTTGGAGTTTACGTCAGCTGGAGTTCTTATGGACTGATAATCTTGCAGTTTAAATTTCTTCAAGAGCTTGTCAGCGAACTTCTCTTGATTGATGAATATACATCTGCAGATTGTTGAACTTGAAGTCCAATAAAGAAATTGATTTCTCCCATAGAACTCATTTGAAATCGAGAGTTAATGATTTCTTCGAATTCATTGCACAACTTTGAACTTGTAGAACCAAATATGATATCGTCAATGTACACTTGCACACATAAGAGATCATCAGCATCATTCTTATGAATAAAGTTGGATCGATTTTCCCTCTCGTGTATCCATGATGGATTAAGTGTTATGAAAATGTCTCATACCAGATTCTAGGTGCTTGATGGAGTCCATACAGAGCTTTGCTAAGCTTGTACACATGACGTGGAAATTCTGCATCCTAAAAACCCGTAGGTTGCTTCACGTACACATCATCGATGATTGGACCGTACCAGAATGCACCTTTTACGTCCATTTGATACACTTTGAATTTCATGAAAGATGCATAAGCTAGGAAGACACGAATGGATTCAAGTCTTGCAACAGGAGCAAATACTTCATGATAATGAATTCCCTCTTCTTGAGTGTATCCTTATGTACAAGTCTCGCTTTATTTCGAATGACTATTTCTCAATCATCGGTTTTGTTTCTAAACAACCATTTTGTGCCTATAGCATTTTTCTCCTTCAGGTAAATCCACAAGATTCCATACTTGTTTGTGGAATTGCAGTAATTCTTCTTGCATAGCCTAAATCCAACCATTGTCCTTTAACGCTTTGGTAACATTTTTAGGAACAACTTGAGAAAGAAAACAAGAGTATAAGCACAGGTTTGCTTGTTCTGGTTTACTTCTCATTGTTCTCTCATTCAATGGACCAATAATCTGAGATGTTGGATGGTTCTTATGAATACGATATGTCAGAATCTCATCACCTTGAACATTAACATCAAGATTTGTTTGATTCAAATGTGGATTGAAATTTGGAACTTGAGTCGGTGAGTTGATAAAGTAATCAAGATTACCAGTATCAACTGCATCACCAGAGATGGATGATGTTCCTGACTCAGGTTGCACAAATTTACTACCATCATTAGGAATTAGTTGGGAAACATCTTGACCTTTTGACACTGAGTGATCTGAATCTTGATTAGATTGATCATTTACATTGAATCTAACCGTTGAATCCTTGACAAAAGAGAAGAATGGGTAATCTGGGCTTTGATCATCTGGGTCGTCTAAATCTAAGTCATCACTAAATGTAACAGCTCTGAAATCTAGCCCAATTAGAAAACTTAATGTATTATAGGACCCAATAAAGGTCCAGATTGATTTGGGCTTACCAAAGAAATCTTGCAAAATGAAACTAGCCTTTTTGGGCCCAATAAGCCCAATAAGGGCCCGAACTTATAAAAAGGCCCATTTAAGGCCCAAATACATGTTTAGTAACTAATTAAACAAGAAACCATGAAACAATGAATTTTTAGGTGATGTGAAATAACTATGGAAAGATCCAAACTAAAAAAACGGATTCAGAATCCATACCGGGTATAATTCGGCAATTTACCGCGTACTAACGTCTGAATTCCATCAGGAATTCTTATAAGGGCTTGTCATCCAATCTAAATCGTTGTTAATGTTAACAATATCATAAATAATATTTGCTAAAATATTTTTCATCAAACATGCATAAGCAATGGAAATACGTAAGCGAAACGCGAATACCGGTTTCCACCTGCATTTAATTGACGCCTGTTATGACCACCGAGCCTTGTAACTCCGTAAATATTCGTCTAAACATTGTTTATGATCATAACATAGTAAATTTGGTGAGTGATACGTTGTCTGGAATAAATGCGTTCCGAAACGCGACCGTGATGCGAACCGGGTTACGATCAGGTCAACCAGAAAATTCGTCAGATAAGGTTTTAGCGTGACTAACATAGGGAGTTAACACTCAAAATATCATTTCAATACTTAATTTCATATAATTTGATACTAAAATGATCATTATAACGCTCATTCGAGGAAAACACGTAAAACCGTAAAACATGAAACGTGCTGATTCCGCGGTATCGTTTAACCATTCGGTGTGTTTTTAAATACAATGAAATTTTAATCTCGGAATCTTTTAATGCTTTGTGTAATTAAACCTAACGGGTAGCGTAATTATAAGCGTTACGTGAAAAACTTGATCGAACGTGCTCGAACCGAACGGTTAACGAACCTATCGTTTAAACCCGCTATATAAGCCAACCATTCTTCATTTTAGGGTTTTAAAACCCAAAATCGGAGAGAGAGAAGGAGAGGCAGCCGCGAAACCTCCCCCCCCTTCTGCGAATCCGGCAGACCACCGGCCACCGGCGACGTTTTCCGGCGAGTGCCGGCGTGTGACACGCCTCCATCGAGTCCCCTTGACTCCCCTATCGCGGTGGTGCTCATGATTTCTCCCAAAATGCGACATAGAGACATGAATCGAAGGCAAAGATGGCGGTTGCAGGTCGGTTTCGGAGTGGTGGTGCCGAGGGTTCATGGTTGGGAGGCAATGATGTTTGATTGGTGATGATGGTTGTTGTTGATTGTGGCTGCGATAGCGGTGTGACTACGATGGTGGTGATGGTCACGGCTGTGGTTATTGTGGTTGTGGATGACGGCAGTGGTCGAGATGGTGAATGTCGATGGTTGTGGTGGCTGTTCAAACATGGTCGTCGACCACGATTATGGTTGTGATGGCAATGATGGGGGTCCGATGGCTGTGTTTGCAGTGGTAAGGCGATGGTTGTAACTGCGGGCGATGGCGGAGGAGGTTAATGGCTGTCAGGTGGTGGCTGTTGATGGTTGGTGTTTGGTGATGGTTGTGACAGCAGTGGCGATGGCTGCATGTGGTTGGTTTTTGGTGATGGTTGTAAAACAGCAGTGATGAATTTGATGTTGGCATTTTTTTTGGTTGTTATCGATTGTTGGCTGTGATTGTGGTAGTGGTTGTCGGGTACCGATGGTGAAGAAGGCGACTGGTGCCCGGTGACCTCCCGGTCCTCGACCGCAGAGGCAGTGATGGTGAAGGCGATCGCTGTAAGTCAGTGGCTGAGTTCGATGGTGAGGTAATCTGTGATTGTGGCTGTGGCTGTTGTTGGTTGTGGTGATGGTTCTATTTGGTGGCTGTCGTTGAGGGTTGCCACAGTGGCGTAGGGCTGTGTTAGACATGGGTGGTATGCGCGAAAAGGTTTGGACTTAATGGTGTTAAGATGTGGAAAAATGGTGATGATAAGTGGTGTTGCGTGTGGAGCTGTTGTTGATTTTTGGTAGCGGTTGTGTTAAGATGGTAAGGTGTGGTTTTGGTCAAGCATTGTCAACCGCGGTCAACGAGTAGCCAACGACAAGAACTCAGTGAGATCGAGTGGAATGGAGTACGTAAACCGAGTGTGAGGTATAATCGCGCACGACACTTATTTAATATCTAATAATTTTTCACATATGTGTAACGCGTTGAGCTCTAACTCGATAAGGTACACAATATTAAAAATAATAAAGGTCTAAGTCTTTGATTGTTTGATTGTAATGGATTATTGTTCTGCGACACCGTGAACACGATACCATAAAAATGATAACATTTCATATGTGAATCATGAGGCCTATAAACCTTAACATGTAGTTAATACAAAGTATACATGTAAATAAACCTATCTTGATTAAACAAATTTGATAAGGCTATCACTGAAACTAATATATTAAAAACATATAAGAAGTTAATCAAACTATTTGATCTCATGTCATACAAAATCTTTACAATACTTTGGGATGTAAAATTGCATACAAAAATATATATTTGTTCAATAGATACATTAGGTTAACCGATGTTCACGCGTATTTAATTATGGCAAATGGGCTTATAATTCTATAATGAACCATCATCTTGTGGTTATTAATTGTCGGTCATCTCATTGTTATTGAAATAAATAATATTGGTGTCACCCTTTTTATTAAAAATCTATTCAAATGTTATCAATATTTGGATTACTCTAGCATCAGTCAATTTAATATTAAGATGTAAGTGTAAGCATTATAAACATCACCTAAAACTTTATATATTACTTACATTGAGTTATTTTTGGAGATTTGGAATCCATTACATAAATTGATTATCTACCTTATTTATGCTAAGACTTAATTTTTGATTAGGTGCATTAACTAACCTGTGTACAGGAGTTAATTGATGACAAATAACCAATATACAAGAAGCTAGGATACTCTAAGGATACTAAGCACCAACCTTAAGTCAACTAAAGAGCTCAACCGCACACATGTAATAACGTCATGATAATTCTAAACGTGAATCTTATATGTTCTAGTTAGGATTGCTTTGTTGATGATCATCACTTTCTTTATCGAGCTCTGAATTTATATAAGGATACCAGGTGAGTTCTCGTGTTCCCCTTTTTACTTTGGTTTTGGGGATGAAGCATGCTCTTTTAAACTGAAACTTTTATTTGTGATACTATGTGATGCTTATGTCCATTACTGCTTAATGATACTACCGCTCATTGATACTACTGCTTACTGATGCTACTACTAATGGATTCTACTTGTAAGGCCCCCATCCCGGGCACGTTACGGTTGGTCATCATCACTCATAAAACATACATTTAATACATGATCATAAAATACGTAGCGGAATTAATAAAACATGCATTCTCATTTCATCATAAAAGCTTTTACATCATTGTCTTGGTTACAAAATACAAGCTTTTCCTTACATTGCTTAGCTATACTATGATTGCTGCTGATGCGTAAGAAAACGAGAATAATCTCGTTTATTCGAATCCTCAGCAATCATAGGGTCATACAGCGACCTCTACCGAAAGAAAATAATAAAAAGAAAATATATTCTTCTTCATTAAGAAGATATTATTTTCAAAAATATTTTTCTTCATAAAGAAGATTTCTTAAGTAATCCTGTTTATCAGGATTATCAAGAAATCTTGCACTTGCATGCAACATGATGTGTTGCGCGCATTACGGGCCCACAACACATGATGTGGCAGCATAATCAAAAAGTGAATGTCATCCCAAAAGAGCTGAGTAGTCGCCTCGTGCCATCCTCAGCAACACTACCTGCCAACTGGAAACACATAAAAAAATGTCATCTAGTTTTATAATAAAACATACTTTCATTCTTTATAACTGTTCTTACATACATGTGCTCACACATCATACGTACACGTAGATAATATATTATTATTATCTTCATCATTCGTTCATTAGTCATTCAATCGTGTACTAGTCATCATTCTCGTTCACTTTCATACATACATACTTTACATTCTTTCATTACTTCTGTTCGAACGTTTATTTCATTCATTCATACATTCGTTACGTTTGTTTGAACATTCTTTACATTCGGTGACATGTACAATACCCCCTTGCATCATACATACTGCAGGTGCTGGACCTGTGGTAATCAACCACGAACGTCGTGCACACATGCTGATCCAGTCACCTGGGGTCGGTACATGCACCATTTATCTTTCCACTTTCATTCGTCAAGCATGAAAATCTCTAAGGGTCACTTCTCATCTCTGCCCTCATGGTTCCAACCCATGAGCCGACAGAGTATACTGTAACATACTGGTGCCCCTATGGCTCTCAGTCCATAGACCGACACCTGGTGCCCCTATGGCTCACAGTCCACAGACCGACACCTGGTTGCCCCTATGGCTCTCTGTCCATAGACCGACAACCTTGTTGCCCCTATGGCTCTCTGTCCATAGACCGACAACACTTCTTCCGGGGTCACGTTAACCCCGCGAGTGATCGTCACCACTCCTGCTGTAACAACTATCCCGTGACAGGTCACAAAGACACTGCCCCGTTGCTCCTAAGGCAACTATGGCTCACTGTCCATAATCTACCATAGGGCTCGTAATAGGCCTAGTTAACTAGAACCAGGCACCATTTCCAAGACTTCTTAACCGTCAAATCCATCTCGTGCCCCTTAGACCATGCAAGACTTTCTTACGTTCATTCATTCATTCATTAATGCATGCATTCATTCCTTCATTATGTTTCCTCTTTCCTTATCTTTCACTTTACGTTCATAATACATTCATTTCATTCTTTCATTCAATCATGTAAAGTTATTAAAAGATAACATACATTTACATAAGGAACATAGATAGTTACAAATCATCAGTATTTACCATCTATCATGGCCACACCATACTTAACATACATACATCATACATACACTTCTCTATACATTTACATCAGCCCTATTCGGGCGACTGAACCTATCTCAGTCGCATGTCCTCCATGCGACTGGACCGTGCGATTGGGCTGTCATGCGAATGGGCATACAATCGTGCGACTGGACTTCCTTCTGTACGACTAGACACTATGCGACTGGGTTATATGCGACTAACTCTTAACCGTACGACTGAACTACCCTGCGATTGAACCTATGCGACCGAATCCCCCAATCGCATAGCCCATCATGCGACTGAGGCTCAATCGTGCGTCTAAGCCTCAATCGTGCGATTGGACATCAACTATTCCTCAATTGGCCGAATGGCCCTTCAATCGTATAACCCTAACTGGGCAGCGACTGGAGTTCTTCACCCACTGCAGTCGCGAACCCCCGTCCCCACAGTCACCATAAACCCATTTTCAGCCCAATTCGACCCTCCCAAGCCTCAAGGATTCCTACTAGGACCTCATACAAGCATATACTAGTCCTAATTCATACCATAAACACGTTATTCAAGATTTTACTCAAATGGGTCAAACTTTCACTATTTCAAAAAAAATAGGGTTTATATATGTTTCCAGCCCCAAAATCGTTAGAAAACATGTAAATGAGGGGCTCTAGAACTCACATTAACAGGTAGGAGTTGATGAGCTTCGATTTGGCTAGCTTCTCGACAAATCCGGAGCTCGGTCAGCACTTTCCCTCTTTCTTTCTCTTCTCCCGGTCGCTCTCTGCCCTCTCCCCGACTGAAAATGGGAGGAGAGTGGAGCTGCTCCCTTTTTATACCCATAGCTCATTCGCATCTGGTCCAGGGGCGACTGGACCCTCAGTCGCATGAACACCATGCGATTGGACCCCAGTCGCATGAACACCATGCGATTGGACCCCAGTCGCATGTGTTCCATGCGGCTCGTCTTTCATTCGGGCGGTTGAACTCCAATCGTGCGGTTGAGCTTCAATCGGCCGAATAGCATGCGGTTGAACCTCCAGTCGCATAAATCCCAGGCGACTGAGGCTCAGTCGCACAACCTGTAAAAAGGTCAAACTTTCGGGTGTTACAAGTCCACCCCCCTTAAACGGGTTTCGTCCCCGAAACCTGTTGTTCCTTAAACCTTCACGGGCCATACTGTCCCATTCCTTTTCCAGTCCATCACTTGGAACTCTATCGCTCCACATCGTTTATCAATGTTCGACTTCTGCTTTATCTTGGACTATCACCGTCGGTAACCCATGCATACTGATCAATGTTCATTTGACCAGCACCTGCGACTTCAAACATGCCATGTAGAACACGGTTACTACAATTAAAAGGAACATCACAGTATTCGAGCAAAGGCTCGGCGTCATAATCATTGAGCTTCAGAGCGTCACTGAGAACCTTCAACCTTAATGCTTGAAGAACAAGGCCTTCAACTTGCGTAAAGTTGCTGCTTACCCCAGGCCCTTGTTTGATGTTCTTTATGTATGAATAATGACCCTCTTACGAATCCAACGACTAATGAAAAGACTTTCATTAATCGTGCTATGTGTTGTTCCAATTATAGCTGCACTGAGATCGGTTTCTCTCAGGTTCCTTGCAGGTACACTTTGATTGGAAGGCAAATCGACTACTTTCATGGCCCAAACCAAATTTATCTTTTTCTTTTGCTCCCGACCTTCCATTCTACTTGTTTGCTACAACGTCGAAACTATGCGTACGTTATCGTTCGATGAACCAATCACAAGCTGAAACCGTCCCACAGACAACAGGTGACACAGCTTTCTCAATTGCTTTGCTCAATCTTCTAGGGCACTAGGTAACCTAGTGAATCCACTAATAGCAACCTCTACATCGAATGGCTCGTCGACGTTCCTTCTCCTATCATGCAACTCATAACAGTAGGCAGTAGGAACGAACTACTACTATGCCTGTCGTTCAGTCGGAGTCCGCTCTACCCTCCCCTTGGCTATGGCAAAAGCTGTTGTCTTTACCCTTTGTTCCCCTTCCTCGCACCGGGGCTTCTCGCCTTTGACCCCTTACACTCCCTGCTCAGATGTCCAGTCTCACCGCAATCATAGCACTTAGTCACGTGGCAATCCCTTGCCCTATGACCTTCCTTCCTACACTGACAACAGACGTTCAGTCCCTATTTGCACTTCCCTTCATGATCTCTACTACCCTTCTCGCATTCCTCACCCTTTCTTGTTATCCTCTCGCGATCATTGACCCTCATCACCTTTCCTTCTGCCACCATCCCACCATCACTATCTCGCCTTCCTTTCCCTTCTTAACATAAGCTCGCTCCTCCGCTTCGCCCGATATCGCCATCACCTCCCACCCGTCGTACAACCTTCCCGTAGATTTACCGCTGACCTGAACGTGCTTGGCCGGGTAGTGATCATGTGCCTACGGATGTCCGCCGGCAAGCCCTTCATGTACCTCTTGATTTTCCGCGATAGAGGTGTACCCTGATCCGGCACCAGCCGTGCCATCTCGTTGAATTTGATGGGGTACTGGTGATGCGTCATCGTCCCTGCTTCCAACTGCAGGAACTCCCTTTCAACCTTATTCGTCTCACGGTGGGGACAAAACTCCTCAATCACCAACCCTTTCAACTCTGGCCATCCCATCCTCCCGGCACCCGCTGATATTCAGCACGGCTTCCATTTCCCTCACCCACCGGTGAGTAGCAGCAGCAGTGCCGTCACCATCAAAAGTCGAAGACTTGCATCGTTTCACCCGAAGGTCTACTCCCTTCCCTGTCTCTCACCATTTCTAACAGTGTTCATCACCTCGGTCACTACAGACGGTAGGATCGTCTGCATGGTCTGGTACACTTCTTCCGCAACCGCCTCTGAGTTTACTCTCGGAATCGTCGTGACCCGATTCCCATAAACAGTTACCGAACTCACGTCAGGCGCTATCCTCGAATCGTCTCCTCGCGACACACTATATTTTCCCTCGAAGTCCACCAACCCATCCATTCCAAGAACCAATTCGAAATCACCTAAGGTTATCACAAGTAGTCTAACCGGGTATCCATGATCTTCTAACTCCACCTCGTTGTCTCCTATCATCTCAGAAGTCCTGATGAACCTACCTTGATGGTTTCTACATCGAAGCGCTCATCAATACTCCCACTCTTAATAGGCAACTTAGCACAGAAAATAACAGAAACAAAACCCTTTCTAGCTCCGGAACCAAACAACACGCAGAAGACAGAGTTTGATTACTAGATACGTACCTGTCACGATATCGGGGCCCATCCTATCCTGCTTCGGCATTATCGTGAAGGCCCTGCGCCCTCTGCCCTTGGCTTCTTGCAATCCCTGCTTATGTGACCCCTTCCCCTGCAGTTGTAGCACCGTACCACCCCACACTCTCTGGCCACATGACCACGCTTCCCGCATTTGAAACAGACGTTGGTCCCCCATCTACATTCCCCGAGGTGTTCTTTGGCACACTTATCACACTTCCTCGTCCTAGCACCAGACGAAGCTACACTCCGGTCCTCCGTCCTCGCAACCTTTTTGTTGTGGGTGGCCCAGTCACGTCCAACTCGCTTTCCGTGCCAGTTCTTGTCGTCGCTATCCTTCGTGCTTTCTTTAATAGCAGTTGTCTCTTTCACCGCCCTAATTACCTCAGTCACCATGGACGGCAGAATTGCCTGTAAGGCCTGTTGAACTCCCTCAACAACAACCTCTTTCATGGCGATCCTCAAACTAGTGCCATCATCACTGCCCTCCAGGTGAGGGGCCTTAGGCTCTTGAAGTGCCATTTCAGCCGCCCTAGCCATGCTTCTCGTGACACACGGTTCAGCTCCACGTTCACCACAACCCTTATCTTGCAAAACCTTAGAAGGTTCACCGCTAACCATCTTTTGACACACACTGAAAGATTCAAACACCAACACGGTCATTCAAGGGATTAGCTCAGTTTATGTCAAGTATAGTAAGTCCCTAATTACAGTGGCCAGATGTGATTAGCCACTTACTCTACTCTTCGTACCCCGAGCATTACCTGTCCTGACTACATTAGTATCTAAGTCTAACAGTACACATAATTCACATAACATGCGCACATAATACTAGTTAATCTTTAAGAAAAATACCTGATGGCACACAACTACTCAGATGGCATTCTCATTCTCCCTGTCCCATTCTCAGTTTAAGTTTAGGTTTATTGTGAAAATTTACCCGTTTTACTTAAACTTTTGCTCTGATACCAACTTGTAAGGCCCCCATCCCGGGCACCTTACGGTTGGTCATCATCACTCGTAAAACATACATTTAATACATGATCATAAAATACGTAGCGGAATTAATAAAACATGCATTCTCATTTCATCATAAAAGCTTTTACATCATTGTCTTGGTTACAAAATACAAGCTTTTCCTTACATTGCTTAGCTATACTATGATTGCTGCTGATGCGTAAGAAAACGAGAATAATCTCGTTTATTCGAATCCTCAGCAATCATAGGGTCATACAGCGACCTCTACCGAAAGAAAATAATAAAAAGAAAATATATTCTTCTTCATTAAGAAGATATTATTTTCAAAAATATATTTTTCTTCATAAAGAAGATTTCTTAAGTAATCCTGTTTATCAGGATTATCAAGAAATCTTGCACTTGCATGCAACATGATGTGTTGCGCGCATTACGGGCCCACAACACATGATGTGGCAGCATAATCAAAAAGTGAATGTCATCCCAAAAGAGCTGAGTAGTCGCCTCGTGCCATCCTCAGCAACACTACCTGCCAACTGGAAACACATAAAAAAAGTCAGCGTTGCTGAGTGAGTTCTAGTTTTATAATAAAACATACTTTCATTCTTTATAACTGTTCTTACATACATGTGCTCACACATCATACGTACACGTAGATAATATATTATTATTATCTTCATCATTCGTTCATTAGTCATTCAATCGTGTACTAGTCATCATTCTCGTTCACTTTCATACATACATACTTTACATTCTTTCATTACTTCCGTTCGAATGTTTATTTCATTCATTCATACATTCGTTACGTTTGTTCGAACATTCTTTACATTCGGTGACATGTACAATACCCCCTTGCATCATACATACTGCAGGTGCTGGACCTGTGGTAATCAACCACGAACGTCGTGCACACATGCTGATCCAGTCACCTGGGGTAGGTACATGCACCATTTATCTTTCCACTTTCATTCGTCAAGCATGCAAATCTCTAAGGGTCACTTCTCATCTCTGCCCTCATGGTTCCAACCCATGAGCCGACAGAGTATACTGTAACATACTGGTGCCCTTATGGCTCTCAGTCCATAGACCGACACCTGGTGCCCCTATGGCTCACAGTCCACAGACCGGCACCTCGTTGCCCCTATGGCTCTCTGTCCATAGACCGACAACCTTGTTGCCCCTATGGCTCTCTGTCCATAGACCGACAACACTTCTTCCGGGGTCACGTTAACCCCGCGAGTGATCGTCACCACTCCTGCTGTAACAACTATCCCGTGACAGGTCACAAAGACACTGCCCCGTTGCTCCTAAGGCAACTATGGCTCACTGTCCATAATCTACCATAGGGCTCGTAATAGGCCTAGTTAACTAGAACCAGGCACCATTTCCAAGACTTCTTAACCGTCAAATCCATCTCGTGCCCCTTAGACCATGCAAAACTTTCTTACGTTCATTCATTCATTCATTAATGCATGCATTCATTCCTTCATTATGTTTCCTCTTTCCTTATCTTTCACTTTACGTTCTTAATACATTCATTTCATTCTTTCATTCATTCACGTAAAGTTATTAAAAGATAACATACATTTACATAAGGAACATAGATAGTTACAAATCATCAGTATTTACCATCTATCATGGCCACACCATACTTAACATACATACATCATACATACACTTCTCTATACATTTACATCAGCTCTATTCGGGCGACTGAACCTATCTCAGTCGCATGTCCTCCATGCGACTGGACCGTGCGATTGGGATGTCATGCGAATGGGCATACAATCGTGCGACTGGACTTCCTTCCGTACGACTAGACACTATGCGACTGGGTTATATGCGACTAACTCTTAACCGTACGACTGAACTACCCTGCGATTGAACCTATGCGACCGAATCCCCCAATCGCATAGCCCATCATGCGATTGAGGCTCAATTGTGCGTCTGAGCCTCAATCGTGCGATTGGACATCAACTATTCCTCAATCGGCCGAATGGCCCTTCAGTCGCATAACCCTAACTGGGCAGCGACTGGA
This sequence comes from Flaveria linearis, assembly GCA_024085815.1. NCBI lineage: Eukaryota > Viridiplantae > Streptophyta > Magnoliopsida > Asterales > Asteraceae > Flaveria > Flaveria linearis. The sequence goes on along the minus strand of CM044009.1, from coordinate 38,739,072 downwards.
GTTCTTCACCCACTGCAGTCACGAACCCTCGTCCCCACAGTCACCATAAACCCATTTTCAGCCCAATTCGACCCTCCCAAGCCTCAGGGATTCCTACTAGGACCTCATACAAGCATATACTAGTCCTAATTCATACCATAAACACGTTATTCAAGATTTTACTCAAATGGGTCAAACTTTCACTATTTCAAAAAAATAGGGTTTATATATGTTTCCAGCCCCAAAATCGTTAGAAAACATGTAAATGAGGGGCTCTAGAACTCACATTAACAGGTAGGAGTTGATGAGCTTCGATTTGGCTAGCTTCTCGACAAATCCGGAGCTCTGTCAGCACTTTCCCTCTTTCTTTCTCTTCTCCCGGTCGCTCTCTGCCCTCTCCCCGACTGAAAATGGGAGGAGAGTGGAGCTGCTCCCTTTTTATACCCATAGCTCATTCGCATCTGGTCCAGGGGCGACTGGACCCTCAGTCGGATGAACACCATGCGATTGGACCCCAGTCGCATGTGTTCCATGCGGCTCGTCTTTCATTCTTGCGGTTGAACTCCAATCGTGCGGTTGAGCTTCAATCGGCCGAATAGCATGCGGTTGAACCTCCAGTCGCATAAATCCCAGGCGACTGAGGCTCAGTCGCACAACCTGTAAAAAGGTCAAACTTTCGGGTGTTACACTACTTCTATGAGATACTACTATGCTTATGCTGTGGATTTTGATGATACCTGCTGATACTTGAATCACAATCATTAATTCTTTTGTGAATCACTTGTTTTATATGGATAGATCTATCTGGAGAATCCCCCACACACATTGGCTCCTGCTACAGGGAGGAACCCCCACTGAGATCCTGAGGGATCGTTGTGGCATGTGACAGGTTTTTAAAAGATACTATGGTGGACCATCCGGCAGGTACGGTCCACTGCTTTGAGGCCCAGTTCTCCCTTTGGGGTTAATCGGTAAACATAACAGGCTAGCCGGGACTGAGTGCAGGGTTGATTGTGACCCCACAACCGTTATAATTGATACTAAAGCTTTAACATGTGGACCGTAAGAGTCCCTTTTGTTTTTCTGAAACTTTAACCACTTGAACTCACCAACTTTATGTTGACACAAAATCTTTTTGAGCATGTCTTCAGGTACAGCTAGGGAGAATAGTTGAGCAATAGAAGATAGCTAGATCCGAAACAAGAAGTGAGGGTAGGTGTTGAAGACAAAAGTCGAGCCTAAAAGTCTTAGTTACCGAAGCATCAAGAAACACATACCAAGAGATTGATCATGACACTTGTAGACTGTAGATTTAGGCACCTTGTAAATTGGAACTAAGCTAATATTCTGATGTAAATGTTGCAAGTTGTACTGTATTAAACCATTTAGTTTCCGCTTTATTTTGGTTGTTGTTTACTAATCGTGACGTCCCGCCCCTCTGGACACGGGGTGTGACAGATTGGTATCAGAGTCAAAGGTTGTAGAAGTAGGTCTGCTTTGCGAGACCGAAACCAAAACCATATGAACCTCATAGGACCACCTTAGTAAGATGAATCTTCTGAGCTTTGCTGAACCAAGGGTGTAGAAATGTGGGTTTGCTTTGCAATACCTAAGCGGTAACTATAAATAGGACCAGCCTAGTAGGTTGTTTCCATGATCCAGTGATCCAAAGTTGCAGCAAGAATAGGTTCCCTTAAGAACTCCCATCTTTAACTTGTATACCTTAAGGATTACATATATCCCATTAAAATTCTCTAACCTATAAGAAACCTTGATACATTAGGGTATTACCTATGATAGGTGCACCCGAGTAAATCAGGAAAGGTGTGGAACCTTTTGGAGATGACTAACAGGACCACTGAACATTAAGTACTAAGAATGTTAGAAAACAACGCTGTGCACATATATCAGGACTTAAATCCTGGAGAGACACTTATCTGATTGTACAGTTGACTTTTGTCACTATATGAAACAACTGCTGTTCGCTATACACTTGATACGACTTGTGTCGTTACATGAGACAACTATTATAATGATACTTGTTGGGATGATGATACTTGCTTATATGCCTCATTTGTAAGATGATACATGTTGGAATTTAGTGGTAAGATAGTAACCATGATGCCTTTTTGTTTATTATGCTCCCTAGGGTAGCATGTACCTGAATGCTCATTTATTGCTTGATTTGTTGAAACTAACTTTGAGACAATTTTTGGGTGAACAAGAATGTTGGCATAATTGGAATCTAAGTGTGCTTAATTGCAGATGATGACCAAATGGGAATTTTAACTCCAAGATCTAATTACGCAAAACTTGGAACTTATGATGGGAATGACTAGAATGATAGCGTAAGGTAAATTGGCGATTACAGGTGCACACGTAATGGTGAATTTACAGGTACACTTGAATTCTGGTGGGCCCTGTCATGTAAACTAATATCAAAGTATAACACTCAAGAAACAAATAAATACAAGTTTTAAACACGAATATCCAACATATACTAAATGAATATATATTCCCAAAACTTTCATGCTGGGCGAAGACATTTGACACTTGAAGAGCTACCAGGGACGACATTGTAGTAACTATTCTTTTTCTTTTTCTTCTTCTCTTTTCTTTTGTTCTGCTACCCTATTGCGCTATAATGATGCAATTATCTGACTCAAAAGATCATCAAATGTTCCTTCTCAAGCTCAACCAGCCTCGCGCTGAGAGTACGGTACTTCACCTAAGTTATGTGGGTACTTTAGCAATATTGTTCATTCTTTTTGTGATGCCAAAGGATTCTTTCCTACCTATTACAGAATTCGTTTCAACTTTGTCAGTATCGTAAAAGACTCCCTAACATAAACTCTACAACCGAGAATAGATTGGAGTAATGGATTACGAGAAGCACCTCTGGTGATCCATGGCATAGAAGACTTGTCACTTCTTTCTTTCTTAGTAGTTCACACCTCATAGGATCTTCTGGATTCTTGAATTCCTCTGATCATTTCCTCAAAGCCTTTGAGGAATATGACTTCTCTCTACCTATTCATTGTAATGGAACCACCTAACTCAAAGGAATATTCTTAATATCAGCTCCGATTATGATTGATAATCACCTTTCTTAATACTAGGCTCGTGAAATCTTTCATCATCTTCAACCGATAGTCACCTAATGACAATCTTCACATGAAACTTAGGTTGAACTATTTTGACCCTGCTTTTAACTGACCGTGCTATTGATAAAGTTCTGAGCGACAGAATATATAGGAAATGAAACCTTCTTCTAAGATCCAGATTCTCCGGAGATAAAGATCCAAGTGCCAGGGTTAAATGCCGAGAAAAGCTAACCTTCGAGATTCAAGACAAAAATCTGAACTCATGACTTCTTTGGAACCCTGATTTGTCCCACTCACCCTCTGTTCTCGATTTATTCTCTTAACGAGTGGTGCTACTCACCTTAAGCCCTCTAGCATAACCCTCATCTTTGGAAACGCGTGATAGCCGATGTGGAAAACTTTAAAACCTTGTAAGTTATCTCTACTCGGAGATCTCTACAATTTGAGTGATATGTTCATGATTCGAGAGCGAAGATCTGAAGTAGAATACGATCTCGAACTATACGATAAATTGTTAGAGTGGTAGTTAACCTTCTTGTGCTAGCGAGCACCTTGATCAATTCCTAAACTTGTTCGAATCGACGGTCGATAATAATGAAGAATTCATGGGAAGAACTCATGGTCGAACTTAAAGGATGGTATTGCTCGAAAATATGTATTAAGAGGCATAGAAGATCAGCTACAAGAAATCTCATGTGTTAAATCACTTGAGATCCAACTACAACGAAGTGGTAAACATGCACCAGATTGTAGACAAAGAAAGTCTGCATAATCATCCCCGGTCGTAAGCGTTGGTGCTATTCCTCTTTAAATTTTAAACCTCTCCTAAAGTGATTCTCTAATACCTTACCCTAGAACGCTCCTTACCGTTGGAAATTCGAGCAAAAAGTCTTACACCCATACCTCGTTCGAACAATCGATATGATTATAAAGGATCGGAATCTAAACAGAGTTACTTGCTTCACGAATAGACCCTCTACAGGGCGCAGTTACCTTGTAGAATATGGGCCGAGGAAGAGGTAATCTAAAAGGTTGACCTTAATTGGGAAGCACTATGGAGGAATTAGTGGAAACGTTTGCAGCAAATCTGTAGTTTAAGACAACAGTTGAGGTTGCTCTTAAAGATATTGAGTTGGAGAATAGAAGAAGTACATATATATGGGGGTACTGGACTTGAAACTTGTATTAAAGAGCTGGTGGAAGGAAAGCAAATTCGATAATTGTTAGATAAACGGTTCATAAGACCTGGTATGTCACCTTGAAGAACCCTGATACACTTTGTAGGGAGAAGAATGGAATGCTCCTAATATGGATAGACTATCAAGAGTTGAATAAAGTTACCTAGAAGAAGCGATACCCCCTTCCCAGAATTATTAACCTGCTTAATCAGTTGCAAGATACTACATACACCTTAAATGTATCAGCCGAGAAAATAAGTAAATGATGGTACAAGGCAATCTCTTAGCCACCCGACAATTCAAGAAACATGCGAAGGGTTACAATGTACATGAACTGGGACTATGGGGCGTGACTTTTACTAAATAAAAATATGCATTTGGATACCTTACCTGTACTACTCTCCCAACTACCCATTAGAATACTAGTTCAAACACAATAGGGTGATCAATAATCGGTGATAACAACCGCATTGATAAATGCTGATAGCCTACAGTTAGGCTTATCCTCTATTGCCATTACCTGCATCGCATCTGAAACTTGCGAATTCTTCCAACGTCAATTCATAAGAGCTTATGACATATCCTAGATGGGAAAACTCTCGACATGCGTAGGATAAGATGGATGGAACTACTCGAACACTAAGATCATTATATACAGTATTGTTCTTGGAGTAGGAAGGTTGTAAAGGAAGTGACTATTGTGTGTGACCTATCTTCTTCATTCCTATCAGTCATGAAAACTTTCATGTTTTAACTTGGCCAGAATAAGTGCGCTAGTTCTAGATATTAATCTATACTCTTGGGGAACCCAAATCCTCCTTGATCTGAAGTCTTTAATCTATGACATCATATGACCGATTACCTTAGTATTCTAATGAGACTGATAGTGACGTATAGCCGACTCGACTATTACGTCTAATTGAAGTCATTCACACAAACATCTGATTCTTCACAATCTTTCGTAAGATTCTCTGTGAGGACCGTAATACCGCCGAGAGTTTGGTGCTCGCCTCCTTGTTATATTTATCTAGCAGGACGGTGTAATGAACCACAATGGAACACCTTTTCTTGTCAAAATCTGTACAAATATCAACTAATCGAGTATTGAATCCAAATATTTATGCATGAAACAACTCACTAGTTTTGACAAGCATGTTCAAACATCAGGATACTTACTTGAATCTAAACAAACCCAATTATTCGATACATAATCGACAACTTTCATCCTGGAATGCTCGGCTGAATAGCTTTAAATTCTTAAGACTCATACTATGAGTGTATTACACTCGGAAACAATGTTAGCGATACTAAAATTTCGAGGACGAAATTTCTAAAAGGTGGGGAGAATGTAACACCAATTAGAAAAATTAATGTATTATAGGACCCAATAAAGGTCCGGATTGATTTGGGCTTACCAAAGAAATCTTGCAAAATGAAACTAGCATTTTTGGGCCCAATAAGCCCAATAAGGGCCCGAACTTATAAAAAGGCCCATTTAAGGCCCAAATACATGTTTAGGAACTAATTAAACAAGAAACCATGAAACAATGAATTATTAGGTGATGTGAAATAACTATGGAAAGATCCAAACTAAAAAAACGGATTCAGAATCCATACCGTCCGGCAATTTACCGCATACTAACGTCTGAATTCCATCAGGAATTCTTATAAGGGCTTGTCATCCAATCTAAATCGTTGTTAATGTTAACAATATCATAAATAATGTTTGCTAAAATATTTTTCATGAAACATGCATAAGCAATGGAAATACGTAAGCGAAACGCGAATACCGGTTTCCACCGGCATTTAATTGACGCCTGTTATGACCACTGAGCCTTGTAACTCCGTAAATATTCTTCTAACCATTGTTTATGATCATAACATAGTAAATTTGGTGAGTGATACGTTGTCTGGAATAAATGCGTTCCGAAACACGACCGTGACGCGAACCGGGTTACGATCAGGTCAAACCCGAGAATTCATCAGATAAGGTTTTAGTGTGACTAACATAGGAAGTTAACGCTCAAAATATCATTTTAATACTTAATTTCATATAATTTGATACTAAAATGATCATTATAACGCTCATTCGAGGAAAATGCGTAAAACCGTAAAACGTGAAACGTGCTGATTTCGTGGTATCGTTTAACCGTTCGGTGTGTTTTTAAATACAATGAAATTTAATCTCGGAATCTTTTAATGCTTCATGTATTTAAACCTAACGGGTAGCGAAATTATAAGCGTTACGTGAAAAACTTGATCGAACGTGCTTGAACCGAACTGTTAACGAACCTATCGTTTAAACCCGCTATATAAGCCAACCATTCTCCATTTTAGGGTTTTAAAACCCAAAATCGGAGAGAGAGAAGGAGAGGCAGCCGCGACACCTCCCCCGCCTTCTTCGAATCCGGCCGACCACCGGCCACCGGCGACATTTTCCGGCAAGTGCCGGCTTGTGACACGCCTCCATAAAGTCCCCTCGACTCCCTGATCGCGGTGGTGCTCATGATTTCTCCCAAAATGCGACATAGAGACACAAATCGAAGGCAAAGATGGCGGTTTCACGTCGGTTTCGGAATGGTGGTGCCGAGGGTTCATGGTTGGGAGGCGATGATGTTCGATTGGTGATAATGGTTGTTGTTGATTGTGGCTGCGATAGCGGTATGACTGCGATGGTGGTGATGGTCGCGGCTGTGGTTATTGTGGTTGTGGATGACGGCAGTGGTCGAGATGGTGAATGTCGATGGTTGTGGTGGCTGTTCAAACATGGTCGTCGACCACGACTATGGTTGCGATGGCAATGATGGGGGTCCGATGGCTGTGTTTGCAGTGGTAAGGTGATGGTTGTAGCTGTGGGTGATGGCGGAGGAGGTTAATGGCTATCGGGTGGTGGCAGTTGATGGTTGGTGTGTGGTGATGGTTGTGACGGCAGTGGCGATGGCTGCATGTGATTGGTGTTTGGTGATGGTTGTAAAACAGCAGTGATGAATGTGATGTTGGCATTTTTTTTGGTTGTTATCGATTGTTGGCTTTGATTGTGGTAGTGGTTGTCGGGTACCAATGGTGAGGAAGGCGACTGGTTCCCGGTGACCTCACAGTCCTCGACCGTAGAGGCACTGATGGGGAAGGCGATCGCTGTAAGTCAGTGGCTGAGTTCGATGGTGAGAGAATCTGCGATTGTGGCTATGGCTGTTGTTGGTTGTGGTTATGGTGCTATTTGGTGGCTACCGTTGAGGGCTGCCACAGTGGCGTAGGGCTGTGTTAGACATGGGTGGTATGGGCGAAAAAGTTTGGACTTAATGGTGTTAAGTTGTGGTAAAATGGTGATGATAAGTGGTGTTACGTGTGGAGCTGTTGTTGATTTTTGGTAGCGGTTGTGTTAAGATGGTAAGGTGTGGTTTTGGTCAAGCATTGTCAACCGCGGTCAACGAGTAGCCAACGACAAGAACTCAATGAGATCGAGTGGAATGGAGTACGTAAACCGAGTGTGAGGTATAATCGTGCACGACGCTTATTTAATATCTAATAATTTTTCATATGTGTGTAACGCGTTGAGCTCTAACTCGATAAGGTACACAATATTAAAAATAATAAAGGTCTAAGTCTATGATTGTTTGATTGTAATGGATTATTGTTCTACGACACCGTGAACATGATACCATAAAAATGATAACATTTCATATGTGAATCATGAGGCCTATAAACCTTAACATGTAGTTAATACAAAGTATACATGTAAATAAACCTATCTTGATTAAACAAATTTGGTAAGGCTATCACTGAAACTAATATATTAAAAACATATAAGAAGTTAATCAAACTATTTGATCTCATGTCATACAAAATCTTTACAATACTTCGGGATGTAAAATTGCATACAAAAATATATATTTTTACAATAGATACATTAGGTTAACCGATCTTCACGCGTATTTAATTATGGCAAATGGGCTTATAATTCTATAATGAACCATTATCTTGTGGTTATTAATTGTCGGTCATCTCATTGTTATTGAAATAAATAATATTGGTGTCACCCTTTTTATTAAAAATCTAGTCAAATGTTATCAATATTTGGATTACTCTAGCATCAGTCAATTTAATATTAAGATGTAAGTGTAAGCATTATAAACATCGCCTAAAACATTATATATTACTTACATTGTCAATGCGAGTTATTTTTGAAGATTTGGAATCCATGACATAAATTGATTATCTACCTTATTTATGCTAAGACTCAATTTTTGATTAGGTGCATTAACTAACCTGTGTGCACGAGTTAATTGATGACAAATAACCAATATACAAGAAGCTAGGATACACTAAGGATACTAAGCACCAACCTTAAGTGAACTAAAGAGCTCAACCGCACGCATGTAATAACTTCATGATAATTCTAAACGTGAATCTTATATGTTCTAGTTAGGATTGTTTTGTTGATGGTCATCACTTTCTTTATCGAGCTCTGAATTTATATAAGGATACCAGGTGAGTTCTCGTGTTCCCCTTTTTACTTTGGTTTTGGGGATGATGCATGCTCTTTTAAACTGAAACTTTTATTTGTGATACTATGTGATGCTTATGTCCATTACTGCTTAATGATACTACCGCTCATTGATACTACTACTTACTGATGCTGCTACTAATGGATACTACTTCTATGAGATACTACTATGCTTATGCTGTGGATTTTGATGATACCTGCTGATACTTGAATCACAATCATTAATTCTTTTGTGAACCGCTTGTTTTATATGGATAGATCTATCTGGGGAATCCCCCACACACAGTGGCTCCCGCTACAGGGAGGAACCCCCACTGAGATCCTGAGGGATCGTTGTGGCATGTGACAGGTTTTTATAAGATACTATGGTGGACCATCCGGCAGGTACGGTCCACTGCTTTGAGGCACAGTTCTCCCTTTGGGGTTAACCGGTAAACATAACTTTAGAAGAGGCTAGCCGGGACTTAGTGCAGGGTTGATTGTGACCCCACAACAGTTATAATTGATACTAAAACTTTAACATGTGGACCGTAAGAATCCCTTTTGTTTTTCTGAAACTTTAACCACTTGAACTCACCAAATTTATGTTGACACAAAATCTTTTTGAGCTTGTCTTCAGGTACAGCTAGGGAGAATAGTTGAGCTATAGAAGATACCTAGATCCGAAACAAGAAGTGAGGGTAGGTATTGAAGACAAAAGTCGAGCCTAAAAGTCTTAGTTACCGAAGCATCAAGAAACACATACCAAGAGATTTATCATGACACCTGTAGACTGTAGATTTAGACACCTTGTAAATTGGAACTAAGCCAATATTCTGATGTAAAATGTTGCAAGTTGTACTGTATTAAACCATTTAGTTTCCACTGCATTTTGGTTGTTGTTTACTAATCGTGACGTCCCGCCCCTCTGGGCACGGGGTGTGATACTAAAAGATCCAAGATCTCCTTGAGCTTTTGTCTTACCTGTAGAATCAAGCAAGTTAGATTGATCAAACAAGTAAACAGTTTGACAATGAATCTAAATCAAATAACCAAGCAGGACCCTTTGAAACTGATGGAAAACAATTTTCCAAGAATTTAACGTTGAATGTTTCAATTATAACATTAGTCCTAGAGTTATAAACTTGATAGGCTTTTGAAACAGATGAATACCCAACAAAAAATCCATTATCAGATTTTGCTTTAAATTTTCTTAGATGATCACTTGAATTTAGAATCATGACTGGACAACCAAAAGATTTAAGGAAATCAATGTTTGGTTTCCTGCCAAACATTAACCCGTATGGAGTTTTCAGTTTATCTTGCACGATCAACATTCGATTCTGGACAAAACACACAGTTGAAATAGCTTCATCCCAGAAAGTGATTGGTATTTTAGAATCTACAAGCATAGATCATGCAACCTCAATCAATGTTCTGTTCATCCATTCAACAACTCCATTTGTTGAGGAGTTCTGGGAGCACTAAACTGATGAGCTATTCCCTTCTCTGCACAAAACATGTCAATGTTAGCATTTTTGAATTATGTACCATTATCACTTCTTATTATCTTCACTTTGTGATCTAGTTGATTTTCAACTTTAATGATAAATTCTTTTAATAAATCAGTCGTTTCAAATTTAGCATGCAAAAAGAAAACCCATAAAAATCTTGTATAGTCATCAATGATAACTAAACAGTATGATTTTCTTCCACTACTCTTGACATTGGTTCGTCCAAAGAGGTCCATGTGCAACATCTGGAGTGGTTTGGAATTTAAATTTATCGGCTTGGTCTTATAAGACGCTCTATGTTGCTTTCCCTTCAAACATGCTGAGTAGTGATCAGTCGTTGCAAACTTTTTGGATGGAAGTACAATGACATGATTTCCTGCTATAGCTTGTTCATGTTCTTGAAATTGGAATGCCCGAGACATCTATGCTAGAGCTGACTTTCATCATTTGATGCTTTAGCAATTAGGCAGGTTGTTTCTGTTGATGGATCAACTTGAGACATATCCAGTTTGTATACATCTTGATCCCTTTCAGCTTTAACAATCACCCAATCCTTGATAATCTGAAAACTTGGCTTCAAGACATAACAGAAAGAATTATCAAATAGAACAGAATATGATTTATCATATATTTAGGATACACTTAAAAGATTAAAGTTCAACTGAGAATAGAAATTGACTTTATCTAAGCTTATTATCCCATTGGAAAATGTTCCTTCTCCTGTTTTCTTTCCACCTGCATCACCACCAAAGGCGACATGCGTTCCATCCTTTAACTTAAATTTTTGCAATAAGGCATGATTGCATGTCATGTGCCGGCTACACCCGCTATCCACGTACCAAGTATTAAGTGGTCTTCTCGGGCGTACCTACACAACAAAGAAATTTCAGTTGAGGTATCTACCCAAGCCGAGATGGTCTTGGGTTTTCCAAATTTATCAACAACAGTAAATTGCTTGAAATGAAGATTATTCAAATCTAGCTTGTTCTTAATGAAATTGCCAATTTGTAATGCATTTGTTGTTGATTATTTTTGTAAACATTCATACCACTTGATTGACCAATTTTGAAAAATATTGATTAACAACATTTTTATTAGTCATTCTTACAGCTCTTTGTATGAATTGTTCTTTCTGAACTTGTCTTGATCTCACATAATTGTTAGTTTGGATGACCTCAGACCTAAAGAGGTTTTGTTTGTTAATCTTTGAACTCTATCAGTTTGATTTCTTAGATACTGAGGATTAACATAACCTTTGCTCAAGTTTGACTTGGCATATCCTCTATTAGGTGAACTCTTCCTAAAGTAGCAATTTTTAGTGTTGTGAGTTCTCTCATCACAATAGGTACAGTATTTGTTGAAATGACAATCTGCTGTGGAATGATTTCTCATGTCACAGATGTGACAGTACTTTTCAAATGCACTTAGCAGTACTTTTGAAAATGCACTTAACAGTGTTGTGATTGTACATATCATAAATTTCACAATACCTTTGTGGAGATTTAAGCAATTGTTTGTTAACTTTTGATGTTGACGCAACATATGATTCTTGTTTATATTTTGGCATCAAAAAGTTAAATTGTTGTTTTTGATTTGTCAATTTTTGCTTTTGAGTTGACATTTTGTTCTTTGAAAAATTACTTTTTATCTTTTGTTCATGAACTTCATTCTTGGATTCCTTAGGAACAAATCTTTTTGTATTCAGATCAGAGTGAGATTTGTTCTTAGGACTTAGTTTAATTTCTTGGAAAGAATTCATGTTCAACAAACCAACAGACACAAATTTAATTGGTTTAAGTTTTGTTGTTTGATTTGTTGATTTTGTTTGATTTTCTGAACTTTTGTTTTGTTCAGTTTTTGCTTTATTTGCTTTTCTTCTTATTTGTTGATTCTTTGATTTAGAAGAAGTTGGTTTAATTTTAGATTGAACATCTTTAGATGAAGATTCTTTTTCATTTTCTTTCAGTTTTAGATTAATAGAATTTGAGTCTTCTGATGTTTCTTCCTCTTGTTTAGCTTTATCTTTGCTTGTAATTGTCACTTCTTCCAACACAGAATCAGTTGGATTAGAAATTTTCTTACTTTTCTGTTTTGGTATATATGATTTAATCTTTATAGGATGACCATTTTTTATCTTTTCATCGTCCTTTTCAACAAAGCATTTTACATTTGCCTTTTCTTCTTCATTATCAGAGTTCTTGGTTTTATTATCCTAAGCTTTGAGTTTAGCTTTTTTTCAGGGGAATGATCATACGTGTTAAAGTTTTCTGGTAGAGTGTTTGTTATTGATTCAGGCATTGGTTCATGAGTAAAGCCTAATACTGCTTTTTGTATATCTTTTCTTTCACTCACCAGTGTTTTAACAATCATTTTTGAACTTTTAACTTTAGCAAGATATACTTGAGTAGCAGCATGTGCTATCTTCTCCTGTTCTAGATTTTTGGTCATTTCTTCCAACTGTTTGGAAACAATTTCTAATTCTTTTAATGTTTTGTTCCAAGATGTTTGAAGAGAAATGATCTTTTGATATGCTATTTTATGTTCAGATTTTAATTTGTTATGCATTAACTCTTCTAGTTTAAGTTTCTCACAGATTTTATATGAGTAGCTTCGATAGTATTCGATATGTTCGAAGCATGATTTGGTGCAAAGTTTCTCCCTCACTTCAGATGGCATTTCAGGGTATTTTGGGGATGAAGTTTCAGAGTTAGAGGATGAAGTTTCAACCATGGGTTAATCAGACTGAGCCATCAAAGCAATCTCATCTGAATCCTCTTTGGGATCAGACTTGTCACTCTAGTCATACTCATCTTCTTCATTCTCACCTTCCACTTTTGGATCACATTCCTTTGACCAATCTTCTCCTTGGATTTCTGCAACAAGAGACAAACTTGAGGTTAGATCATTGGTAAACTATTCAGCATAGGCACTCTAATGATATCCATCCTTCACACTGACTATGAGAGCTTTCTTAGGTTCATCAGATGATTTTGATTTATCTTGAAGCTCTGGCATCAGAAGACTTTGATATGGCTTTTGGAATGTCTTCTGATTTGATTGGAACCTCTGATTGCCAGAACTAGATTGAGCATTTCCTGTATTATTCCTTGGAGCTTTGCATTCCCTAGAGAAATGCCCATAACTATTGGAGTTAAAACACCTCGACTTTGACTTGTCAAAACCAACAGTCTTATTAGAACTAGGCTTATATTTCCTATTGACATATGAGGGATTTTGTGTTCTGTAGGCAATCATCACCATCTACCAATTTAAATCCATCTCTTCAACATCTTCAGGATCCATCTCAAACAAATCCTGCAAAACAATATCTAACTATGTTAGATGACTACCTTGATATGTTTGGAAGCTTGCCATGAAGGCAGTGAAGGCAGTTTTAGACTCTTCATCCTCTAATAGGATGTTTATCAAATCTGTAACTTTGCTAGATTTAGCAGAGCTAATAGATGGAGACTCTGTTTGTGGCTTTAAACTCTGAGAAATAGGCGGAGAATGAGGTTGATGTTGAGGTTTGGTTACATAAGCAGGTGCACTAGTGAATGATGAATCAGTGAAGAATCCTGCTCCTACAAATAAATCTCCCTCTTCTTTAGTTACACTTTCATTTTTAGCCATGAAAGCATTCTCAACAGTGTTTGCTGGAGATGTAACAAATTGATACTGTGACATTGATGATGTTCTGTCATTATTCCTTTAGCTCTCATCAATCTCTACAGATTCAATCTTGGCAATTAACAGATCTAGATCCATTGGAAATTTCTCTGTGCGCTTTAACAATGTCACTGTTTGTTTCCATGACGATGGTAAAGCATTGAGAAGTCTAATGTTGAGATCTTTAAGATCATGTGTAATACCAGCTGTTGACATCTCTGTAGTAAGTTGCACATATCTGTTCATCATCTGGTTGATGGTCTCACCAGATAGATGTTGAAAAAGCTCCAACTGCCTCTTTAGTTTTTGCTTTTTGAGGTTTTGTATCTCTTTACCTCCTTCCCAAATGGTCTTTAAAACTTTGTACATTGTGTAACCAGTTTGATAACCATCAAGTCTGGCTAGGACTTCAAGCGGTAGTCCTTTACACATAAGTGAATAAGCTTTGATATCATTCTTGACCTTTCTCAAATCATCACCTTGCAGACCATCTTCAGGGTAGGGTTCTGTGAATCTTTTGTATAGGCAAAACCCCTGTCAGGCCCATCAGTGGTTATAGGAATGTATGGTCCTTTTTTAATAGATTTCCAAAGATTAGTGTCAATGGAATTCAGGTGATGTTTTAATCTAAGTGACCAATTTTTAAAATCTGCTCTGTTTTTAAGTTTAGGAACTCTATTTTCAGAGTCTTCTGATTTCACCATTTTCTTAGATTTTGATTTTATAGAAGAAGAAATATTTTTTTTGATTTTTAAGTTTTTAAGTTTTTGTTGATTTCTAAGTATTAAGGTTGATGCGCCTAAACAGTGGTAATGCGCCCACACAGTTGTGGGACGCCTGGGAGTAAAAACTCCCAAACAGTTCTAATGTGCCTAAATAGATGAAGTGCACCTAAAACTACTTAGTTTCTGGTTAATTCTAAAGTGTCCAAACAGTTGAAATAAGTCTCAACAGTTGTAAAACGCCTGATCTAAAAACGCCTAAACAGTTATAAAACGCCTGAACAATTGTCAAGCGCCTAAACACTTAAGAAATTTTCAGCAGTTTTCAACCCTAATGCGCCAAATTCATCCTGTTCTTATGAACATAACGAACTCAATTTTCTGAAATCCTTAAAAACTTGATGAATTGAATTGAAATCTTCCAATGGTAGATATTATGTCGATTAACAATCGTTTCTATTCACTTTCTTCAATTACAAACAACAAATCAGTGATTTTGTTGATTTATCAGTTCGAACATGAAGAACACTTCCGAACACAAATCGATCAATTCACTAAAATTGGATGAATTAAACTGCTAATTGTGATTAAATTGATGTTTCTGATGCTGAAACACAACTGAAATCAACAATATTTCAATTGAATTTCTTATCAATCACAGATTCAAGTGATTTTGAGTTTGCAAGTTCATAACAAGCTCAAACACTAAACTAACAGCTCTGATACCATTTGATAGGATCAAATGTATAGATCTGTGATGATATTATAAGGAAATTCAATGAAAAACAAACACAGTAATCAAATCAATGCACAATATCAAGAAAAATTCATAGAAGTTTATTGATAATAGCAAAGACAATTACAAGTGTAGAGCAGTTCGTTCAAAGTCTTAGTCTAACCTACACAAGTCTAAGCTATTTATACTATCAATAAACAAGGAACTACTATTTACAAGACTTGTCCCTATACTATAACAAAACTTATAAACAAAGGCAAATAAAGACAACATGTTAATCTTTAAGAAGTACTAACAGCTTCGCAATCACTCAAAGGACCAGCACTGGAATGGTGGAAAACCATCATTCAGCCTCGAGGAAGGAATGCAACAGGTCAAATGAATTGGACCAAATTTAGGGATTTGATAACCAACAAGTGTTGTCCAATCAACCAGCTTGAGATGCTAGAGTCCGAATTTCTGAGCTTAGGGATGAAAGGCCCAAACTATATGGAGTACATCAACCGTTTCCTAGCTTTTTCCCGATTGGTGCCACATCTGGTGATGCCAGAAGCTAAAGGAGTAGCCAATTTCATTTGAGGACTACATCCTAGAGTTAAAGGCATGGTCTGGTCCTCTAGGCCAGCAACTTTACAAGCTACGGTTGACTTTACTAATAGCTTGACTGATGACTTGGTTAGTGGGATGGACAGAGCAGACAAGAACAGAGGACAAGAATAAAGTGATGGGTGAGAAGAGAAAATGGTTTGATGTTAAGAAGGCGGTTAGCAATAGTGGTAGTTCAAGCAAGAGATCTGGGGAAGGAGCAAGGCGTGATGATCAAGGTGGACGGGCTCGGAGGTTATACCTAGGCACAAGCCCCTTTTGCAACAAATGCAAGCTACACCATCAAGAGGCGTGCAACCCGATGCCCTGTTTCAGATGCAAACGAATAGGTCACTTGATTAAGGATTGTACGTACATGCCAGGAAAACAATGCTATGAGTATGGAGATCCCGGTCACATGAGGAATAAGTGTCCTAAGCTAGCAAGAGATAAGGATGCCAGACCCAACATGCCTAAGGGAAGGGCATTCGTGATGGACCCAAATGGAGATCGTAAAGAATCTGATGTGGTCAATGGGACGTTTCTCATAAACAACCATCTTGCTACCGCTCTATTTGATACTGGAGCAACTGTTAGTTTTGTTTCTATTACCTTTAGGCCTTTGAATGATTTGGAAGCTTGCACCTTAACTGGTTTGTTTACCATAGAATTGGCTGACGGTAATGTAATAGAAACTAACAAAATCATCAAAGATTGCAAAATGGTCCTAGAGGGTAGTTCAATTAATATAGACTTAATGCTATAAAGTTAGGAGGTTTTGATGTGGTAGTAGGGAAGGACTGGTTGGCTAGGAATAGGGCTGAAATCGTGTGTGATGAGCGTTTGCTTAAGATACCTTTAGCCGATAGGGAGATGTTAGTGGTCCAGGTGAGAGGAACCACCCGCTAGGCCCCATGATATCCCACTTAAAGGCTACTAAGAGCCTCAAGAAAGGACACATAACGTTCATAATTTACATGATGAAAGCAAGAGGGGAATAGAAAATTGAAGATATACTTATGGTGATGAGTACTCGGAAGTATTCCCCGAAGACTTACCAGGACTCCCTCCAAGCTGACAAGTTGAGTTACAGATAGATTTAGTACCTGGTGCCACGCCGGTGGCCAAAGCACCTTATCAACTCGCTCTGCCCGAGATGAAGGAGCTGATTATACAAATCCAAGAGTTGCTTGATAAGGGGTTTATACGACCGAGTGTTTCACCATGGGGTGCTTTGGTACTATTTGTTAAGAAGAAGGTGGAACACTAAAAATGTGCATCAACTATCAAGAACTGAACAAGCTTACCAAAAAGAACCATTATTCTCTTCCTGGAATTAATGACCTATTCGATCAGTTGCAAGGAGCGAACTATTTCTCCAAGATAGACTTGTGATCGGTATAGCACCATTCATGGATCTCATGGACCATGTATTCATGGATAAAGGAAGAAGACATCCCTAAAACAGCCTTCAGAACTAGGTTTGGACATTATGAGTACCTAGTCATGCCTTTAGGACTGACTAACGCGCCAGCAGCATTCATGGATCTCATGGACCATGTATGTCGTCCATATCTAGACAAGTTCGTGATTGTGTTTATTGATGATATCTTGATCTACTCCCGAAGCAAAGAAGAATATGAAAAGTATCTCCGACTAATCCTCGAACTACTCAAGAACTAGCAACTATACGCAAAGTTCTCCAAATGTGAGTTTTGAATGCGTGAAATTTAGTTTCTTGGGCAATTAGTGAATAAGGATGGAATTCAAGTGGACCCAGCAAAAATAGAGGCCATCAAGAGCTGGAAGATCCCAGAAACTCCTACTGAGATCAGATAATTCCTTGGTTTGGCTGGTTATTACAGGAGGTTTATCAAAGATTTCTCATGAACGGTACAGCCACTAACCGCTTTGACCAAGAAGAATACAACTTATGAGTGGGGAAAGGAACAAGATGAAGCCTTTAATATGTTGAAGGAAAAACTATGCAACGCACCTATTCTTACCCTACCTGAAGGAAATGAGGTCTTATAGACTATTGTGATGCTCACGTCAAGGATTTGGATGTGTGCTAATGCAGCGGGAAAAGGTGGTCGCCTACGCGTCCAGATTGCTGAACAAGCATGAAAGGAATTACACGACACACAATTTGGAATTGGGTGTCGTGGTGTTTGCACTCAAAATATGGAGATGCTACCTCTTTGGTACTAAGTGTGTTATCTATACCGATCACAAAACCCTGCAGCATATTCTGGATCAAAAGATATTGAACATGCGCCTGAGAAGATGGGTATAATTATTAAGTGCTTACAAATGCGAGATCTGCTACCATCCAGGAAAGGCAAATTTAGTGGCAGATGCCCTGAGTAGGAAGGAAAGGAATAAACCCCTTCATGTTCGCACCTTAAGGATAAGCGTGTATACTAACCTAGTCACTAGACTAAAAGAGGTACAAGAGGAAGCTCTAAAGGGGGATAAACTGGCGATGAGTTATTAACGGGAATGTAAAAGTGTCTGGAGGTAAGCAATGATGGATTACACAAGTATGAGGGAGGAGCATGGGTACCAAAGAATGGAGGACTTAGACAGGTAATTTTGGAAGAAGCCCACAAATCTAAATACTCAATTCACCTGGGAGAACAAGATGTATCAAGGTATAAAAACACTATTCTGGTGGACCGGACATAAGAAAGTAATTGCCACCTATGTGGGAAAATGTTTGACGTGTGCAATGGTAAAGGCTTAGAATCAAAACTGTCAGGAACTTTTCAACAACCTAAGATCCCTGAGTGGAAATGGGATAATATTACCATGGATTTTGTTACAAAATTGCCTAGAACCTTTCATGGACATGATGCTATTTGGCTAATTGTGGATAGGCTTACCAAATCAGCCCACTTCATACCAATTAGAGATCTGTCAAAGTTAGCCCAACTATACATTGACGAAATAGTAACTCGGCATGGAGTGCCACACTCGATTATCTCAGACCGTGATAGTCACTTCACGTCGTGAGGCTCTGGGAACCCGTCTTTATTTAAGCACTGCATATCACCCTGAAACCAACGGGCATAGTGTAAGAACCATTCAGACTCTAGAAGACATGCTAAGAGCTTATGTGATTGACTTTGGTGGAAGCTGGGATAACCACCTTCCCCTAGTGGAGGTTTCCTATAACAACAGTTACCACGCAAGTATAAAAGCAACCCCATATGAAGCCCTATATGGTAGGAAATGTCGATCACCATTGATTTGGAATGAGGTTGGCGATAGCCAAGTGATGGGACCTGGCATCATGATGGAAACCACGGACAATATAATTAAGATTAAAGAGCGACTGAGAACAACCAGAGATCGTCAAAAGAAACACGCAGACAGAAGACGAAAACCCATGGAGTTCCAAGTAGGTGATAAAGTAATGTTGAAAATCGCGCCGTGGAAAGGAGCCGTGAGATTTGACAAGAAGGGCAAGCTAAGCCTAAGTTATGAACCCTTCGAAATATTGGCAAGAATTGGCCCGGTAGCATATCAGCTAAGGCTACCTCAAGCATTGAGCTACATACATAACACCTTTCATGTGTCAAATCCGAAAAAGTGCCTAGTATACAAAGCCTTAGAATTGCCATTGAAGTAAGCAAGGATCGATAATAAATTAAACTTTGTAAAAGAACCCATAGAGATTACCGATCGACTGGTCAAGAAGCTTAGACGAAGTCGTATACCTAAGGTGAAGGTTAGGTGGAACTCCAAGCGAGGACTTGAGTTCACTTGGGAATGTGAAGATGAAATAAGGAGGGAATATCCACACCTCTTCAAGCCCACCCGTTTGGAAATCTAATCGAAGCTAAATTTCGGGATGAAATTTTCTAAACGGTGGGAGAATGTAACAACCAACCCCGAGTTCATAATTCTAAACTTTGTCTCCCGCATCATTGTTATTATTATTATTATCAGTAATATTATTATTACTATTACTTTATTTCTTCCTTGATTATTATTATAGTGTGTTCTATTTTTCTTAGATAATTATTTAAGTCTAGCCTTAGTGTAGAATAATTTAGCGTTATGAAAATATAATTAAACACTTTAAAATGTTAGAACCTAATTGAAAAGAAATTAATTATGTGTGCACACACATAATTCATGGATTTAAAAACATACACATCTAATACCCAAAAACACCTAACTAGAAACTACCATCTAAAATACTACACTACACAATAAAACTGCACTACTTATATTAATTTACAAAAAAATAATAAAACAAATACCCCCACAACCCTCCACGACCGCACCACCCACACCACCAATCCCCTTCTCTCCTTGAAATCCAACAAACTACAACTACACTCCACCCTCCCCTTATTCCCATGCATGCAAATTCAAACTCCACACACACCTCTCTCTCTCTCTCTCTTTTCTCTCGGCTCCCATCCAAAATACACACACACATTCATCAAATTTCAGCCAAAAACTTGAAGAACACAAGTATCTCAACATCATTCAAGCACCACATAAGCAAGAAGGTGACTCTTGGTGAATCCTTGTGCATGGTTCTTGCAAGAACAAGCTACTCCAGCTCTTTTTTGAGAATCACCATCTATTCTAGCCCTTCAAATCTCTCAAACACACAAACCATTTGAAGGGTAAGCTTCAACACACCCGAATCAAGTTGTTTCTTGTGTTTTACCTTAATAAACTACCAAAAGCCTTAATTTTTTCGTTCTAGCAGAAGCTTGTGGTTTAAATCGTGTTGCTGGGGAGCTCTTAACATCACATGACGTATACATTATGATAAGTTGGCAAATCATTGTTTAGAGCACAAGATTACACCTAGAAAACCCTCTTTTTAAATGATTTAACACCATCTATGCACATGTTTAGAAACCCTCCCAATCAAGTCGTGAAACCTGCCTAAAAAAAGTTTATAAACAACATTAAAACCTGATATGAAAGTTACAAAATGATTACGAGATGTTTGGGTATGATCCATAATGTTTACACATGTGTAAATGGTGTAAATAATCATTTAAGAGCAACATATATGTACTTCATGTTAGATCCGTGAGTTATGACTTATTTTCAGTAGGTTTGGTAATATTGAATGTTGTAATTTGGTGATAATGGTTGAAAATATAAAAAGAAAGGACTAGGAAACATAATGAGTTTGTTTGGAAACCTGAAAAATGGTAAAATCTCTCTAAAATAGTGAAACATAGAAAGTTAACATATTAAAAAGAATTATAGGCTCTAAAATAGGCTCTAAAGTGAAAGTCATGGGCATAATGATCAGATTTGTGGATATTTGGGTTAAATTTATGATTTAAATGGAATTATTTGTTAAAAACGGGAATTAACCGGGTAATTTTTGGGTAAAATCTTAAAAATAGTAAAAGAGACCTAAAATCGATAAAGATCATAATATTTCAGTAATTTAAGAACGTTGAGTCAAGAAATAGGTGAAAATTTGGATAAAAACGTATTCGGACGCTCGGTTCCGGGTAAAAACGCGTTTTAACGGGTAAATCATAAAACTAAATTAATAAAAAGAGCTCAAAAACATATTTTTGAAAGATTATGAATCTTATTATAAGTCCTTAAATAATACTTAAAGGTTAAATGGATGAAATCTGAAGGATTTTAAACAAACTGTTAAAATCTTCGCTTTTACCGTAAGAGGTAACTAAAAACATAAGTTTTAATATCCCCAAAATAAGTTCTGGAAAAATTGGAATTTAACATGTTAAAAGAGCAATAATAAACTCCTAAAAACTAATAAGGGGCCATAAAAGTCAAGAAATCATAGAAAACAAACTTTAGGGTAAAAACTATAAATTTTGGGACTTGAGGGACTAAACTATAAATTCTGCCAAATCCTTAGAAATTCGACCCCTTTGACTACAATTACATGTTAATATTATTACCACTATAATAAACTGATTAAAGTCATTAAAACATGTTGTTTATGTTATGAAACCCTAACTTTCCTAAAAATAAACCTTTTTGAAGCAAAACCCTAACAAATCAAAGCTAGTTGAAATTTTAACCTTATAACACACCTAGTCACACCGAACATGACCTTAGAACACATAGCTTATTACTTTAATCTTGATGATAGGGTGCTAGGATTGAATCATTTTCTGTACATGAAGATCCGTTGCTTGAAACCTAAGGTGAGTTCTAGTGTTCCCTTTTTACTACTGATTTGGGATGAAACATGCTGTGTTTGAACTGAAATTATTATTGTGCTATTGTTTGATGCTTATATGTTATGGATAACATTTTAACCTGCTCTTAACTATATCACAATCATTAATTCTTGTGTGAACCGCTTATCCTATATGGGTAGATCTACTTGGGGAATCCCCCACACACAGTGCCTTCTGTATAGGAAGGGTACCCCACTGAGATCCTAAAGGATCATTTGTGTCATGTAATAGGTTTTTATAACATAATATGGTGAACCATCCAGAAGGTATGGTGCACTGTTTGAGCCTCAGTTCTCCATATGGGTTAACCGGTATAAACATAACTTTAGAAGAGGCTAGCCAGGACTGAGTGTAGGGTTGATTGTGACCCCATAATAATGATACTTATGTTTTTAAAATCAACTTATGGATTCTAAAGATTCCTTTTGTTTTTAAACTTTAAGCACTTGAATTCACCAATTTTTTAGTTGACATAAAATCTTTTTAAGCATGTTTTAGGAAAACCCTATTGGAAGTTGGGATTTATTGGAAATCTAGATTTGGATGACCTAGAACTGTGACTACCCATGGCATTACTTGTCTTGGAAAATTTTTAAACAATTTGATTTGTCGTTAGTTGAACATTTGGATGTTATGTAATGGGTTTGTACTTTTGTATGTTAGGCTAGACTGTTATAGCTCGTCTTTAATATTAAAATGTAATGCCATGTCATTTCTCTCCTTACTTGCTCTTATGATAGTTAGTTTCCCCTGCCATGTTTGTTATCAATCTGTGACGTCCCACCGTCCTTGGGCCCGGGTTGTGGCAAAAGGAGGTCTATGTTGCTTTCCCTTTTGAAAAACAACATAATGATTAGAACATGCAAACTCTTTGTTTGGCAGTCAAGTGACTAACCCATTTAAACTAGTTTATTCATGTTTTTGAGATTTACATGTGCTACTCTTCTATGCCAAATGGAGGATTCATATATTGAAGCTTTACAAATGAAACATTATATATTTCCTCTAGGTTATGCATTCTAAATGTTAAGCATGTAAATATTGTCTCTCCTGGGAGCTCTTAAAAGTATTTTATCATTTGATATTATAAATCTAGTAAATAGAACGATACATTCATGCTTTGTGAAGAGAGTGTTATGTTTTTTTCACACAACTAAGATACACTAGCAGATTATATTCAACTCTTTCACCTAATTCACAATATCAAAGCTTAATTTTCCATTATTGGCTCTCCTTCCACCAGTAATGTATCCTTCTCTGATATCACTTCTAAAGGCAATAAATCCACCATCATAAGTTTCAAGATTCGGCAGGCATGATCTGTTACCTGTCATATGCCAAAAGCATCCACTATCCATAATCCATAAGTTACCTTTGGTTTGCGGATGTTCCAACACATGAACGAATTGATTAGTGATGAATGGGGACCTCATGGATTCACCCTTACTTCCTATTTGTTTGTGTCGATGATCCTCCTAGGACCTTTTTAATCTCTCAATAAGAATCAACAATCAATTATCATGGTGTAAAAACCCATGATGAATGACATGAGCTCTAGTGTGTGTTTGTGTGATTGAGTGATTTAATACAGTAAGAAGTCTCCATTGTTTGGACAACAAAGTCTAAGATCTGGTTTGCCTATTCAATATCTAATGATTCTCTTGACTACATTAATATGTGATCTTTGGGGTCTACTTGGTATCTTACACACAGGCATACTGCATATATTGTTTCTTGTCTACTTGTAGTGAGGTACATTAGAGATCCACTCATAAATCTGTATACATTTTGATCTACTGACATTCCTTATTAATCTGGTCCAAACCTTAATCCCATGGCAAATGATCTTTTGCTTGATGTACAATCAGACATGTTATATTTTTTTAAAATTGATTGACGTATTTGTTTTGATTAATGAAGATCCCTTCTAGTGATTGCTGAAGCTGAAGCCTAAGGAAGAATGTGAGTTCTCCTATTGAACTCATCTAAAACTTTGCTTGCATAAGAGTTTCAAAGTCTCTACATAGTGGAATGTTTGTTTATCTAAAGATGATGTCATCCGAATAGACTTTAACAACTAACAAGTCTTGTCCTTGCTTCTTCAAGAACAATGTTTGGTCAATCTTGTCTCTTGTGTAACCATTTTATAGTAAAAACTTTGTTGGTACACATGTCCCTAGTTCTAGTTCCAGTGAGCTCAAATGTAATTGACTTTCATTTGTAACACTTACGTAATGTTTGATATATGAAATGAAAAACTCTTCTTTGATTGTTTATTGGTTGTTGAATATCATATCTATTAATATGATTGATTGTTACACGCTTATATGAACATGTTATATAGGTTTGCAGTTGTTAGACATAGTTCTGTATCATTAAAGGTTCAGGAATGTGTTTGACTAAGTCTCATGATTCAGTCACACGACTGGACCATGCGAATGGGCCAGTCGCACGACTGAACCAGGTGATAGAGTCAATCGCACAATTGAGTCATAAGACTGACTCAGTTTTACGAATGAATCAATCGTACTACTCAGTCGCACGACTGAGCATACGCATGGCTCAGTCGTACGAATGAGAGTGTAACCTATAAATACCACTTAATTCGTGGAAAAACATAACACTTTGAGAATTATTAACCCTAACCGTTCCTGTTCGTCCAGAGAGTCCCTTCCAACTTCATAGAACGTTTCTGATCGATTCTAATAAATTCTTAATGTATTCTAATCGTTAGTTTTGATCGGATTAACGTTCTCCCTGGTTGGATCGCCAATCAAATAGGATTCCGCACTATTTGACTAGTTTCACGTTGAATCAGTTAGTACTCCATCCGTACACGGTTCTAACAAGTGGTATCAGAGCATTTGCTCTTGGATCTTCATGGATTCAATCGCGTTTTTGCAAAAGTCAACGTTTTTAATCAAAAGAACCGTTCTTTCTGCATAAAAATCTTGTTTTTACGAGTGCATGTGTTCAAAAGTTAGTCTTTTTTGAGTTTCAGCCTACTAGGGTTATCAAATTGTGTTTTTAGGTCGAATTGCGTGAAAAGTTTGAAAAATTTCAAAGTCAGCAGTCTCAGTAGCACGATTAACTCAATCGTACGACTAAACTCCATTCACTAAGTTCAATCGCACAATTGGCCCAATCGCTTGTTCAATCGTACGATTGGCCCAGTCGGTTTGTTCATTCGCACAACTGTCCTAGTCGTCTGCTCAGTCGCACAACTAAGCTCAATTGCCCAGTTGAGTCTCAGTCACACCCTAGTCGCATCCCCAGTCGCATACACAGTTGGTTTTCAAGTTTTAAGACAAATTCAATATGGACACACAGAACTTTGCACTCTCAGTAGGGAAGGACTCCAGGATCAAGAACTCTATTAGGAATGAAAGTTTGGATGATGTGATCCACCGCTTCTATCATTTGATGAGTGAACTGCACACTCATGGGGTTAAAACATCCATGGAAGACAAGGTGGCGAGCTTGGCTGATGGGTTACCTGGTAAGTGGGATTCATTTGTTTCCACTTTGAGACATAATGCTGTGTTGGAGACTTTGGACATAAATGACTTTATTCTGAAGTTGAGGGAGGAAGAGGTTAGAAATAAGTACAAGTCTAAGAAGGGTAACTACACTTAGAATCCTTTTCACTACAATGTGACTCCTACTACAGCGTCTTCGAGTGCACCTTTGCAGACTGCTATTGTGTCTAACACATCTGCAAGCATCCCAAGTGCATCCTCAAGTTATGAATCAGGCGGATCATCAAGTGTCCAATTCAGTGCTCCAGAAATTCAACCGACAAAGTTAACCATAGAGAATTTGAGCAATGTAACTGTTGAAGTTGCTAAGGAGCATATGGATCTACTTGCGGCTGTTGTACATTCTTATGGTGGAGTAGTAGCAGGAAAGATTGGTAACTGCCACTTGGCCGACGAAGATTATGAACAGGTTGATGAAACAGAGCTTGAACGGATGGATATAATGTGGGCTCTCGCTAGTGCTGTGCGTAGAGCAAAGAAGTTTGTTAAGAAGACGGAACCGAATCTGGTGGCTATAAAGGATACAACGTTTGGATTCGACAAGTCAAAGGTCACCTGTTTTAACTGCGGTGAAAAAGGCCATTTCAAGCGAGAGTGTGTCAAACCTAAGAAGACAGGCAATGGCAACTCGTTTTCGTCATTTAACAGGCAGGATAAATACAAGACTCCAAAGTCAACGTCAACCAGCCATGACTCGAAAGCAATGGTAGCATAGGGTGATGAAGGACAAGACTGGTCCTTCCGTTTCTTATCTGATGGTGAGGCTAACATTACATCCGTTGATGATCTGAACGAAGACTCAACTAGTGAGGGGGAGAACTTAGTTGAGCTTGATACTGCTGATGTGGATGATACTATGGCTGCTGTTGATCAACTAGTGGAGGATGAACTAAATGCAGAATCTTTAGCACACCACGAACCCCAGGCTGGTACCTCTACATCTGCACAGGTAGAATCGAAAGATGATCTCTTTGATAAACATGCATGTGTTGAATGTGATAAGTTTAGGGAAAGCATTGATCTGAAATTTGCTAGGTTATTAGAACATAATGATAACTTAGTAAGTGACTTAAAACTTTGCACAGTGGGTAATAGATTATTAAAGCAAAATGAAAGCAGTTTTAAGTAGAAAATTGACTTGTTGAGAAAACAATTAAAAGAGACTGAGGTTGTTGCTTTTAACCAAGAGAATGACATAAAGTTTTACTTAAAAACAATTAAGGAAACTAAAAAGGACAGAGCTATTTTATAAGTTGAAAATGAATTCTTAAAGCAAAAAATACATAGTTTAGCTAATTCCTCTCACATCTTGAAAAACTTGGTTTAAGAAAGAAACAACGGGGAAGGACTGGGTTATAAAGTTATGCCTCCACCACATGAGATCCTCCTGAACACCAAACAGAGACCTGTTAATAATAATCCCATCTAGGACCATGTGGTGACTACTCCTCTGGTTAGTGATCCGGATAATGTAGTTAAACTTGCTCCTCCGGTTGCTGATCAGAAGACATGATCTTCAGGCACAAAGGATAAAACCATCATTGAGAATAGGGTGGAAAGGATGTTCAAGCATCTCTTGGGTTGGGTTCAAAACCTGCTGTCACACAAGCCAAGACTTCAAAAATCACTCAGTCTAAACCGGTTAAGCAAGATAACAATCATCTTAAAAGACAAAGTAATCATAATGTTAAACAAGTAAACTTTGTCAAAGAAGGTGAAAATCAAAAGGTTGAGACCAAAAAACCCATACCTGAAGTGTGCTCCCCACCCCACAAGAGATCTCCTAGTCCTGTTGAGAGGAGATCATGCTATACTTGTGGACAAAGAGGTCATATCTCTTCAAACTGTCCTCGCTATTAGACACCTAGGATTAAAGTTGAACTAGATCAAGATGTTATACAGTTTTATTCAAAACAGAGATCTAAAACTCCTATTAGGTCTAAAACACCTGCTAGGTCTTTTACCCCTCCCCAACACCACAGACAGCACAGACAAGTCACTGGCAAGTCTGTGATGCCTGAGGTGAAACCTGTTTTTGAAAATAAACCTAAAGTTCAAATAGTAAATCAGTCATCGGTTTACCACAAACAATCCTTACACAAGGATGGTCTGTGGAAAGCTAAAACATATGATGTGTATGCTAGTGTTGATAAGCTAAAGGATGAGGTCTCTCCAACTGCTAAAGGTCAGTGGGTTGAGTTTGTGATGTGTGATGCCTCTGGGAAACCCAAGCTAGTCAAGGCTTGGGTCCCCCTCCTTAACTAATTATTTTCTATTATGTGCAGGTTGTCCGCTATAGTGCTTCTACCAACACATGGATAGTAGATAGCGGAGCATCCAAGCACATGACGTGAAATCAGTCTCTCCTTTTCAATGTCAAACAAATTAAAGGGGGACACGTTTCTTTCGCTAGAAACAAAGGAGGATACATCACCGCATAAGGAGAAGTAGGTAATGGATAGGTAAAGTTTGATAAAGTAAATTTTGTTCAACAGTTGGAAAACAATTTGCTTTCAGTTTCTCAGATATGTGACAAAGGCTTCAAAGTGATGTTTGACAATTGGAAATGTTACATTCTGAAAAAGGAGATGGAGATTCCTGAGGAGCATGTCTTAATGTCAGCATCAAGGTACAACGATTTGTACGTCTTGGACATGTCAAATGCTTCTACGACTGAGTCTACTGTTCAGTGCTTTTTATCAAAAGCAACACAGAAGGAGTCCATCTCATGGCACAGGAGAATAGGACACATAAATCACAGGAAGATGAATCATCTGATTCATAACAACCTAGTTGAGGGAGTTACTATAAAGAACTTCAAACTTCCAGAATTTTGTGTCTCGTGCAAGAAGGGAAAGCAGACCAGGAAGTCTCACAAGTCCAAGCACGTTTACTTTACCAAGATGCCACTGGAGCTACTGCATATGGATCTATTCGGTCCTGTCAGCACAAAGAGTATCGCAGGAGACTGATACTGCTTTGTCGTCACGGATGACTACTCATGTTTCTCCTGGGTGATGTTTCTGAAAGCTAAGTCAGAAACCTTTGAGTCATTCAAGGTGCTCATCACAACACTAGAGTCCCTCTATAATCTGAAGGTGAGGAAGGTTCGTTCAGACAATGGAACTGAATTCAAGAATCAGTGGATGGATGCTTTCTGCAAGGAAAAGGGAATTGTTCATCAGTTCACCTCTACATACACGCCACAGATGAATGGAGTTGCTGAATGGAAGAATAGAAGCTTGATAGAGGCTGCAAGGACTATGTTGGCAGATTCAAAACTGCTAGTACAGTTCTGGAATGAAGCTGTTGCCAATGCGTGCTACACGCTTAATCGTGTGTTAGTAGTCAAGCGGCATGGGAAGACTTCCTATGAGTTGCTTCTGAAACGCAAACCTAACCTGGAGTATCTGGAACCATTCGGAGCACCATGCACGTTACTGAAGAAAACTCCGGAGGGCAAGTTCAACGAGAAAGCAGATCAGGGGATCTTCCTTGGATACAATATACCAGACAAACGGGTTTATAACAGCACAACAGGTCAGGTAGAAGTATGGTGCAACGTCGATGTGCAACGATACACCATTCCCCTTGCTAGAAAAGGTCCGTCGTCATTCTTCGACTACGATGGATTTTTCAAATCATTCAACCTTCCTTAGATAGATTCAGAAGAAGAGTTTGCTACTCAGATGATGTACGATGTCCTAAATACACCGAATCTGGATATCAGCAATGTGACACCGGCTATTGGTGCTTCGGGATCTTCAGCAGCGGCTCAGGATGAGAGTGATGATTCATCAGATGATTAAGAAGCAGTTGAGACCAGCAACGAGCATAACGTTAATCAAGATGGAAGCTCAACAGATGCTGAACATGCATCAGGGAATCCAGATACTGAACCTACCGTCACAAATCTGGATACTGAAGTTGTCGTTCCTACGACACCTGTGACTAGGACCAGCATGAATCATCCCCCAGAGACTATCATTGGGGATCTTCACTCCGGTGTGCAGACAAGAAATCAACTATACTCTGTTGATTATGCTGCAATTATTGAAAAGGGCTACGTGAATGACGGGGCTTTCAAATGTTTTGTTTCTCAATTCGAACCCAAACACGTAAGCGATGCCCTGAAGGATGAGGTCTGGGTCAATGCTATGCAGGAAGAGCTGCTACAGTTCAAGAAGCTTGGAGTGTGGATACTCGTTGACCGGACCAAAGGAGTAAAAGTGATTGGCACCAAATGGATTCTACGCTGCAAGAAGGATGACCAAGGTGTCGTAATCAGAAACAAGGCACGTTTGGTTATTCAAGGCTTCAGACAAGTCGAGGGAGTCGACTATAATGAAGTGTTTGCACCCATGGCTAGAATGGAAGCAATCCGTATCTTCCTAGCCTATGCAACGTATATGAAGATCAAAGTCTATCAACTAGATGTAAAGAGTGCATTCCTTCATGGGGAAATCCGTGAAGAGGTCTACGTCAGTCAACCCGAAGGATTCGAGGATCCTTATCATCGGGACAGGGTCTACAAGTTGGACAAGGCTCTATACGGGCTACATCAGGCTCCTCGAGCTCGGTATGAAAAGCTCTCCACCCACCTGCTGAAACACGGGTTTCGCAGGGGTGTGATTGACTGCACGTTGTTTATCAAAGAGAGATATGGAGATTTACTGATGGTGCAAATTTATGTGGATGACATTATCTTCGGCTCACGAAACGAAGACCTATGTAAAGAATTCGAATCTGTGATGAAGGCAGAATTTGAAATGAGTGCCATGGGAGAAATGAAGTTCTTCCTGGGATTACAGGTGGATCAAACACTTACCGGTATTTTTCTGCATGAGACTAAGTATGTCGAAGACATTTTTAGTCGATTTGATATGGAAAATGTCACTGTTGCTGGTACCCCCACTCGTCACAAATCATGATGTGGCACCTGATCAGAATGGGGATTTGGTGGATGCCACTATGTATCGTGGGATGATCGGATCTCTTATGTATCTCACTGGCTCGCGTCCAGATATCATGTATGCCACATGTTTATGCTCCAGGTATCAAGCCAAACCGAAAGTAAATCATCTGATCGGGGTGAAAAGGATTTTTCGTTATCTGAAGCGTACTCCAACACTGGGGTTGTGGTATCCTCATGATGATGACTTTGATCTAACTGCGTATAGTGATTCAGACTACGGTGGCTGCAAGATGAACTTCAAGTCAACATCAGCATGGTGTCAGTTCTTTGGAAGGCGTTTAGTCACCTGGCAATGCAAGAAGCAGACCTCGGTTGCCTTATCAACCTGTGAAGCTGAATACGTTGCTGCTGCAAGTTGCCGCTCTCAGATCATCTGGATCCAACAGCAAATATGGGACTACGGTTTGCAATTTTATAACACCCCTATATATGTTGATAACTCTGCTGCCATAGCTGTAACTAAAAATCATGTTCAACACTCTAAAACAAAACACATCGGCATAAAGTATCATTTCATACGCGATTGCTATGAAAAACAATTAATTGATGTGATTAAGATAAACACCGATTTTCAACGCGCCGACCTCTACACCAAACCGTTTGATAAACCCAGATTTTTCTATCTGTTAGAGGTCAACGACGTGGAAAAGAAAAGTGACATTAATTCAGAAGACACAGACGCTTAGCCCGACACTTGTTTAGCTTTTAATTTTTATTGTAGTTCTATTTGTTTTAATTTCCTTGTCTTATAAGAATCCAAAAACACAAAAAGATTTTTGTTTTAGAACTTTAGGGGGGAGATTAGTTTACTTTCAGTATTTATTTACTTAAAAAAAGGGGGAGGGAAGATAAGCTAAAAAGGCAAAAACAACAAAGATAAGAATGTGATTCAACACTATGGAAAGTGATAGTACACAGGTGTCAAGTTACTTGGAACACCAAAAAGATTTTCAATTTTTGCAATTTTAGTTTAATTAAATCACATAAAATTGTTAGTTAGAGAATTGTAAGTCTAACAAATTGGAAAAATGATAGTACGCTTGTTTGTAACTGTAATTACACGGAGAAAGTCGATCTAGGGAGGTGCTAGTTCATTATATGATGTGTCGGTAGATTCAACACAATAGACTAGTAGACATCATTGGTGAACTCAATTTAAACTAATCTGTTCAACTGACTGTGGGTTCCCATCTTATCACTGGTTAACACAATCAGTTATTTCCAATAAGGGATGACGAGCAAATAAACGCCACTAAAAGTGTGCGGATGACCACAAAAAGAGCAAAGCACGAAAAATGAAAATAAACACAATCAAGCTGCTAACCTATGTTGTCGGTGCGTTATGTGCAAAAGAAAATTTTAAAGGTGGTCTAACAAGAAGATAGGTTGTGTGCCTCTCTGCTGTGTGATGGCACTGACCTGAGGATAAGCATAAACTAGATATTCTAGAATTCATTGTTGTTTGCGGCCTCTCTGATGTGCTCTCTGCTATGCGATGGCACTGACCTGAGGCTTGGCTTCCCTTTGAAAGATCTATGAATAGTCTCTTCATGTCAAAATACTCATAGACCGCTCAAAAGTCTCCTGAGGAATGTTGATTACCATATAAGCTTGGGATCCACAAATGTTGGTTGAAATAATATAACCTAATACATCACCAATATATGTCACAAATCTGTGTATGGATTTAAGTGGACAAGTATACTGACAATCGTTGTGGCTGCACTGCCTGATGTTCAAAATCAATGTGTGTTACATATCAGATCAAGCATGATTCCCAGTTAGAACTTAGAAGTCTCAGATGATTGAGAAAATGTATATGTAAATATGTTAGTTTCCATTTCAATATATATATAAAAGTTCCAAGTAATTGAGTTTATGCCTGCCTCATTCCATATGAATCTGTCTTAGAAATGATGTAAATGCTAATAGGCTACCCTCCCCTACCCTAACAAAATCACAAAAACATGTTTATTTTGTTACTTAGTTTATTCTTTCAAGTTATTTGTAAAGCGAGTCAATGTTGGACTTCGCTATGTTATTCATCTCTGTGAATGTCACAAAATGAACTTAACGTTAATCTTAAATCAATTGTTTCTAAAAAGGTAAAAGGATCACATCTGAGGTGATCAGGTGGATAAATGGATCACGTCTGAGGTGATCAGGTGGATAAATGGATCACATCTGAGGTGATCAAAAGGTTTTTAATCTTAAATTAGTCATGTCTGATATGATCAAATGCTCAAAATGTTTTATCTACTGTTAGAAGGAACTAAGTGTCGAATGGTCAAAAAGTCAAAATTTCACAAGTATGAACCCATTCGCACGACTGGACCATGAATATGTACTAGTCGTACGATTGGACCATACGAATGAACCCATTCACACGACTGGACCATGAGTATGGACCAGTTGTACGAATGGACCATACGAATGAGCCCAATCGCACGATTGGAGGTGACCGACTGTGACAGTCACACGAATGATCCTCATTCGTACGATTGGAGATGACCGAATGGGCGAATCGTACGACTGAAGCTCAGTCGCATGAATCAATCATGCAACTAGGTTCAGTCGCACGACTGAAGGTTGCCCTAGTATAAATAGAGGGGGAGTCGGTCTCAGTCGCTTCATTCTACCAAATCGCATCTCAGACGCACGATACACACACATACTGCCGAAATTTCATTTGATCTTCTTAGACCTATTTTTGACATACTCTGACGTTTGTTTCGATTCCATAGGTACTGCACGACAACATTTGAACGAATAATCGCTTACTACAATGTCAAACTAAGTGAAACAATGTCCTAATGTAAACCGAAACAAATATGACAAATAAACCACAAAAACTAAGCTTTTTGAACAAATTAAAGTTATTAGGGCTTTAGTCGGTCATATGCAAACCAAATGAGTCATTCCACAACGTTTAACATCAAGTATTACTCAAAAATTGAATTTGAATGAACAAACTATTGGGCATGCGATTGGACACACTGATGAACTTGAATTGCACGACTGAGCGAGACAAATAGCTCAATCGCACGACTGAGATGGACGAATGGTTCAATCGCACGACTGAACCATGCGTCTGAGCTCAATCGCACGACTGAGCTAAACGCATGAGAGATCGCACGACAAAGTCCAGTCGCATGACTCAGTCGTACGTATGAGCTTAATCACATGACTAGATCTCAGTCGCACAGTTCGGTCGCACGACTAGATCTCAGTCACTCAGCTCAGTCGCACGACTGAACAAACTTTTCAAGTTCATGAAACAAGTCTGGTATTCTTTGACATGTACTAATGTTTATTGACTTTGTGTCACAGATGGCGAGTAGGTGGATGATGAGCACTAAGCACAACATATGTGCTTATCTCGATCCCACTTCCTGCAACGCTGCGGAGTTTGCTGGCATTATCACATTCCTATGACGTCCGAGGATTTTCCGAGCGATCTCTACCGTACACACCTTACAGATCCTTATAGTAGGCGTTTTAGGAAGGCGCTACTGTAGATAGGTCCACTGAGCCCCATACTATCAGGAGTTCTATATTTGGGGAGGCCATCGAGATTACTAAGGAGGATATCCGGACTGTATTAGAGTTCGAGGATGATTATGACTGCCCCACCTGATTACATCCCCTCACTGTACGAGGTTGCTTTATGAGGGCTAAGTATTCTGGGGACATTAACGCAAGTATGCTCAACAAGAGAAACTTGTGCCCCCAGTTCAAATACTTAGCCCATGTACTCCTGAGATGCATCGCATCCAGGAAGGGCGGATTCGATGAGTTCTCCGACCAGATGCAGAACGCGTACGTGGCGTTGGTGCTGAATCATCCATTCAGCTTCTCTAGGATGATCTTCACCTATCTGGTGGAGAACATCGAGGCGAAGGAGAAGGAAAGCTTCTGTATGTATCCACGGTTTATACAGATGATCCTAGATCAGAAGCTCCCCTCGCTGCCTAAGGAGAAAGAGGATGTTGTGGTCCTGGAGGTCATGGATGACACTACTCTGGGACGGATGAGGGTGTACCGGGGGAAGCAGGTGAAGCCCCCGGTGAGGAGATTATTTGGACATCTGGCTCATGAAGACTATGTGGCGCCAACGAAGAGGAAGTGGCGTCACAACGAGAGTGATTCAGATACAGAGCCGATAGCGGTTCCTGATGATGACTCAGATGATGATGATAGTGGTGATGGTGGAGATACAGGTCCGTCTCACACTCAGACCAGTACCGCTGATGTTACATCTCCATCATCTCCACATGGTGATTTAGAGACAGCTGGGTTCCATCAGGACTTCCAGCCTGATGAGGTGGAAGAGTCTGATGAGGAGCCACTGACTAGGACGGTGGGCAGCCGGGTGGTTGCCACCGAGAGGGGAATCAGGACGGTTGGTGGACGTTCGGGCGGGTCTGGGGAGACTACTTCAGATCCATCATACACCCCAGACCAGCCCAGCAGGCAAGGGGAAGCCTTCGGGTCCAGGGGACTCAGAGAAAGAGGATGGCACTGCCACATGGGCTGAAGCCAAAGAGACGGAGGATCACTTTGATTACTACCTCCACCACCACTTCCACCACTACACCACCTACCACCACTACACCACCTACCACAGCCACCCATCATACCACTCCACCCATTCATACTCCACCACCCATATTCACCTCAGCCACCGCTACCACCGCCAGCCACCAAGCTGGACCTTCCACATTCCCCATCGGATCATCCCTCCCTCCTATTAGAGTGGAGGAACAGCTGGTAGCACTAAACAGGATGGTGCTGAAGCTGTTAGCAGCTGATGCGGAGAAGTCAGCTAAGCTACGTCAGCTGGAAGAGCTCAATGCTTCTCAAGCTCAGCAGATTTCTCAGCAGGCTGAGCAGATCACCCAACTCCATGAGCACAAAGAGGAATCAGTTAAGAGATTAGAGGAGTTGGAGGCTGCTAACAAGAAGATCATGCTCAAGCTTAAAGGATCACAAGATAAGCCTCTGAAGATTAGGGAAGGAGATGATGAGGATGATGAAGATGAGGATGATGATGAAGAGGATGATAGTGATGATGATGTGGAGGGTGACAGTGAAGCAAGAGGTAGGCAAGATGACGATGATGATGATGAAGGAGATGCAGCTGCATCTGCCTCTGGACAAAGAAGAAACAAGACCAAGGAGCATCATCGTCTACCCCGCCTACCTCACCATCAGCTGAAGACACAGAGAGGATTCAAGACAAAAGTAAAGATTAGATGTTATATTTTGTTCAGCTTTTGTACTTAAAATCATCATTTGATGTTATGTAATTAATGTATATATTTATTATTCAGTGTTTGATTATCTTGATTACATACTAACTGTTGCTATGTTACATGTTTAAATCAAGCAGATCCAGTACTTCAGCAAGATGAGTACGATGTTGCTCCCTTATAGCAGATCAAGTCACAACTGACTATGATACTTGATCTGCAAGGGATCGTCAGGAGGTCAGAGAGTTATACTCCTGAAGAAGGAGAAATAATTCACGACCTCACTGATGAGCAACTTGCTGAAATGTTCCAGCTGAATCCAGATGAGATAATGAATGATGCTCCTACCTTTGATGTGGATAGTGATAAGGAGCTGCACGATATAGACGAGATAGAGATATAGGACGTCACTGCTCAGCATTATCCACAGTATACTGACCGAGAGGGAAATGTGTTTCCCGATCTGGGTAGTACTCTCGGTAGTGATACTTTGGAGAAGCTGAGTCAGAAGGAAAAGGCAGCAGAAGCATCCACAAGCCAAGCCCCAGCCTCGGAAGCCGATGTAGATATCAGAAAGGCTGAATAGGCTGCTTGTTTCTCAGAGATCTGACCCCAGCACGCTGCAGCTAAGCAAAGTACCACACCAAGATCTACAAAGTGAAGAAGCATCTGAAGGTGTCAGGGAAGATTATATCATGGGCTTACTTTGAGGATCTTAACGTTTACGTAGTAAAGAGGGAGAGGGGAATCGAATACTTTAGATTCCCACATGATCTAAAGACTCTCCGTGGTTTTGAGCTCAACCAGCTGGCACGACTGAAGCTGCTATATGCTGACACGAAGAAAATGCCAGGCTGGTTTGAGGCTACGTTGAAACGAGAGTATCTTACCAGATGGGTGAACTTCAACCTCAACAGGTTACGAGGTACATCAGAAGATCTGAGGTAAACCCCATTACTGGAAGACCAAAGATTGTCTTGAAATGGTACCCTCCGCGTACAATGTCACGTATTCCATTGAGGGAGATGCCACAAGATTTTGCACCCCATTTCAAATGGTGGTATTATGACTGGCGCACTGGAGAGGCCATCATAGTTTTGGATAGGGAAGGGAAGGTAGAGACAATAAGGATATTTGATCCAATGTGGCTAACAAACTTGTCTGCTTCTGATGTCTACATATTATACAAGTGGCCATTATTTTTTGATACGTAGGATATATACTTCAGTTCCAACATGTCATACGTTTATGCTTTGCACTTAATATCCATGCTGGGGTATCTAAAGAAGAACGAGCTAAGAGGTTTGAAGAGTTTAAAAAGGAAGTCAAAGATTAGATAGAACTAGGTCCAAGGGGGAGTTTGTTGGTACACATGTCCCTAGTTCTAGTTCTAGTGAGCTCAAATGTAATTGACTTTCATTTTGTAAAACTTATGTAATGTTTTATATATGAAATGAAAAACTCTTCTTTGAATGTTTATTGGTTGTTGAATGTTATATCTTTTAATATGATTGATTGTTACATGCTTATATGAACATGTTATATAGGTTTGCAGTTGTTAGACATAGTTCTGTATCATTAAAGGTTCAGGAATATGTTTGACTAAGTCTCATGATTCAGTCGCACGACTGGACCATGCGAATGGGCCAGTCGCACGACTGAACCAGGTGATTGAGTCAATCGCACAATTGAGTCATAAGACTAACTCAGTCGTACGAATGAATCAATCGTACGACTCAGTCGCACGGCTGAGCCCTACGCATGGCTCAGTCGTACGAATGAGAGCTGTAACCTATAAATACCACTTAATTCGTGAAAAACGTAACACTTCGAGAATTATTAACCCTAGCCATTCCTGTCAGTCCAGGGAGTACCTTCCGACTTCATAGAACGTTTCTGATCGATTCTAATCAATTCTTAACGTATTCTAATCGTTAGTTTTGATCGGATTAACGTTCTCCCTGATTGGATCGCCAATCAAATAGGATTCCGCACTATTTGATCTAGTTTCACGTTGAATCAGTTAGTACTCCGTCCGTACACGGTCCTAACAAACTTGGACAATTTCACACCACTTCCTCGGTGCTTGGTGAAGACCATACAGAGCTTTGTCTAACTTGTATACTCTATGAGGGAATTCTAGATCTTTAAACCCTGGTGGTTGAGCAACATATACTCTTTATCTATCTTCCCGTATATAAATGCACATTTCACATCCATCTAGAAGACAGTGAACTTCTTTAAAGAAGCATATGCAAGCAATCTTGCCACCGGAGCAAAGACATCATCATAGTCAATGCTTTCCTCCTACAATTATCCTTGTGCTATAAGCCTTGCTTTTTTTCTTATAACAATACCTCTGTCATCTGATTTGTTTTAGTAAAGCCATCTAGATCCAGTTGCATATTGACAGTCGGGTAGATCAACCAGTTGTCGTACCTTTTTCTTTCTAAATTATTGTAGTTCTTCTTGCATGGCCTCTATCAAAGTGTTATCTTTTAATGCCTCGGTGATATTCTTTGGGACAGTAAAGGATAAGAAGCAAGAGAACAAGAAAATATTTGTTGTATCAGATTGACTCCTTGTCAGTATGACATTAAGATCACCTATAATGTTCTCTACTGGATGATATTTGTGAACTCTATTTGTTTCAATCTGATCAGCAGGTATTGTTGAGCGAAGATTACTAATGGTGAGGTCTGGAGTAGATGGTTGGGAAAGAGTGTTTGATATGTCTGGTTCATCTATCTGTTGGTTGTCATGAAATGTTTGAGGAGAATCATGGAAGAAATCTAAGATTTCATCTTCATGATGTGTATCTGGGAGAGAATGGTAATCATCATCTTCATCTGCAGCTTCAGGTTTATTTTACTTGGTTTGTTTGCTTTATTGAGGATCAACTTTAACTTTTGCTTTATTGGTCAATAGAATAGATGATGATGGTGTGTTATCGCTAATATTTGGTTCTTATGGTGTTATGGATGATGTTCCTTTTGATGCGTTGATTCGATCAGGTGGAGTTGTAATAGTTATGCTTGAAGAAGTTGTTGTTGTTCTCCTTGGTGGATTTGCTTTTAATGGAATATCATACATGTTGGTAGAACCATTAGATATTTAACATCTTCTTTGGTACCTGAAACATCTGAAACATCAAAGTAGGATGTTTCAAATGTCTTTGTTAATGCATCTATATCAAACAACTAGTCTAATTTAATGACTTTCTTAGTGAAAGAATGTTGGTTAAAAACAACATTAGTTGTTTCTTCCACTATGTTAAGTCTTGGGTTGCATACTGTCACACCCCAACCTTAACGGCGGAATCGCTAAGATGTGAGGGTTAAGATTGTTCACAGCCGCATAACGCTACCATTAAATATAAATATGATTATCATAAGTTTAAATAACCTTTACAACTAAATGTCTTAAACAAACAAAGTAAACAAAAGTTCAACATCCAAGATTCAAGATAATTAATTTATTTTCCTAGGTTCAAGTCCTAGGTGTAAGCATGCTTCAAAGATAATCATCAACCTTGTGCATTTCCTGAAACATGTTAAAAATAAAGGGTCAACTTTGAAAGTTGGTGAGTTTCCATGGGTTAAGCATACATATATATATCAGTTTACAAGTAGCAATTATGTCAATGGTTACGAATAAAACAAGTTTATAGATAACATATAGCTACAATCAAACCCTGACCAAGAATAACATTTACAAGTATAACGATTAGCTAAGTTTACTTGGTTCCCATGATGAACAATAATACATCATCAAGAGCGGGCAATAACCTCGGTTTTAGCACCAAATAGGCTTGTCAAGCCCATAGATTTATGACGTCGTCAGGCTAGCAATAGTTGATGATTGTCAACATATAATTTTTATCATATAAAACTCAGAATAATACAAATAACCATGACAGAAAGAAAAGATGAATTGCATGTGCGTTTACAAGTATCAAAATGTTTATAAGTGTATGTTTATATGTTAACATGTTTCACCCCAAAAAGGTACGAAATAATAAAAGAGGGGCATGAAAACTCACTTGGATAATAAGAATGAGCAAAATAAGAGGTCTTGTAGGAAATGTCGGGGATTCGATAAAGTTTAACCTAATTGTACGACGTATTAAATTAATCATAATTATTATAGTGTAATATTTATAACTCTTTAACCCATAGTTTTTAAATTATTAAATAGATACACTTTATTATTATTTTGTATTTAAAAGATTAGTAATGATTTTAGTGTTTGGCACTATTAATAAAAGTTACACTTTTATTATCGAACGATTATTATTTACTATTTAATTAAAATAGTAATTTGTAGACTTAAATGATTATAACAATTCTATAAATTTCAATAAGTGTACACATATGTACATATATATATTAATTTCCTTTCAAATATATATAATTTAAACTTGTAAATATATAGTATATAAATAAAGGATTTATTAAATTGTAATTCTTGAGAATTAAAGAAGATTTCTTTCTTTACAAATCAAAACTAATACTAAATTATATTTTTATAATAATTTATATAATTCCAAGATAAAAGGAAAAAATATTTATTAACCAAATTTCCTAAGGTAATTTAAAAGAATATAGTTTTCTTTGGTTTTTGATTAAAAATAATTTTTATATAATTAATAATAATATTTAAACATTTTCTGAAATTTAAAAGTTGTTAAAACCCCTTAAAAAATATTGGCAGGGGGCCGGGGTCGAACCTGGGACCTCCTGCCTAACAACCCTTGTTTTAAACCGGTTGGGCTACGACCCAACTTAAGTTATGAAATGGAATCTTTTGTTTAAAACTCATTTCCCTGAAAATCCCCAATTTCAAAATTAAGAACCCTAGAACAAAATCGAATCAACTTGAAAATTGAATCGATCATGATAACAAAATTACCCATAGGGCTTTTGTTTGTTACTTCAAATCAATAGTAAACATGTATTCAATTACCTGTTTTCGACTGAAAATCGAGAGAATGGTAAGGTTAAACAGGTCGTCGGTCATGGTTACCGAATTCGATGTGTGTGTGTGTGTTTTGTATAAAACTGAGAGTTCAAAAAGCTTAAAGGAACTATTTTCGGCAATAGCCGTCTATTTTATAGCTCAAGTTTGTAAGTTTTGGTGCTCAACGGCACTAAGATTAATGTCGTACGTTACCAATCGAATTGAACAACTTAAATGTTATTTCAGGTGAAATTGAACGCATCATTAGTTCAAGATGATTGTACAAACGCGTATACATAACTAATTTGACAATTACAATGATTTGAGTGTAGAACGGTTATGAGTTTTTATGGGTTTCGGTTTCGAGTTCTATGGAGTAGTAATGCGCAGTTAAAATCACATTAATGGGCATCATTACGTTCGAATCGGTCCCACAAAGCGGTTGGCTTCATTTTTAGGCGTCAAAAATGAGTTTTGGGGAGGTTTTAAAAGTCATCGGAGCTCGTAGGAGCCGGTCGGAAGCTTCAGCCGGAAAAACGGGGGGAAAAGGGGGTTGTGTTTTAGAATTTTCCAATTTGGTCCCTGTGGTTTCAAGTTATTTAATTGCTGCCCAAAGTTTATGTTTTAGTTTTAAAGGAAATTACACTTTATTCCCTGAAGTTTAAAATGTTATTACTTTATGCATAAATATTAATTACAAGTTTGTAAATTTACAATAAAGTCCCCTGAACTTAATTAAACCTTAATTTTTAACTATTTTTTAACTTATTAATTATTAAACTTTTATAACTTATTATTTCTATTATTATTATTATTTTTAACTTATTTTTTATTAATTTTATTATTATTATTATTATTATCATTATTATTATTACTATTATTATTATTATTATGCTTAATTTAATAGTTAAATTATTAACTTTGAAATTAAAGAATTAATGTAAAACAAAGAAACGAGCATAAGTAATACACATAGTTTCATAAATGACAAAAATGGTCCTTTCAGGAATATAACGGTGTTAATTTTTTTGACAAAAATACCAAAGGTTACAGTCTCCCCAACTTTTAAGAATTTCGTCCCGTAATTAAGAATGAAACTAGACGAACAAATACGTGTATTTCTTCTTCATATGCTCTTCACGTTCCCAAGTAAACCCGGGTCCATTCTTATTCTCCCAGCGAACCTTGACGATTGGGGTGGTAGTGGTCCTAGTCTTCTTCATAATGCGATCTGTGACTTCAACAGGTTTCTCAACAAAATGTAATGACTCGTCGATCTAGATGTCATCCAATGGTACATGCAGACTTTCGTCTGCCAAATGCTTCCTCAAATTCGAGACATGAAAAACAGGATGAACTCCACTAAGGTCAGAAGGTAGTTCCAGTTTATAAGCCACTTTCCCGATTCTTTTCAGAATCTTGAAAGGATTACAAATCGTCGAGCTAGTTTACCCTTCTTCCCAAAGCGAACAACTCCCTTCCATGGTGAGACTTTAAGAAGAACCATATCCTCAACTTGAAATTCCAACGGCTTGCTTCATTTATCGGCATAACTCTTTTGTCGACTTCTAGCCTCTTCAAGGTTATTGGGAATCATGGAGACTTTATCAGTCGTTTCTTGTATAAGTTCAGGACCAGTGATGAAATTTTCACCAATGTCAGTCCAGCAAATCGGGGAACGATATTTACGACCATAAAGCGCTTCGAAATGTGCCATCTTGATACTCGAGTGGTAACTGTTATTATACGAAAATTCCGCGAGGGGTAAATACGTATCCCAGTCACCACCAAAGTCAAGGATACAAAGACGTAGCAAATCCTCTAGGGTTTGGGTGGTTCGCTCGGTTTGACCATCTGTTTGAGGATGGTAAGCCGTGCTTAGATCCAGTTGAGTACCCAAGAGTTCTTGCATAGACGACCAAAAGTGTGAAGTGAAACGAGCGTCTCGGTCGGATATGATATGCAGAGGTATGCCATGACGACTCACAATCTCATCAATGTATATGCGAGCTAACCTTGATGTTTCGTAAGTGTCACGTATGGGTATAAAATATGCCGACTTGGTCAATCGGTCAACGATCACCCATATGCTATCATGACCTAGAGAGGTACGAGGTAGTTTGGTTATGAAATCCATGGATATATGTTCCCATTTCCACATAGGAATCTCGGGTTGTTCAAGTAATCCACTTGGACGTTGATGTTCGGCTTTAACCTTCGTACACGCAAGACACTTAGCTACGTAAATTGCTATGTCTTTCTTCATACCAGGCCACTAGTATTGACTACGTAGATCCGTATACATCTTATCGGAGCCAGGATGAATAGAATAACAAGTTTGATGAGCTTTATTCATGATAAAGGTACAAAGATTATCACGATTTGGAACCCATATTCGATTTACGAAATACATCAACCCATTGAGTTTCGTTTCTAGTTGAGCTCGAAGATTGTACTCAAATTCCTCTCCCATTTTTCCTTCTTCTTGAACCGCTTGTTGAGCCTCCAAGATACAAGTCTCAATGTCATTCTCAATCCTCAAATTTTACAGCAGCACCATAGACTCGTGAACATCTAAACGGATTTCAATATCAAATTCTCCTAAGGTATCAAACCATTGTCGTCGATTGCGAATTTCTTGAAACGAGATCATCTTTTTATGAATCTTACGACTTAGTACATCGACTATGATATTTGCCTTTCCAGGGTGGTAACGAATGTCACAGTCATAATCACTAATCAACTCGACCCAACGACGTTGTCTTATATTGAGATCCTTTTGATTAAAAATGTGTTGAAGGATTTTGTGATCGGTGTAGACTATACATTGCGTACCATAAAGGTAATGTCTCCAAATCTTTAGGGCAAAAACCACAACACCAAGTTCAAGATCATGTGTCGTGTAATTCACTTCATGGACCTTCAATTGTCTTGATGCATATGCTATGACCTTTCCTCCTTGCATGAGAACACAACCAAGGCCTTGTTTAGATGCATCACAGTATACAGTGAAATCGTCGTTTCCATCAGGAAGGTTCAAGATAGGAGCATTACACAACTCGTGCTTTAATGCTTCAAAGGCTTCCTCTTGTTTGGATCCCCACTCGAATGGTTTATTCTTTTGAGTCAAGGAAGTAAGGGGCCTCGCGATTCTAGAGAAGTTGGCAATGAAGCGTCGATAATAGCCAGCAAGACCAAGGAAAGAACGAACTTCGGTTGCAGTTGTAGGAACACACCAATTTCTCACAGCTTCCACCTTTGTAAGGTCAACGTGAATTCCTTGGTTATTCACCACGTGTCCTAGAAATTAGACCTCCTCAAGCCAAAATTCACACTTTGAGAATTTGGTGTACAGTTGTTCTTTCTTCAATAGCTCAAGAACTTGTTACAAGTGAAGTTCATGATCCGTTTTGGACTTGGAATAGATAAGTATGTCGTCAATGAAGACTATCACAAACTTGTCTAGATATGGCTTGCATGCTCGATTCATGAGATCAATAAAGACAGCAGGAGCATTTGGTAAACCAAAAGGCATAACCGTGAACTCATAGTGTCCATATCGAGTATGGAACATAGTTTTTGGGATATCATCATCATGAACTCGTAATTGATGATAGCCAGAACGTAAGTCAATCTTTGAGAAAATAGCAACTCCTTGAAAGTTGGTCAAAAAGATCATCGATACGAGGAAGAGGGTAGCGGTTCTTGATGGTAAGTTTGTTAAGCTAGCGATAATCGATGCACATACGAAATGATCCATCTTTCTTCTTCACGAGCAGAACAGGTGCACCCAAGGCGAAGAGCTACGACGGATAAAACCCTTATCGGAAAGTTCTTGAAGTTG
Organism: Flaveria linearis; assembly: GCA_024085815.1. Taxonomy (NCBI): domain Eukaryota; kingdom Viridiplantae; phylum Streptophyta; class Magnoliopsida; order Asterales; family Asteraceae; genus Flaveria; species Flaveria linearis. Next base: position 38,694,324 of record CM044009.1, on the reverse strand, counting down.
ACTAGGTAGCTCTTGCATTTCCGATGGTGCAAGTCGATATGGTGACTTAGCCATGGGGTTCGCTCCCGAAATTAAATCGATCATAAACTCGACTTCACGCACGGGATGTAAACCACTAAGGTCATCAGGAAATACTTTAGAAAAGTCTCCTACAATCGGGACATCCTTAAGGTCTTTCCCTTTGACTTTCGTGTTGACCATGTAGGCCAAGAATGCCATATAATTCTTGCTTAGGCATTTTCGGGCTTGAGTGCACGACATGAGTTTGAGTCCTTTGGAGTATTTTTCACCGAATACTTTTAATGTATCCCCCGAAGGCTAAGGAATGCGAATGCACTTCTCGAAACAAAATAATTTCAGCATGATGTTTAGCTAACCAATCCATGCCAATGATGACGTCAAAGCTTCTAAGTTTCATAGCAATAAGGTCGATAAAGAAATCATGCTCGTTTAGGCTCAAAATGCAATTATGAATAACGAAATCAACGGTGATAGGTTCTCCATAGGCGACTTCAACGGTAAGAGGTCTTTCTAATTTCGTATGTGGCTTAGTAAGTATAGGTTCAAATTCTAACGAGACAAAACTCGTATCGGCTCCAGAATCAAACGTAAGGTAGGCATAAGAATTATTAATAAGGAACATACCTGTTCAGTTTTAAAGAGATTTAACGATACAGGTAAAGCATCAAAAGAAAAGGACTTAGATCATAAAGTTACGGTTGGATTTGACATACCATTCACCACATCATTGTTGGCTTGTGCTTGGTTTGCATTGATATTGAAAGCACGTCCTCAGGCTTGTGGAACCTTACCCGCAAGACGAGGGCATTATGGGCGAAAATGACTAGGTTTGTTGGTACACATGTCCCCAGTTCTAGTCTAGTGATTTCAAATGTAATTGACTTCTATCTTGTAACACGTATGTAAGGTTTAATCATTGTAAGGAAAACTCTTCAGTGAATGTTTGCTTGATTACTTAATGTCATATCTATTATTGTTGTTTGTTGTTACACGCATATATGAACAAGTTATATAGGTTACAGACTTGTTAGACATGTTCTGAATCAGTTAAGGTTCAAGAGTGTGTTTAACTAAGTAATCTGATTCAGTCGCACGACTGGACCATGCGAATGGGCTAATCGAACGACTGAACCAGGAGATTAAGTCAATCGCACTACTGAGTCATGAGACTGACTCAGTCGTACAAATGAATCTATCGTATGACTCAGTCGCACGACTGAGCCAGTCGCTTGGCTCAGTCGTACGAATGAAAGCTGTAACCTATAAATACCACTTAATTCGTGGAAAAACGGAACACTTCGAATATTCATAACCCTAGTCGACCCAGAGCGTCCTGTTCGTCAATTCCAACTTCATAGAACGTTCCAGATCATTCCTATACCATTCTTAACGTTTTCTAATCGTTAGGATTGATCTTGATTTCGTTCTCCCTGATTGGATCGCCAATCAAATAGGATTCCGCACTATTTGATCTGGTATAATGAAGAATCAGTTAGTACTCCATACGTACACGGTCCTAACAAGTGGTATCAGAGCATAGGCTCTTGATTCTTCGTTGATTCAATCGTTTTTGTGAAAAAGTCTATGTTTTTACCCGAAAAGATCCAATCTTTCTGCTCAAAACCGAGTCTTTACGTGTGCATGTTCTGCAAAATCAGTGTTTTTCGACTTCCAGCCGTCTAGGGTGTAAAAAACCTCGTTTTAGGTCAAAAGTTTGAAAAATTTCGATTTCTGCAGTCTCAGTCGCACGATTAGCTCAATCGTATGACTGAAGTCCAGTCGCCCAGTTCAATCACCCGATTGAGTCAGTCGTATAGCCAGTCGCCCGATTGAGTCAATCGTCAACTCCAGTCGCCCAGCTGAGTCGTTCGGTCTGTTCAGTCGCCTAAGTCTCTCAGTCGCCTGTTCAATCGTACGTTTGAGTCCAATCGCATACAGCTAGTGTCAGTCTCATCCCAGTCGTACTCCCCAATCGCATTAGCAGTTTAATTCACAAGTTAAATTAATAAAAGAATGGACTCAGAAAATTATGCCATGTTAGCTGGAAAGGACTCAAGGATCCAAAACCTACTGCTTCTGGAGAATGAGATCGGTAATCACAATAAGCCGCCTAAGCTTCTATCCATTGATGAGTTCCCGCAGTGGAAGCAAAGGTTTGAGATTCATCTCAATGGCGTGGATACTAATCTATGGAATTCTATTGAGACTGGTTACACCATGCCAGTTGGTGCTGATGGTTTGCCATTAACGTTGAGTGGAATGACAGATGCTCAAAAGACTGCCTATAATGCTGAAAAGAAGGCTTATGCTATGCTTACCCAGTCAATTCCTAAAGAGATCTTCCATCAGTACTCGGATCAGAAACAGAGTAAAAAATTCTGGAAAGCTCTCGAGAAAAGGTATGAAGGGAGCTCAACTCTGAAATCCTTGAAGGCCAAAGCTCTCAGAAAGGAGTTTGACAATTTCTCTACTATTGGGAACGAGAGCTTGGACGACATCATTGACCGCTTCTATCATTTAATGAGTTAACTTCACACTCATGGGGTTACAACGTCTAAAGAAGGAAATGTCGCCAGTTTAGCTGAAGGTCTTCCAGAAAAATAGGATTCATTTATTTCCTCCTTGAGACACAATTCAGTTCTTGAGACTTTGGATATAAATGACTTTATTATGAAACTGCGAGAAGAAGAGGTCAGACATAAGTATAAGGCGAAGAAGGGTGCATATGCTCAAGATCCTACTCTTTACAATGTGACTCCAACTCCAATTGCAAAGTCTTCCAATGCTCCTCTGCAGACTGCATTTGTTTCTAATACATCAGGTCAAAGCTCATCGTCTGGGGGTGAGTCATCTGTTTCATCAGGGGTTCAACACAGTATTACTAAAGCTCACTCGACAAAGTTAATAACTGAGAACCTGGGTAAAGTCACTGTGGAAGTGGCTAAGGAACACATGGACCTACTTGCTGCAGTGGTTCATTCCTATGATGGTTTGGTTGCATGGAAGATAGGAAACTGCCACTTGGCTGATGAAGACTATGAGCAGGTGGATGAAAATGAGTTGGAGAGAATGGATATTATGTGGGCACTCGCAAGTGCTGTGCGACGAGCAAAGAAGTTTGTAAAGAAGACAGGGCAGAACCTCGTGGCTACAAAAGATACTACATTTGGTTTTGACAAGTCCAAAGTCACGTGTTTCAACTGCAGGGAGAAAGGAAATTTCAAGAGGGAATGTGTGAAGCCTAAGAAGACTGGAAACGGAAATCCTTTCTCCTCTTTCAATAGACAAGATAAAGATAAGAAGCCAGTTCCAACAGGAAGTGATTCCAAGGCTTTGGTGGCACAGGGTGATGAAGGACAGGACTGGTCCTTCCGGTTCTTATCTGATGGTGAAGCCAACATAGCATCTGTCGAGGACTTAAATGAAGACTCAGCAAGTGAGGGGGAGAACTCAGCTGAGCTTGACAATGCTGAATTGGATGATGACATAGCTGATGTTGATCAGCTTGTGGAGAATGAACTGAATGCTGCGTCTGAAGCACAATCTGAACCCTAAAATGCTTTCATGGGTGGAACATCTACATCGGCACAGGTAGAATCAAAGGATGAATTATTTACTAAACATGCTTGTGTTGAATGTGAAAAATTTAGGGAAAGCATTGACCTGAAATTTGCTAGGTTATTAGATCATAATGATAACTTAGTAAATGAATTAAAATTGTGCACTGAAGCAAACAGAATCTTAAAACAGAATGAAAACAGTTATAAAGAAAAGATTGATGCTTTAAAGAAACAGTTAAAAGAAACTGAAGTTGTTGCCTTTAACCAAGAAAATGATATCAAGTTTTATTTAAAGACAACAGAAGAAACTAAGAAGGAACGAGTGGTTTTACAAGTTGAAAACGAGTCTTTGCAACAAAGACTTCACAGTCTAGCTAGTTCCTCACATATTTTGAAAAACTTGGTTAAAGAACGCAACAACGGGGAGGGTTTGGGTTACAAAGTTGTGCCACCACCACATGAGTCCTTTTTAAACATCAAGCAACATCCAATTAATGATAACCCAATAAAGGATCATGTGGTGACAACTCCTCTAGTCTGTGATCCGGATACAGCAGTCAACTCTGCTCATTCGGTTCCTGACCAGACAGCTTTTGCATCAAGCACAAAAATCACTGGCAAGGGAGTGGAAGAGAATGTTCAAACATCTCATGAGTTGGGTAAAAAATCAACTTCCAAACAACCTAAGATTTCCAAAGACACTCAACTAAACCAGTGAAGCAAGATAATCACCAATTTCCAAGACATAACACAAATCATGTTAAACAAGTTAAATTTGTCAAAAGAGGGGAAAATCTTAAAAGTGATAATAAAAAGAAAGAATCTGAGGTTTATTCACCGCCCCACAACAGATCTCCTAGCCCTGATGAATGGAGATCCTGCTATACTTGTGGTTAGCGCGGTCATATTTCGACTAATTGTCCTCGCTATCAGACACCTAGAATTAAGGTTGAGCTACACGACAAAGTCAAAGTAGATTCAAAACAGCATTCTAAGACTCCAGTTAGATCGAAAACACCTATTAGGTCTAAAACACCGTCTAGGTCTTTTTCGTCTCCACCTCGCCAAAGGCAAAACAGACAAGTCCCCGACAGGTCCGTGATGCCGAAGTAAAACCTGTTTCTGAATCTAAATCATATGCTCAAACCATGAATCAGTCTAAGGTTTACCACAAACAATCCATTCACAGGGATGGTTTATGGAAAGCCAAGACAACTGGTGTGTCAGAAAGCAAGGATAATCTGAAAGTTGAGATTCCACCCACTGATAAAGGACAGTGGGTCGAATTCATGATGGTTGATTCCTCTGGGAAACCCAAGCCAGTCAAGGCTTGGGTCCCCATCCTTAACTGATGATTTTCTCATATGTGCAGGTTGTCCGCTATAGTGCGTCTACAAATACATGGATAGTAGATAGCGGAGCTTCCAGGCACATGACGGGAAACAAGTCTCTTCTTTTCAATGTCAAACAAATTAAAGGGGGACAGTTTCATTTGCTGGTAACAAAGGAGGATACATTACCGCTCAGGGCGAAGTAGGTAATGACAAGGTAAGATTCGACAAAGTCAACTTTGTTCAGCAGTTAGAAAACAATCTGCTTTCTGTGTCTCAGATTTGTGAAAGGGATTCAAAGTCATGTTTGATAATCGCAAATGTTACATTCTGAAGAAAGAAATGGATATTCCAGAGGAACAGGTATTAATGTCAGCATCTAGATATAATGACTTGTATGTTCTAGATATGTCTAATGCCTCTACTAGTGCTTCTACTGTTCATTGTTTCTTATCTAAAGCTATAGAGAAGGACTCCATTTCGTGGCACAGAAGAATGGGACACATTAATCATAGGAAGATGAATCACCTGATTCATAACAATCTAGTTGATGGAGTTCCTGTCAAAAACTTCAAGCTTCCTGATTTTTGTGTCTCATGCAAGAAAGGAAAGCAAACCAGGAAATCTCACAAGACTAAGAATGCCCATTCTATTGAGATACCCCTGGAGCTACTGCACATGGATCTTTTCAGTCCAGTTAGCACGAAGAGTATCGCTGGAGACTGGTACTGCTTCGTAGTCACCGATGACTACTCACGATTCTCGTGGGTGATGTTTCTGAAAGCTAAGTCAGAAACATTTGAGTCATTCAAAGTGCTGGTCACCACTCTGGAGTCACTTTACAAGCTTAAAGTGAGAAAATTCATTCAGATAATGGAACCGAGTTCAAGAATCAGTGGATGGATGCGTTCTGCAAAGAAAAGGGAATTGTTCATCAATTCACCTCTGCATACACTCCACGATGAATGGAGTTGCTGAGCAAAAGAACAGTCTGATCGAGACAGCCAGGACTATGTTGGCATATTCAAAAATGCCAGTACAGTTCTGGAACGAGGCTGTATCCAACGCCTGCTACACACTTAATCGTGTGTCAGTAGTGAAGAGGCATGGGAAGACTTGCTATGAGTTGCTACAGAAGCGTAAGCCAAACCTGCAGTATCTGGAACCTTTCGGTGCTCCTTGTACTCTTCTGAAGAAAACTTAAGAAGGCAAGTTCAATGAAAAGGCAGATCAGGGGATCTTTCTGGGATACAGTATACCCGACAAACGAGTCTACAACAACTCTACTGGTCAGGTAGAAGTATGGTGCAACGTTGATGTTCAACGTTTCACTATCTCCCCTGCTGGAAAAGGTCCATCGTCATTCTTCGACTACGATGGCTTTTTCAAATCATTCAATCTTCCTCAGATAGTTTCAGATGATGATATTGCTACTCAGATGATGCACGATGTTCTCAACTCACCGAATCTGGATACTAGCAATACCACTCCTACAAGTGGGTCATCGGGATCTGCCTCAGCTGATTAAAATAATAGTGAAGACTCATCAGAGGATGAAGAAGCATCTGAACCAGCACAAACACCTAATGTTGATCAAGAAGGGAGCTCTTCAGGTGCTTCACCTGCATCTGGAACCACAGACACTGAACTTCCAGTCACGACTATGGACTCTGAAGTTGTCGTTCCTACAACTCCTTTGACTAGGATCAGTACAAGTCATCCGCCAGATGCTATCATTGGTGATCTCCACTCCGGCATGCAGACTAGAAGTCGATTGTACCTTGCTGATTACGCTGAAGTAATGGAAAAGGGCTACGTGATGATGGAGCTTACAGATGTTTTGTCTCTCAAATTGAACCCAAACACGTAAGTGATGCCCTTAAGGATGAAGCATGGGTCAATGCTATGCAAGAGGAGTTGCTACAATTCAAGAAACTTGGAGTGTGGACTCTTGTTGACCGACCCAAAGGAGTCAAGGTAATTGGTACCAAATGGGTACTAAAGTGCAAGAAGGATGACCAGGGTGTCGTTATCAGAAATAAGGCATGGTTGGTTGTTCAAGGCTTCAAACAAGTCGAAGGAATCGACTACAATGAAGTCTTTGCTCCCGTAGCTAGAATGGAAGCAATTCGTATCTTTCTAGCCTACGCCTCTTACATGAAGATCAAAGTTTATCAACTAGATGTTAAGAGTGCATTCTTGCATGGGGAAATCCGTGAAGAAGTATATGTAAGTCAACCCGAAGGATTCGAAGATCCTTATCATCGGGACAGAGTCTACAAGCTAGACAAGGCTCTGTATGGGCTACATCAGGCTCCTCGAGCTTGGTATGAAAAGCTCTCCACCCATCTGTTGAAACATGGCTTTCGCAGGGGTGTGATTGACTGTACGTTGTTCATCAAAGAGAAGGATGATGATTTGCTTTTGGTGCAGATTTATGTGGATGACATAATCTTCGGCTCACGAAACGAAGGGTTATGTAAAGAGTTTGAATCTGTGATGAAGGCTGAGTTTGAGATGAGTGCCATGGGAGAAATGAAGTTCTTCCTAGGATTACAGGTGGACCAAACACCTACCGGCATCTTTTTGCATCAAACTAAGTATGTCGGTGACATTCTTAGTCGATTTGATATGGAAAATGTCACTGCAGCCGGTACCCCACTCGCCACAAATCACGATGTGGCTCCTAATGAGAATGGGGATTTGGTGGATGCCACCATGTATCGTCGGATGATCGGATCTCTCATGTACCTCACTGCCTCTCGTCCAGATATCATGTATGCCACATGTTTATGTTCCCGATATCAGGCAAAACCTAAAGTCAATCATCTGATTGGAGTCAAGAGGATTTTTCGTTATCTGAAGGGTACTCCAACACTGGGGTTGTGGTATCCTCAAGATGATGACTTTGAGCTAACGGCATATAGTGACTCGGATTACGGAGGCTGCAAGATGAATTACAAGTCTACGTCAGCAGGATGTCAATTTTTCAGGAGAAGATTGGTAACTTGGCAGTGCAAGAAGCAGACATCCGTTGCTCTGTCGACCTGTGAAGCTGAATACGTTGCCGCCGCCAGCTGCTGCTCACAAATCATTTGGATTCAACAGCAAATGCGGGATTACGGTTTGCATTTCACTTCTACACCTATCTATGTTGATAATTCTGCTGCCATTACAGTAACTAAAAATCCGGTTCAACATCCTAAGACCAAACACATAGGCATAAAGTATCATTTCATACGCGATTGCTATGAAAAACACTTAATTGATGTGGTCAAAATTAACACGGATTTTCAACGCGCTGACCTCTACACCAAACCATTTGATAAACCAAGATTTTTTTTATCTGCTAGAGGTCAACGGGGTTAAAAAGAAAAGTGATGTTATATTAGAAGAGACAGATACATAGTCCGACACCGTTTTTCTTTATTTTTAGACTTTTATTTTCTTTTATTTTTAATTTCCTTGTAGTTATAAAAATCCAAAAAACACAAAAAGATTTTCTGTTTTAGAATTTTAGGGGAAGATTAAGGTTTAACTCAGTATTTATTTACTTAAAAAAAAAGGGGGGGAAGGCGAGTAAAGCTGAAAAGGCAAAGATAACAAAACAGGAAATGTGACTCGACAAAATTGGAAAATGATAGTACACAGGCATCGAGTTATTTGGAACAACAAAATGAGTTTGAGATCAAAAATGTTAATTAATTTACTGAAAATGTAAAAAATCAGAAAAGTCTAAGTCTAACAAAATGGGAAAATGATAGTACGTTTGATTGTTACTGTAATTACACGGAGAAAGTTGATCTAGGGAGGTGCTAGTTCATTATATGATGTATCAGTAGATTCAACATAATAGACAAGTAGACTTCATTGGTAAACTTAATCTAAACTAAAAGGTTCAATCAACTGTGGGTTCCCATCTTATCACTGGTTAACACAATCAGTTCTTCCGATAAGGGATAACGAGCAAATAAATGCCACCAAAGGTGTGCAAATGACTACAAAAAGAGCAAAGCACGAAAAAAATGAATACTAGCATAATCAAGCTGATAACTTATGTTGTTGGTGCGCTATGTGCAAAAGAAAATAAGAAATGCTCTAACAAGGAGATAGGTTGTGTGCCTCTCTGCTGTGCGATGGCACTGACCTGAGGATAAGCATAACCTACATATTCTAGACTTCATTGTTGTTTGCCGCCTCTCTGCTGTGTGATGGCACTGACCTGAGGATTGGCTTCTCTTTGAAAGATCTAAGAATATTCTCTTCTTGCAAAAATACCTAAAGACCGCTCGAAAGTCCTTTAAGGAATGCTGATTACCATATAAGTGTGGGATACACAAATGTTGTTTGAAATAATATAACATAATTCATTACCAATGTATGTCAAAAGTCTGTGTATGAATTTAAGTGGACAAGTATACTGACAATCGTCTTGTATGCACCGACTGAAGTTGACGATCAAAGTGTTTTACGTATCATATCAAACATGATTCCCAGTTAGTACTTAGAAGTCTTAGATCAGAACAAACTGTGATATGTCATCATGAAAAATGAAATCAACTCATAATGTTCCAAGTAATGGTGTATATGCCTGTCTGATTCCAAATGAGTCTGTTCCTGATATAATGTCAATGCTGATAGGCTACACAAACCTACCCTAACAAAAATCAGAAAACGTTGTTCATTTTTGTTCGTAGTTTAAATTTTATTTATTGGTTAGTATTAGTGTGTCAATGTCGGACTGTGTGTGTACGGTTATCTGTTAACGTCACTAAACGAGCTAAATGTTTATTTAAAAATTATTTCTGAAAGGATAAAAATATCACGTCTGAGGTGATAAGTTGGTTAAATGGATCACGTCTGAGGTGATCGGGTGGTTAAATGGATCACGAATGAGGTGATCAGGTGGATAAATGGATCATGTCTGAGATGATCAACGGAACATAATGTTTTATCAATTGGTTAAGAAATCTAAGGGTCGGTAAATATAGTTGACTAAAATGGCACAAGTATAGCCCAATCGCACGACTGAATCTGATCTGACTCACTCGTATGAATGGGGTATACAATTGAACACAATCGGACGATTGAAAGTGACTGACTATGGTAGACATCCGAATGAGGGTCAATCGTACGACTGAAGATGGACGATTAGGTGAACTGTACGACTGACACTCAGTCGTACGACTCAACTATACGACTAGGCTCAGTCGCACGACTAAGTCATCCGACTAAGCACAGTCGTACGACTGAAGGTCGCCCTAGTATAAATACCAGGGAAATCACCCTCAGTCGCTCACTTGCCCTAATCGCCCGCTTCACTCGTACGACATAGCAAAACTCTACCAAAATTTCCATAAACATCTTAAATCTTGATTACATTGTTTCTGACACTTGCACTCGCTCATACAGGTACTAAACAAGAGGAACCATCGAACAAACGGTGTCGAATCATCAAAAATGGCACAAATTATGACCGAACAGTACTCGTAATCTTAATAGGCTTAATAGACCTTAAAACCTGAACTTAATGATCAAATTAAGGTTACAATAGGCTTAATCGGCTAATTCTGAGTGCAATGAGCATAATTTTGATGTTTAACACTTAGTATTGCTCAAAAGAGGAATTTGAATGAACAAATAGTCAAATGAACGACTGGTCATGCTGATGAACTTCAATCGTACGACTGAGCTGTCCGATTGGCTTAATCGTACGACTAAGATGGACGATTGCCTCAATCGTACGACTAGAGCTCAGTCGCACAGTTCAATCGTACGACTGGAACTAACTCGATTGTTTGGTCGCACTATTAAGTCAAAAGTTTAATGTTCATTGACTGAAATTAGCTATCTTCCACATGATCTAACGTTTAATTGGTTTGTGTCACAGATGGCGAGCAGATGGACTATGAGCACTAAGCATAATATATGTGCTCATCTAGACTTGACATCCCGCAACGCGGCAGACTTACTGGGATTATTACTTTTCTGCGCCGTTCGAGGATCTCCAGAGCGATATCTGCTCAGTGTACACCATATAGATCGATACAGCAGGCGTTCTGGGAGAACGTAGTGGTGGATAGGTCGACTGATCCCTATTCCATCAGGAGTTCTATTTTTGGAGAGCCGATACAGATTTCTGAGAAGGACATACAGACGGTCCTTGAATTTGGGGATGATGCTGACTGCCCAACACGACTACACCCCCTGACCGTCCGTGGCTGCTTTATGAGGGCCAAATATTCGGGGGACATTAACACAAGCATGCTCAACAAGAGCAACTTGTGCCCCCAGTTTAAGTATCTGGCTCATGTACTTCTGAGATGCATAGCATCCAGAAAGGGTGGATTCGATGAGCTTTCAGACCATATGCAAAACGCATACGTCGCTCTGGTGCTGAACCACCTATTTGGTTTCTCCAGGATGATATTCACATATATGGTGGAGAATATAGAGGCCAAAGGGAAAGAGGGATTCTGCATGTACCCTCGATTTCTGTAGATGATCATCGACCAGAAACTTCCACAGCTGCCCAAAGCCCAAGACGATGAGTTGTTCTAGAGATCATGGATGATACTACGTTGGGTAGGATGAAGGTCTACCGAGGGAAGCAAGTGAAACCCCCGGTGAGGAGTTTGTTTGGGCACCTTGCCCGGGAAGACTATGTGGCGCCAGCTCGGAGAAAGTGGCGACACATAACAGTGATTCTGATGTAGAGCCGGTGACTCTACCCTCCGATGATTCCGACGATGACGACCACGGTACTGATCAGGGAGGAGATAGTCAGGGAGAACCCGAACCTGCTCCGATCCACCCTGATTTTGACATGCAGGAGGAGGAGGATTCAGATGAGGTGCCGCTTACCCGGACTGCGGGTAGTCAGGAAGTGGCAACTAAGCATGGGATTAGAGCGGTTGGTGGACGCTCGGGAGGGTCTGGGGTTTTGACAGCTGACCCATCATACACCCCAGACATCACCAGCAGCCAAGGGGGAGCATCCAGATCCAAAGGATCCAGACTCAAACGGATGGCTAAGCCCCAAGGGAAGAAGCCCAAGCGCCGAAGGCTGACACTACTCACCTCCACCTCATCCACCACCACTACCTCAACCACTCCCACTACCACAGCCACCACCACACCCATTCCACCACCTGTCACCACCACCAAACATACTACCACAGTACATCCCACCTCACAATCCACTCACATTCCACATCCAATATTCACCACCTCCACAGCTACCACTACCAGCAACGGAGCCGATCCATCGTCCGTCCCTACAGGTTCATCCCTCCCTCCTATTGGAGTGGAGGGACAGCTAGCAGCTCTGAACATGATGGTGTTGAAGCTGCTAGCTGCGGATGAGGAGAAGATAGCGAGACTACGTCAGCTTGAGGAGCAAAATGCTCCTCAAGCACATCAGATTGTTCAACTCCAGGAACAAAACGTCCTGTCAACTCAAAAGATTGAGGAGTTAGAGTCTGCAAACAAGAAGATCCTGCTAAAGCTGAAGGGATTTCAAGCTGACCCTCTAAAGATCAAGGAGGGAGACGGTGATGATGGTGATGATAGTGAAGATGATAATGATGACGAGGATGAGGATGATGATGAAGAGGATGATGATGCAGAAGGTGATGGACATCAAGATAAAGAAGGTGATGATGATGAAGGAGATGCTGCAACTTCACCCTCTGATCGTGCACACGAACAAAGAACGAAGCGAAAACAAGATCAGAGGGCACCTTCATCTGATCCATCAGCCTCCCAATCTGCTGAAGATCCACCAGAGATACAAGGCAAAGTTCAAGACTAGACGTTTATTTATTATTTGAAACTTTGTACTTGAAATTATGTACACTAGTTTGTTATATATAAAATTTTGTGGATGTAAATCAACTTTGGTTATGTGATCAATGTATACTTACTTGCCATATATTTGATTGTGTAACAGGATCAGCCAAACAAGTCGATGAGCATGATGTCATGCCCCTTCGTCAGATTGAATCCAAGTTGACTATGATTCTAGATCTTCAAGGGATAGTGCAACGGTATGTAAACTACTCAGCTGAAGAAGGGGAAATTATTCATGACTTGATAGATGAACAGATTGTAGAACTGTTCAGCCTGAATCCTGATGAACTGATAAAAGATGCACCCGAAGTCGATGTAGTCAGCGATGATGAACTACAAGATATCGACGAGGTGGAGATTGAGGACGTGACGGCTGATCATTATCCCCAGTACACTAACGCCGAAGGCGACGTACTTCCAGGTGTGGGGGAAACATTTGATAGCAATATCTTTGACAAGGTGGAAGAGATGAGAGTGGCAAAGGCAGCTGCAGAAGGTACTCCTCAGGCAGAAGAAGCTGACCAAGCAACCAAAAAGGAGGAATGGATTGCATGCCTTGAGGAAATGAAGAAACAGCGTGCGCCTACAAAGTCAAATGCCTACACCAAGGTTTACAAGATTAAGAAGCATCAGAAGGTGTCAGGAAAGATTATCAGCTGGGCATACTTTGATGATCTCAAAGTATATGCTGTGAAGAGAGAGAAGGGAATAGAGTATTTCAGGTTCCCACATGATTTGAAAACTCTCCCAAGTTTTGAGCTAAATCGTCTAGCCAACTTGAACCTCCTATATGCTGTTCCAGGAAAGATATCAGGATGGTTTGAGCAGGCATTGAAGAAAGAGTACCATACAAGGTGGGTCAACTTTAAACCTCAACAGCCCAGAAGGTTATTTCATAGGACTGAGGTTGACCCCACCTCAGGAAGACCAAAGGTGGTCTTGAGATGGCATCCTCCGCGCACTATGTCGCGTATTCCATTGAGGGAGATGCCTCAGGATTTTGCACCCCATTTCAAATGGTGGTATTATGACTGGCGAACTGGTGAAGCCGTTATAGTTTTGGAGAAAGAAGGAAAGGTCGAGACAATAAGGGTGTTTGATCCGATGTGGCAAACCAATTTGTCTGAGTCTGATGTCTATATCTTATTCAAGTGGCCACTGTTCTTTGACACACAGGATATTGTACAAGCACTGCAGTTCCAACATGTTATACGTATCTGCTTTGCATTGAATATTCATTCTGGGGTCTCGAGAGAAGAAAGGGTGAAAAGATATGAAGAGTTCAAGAAAGAAGTTAAATCTTAGATAGAACTAGGTCCAAGGGGGAGTTTGTTGGTACACATGTCCTCAGTTCTAGTCTAGTGATTTCAAATGTAATTGACTTCTATCTTGTAACACGTATGTAAGGTTTAATCATTGTAAGGAAAACTCTTCAGTGAATGTTTGCTTGATTACTTAATGTCATATCTATTATTGTTGTTTGTTGTTACACGCATATATGAACAAGTTATATAGGTTATAGACTTGTTAGACATGTTCTGAATTAGTTAAGGTTCAAGAGTGTGTTTAACTAAGTAATCTGATTCAGTCGCACGACTGGACCATGCGAATGGGCCAATCGGACGACTGAACCAGGAGATTAAGTCAATCGCACTACTGAGTCATAAGACTGACTCAGTCGTACAAATGAATCAATCGTATGACTCAGTCGCACGACTGAGCCAGTCGTTTGGCTCAGTCGTACGAATGAAAGCTGTAACCTATAAATACCACTTAATTCGTGGAAAAACGGAACACTTCGAATATTCATAACCCTAGTCGACCCAGAGCGTCCTGTTCGTCAATTCCAACATCATAGAACGTTCCAGATCATTCCTATACCATTCTTAACGTTTTCTAATCGTTAGGATTGATCTTGATTTCGTTCTCCCTGATTGGATCGCCAATCAAATAGGATTCCGCACTATTTGATCCGGTATAACGAAGAATCAGTCAGTACTCCGTACGTACACGGTCCTAACAAGGTTCCCCACAATTATAGCAAGCACGATTTGAAACCAACGCGTCATTGTTTGGTGCACGGTGACAAGTAGCCACCAAGTGTCCATACTTACCGCACAATGTACAGATGTGGCACGGGGTATTTCCCGCATGATGATACCTACAGACATTGCACAAGGGTAGAGGACCAGCATAGGCCCTAGCAACAAGAGCTTGTGCCATAGGAATAGGTTGTCTTTGAGGTACCTTGGGTGCGGCCACAGAAATTACGAGCCGGTGGGAACTTGCGTTTCTTGTTGTTGTAAGAAGGTTCATTCTTACTCTCCTTAGCTGCTTCAAGGGCCACCTATTCAACCTTTTTAGCACCTTTGATAGACAAAGTGCCCGCTCGAATATGGTTTTTAGTAAGTTGAGCGTAATGGTAATGGCATCTTCCAAAGTTGTGGGTCTACTTCTCACCACGGCATCTTGGATTTGAGGTGGCATCCCCTTGATGAATTTCTTGATGTTTCGGGGAACAATGTCAACCATGTGAGGCAACAGGATGCTCAACTCATGATGCCTTATTGTGTAGGCCAACTGATCTCCACCATCTTGCTTGACATTCCAGAATTCTTCCTCCAATTTTTTCAGTTCACTTCTCGGGCAGAATTTTTGGATGGCAATGTTCTTGAACTCATCCCAAGTTAGTGCCAACACAGCATCAGCACCACGGTTCATTTTCTCACCATTCCACCATGTAAGTTCCCTTTGTTGAAGCATACTAGTGGCATAACGGACTTTGAGTGCCTCTGTACACTCGCAGTTAATAGAAGTGTTTTCCATGCTTTCGAACCACTCGAGAAGTCCAGTGGCTCCTTCCTTTCCACTAAAGCTAGTGGGTTTGCATGAGCTAAAGTGCTTGAACGTGCATGTTTGGTTGTTTCGCCCTTGGTTCACACTATTGTCTCCCTGCACATTACCATTGTTACTTGAGTTGGTCATCATGGTGCTATTAAGTTCAGCAACCATGGTTGGTATGACAGCAGCCATTTGACGGGCAATCATGGCGGCTAATTTGTGGTTGGAGCTTCCTTGCTTTCCATGATAACGAGACATGTTGGATACAAAGTAAGTTAGTCACATGAATTTTGAGGTAAAAGATAATAAATCAAGTAAAGATTATTCAAGACTTGTAAACACGCATGGAATGATTCCATTTAGTAACGCATTACCATTTGGAAACATTGACACGTCAAGGTGAGTTAACTCCAATTACCTTAGAAACTAGAGGCAAACCCACATTAAGAGAATAAAGGACTAAGAATAAGTTTTAGGGGAGACAAGGCAACCAAGGCAACCAAGTTTCTCAATTACAAGGCAATCCTAACTAGAGTCATCAAGTTGCACATTAAGAGGCCTTCCTAAATAGATAGCATCATGTAGCATGCAACAATATATATTTACAAGATCATAAAGATTTTTCTTATGAGGTTCATGCATCAAATGTAGTCTAGGTCATCACTTCTAATAACCTAAATCCCTATAGTTATGGGCTCCGATACCAATCTGTCACACCCCAACCTTAACGGCGCAATCGTTGAGATGTGAGGGTTAAGATTGTTCACAGCCACATAAAGCTACCATTAAATAAAAATATGATTATCAGAAGTTTAAATAAACGTTACAACCAAATGTCTTAAAGAAACAAAGTAAACAAAAGTTCAACACCCAAGTTTCAAGATAGTTTATTTATTTTCCTAGACTCAAGTCCTAGGTGTAAGCATGCTTCAAAGATAATCATCAACCTTGTGCATTTCCTGAAACATGCTAAAAATAAAGGGTCAACTTTGAAAGTTGGTGAGATTCCATGGGTTAAGCATACATATATATATATATATATATATATATATAAGTTTACACGTAGCAATTCATGTCAATGGTTACGAATAAAGCAAGTTTATAGATAATATATAGCTATAATCAAACCTTGACAAGAATAACATTTACAAGTATAACGATTAGCTAAGTGTACTTGGTTCCCATGATGAACAAGCATACATCATCAGGAGCTGGCAATAACCTCGGCTTTAGCACCAAATAGGCTTGTCAGGCCCATAGATCTATGACGTCGCCTGGCTAGCAATAGTTGATGATTGTCAACATGTAATGTTTATCATATAAAACTCACAATAATACAAATAAACATGACAAAAAGTTTAGATGAATTGCATGTGCGTTTACAAGTATCAGAATTGTTACAAGTGTATGTTTATATTCTAACATGTTTCACCCTAAAAAAGGTGTGAAATAATAAAAGCGGGGCATGAAAACTCACTTGGATAATAAGAATGAGCAAAATAAGAGGTCTTGTAGGAAATGTCAGGGATTCGATAAAGTTCAACCTAATTGTATGACGTATTAAATTAATCATAATTATTATAGTGTAATATTTATAACTCTTTAACCCATAATTTTTAAATTATTAAATAGATACACTTTATTATTATTTTGTATTTAAAAGATTACTAATGATTTTAGTGTTTGGCACTATTAATAAAAGTTAAAACTTTTATTTTCAAACGATTATTATTTACTACATAATTAAAATAGTAATTTGTAGACTTAAATGATTATAACAATTCTATAAACTTCAATAAGTGTACACATATGTACATATATATATATTAATTTCCTATTAAATATATATAATTTAAACTTGTAAATATATAGTATATAAATGAAGGATTTATTAAATTTGTAATTCTTGAGAATTAAAGATGATTTCTTTCTTTACAAATCAAAATTAATATTAAATTATATTTTTATAATAATTTATATAATTCCAAGATAAAAGAAAAATATTTATTAACCAAATTTCCTAAGGTAATTTAAAAAAAATAGTTTTATTTGGTTTTTGATTAAAAATGATTTTTATATAATTAGTAATAATATTTAAACATTTTCTAAATTTTAAAAGTTGTTAAAACCCCTTAAAAAATATTGGCAGGGGCCGTGGTCGAACGCGGGACCTCCTGCCTAACAACCCTTGTTTCAAACCGGTTGGACTACGGCCCAACTTGTGTTATGAAATGTAATCTTTGGTTTAAAACTCATTTCCCAGAAAAATCCCCAATTTCAAAATTAAGAACCCTAGAAAAAAATCGAATCAAATTGAACATTGAATTGATCATGATAACAAAATTACCCATAGGGCTTTTGTTTGTTACTTCAAATCGATAGTAAACATGTATTCAATTACCTGTTTTCGACTGAAAATCGAGAGAATGGTAAGGTTAAACAGGTCGTCGATCGTGGTTACCGAATTCGATGTGTGTGTGTGTATCTTTTGTATAAAATTGAGAGTTCAGAAAGCTTAAAGGAACTATTTTGGGCATTAGCCCTCTATTTTATAGCTCTAGTTTGTACTTTTTGGTGCTCAACGACACTAAGATAAATGTCGGATGTTACCAATCGAATTGAACAACTTAATTGTTGTTTCAGGTGAAATTGAATGCACATGAGTTTCAAGATGATTTTATGAACGTGTATACATAATTAATTTGATAATTACAATGATTTGAGTGTAGAACGGTTATGAGTTTTTATGGGTTTTGGTTTTGAGTTCTATGGAGTAGTGATGCGCAGTTAAAATCAAATTAATGGGCATCATTACGTTTGAATCAGTCCCACGAAGCGGTTGGGTTCATTTTTAGGTGTTAAAAGTGAGTTTTTGAAGGTTTTAAAAGTCGTCGGAGCTCGCCTGAGCCGGCCGGAAGCTTCGGCCGGAAAAACGGGGGGAGAAGGGGTTGTTATAGAATTTTACAATTTGGTCCCTATGGTTTCAAGTTGTTTAATTGCTGCCCAGAGTTTAGGTTTTAGTTTTAAAGGAAATTAAACTTTAGTCCCATGCATAAACTTATTAATTAGAAGTTTCTAAATTTATAATAAGCCCCTTGAACTTAATTAAACCTTAAGTTTTAACTATTTTATAACTTATTAATTATTAAACTTTTATAAATTATTATTTCTATTATTATTATTATTATTAACTTATTTTATTATTAATTTTATTTTTATTATTCTTATTATTATCATTATTATTATTATTACTATTATTATTATTATGCTTAATTTAATAGTTAAATTATTAACTTTTAAATTAAAGAATTAATGTAAAACAAAGAAACAAGCATAAGTAATCCACATAGTTTCATAAATGACAAAAGTGGTCCTTTCAAGAATATAACAGCGTTAATTTTATTTAACAAAAACACGAAAGGTTATATATACTCTATAAGCTTTTGAGCTTCTAGAGTATCCAACAAATAACCCATCGTCTGCTTGAGGAGCAAATTTGATAGATGTTCTCTGGTGTTCAATATAGACACAGAACATACAAAAGCCTTAAGAAATCCTATAAATAGTTTTCTTTTAAACATAAGTTCATAAGGCATTTTGGTATGTTCTTTAATGATTAATGTTCTGTTTTGAATGTAGCAGGTTGTACTGTTTGATTCTGCCCAAAAGGATATGTGTAATAGAGACTATGCTAGTATAGATCTTGCAGCTTCTATTAATGTTTTATCTCTCCTTTCAGCTACTCTATTTTGTTGAGAAGTTCCTACTACACCGAATTGCTGACTTATTCATTTTTCTTCACAGAAAGTAGAAAGAATATCTTTCTTAAATTCAATTCCATTATCACTTCTCAAACTTTACTTTAAGATCAAGCAGGTTTTCTATTTTAATGATAAAGGATTTAATAAATTCAGGTGTTTCCGACTTGTGTAGTTGAAAGAATGCCCATGTAAGTCTGGGGTAATCGTATATTATCACTAGACAGTATTGCATCTTACCAATACTTAAAATATTTGTTGGTCTAAATAGGTCCATGTGAAGCAATTTTGTTGGTGTTTGATTAGAGCTTACCAATTTGGAATAATGAGCCACTCTACGTTTTTTGCCTTTCATACATGTTGTATAGTGATCTGTATAGAAAAATTATTTTGAGGTAGACCTATTACTAGGTCACCTTTGACTAATTGATTCATTATGTTAAAATTAGAGTTTCCTAATCTTCTTTAACATAATTGGGAACTATTTTCTGTTGCTTTTGATAATAAACAAGTTTTAGGTGTTGAATCTGAAACTGTATTCATATCAACTATGTATGTGTTGTTCTGGCGAGTAGTTTTCAAAAGGATATAATGTTTTGGAATTTGAAAACCCTTGGCATGTCCCTTGTCATAAGTTTGGGATACACTTAACATATTAAACTAGAGGTTTGAGCAGTAGTTTACATTTTCAAAGCCTATCAACCTATTAGATATCGCTCCTTCACCAATGATCTTTACTCTTGTTTTATCTCCTCCAAATGCTACATTGCCTCCATGTTTGCTCCTAAAATCCCAAAGGATGGAACAATTTCCAGTCATATGGAGGGAGCATCTATTATCAACATTCAAGAGGTCGTTAGGCCTTCTTTGACGTCCCTGCACAAACAATGTAATTAGTTAGAGGGTGAAACCCAAGCCATGATGGTCTTGTGTTTTCCTTCTTCCCCTAAAACACAAATATCTACAAGAGATGCATTGTTCACTGGTTTAGGATCTCTAGGTATACTAGATTTCCTTTCGTTGGTCATAGCTCTTTCAGGAGAGGTGCTTTAAGCTTTTCTCCTTTGATTGCTAATCTCATGTTGATGTCTGATTTGAGACTTATGTCTCCTATTTGGTTCTTTAAAATTGTTATAAACTAATTTATCAAGAATTTTTTATGTGTGGAGTTTGCCTAGGTGCTCCACCTTTTTTCTTGCTAGGAATAATCTTGTTTTGCTTCCTACTCTTTCTATTGAAAAAGCAGTTTGAAGTGTTGTGATTGTTTCTATCATAAATTGAATTGTAGCTATTAAAATAACATGTTTAAGTATTGTGGTTGTTCATGTCACAGTACTTACAATAATTTCCAAATTTACATTTTTAGTACTATGAGTGTGTTGATCACACTATTCACAATAAGGTAAATTGGAGGTATTTTGGTTGATGGAAACTTTTGATTTGATAGATGGTTTGGGTGGTACATCAAAAGTAATTGTTTGTTACTTTGGTTAAGTGGTTGTTTTGCCCTTTCCTTTAGTTATTCTTTTAAGAGGGGAAGTAGAATCAGCAGTTCTTCCACCTGAGTAAATGTCAAATATTTGCTTTTGTTTTGATTGTTTGGGTGATGGTGCAATAGTAACTAACACATTTAAAACATGTGTAGTTTCAGAGGATGGGTGAGCATTCTCAACTCCAAAAGATCCTCATTATCATCATCATCATCATCAATTGTATGTATATCAAATTCATTTTTTCACCTTGGTAAACATCTATTGATTTAATTTAAGGCGAATTTTGACTTTTAACAAACTTAATTAAAGGTGTCTTTGATGATGATGATGAAAAAGGTTTTTAGTCATCAGTTCTATCACGAGGATCAAGTGAATCCCCATACTTGCTGGTTATTGATTCAGGCAATGGCACATAGTTGTCATTGTTTGGCTGGTTAATTTATAGTACCCGATGCCTAAAGGGTAGTTAAAAGTGCTTTCCTGAGCCAGACGTTCTTCAAACATTTGATTGCTAGCCTTGAAACTTTTGAAGTTTCACTTCTCTTTCAGCCTGTGCTATTTTGACCAAGTTAAGGATTCAAAGAGTTGCTCAACTTGTGTTGTTAGTGTGAGCTTTTCAAACAACAACTTATCTAAATCATTTTTAACTGACAAAATCTTAATTTTCATGTTGTTTTTGTTCACTTTTAAGAGTATCATTTAAAATGGTTGTTTCAATCACTTTCCTAGAAAGTTGATTAGCATGCTCTCTGCATCTTGTAACTTCATCTATGCATGCTACAGTAAAGAGAATCTCTTTAACCTCATTCACGATCTCTGTGAATTTTTCTTCAAGTTGTTCCATGAGGGTATGATTTAGAGATTTGATCTCTTCTTTATACACGCTCCAATCACACTCACCATTCTGTTTGATGATTATTGCTGATGACTTAGGATGTTGATTGGGACAGTAGTGAGTGATATTAGGTGATGCTGGAGCAGTTGGTATACTAATTGGTGGTGGAATTTGTCTATTTGATTGATATCCACTCGATGATTATGGTTGTTCATTGTCTATATCTGTTCTTGGTTGTTGACATTCCCTTAGGAAGTGTCCATAAAATAGGCAGTTGTGACACCTCATCTTTTATTTGTCAAAACCAATTTTGGTCTTCGTATCCATGGTTAGACCCTTATTTTTTGAAGAAATCTCTTTGATCTGTAGGTAATCTGTAAGGCCCCGTTCCCGGACACCTCACAGCTGGTCATTCATTGCATCATAGATACATTTCATAAGATAAACAGCGGAATTACGCTAGCAAAAGCTATTCTCTATTATTAATATATACTGTTGTTAAGCAATACAACGGGGTTCAAACTAAAAAAGATTGTTCAATTGCATTACAAAACAACAATATCTTAACACAAGAATGGATGTCAGTCTTTTCCCGCCGATTAGCTTCACCCTCGTGCCATCCTCAGCAATAATTACCTGGCAACTGAAAATGTATAAAAGTCAGCGTTGCTGAGTGAGTTCTAGTTTTGAAGGTATTAAAATACATTGTGTAATGTATATATATGAAAAATACTCTTTTTATAAAAATGCTTTCCTTACTCTTGTACGTGAACACGCACCAACTATACAACAAGGTAATGCTTTCTTTCTTTACTATATACCTTTGTTCATTTCGTACTCTTTAACTTTATCTTTCACTGTCTATGTGGACCAATGAGCAATACCCTAAACTATGTGCGTGAAAAACAGGTGTTGGGCCGATGGTCTATCAATAGACTATGATCACTGTACACGAGGCTGACCAAGTCACCTAGGGTATGCTACAAAGGTCCATCAATCTCAATGGATTGACCCTGTGTGCATCTTTTGGGGTAGCTAACCCGCATCACAGTCGAGCTAATGACAACATGGTCGTGCACCTCCTATATGCTTGCAAGACTTTCATTATTTTAGTTATGTTCCACTTCTCTTTATCACTTCTCTTTCACTTTGGTAATGATAATACTTGCATTTATGATCATAAACATACCACATAAGTCACTCAATAACAATTTATTATAGACATAAGGACAACTCATAATAATGCAATATAATAGCAATGAAAACCCTAAAGTCAAACCTGGGTCAAACCTTAATGATTCTGTTTCCTCAAAATTTCAGAAAAATAAACTAAGTGTCTTAGGCGCATGAGCACTATGCAGGCGCATGAGCACTATGCAGGCGCATGAGGCCTATGCAGGCGTATGAGGCCTATTCAGGCGCATTGCAACTATTTAGGCGCATGGGCTTACTTGTGCGTTTGTACACTTAGGCGCATAGCCATTTCAGGCGCATGGGAACTATTTGGGCGTTTGGATTATACTTAGGAGACTGAGACTAAGTCCTAGACGCATGGACTACTGTTCAAGTGCATGGGCTTATACTTAGAAATTCTAAGGCATTCCTAGACGTATGGGGCACTGTTTGGGCGGATGGGCCCTATTTTGGCGCATGACCCAACTTAGAAGCTTCTCAAAGGCAGTTTTAGGTGCACGGGCCTTATTTAGGTGCATGGCCGACCTGTTTGGCATGTTTCTAACATATTTTCAGTCCCAAACATCATAATAACTTAATCTAAGCTTACTAATACCATTCTAAGCATGAACATAACATAAAAAATTCATACACATCATCATACATGCATGGATACATACGGTTACTCATACAACAATTTATAAAAATGGTTTACATACTTTTTCAGGCCCAAGAATTTACAAAACAAGTAGAAATACGGGGTCTAGAACTCACCTTTGATTCTTTCAAGCCTCAACTCCAAATCTTGAACTTTTCAAAGAATTAGAACACCTAAATATGTCTAAAACACACAAACCCGAACACACAAACACATATAAGCATGTAACTGAGGCTAAATCTAGCCAAGAACAATTTAAAAACACTAAATCTTACCTTAGATTCGGTTTTCTTCTTGTTCTTCTTCAAGACCCGAAGCTTCTGCTCTTCTCTCTCAAAAATCCGATTGCAAAAATGTGAAAAGTAA
Organism: Flaveria linearis; assembly: GCA_024085815.1. NCBI lineage: Eukaryota > Viridiplantae > Streptophyta > Magnoliopsida > Asterales > Asteraceae > Flaveria > Flaveria linearis. The sequence goes on along the minus strand of CM044009.1, from coordinate 38,670,437 downwards.
CATGGCATGGGCGTCCATGTTGCTTTTGTACAAAATAATATTAAATTTTGTACTTTTGACATATTTAACCCCTCAACTTAGGTTAAATGGCACTTTCCACTTTTATTCTTCTTTTTACAACTTCTTATAATATCTGGGTATTACAAGTCCACCCCCCTTATATAGGTTTCGTCCCCGAAACCTGTTATTCCTCAAACAGATAAGGGTAATGCTGCCTCATCTTTTCTTCAGTCTCCCATGTAGTCTCAGATCCTCTCCTGTGCTTCCACTGTATATGCACAAGAGAAACCACTTTATTCCTTAACCTTTTCTCTTTACGATCAATGATCGCCACTGATTGCTCCACATAATTTAGCCGTTCATCCACCTCGATATCCTCCAGTGGTACAACCATGTCTTCATTAGCTAAGCACTTACTCAGATGGGATACATGGAGTGCGCGATGAATTCCACTTAACTCATCTGGCAATTCAAGTCGGTAGGCCACCTCTCCTACTCGTGCGATGATCCGGAAAGGCTCTATATACCTCGGGCTTAGCTTACCTCGCTTCCTGAATCGGATAATCCCCTTCCAAGGTGAGACCTGCAACATAACTCGGTCGCCAACTTGAATTCTATCTGCGTACACCTTTTGTCAGTATATGAATTTTATCTATCTTTCGCCGCCTTCATGAAGGCCTTGATCTTTTCTAACTTCTCAGTCGTAGCATCGATCACCTCGACACCTCCCAACTCCTTCTACCCAATGTCTCCCCAACATACGGGCGTCATACACCTTCTACCGTATAGCATCTCATATGGTGGCATGCCAATACTAGCATGATAACTATTATTATATGATAATTCCGCTAATGGTAAATGGTCTCAACTTCCTCCAAAATCGAGCACACATGCTCGGAGCATATCCTCGAGCGTCTGAATCGTCCTCTCAGACTGACCGTCCGTCTGAGGATGATAAGTCGTGCTAATGTGTAGCCTTGTGCCCAACTTCCTCCAAAACTTCGATATGAATCGGGTGTTACGATCCGACACGATAGACACCAGCACACCATGACGAGCTACTATCTCTTTAATGAACAGATCCGCCAGTCTTTCGGATTAATACGTTCGCGGATCGGTAAGAAATGAGCACTCTTGGTTAGACGATCAACAATCACCCAGATGGCATCGTACCCCCTCGCCATGCGGGGTAACTTCGTAATGAAGTCCATGGTGATATGCTCCCACTTCCACTCGGGTATATCCAAAGGTTGGATTTTCCCGTATAACTTCTGGTGTTCTGCCTTCACTTGTAAACAAGTAAGGCACTTACTCACATACTCCACAATGTCACTTTTCATCCCCGGCCACCAGTAGTCCTTCTTCATGTCTTGATACATCTTGGTTGCACCAGGATGAATGGAGTATCGAGTCTTGTGAGCTTCATCCATGATTCGCCCTCGCAGATCTCCATAACGAGGGATCCACATTCATCCAAAGTGGGTTCTAACCCCATGGGTGTTTTCTCCTAGTTCCACGACTGGACCTCTCATTCGTTCAGAGTTGAGGTGATCTTCTTTCAACACCTCATTCTGAAATTCGTTCACTTGAGTCATCACGTCCGAGGTCATTACTAACTGATACGCCTTCACCTTTATCGGCTCGAGTCTCACTTTTCGGCTAAGGGCATCGGCCACCACGTTGGCCTTGCCCAGATGGTAGTGGATCTCACAGTCATAATCTTTGATGAGCTCTAACCATCTTCTTTGTCTCATGTTGACATCCTTTTGCTCAAAGAAGTAATCCAGGCTCTTGTGGTTGGTAAAGATCGTGCACTTTGTACCATATAAGTAGTGCCTCCAAATCTTCAACGTGAAAACCACAGCTGCTAACTCCAAATCGTGTGTAGGGTAGTTGACTTCGTGGGTTTTCAGCTGTCGGGATGCATAGGCTATTACCTTTCAACGTTGCATCAACACGCAACCTAACCCAAAATAAGAAGCATCCAAATATACCACTAAGTCTTCACTTCCCTCGGGCAATGTCAAGACAGGATCTTGAGTTAATCTCGTCTTCAACTCCTTAAAAGCACAATCCTGGTCTTAGCCCCACATGAACTTCACATCCTTGCAGGTCAATTTGGTCAAAGGTGAGGCTATCTTGGAGAAGTCTTGAATGAACCTTCTATAGTAGCCCGCCAAGCCCAAGAAACTACGGATCTCGGATGGCGTCTTTGGAGACTTCCATTGCATCACCGCCTCAATCTTTGCCGGGTCCACCATGATTCCTTCAGTTTAACAACATGGCCCAAAAAATGAACCTCGCGCAACCAAAAAGCACACTTAGAGAATTTGGCATACAACTTCTCTCTCCTAAGTGTCTCCAATACCTCGCGTATGTGGCCGGCATGTTCTTCCTCTCTCTTAGAATAAATCAGGATATCATTAATGAACACTATCACTGATTTATCTAGCATTAGCCGACACACCCGGTTCATCAAATCCATAAAGGCAGCTGGCGCGTTAGTTAAACCTAAAGACATAACGACAAACTCGTAATGTCCATAACGTGTGCGAAAGGCTGTCTTAGGAATGTCTTGCTCTTTCACCTTTAGTTGATGATAGCCTAATCGAAGATCTATCCTTGAGAACCAACTGGCACCTTGGAGCTGATCGAACAAGTCATCAATCCTCGGTAACGGACACCGATTCTTCACCGTCAACTTGTTCAGCTCTCGATGGTCGATGCACATTCGCATACTACCGTCTTTCTTTTTCACGAACACGACCGGGGCTCCCCATGGAGAGATACTCGGTCGAATGAATCCCTTATCCATTAACTCCTGCAATTGGTCCATTAGTTCCTTCATCTTGGTCGGAGCTAATCGATACGGTGCTTTGGCAACGGGTTGAGCACCAGGTACCAGATCAATCTGGAACTCAATATCGCGATCCGATGGCACGCCGGGTAAATCTTTTGGGAATATGTCTAGAAAGTCACACACCACTGGTACATTGGCTAATTGTGGTACCGACGCATCCACATCCTTTATGTAGGCCAGATAAGCACTACATCCACGTCTCATGCACTTCCCCGCCATCGCTATCGAAATCACCTTCGGGATTGTAGTAACGCGATCTCCATAAACCGCCACCGAACTCCCATCAGGCGCAACTAATCGAATCATATTCTTGCGACATACGATGTTCGCCTCATAGGTTGCTAACCAATCCATCCCTAGTACTACATCGAATCCACCTAGGGGCATCACATGTAACTTAGCAGGAAACCTATGACCTTCTAGTTCTATGGCACAATCATCTATCATGTCTGCAATTCTAGTGGCCTCACCAATAGAAGTTTCTACATCAAATGGCTCACTAATGCTTCTACTACTAGCAGACAACTTAGCACAAAAAGTAGTAGAAATAAAACTCCTACTTGCATAAGAGTCAAATAATACAGAGGCACAAGTTTGGTTTACTAGAAACATACCTGACACGACATCTGGATCCACTCTAGCCTTCTCCAGGGTCATGGTGTAAGCTCTAGCACTTACCCTCTATCCTCCCTCCTCCGGCTTCTTCTTCGCCCCACAGCTTGCCGCCCTCGGCTTCTTGCAGTCCTTGCTCGCGTGGCCCTCCTCACCACAGTTATAACACTTCAGCACCCTATAGTCTCTAGCGATATGGCCAGGCTTGCCACACCAGAAGCATACATTCAGCCCCAGCCTACACTCACCAGTATGCTCCCTTCCACATTTACCGCACTTTCTCTGTCCCGGGCTTGACGACACCCTACGATCATCCACCTTCACCTTCTTGTTGCTTAGAGTGAAACCACCACGTCCAAACCTCTTCCCGTTCCAGTTCTTATCACCACCACCCGTCTTCTTCACCTCTACCACTGCCTCCTCCCGTTCATCGTACAACCTGCCCGCCAAGTCCACCACCGATCGAAAGGTACCTAGCTGAGCAGCGATCAGATGCCTGCGAATATCAGTCGGCAGTCCCTGGATGTACCTCTTGATCTTCCTTGACACCGGTGTCACCTGATCCGATACCAGCCTCTCCATTTCGTTAAATTTGGTGGTGTACTGCTGGTGGGTCATTGTTCCCCCCTCAAGTTGCAAGAACTCCCTCTCGATCCTGTCAAGTTCCCTGTGAGGACAGAATTCCTCAACCACTAATTGCTTCAGCTCCTTCCATCGCATCTTCCCGATGGCGCTGGCACCCTTAGCTTGGACAATGTTTTCCCAGCAAAGTAACGCTGAGTCGACAAAAGAATGAGTGGTGAACTTCACCTTATGGTCTTCAAGACACTCGCTAATCTCCAGCACCGCTTCCATTTCCCTCACCCAGCAGTGAGCGGTAGCAGTATTACCATTACCATCAAAGGTCGGGGGCTTGCACCTCTGGAATGCCCCATAACTGCACCCCTTGGTCGTCACCCCACAAAATCATCCTCCTCTTCATCAGACAACACGGTCTCAGGCTCCAGTCGTTCCTTCTCCCCCTTGCTTCCCTTACCCGTTGACCCCTTCCTATCTTCCATCTCCTTCCTCTCCTCATTCCTCACAGCTTTGATGACTTCGGTCACTATAGACGGTAAAACTGTCTGCATGACCTTGTGTACCACGTCAGCAATCGCCTGCCTAGCTGAGGCATTCAGGCTAGTATTCTCATTCTCCTCACTCCGGCCATGAACCTCAGGGTTCTCATGAGTCGTCTCAGGAGCCTTAGCACTACTCCTAGTCAAACGTGGAAGACCTCTGCCTCTAGAAGCCTTGGAAGATTTTTGTCCAGCCATTCCCTAAACGTTATAAGATTCAAACACTAACACGGTCATTCAAAGCAATGGCTCAGTTTATGTTAAGTATAGTAAGTCCCTAATTACAGTGGCCAGTTATGATTAGCCACTTACTTTACTCTTCAAACCTAAGCATTTTCTGTCCTGACTACATCAGTATCTAAATCTACTAAGAACACATAAGTCAAATAGCACACACACATAATACTGATTATCTTTAATGAAAGAACTACCTCATGGCACGTAGCTACTCGGGCTGACATCCCTCTATCTGTCCCATTTTCAGTTTAAGTTTAGTTTTGAAAATATTTTACCCAATTCACTTAAACTATGGCTCTGATACCAACTTGAAAGGCCTCGTTCCCGGACACCTCATAGTTGGTCATTCATTGCATCATAGTTACATTTCATAAGAAAAAACAACGGAATTACGTTAGCAAAAGCCATTCTCTATTATTAATATATACTGTTGTTAAGCAATACAATGGGGTTCAAACTACAAAAGATTGTTCAATTGCATTACAAAACAACAATATCTTAACACACAAGAATGGATGCCAGTCTTTTCCCGCCGAGCAGCTTCACCCTCATGTCATCCTCAGCAATAATTACCTGCCAATTGAAAATGTATAAAAGTCAGCGTTGCTGAGTGAGTTCTAGTTTTAAAGGTATTAAAATATATTGTGTAATGTATATATATGAAAATACTCTTTTTATAAAAATACTTTCCTTACTCTTGTACGTGAACACGCAGCAACTATACAACAAGGTAATGCTTTCTTTCTTTACTATATACCTTTGTTCATTTTGTACTCTTTAACTTTATCTTTCACTATCTATGTGGACCAATGAGCAATACCCTAAAGTATGTGCGCGAAAAACTGGTGCTGGGCGTGTTGTCTATCAATAGACTATGATCAATTTACACGAGGCTGACCCAGTCACCTAGGGTATGCTACAAAGGTCCGTTAATCCCAATTGATTGACCTTGTGTGCATCCTTTAGGGTAGCTAACCTGCTTCATAGTTGAGCTAACGACAAGATGGTCATGTACCTCCTATATGCTTGCAAGACTTTCATTATTTTAATTATGTTCCACTTCTCTTTATCACTTCTCTTTCACTTTGTTAATGATAATACATGCATTTATGATCATAAACATACCACATAAGTCACACAATAATAATTTATTATAGACATAAGGACAACTCATAATAATGCAATATAATAGCAATGAAAACCCTAAACTCAAACCTGGGTCAAACCTTAATGATTCTATTTCCTCAAAATTTCAAAAAGATAAACTAAGTGTCTTAGGCACATGAGCACTATGCAGGCGCATGAGGCCTATTCAGGCACATGAGGCCTATTCAGGCGCATTGCAACTATTTAGGCGCATGGGCTTACTTGTGCGTTTCTACACTTAGGCGCATGAGCCATTTCAGGTGCATGGGAACTATTTCGGCGTTTGGATTATACTTAGGCGACTGAGACTAAGTCCTAGATGCATGGACTACTGTTTAGGCTCATGGGTTATACATAGAAATTCTAAGTAAGTCCTAGACGCATGGACTACTGTTCAGGCTCATGGGTTATACATAGAAATTCTAAGGCATTACTAGACGTATGGGGAACTGTTTGGGCGGATGGGCCCTATTTGGGCGCATGACCCTACTTAGAAATTTCTCCTAGGCAGTTTTAGGCGCATGGGCCTTATTTAGGCGCATGGCCAACCTGTTTGGCATGTTTCTAACATATTTTTAGTCCCAAACACCATTATAACTTAATCTAAGCTTGCTCATACTATTCTAAGCATGAACATAACATAAAACATTCATACACATCATTATACATGCATGGATACATACGGTTACTCATACAACAATTTATAAAAATAGTTTACATACATTTTCAGCCTCAAGAATTTACAAAACAAGTAGAAATACGGGGTCTAGAACTCACCATTGTTGCTTTCAAGCCTCAACTCCAAATCTTGAACTTTTCAAAGAATTCAAACACGTAGATGTGTCTAAAATACACAAACCCGAACACACATACACATATAAGCATGTAACTGAGGTTAAATCTAGCCAAGAACAACTTAAAAACACTAAATCTTATCTTAGATTTGGTTTTCTTCTTGTTCTTCCTCAAGACCCGAAGCTTCTACTCTTCTCTCTCAAAAATCCGATGGTAAAAAGGTGAAAAGTAACATGGCATGGGCGGCCATGTTGCTTTTGTATAAAATAATATTAAATTTTGTACTTTTGACATATTTAACCCCTCAACTTGGGTTAAATGGCCCTTTCCACTTTTATTCTTCTTTTTACAACTTCTTATAATTTCCAGGTGTTACATAATCATAGCCATAGACCATTGAAGATCCATTTCTTCTACAATGTATGGTGAAATTTCATCCAAATCTTGTTGAATGACGTGTGATGGTGTCAAGTTTGCCCTAACGTATGCCTCAAAACTTGTTGAAAAGGTTGCAAATGCTACCTTTTGTTCTTCACTTTGAAGAATAATGGTGGGAACATCCATTGGTTTGTTAAAATTTTGGATGTTTTGATTTTTATGGATGTTGTTGTTTGGTTGAACTTAAGGCTTGTTGATTTTGATGTTGATGCTAATGCTGAGGTTTGCTTTGAGGTGTTTCTTGAAGGGAAGCATGAACTCCAGTCTTCTTCAACGTTTTGTCTTTGTTTGGATGATTCTTGAGCTGAGAAGAATGATGATTCACTAGAGGCAAGAAATTCTTCATATTCATCCTCTCTAGTGCATGTATGATTCAACATGCCTCATTGTACAAATCTATGGAGTTGTTGTCGTATTGATTCACCTTGGATGTAATGAAATGTTTCATAATATGTTCCGAGCTTCTCCTTTTTATTGCTTTGATTTTATCACTTCCTTCACAAATGATGTGAAGAACTTTTCAAAGTTCATTGGTTGTTTCAAAGTTTTCTACCCTAGTTAGTATTTCAAAAGGAAGTGTCATTGCCTGGATACTGTATACTTTCATGTCTGTTTTGACTCTCTTCAAGTCATCACCAGCTACACTCTAGAGCCTAACTGGCTTCTGTGTGTTATAATCAAGACCCAAGGCAAGTGGAATGTATGGTCCTTCATTGATTGAAGTCCATAGATCTGGGTTATGAAAGATAATCCAGTTTTTGAACATGATCTTTCATTGTTTGAAGTCTGCTTTGTTCTTCGATCTTGGTAGTTTAAGGCCACTCTTTCATCTAGAAACTTCATCAGACATGTTGATCGTTGATTAACTTAATGGTAGTTAATTTGATTGATTTTTTAGCTTGACGCTAAATTAATTTATCATAAGATGATATTTGTCCAAGTCCAAATTGGTCACTAGGATTTGTTTGATTTATTTTTAGACTTAAAATTACAAAATAAAAAAATAAACAATTAATTTAAAATCTAATTTAATTAATTGTTTTATAGGTAATGTTAGTCAACATCAGTCGGTGGTCTTTAAATGAGCCAGTCCAAAATGTCAAACTTTTTAAAATAAGGAATATTTGGTCAATAACAATCAAAATCCTTTAATTTGGTCAGTGAAATTCAAAACTCTAATAAACTTTAAAACAAAATAAATATGTCGGCTCTTTGAATATAAAAAGATACTCTTTACGATTTTTTATGAAAATATAAATGAAGAATGGTTTATTCACTTGTTTGATGATGATATCAACAAAATCACCGGAGATTTTGAAGGTATGATGAAGATGAACTAGGGTTTATCCTAGAACAGTTGCGGCCGAGTAAATTTGTGTGCAAACCGACAATTAAGGTTGTTTTGATGATGTTTTGTGACGGATTCGAGCTAGAAACTGCTCGAATGTGATGTTATAACACAATTTTTGGGTTGAAATCAACAAAATAGTGTTTGAATGCTGAAAATTGATAGAAGAGTACTTGTGTATTGTTTTATCCAAAATCTTCTTAAAACGAACTAGGTTTTATGATATTTTTGAGGATTTTGTTTAAAATCTGTTTGTGAATGCTTTTGAGAGTTCTGTTACCAACATAACACACTATCTTGTTAACCAAAACAATCAATTAAGACATGTTTTTGACCTATTTGATGAATAGAAATGTAGAAGAGTGTTCTTATGTGGTTTTATGCTCAATGTGGATGTTTTTTGTAGCTAATGGAAAGTACAGATCATTATGTTGATTGAGTGTGTAAAAAATTAAGGTATGATTTAAGCCAAAGCTTTGATACCAGTAGATGGATTCATGAGAAATAGCCATGGTAGTTACATGGGAAAGCTTTCAAGCTTACCTATTACTTCCTGTTTGTATGTGAGGATGATCCTCCTAGGACCTTTTTAATCTCTCAACAAGAATCAACAATCATTTATCATGGTGTGGAAACCCATGATAGATGACATGATCTCTAGTGTGTTAGTGTGATTGCGTGATTGAGTGATTGAATGCTCGCTAAAATAAAATGTTTATTTAATTGATAATTTTTCAAAAACTTACAAATGATTAGAGTACAAGGCTATTTATAACCTAGGTACATACTATGTACAATTACAAAAGTACCCTTATGTAAACAAAAATCAAATAATAATCCTAAGTATAAAGTGTTGACCACTGTGGACGATAAAGTGTTCGATGTGGATGCTTGAATGTCCGCTGTGGATGGTTGAGTTGCTTGTCCGCTGTGGTTGTTAGTCATCCACTGTAGACTTGTTCATCAGCTGTGGACTTTGTTCATCCGCTGTGTATGACTATGTGTCTGCTACCAGCACCTTGCATATTTCTTGATTCACTTCATCCACCATGGATTCTTGTGCATCTACTGTGAGCAGTTATTCATCTGCTGTCAACACCTTATGTGAGATTTCTTCTATTTACAAATCATGTAAAATAAATATAAATGATAATTATTGTTATGCTTGGACAATAATTATGTTTAAATGTTAGAATATGATTATTTGAATATTAGAACTTGTTTGTTGAATAAGGTAGGCATTATCCTTCAATATGCTTGTTGTAGTCCAATATGACCCATGTTTATTTAGTCTTGGGTCTTCTAGATTTTAGCAAGGTTTCATCAATTTTAAGTGCTGAAAGCTTGATTTTAGGTTTTAGGTCATCTAAGGTTGTATCAAGTTTGGCAGATATATTTGGCTTCCAGGCTTTCCAGTTGGCTTTGGATTTGCTGGACGCTTTGACGTCATCTATTCTCTAAAGACCTTTTGAAGCTTCTGAAGCTGGTAAAGCTTTCTTACAAGTCTCTTCTTCTTCAGGTTTGTAGTTGCTGATTTATTTGGCAGATCCTTTAGATGTGAAAGAATTTTCTTGAAATAAACACTTTACTTGTTCGGCTTCCAAAAAATTTTATGAGTACCAATTTTCTTTTTAATGGTTTATTAGCAACTACAAACCTTTTTGAGGATTTGAAATGGTTGATGGAGTGAGCTAAGGGATTGCATTAACAATCTTTTGTAAAGTGGCTGTCTCCCCACATACTAGGCCTATTAACAGATAAATAGTAGATATTAGTAGAGAACAAGTGGGCTAACTAGCTAACCTCAGAACTATAAAAGTGAGAGGTATTTATACTAAAAAGGCTAAACACTAAGAATAAATCACTTTACATCTATTCATGTTTTATGATAACATATGTGCATTGTAGTCATGCAATCGACACATTAGAGATCAGCAGCTTCAGTACAATGTTGTCTCCAAAAGGCAAAACATTACAACCGCCAATATACTTCAGTATAGACAGTCTTGTCTAGTGTAACAGTCGATCAGCAGCTCATCAAGTTAAGTACTGATCGGCACTGATTCAGCACTTGCCAGAATTCGATATTTGAAAGCCAGTGCTGAATCTTTGAGTTTTCGGTAGCTTCATTCTCTTCATGGATTAGTAGACTTCATATTGCATAAACTTTTGCTTTATAAAAAAGTTATGCTTTAAAAAAAGAAACATGTTCTCAACTTATCAAAAAATTTGTTTATAATTCGAAAAGTATATAAATGATCATTAGCATTTAAGCTAAATAAATATTTAACTTTCATTCAGGTAACGACACATGTCCAAATCCTAGGTGGAGCCTAGGTGGACAATGTACAAATATTTCATGTGTCTATTAGACATTTCGCTTTATTATTATAGGTACAAATAGTAGCCCTAGTGAAAAACCATGTGGAAAAATTGAAATTCTTAAACACTATCCGTAGCAATTACATAGCAATTGAGGTTTGGCATGCGATTTGCTTATAAGTTAACCTCTACGATTTTAGTTAAACTCATTTCAACAAAATCACCTATAAAATGATGTTACATTTCAATGTGTTCGGGATTTGTTTGAATTCATTTCAACATAATCACATATAAAATGATGTTTCATTTCAATGTGTTCGATCTTTGAGTATTAATCGAGACTCTTGGTGATATAGAGGATCACAAGTTTATCACAATGGGTAGCATTTTTTAGAAAAGTAAATGCTAATAAAATAACTAGAGAACAAAAACAATAAGCGGCAATGTATTCAACTTTGGTAGTTGAAATGGAAATTGAGATCTGCTTCTTTCATTACCAAGAAATGAGTCTATTTACCGGAAACTAGCTTCTATCGGAGGTTGATTTGTGGTCTAGATTGCAATCTTCATATTTTGAGTTTGAACAAGTAAACTAAGTAAATTCAAAATTTTTAGGATACCAAATATAGGTCCTGAAATAGGGATGAAACTACAATATTGGATCAACACTCACTAACAAGAAGACAGGATAACTGTGTGTGAGGTATAATCACTAAAATTCTCTTTGATACATAAATAACAACAATATGATTATGAAAAGAGAAACAAGCAATCACTATACATAAGAAATACTTGAATATACACTTCTATTCACTAAAAACTATTGTTCTAGTAGAAGATTCATGCATATCATGAAAGGTAACAACTAAACTATATTAGTCAACACTGTCCTACCGAAGTTCATCACTCAATTGAAACATTGTTTTGATAAAACATTCTTTCAATAGGAAGTATACTTTCGATTGTATATTTACGATTACAGACAATGACTTAACCAAAATTACACGCAAAAACGTATACAACATATATGACTCTACAAGAAGAACCTTTGTAAAATGCAATTTTCTACTAATGTTTTTGCAAGCCATAAACAATTAGATGTCAGAATAAAAATAAAATTTCCATACTCATAGGGTAAGAGAAATATGAAATTATGTTCTATTAATTATCAAAACAAGTTTAGTTAGTCTTGTAAAAGAAGATAATGAAACACAACATGATCGTAGATCTTTGATATTTGTTTAGGAGAGGAGGCATCCAAAAGTCTTGTTAGGACCATGTACATATGGAGTACTAATTGATTCAACGTGTAACCGAATCAAATAGCGCGGAATTCTATTTGATTGGCGATCCAATCAGGGAAACCGTTAATCCGATCAAACCTAACGATTAGAATACGTTAAGAATAAACTAGGAATGATCAGAAACGATCTATGAACTTGGAAGGGACGATCTGGACGAACTTGGACGGCTAGGGTTGTGAATTCTTGAAGTGTTAAGTTTTTCCACCAATTAAGTGGTATTTATAGGTTACAGCTTTCGTTCGTACGACTGAGCCATGCGTATGGCTCAGTCGTGCGACTGAGTCGTGCGATTGGTTCATTCGTACGATTGAGTCAGTCTTATGACTCAATCATGCGATTGACTCAATCACCTGGTTCAGTCGTGCGATTGGACCATTCGTATGGTCTAGTCGTGCGACTGAATCATGAGACTAAGTTAAACACATTCCTGAACCTTTAACAATTCAGAACTATGTCTAACAACTGTATACCTATATAACATGTTCGTATAAGCGCGTAACATACAATAATATAAATATATAAAACATCAAACAACTGATACACAATCGATCAAAGAGTTTTTTTCATTACATTGATCAAACATTACATATGTGTAACAAAATGAAAGTCAATTACATTTAAGCTCACTAGAACTAGAACTAGGGACATGTGTACCAACAAACTCCCCCTTGGACCTAGTTCTATCTAATCTTTGACTTCCTTCTTAAACTCTTCAAATCGCTTAGCTCGTTCCTCTTTCGAAATCCCAGCATAGATATTGAGTGTGAAGCATAGACGCATGACATGCTAAAACTGTAGTGCTTGCACTATATCCTGGGTATCAAAAAATAATGGCCACTTGTACAGAGTATAGACATCTGAAGCTGACAAGTTGATAAGCCATATTGGGTCAAACACCCTTATTGTGTCCACTGTTCCTTCCCAGTCCAAAACAATGACTGCCTCTCCAGAGCGCCAGTCATAGTACCACCACTTAAAATGTGGGGTTAAGTCCTGTGGCATCTCCCTCAATAGTATTCTGGATATCGTGCGTGGAGGTCGCCACTTCAGGACAATCTTTGGTTCACCGGTGATGGGACTCACCTCAGACCTTCTGAGGTACCTCGTAGCCTACTGAGGCTTGAAGTTTACACATCTCGTCCTATATTCCCTTTTTAGTGCAACCTCAAACCAGCCTGACATTTTCTTCGTGTCAGCGTAGAGCAGCTTCAGGCGTGCTAGCTGGTTGAGCTCGAACCTGGGGAGAGTCTTCAGATCATGAGGGAATCTGAAGTACTTGATTCCCCTCTCTCTCTTTACTGCATAAACTCCAAGATCCTCAAAATGAGCCCGTGCAATAATCTTCCCTGACACCTTCATGTTCTTCTTGACTTTGTAGAGCTTGGTGTAGGTACTTGGCTTAGCTATAGCGCGTTGGGCTCGGATCTCAGCAAAGCAAGCCGCCCATTCAGCCTTTCTGATATCGACATTAGCGTCCGAGGCTTAGGCTTGGATAGTAGATGCTTCTGCTTCTTTCTCTTTATCACTCAGCTTCTTTAAAATATCACTGCCGAGAGTGTTAACCAGATCAAGAAACACATTTCCCTCTCGGTCAGCGTATTCAGGGTAGTGCTGATCGGTGATGTCTTCAATCTCTATATCCTCAACATCATTTAGCTCTTCATCACTAGCATCATCAAACGTTGGAGCATCCTTCACGATCTCATCTGGACTAAGCCGAAACATCTCAGCAAGTTGCTCGTCAGTTAGGTCGAAAATTATTTCTCCTTCTTCAGGAGTATAACTCACAGCCCTTCTGACGATCCCCTCCAGATCAAGAATCATTGTGAGTTGATACTTGATCTGTTAGAGGGGAGCAACATCGTGCTCATCTTGCTGAAACACTGGATCTGCTTGATTAAGACATGTAGCATAACAATCATTAGTATTTAATCCAGATAATCAAACATTAAATAATAAATATTTACATTAATTACATAAACATCAAAAGATGATTCAAGTACAAAAGTTGAATAATAAAACATCTAATCTATACTTTTGTCTTGAATCTGCTCGTGATCTTCAGCTGTAGGTGATGATGGAGGAGCTGATGTAGATCCATGTTCTTGTCTTCTTTTTGTTCGTTGTTCCAGACCAAGATCAGCAGCATTTGTAGCTGAATCTTTATCATCATCATCATCATTATGCCCCTCCTTTGCTTGATCATCTCCACTATCATCATCTTCATCACTGTCATCTGCCTCATCATCACTATCTTCATCATCACCATCATCGCCATCTCCCTCTCTTATCTTCAGAGGCTCATCCTTAGTGCCCTTAAGTTTGAGCAGGATGGTCTTCTTGGCCTCCTCCAACTCCTCAATCTTCTTAGAAGATATGACATTTTGCTCCTGGAGTTGGGCGAGCTCTAAACTCTGAACAGCCATCTGCTGGGTCTGCTCCTGTAGCTGCTATGGCTGCTGAGAGATCTGCAGTGATTGGGTAGCAGTAAGCTCCTCTAACTGTCTTAGCTATGCAGTCTTCTCGTCATCAGCAGCTAACAGCTTCAGCACCATTCGGTTAAGTGCTGCAAGCTGTTCCTCTATCCCACTGGAGGGCAGAGAGGATCCGGAGGGAACTGTTGAGGGTCTGGCTCGGTGTTGGGTGGTGGTAGCTGTGGTGGTGGTGAATATAAGTGGAGGTGTATGAGTGGGTGGAGGTGTATGAGTGAGTGGAGGTGTAGGAGTAGTGGTTGTGGAGGGTGGTATGGTAGTGTTAGGTGGTGTTGTGGTAGAGGATGGTGGAGTGGTAGTAGTGGTGGCTGATGAGGTTGTAAGCAAGGTAATCCTCCTTCGCTTGGGATTCAGCCCATGTGGCTGAGCCATCCGCTTCCTCCGAGTCCCCCTGGACCCGGAGGCTCCCCCTCGGCTACTGGGAGAGTCTGGGGTATATGATGCGTCGACAGTAGGACCCCCAGACCCTCCCGGGCGTCCACCAACCACCCTGATGCCTTGCTCCGTAGCAACTACCCGGCTACCAACTATCCGGGTGAGAGGCTCTTCATCAGACTCTTCATCCTCATCGGCCTGAAAGTCCCGATGGAAACTAGCAGTCTCTAATCACTCTTGTGGGGATGGTGGAGATGTAATATCTGCAGTAGTGGTCTCAAAACCTGCATCTCCACCATCATCGCCGTCATCATCATCAGAATCATCACCAGGGAGGACTATGTGCTCCATATCAGAGTCGCTGTCATCGTGGTGCCACTTACGTCTTACCGGCGCCACGTAGTCCTCCTGGGCTAGATGCCCAAATAGTCTCCTCACCGGGGGCTTAACCTGCTTGCCCCGGTAGACCTTCATTCTCCCCAGCGTCGTATCATCCATAACCTCCAATACGACCGCATCCTCTTTCTCCTTCGGTAGCTGGGGGAGCTTCTGATCAATGAACATCTGGATAAACCTCAGGTACATGCAGAAGCTCTCCTTCCCCTTGGCCTTGATGTTCTTCACTAAGTAGGTGAAGATCATCCTGGAGAAGCTGAACGGGAAGTTCAGCACCAATGCAACAAATGCATTCTGCATCTGATCAGACAACTCATCAAATCCTCCCTTCCTCGAAGCTATACAATGTAGAAGAACATGGGCGAGGTACTTGAACTGGGGGCATAAGTTGCTCTTGTTAAGCATACTTGTGTTGATGTCCCCCGAGTACTTCGCCCTCACAAAGCAGCCACGGACAGTAAGGGGATGTAGTCTCATTGGGCAGTTAGCATCGTCCCCAAACTCAAGAACGGTCTGTATATCCTCCTCCGTTAGCTCGATATCTTGTCCAAAGATAGAGATCCTAATAGTATTCAGCTCTGTGGACCTGTCTACAACAGCGTTTTCCCAAAACGCTTGCTGAATCGATCTGTATGGAGTACACTGCGCTGAGATTGCTGGAAAGATCCTCGAGCGGCGTAGAAAATTGATAATCCCAGAGAAGTCCGCAGCGTTACGGGAAGTCAGATCTAGATGAGCACAGATATTGTGCTTGGTGCTCACAGGCCACCGACTAGCCATCTGTGACATAAAACAGGTAAACATTAGTACTTGTTTAAGATAACCAATTTCGGTTAATGAACATGAAAGATTGGTTTGATTGTGCGACTGCACCAGGCGACTGAGATCTAGTCGTGCGACTGAACTATGCGACGAAGATCTAGTCGTGCGATTGAATTCATTCGTACGACTGAGTCATGCGATTGGATTTAGTCGCATGTCTTCTCATGTGTTTACCTCAGTCGTGCGACTGAGCTCATACGCATGGTTCAGTCGTGCGACTGTGCCATTCGTCCATCTCAGTCATACGATTGAGTCAATCGGATAGCTCAGTCGTACGATTGAAGTTCATCAGTGTGTCCAGTCGCCTATTCGACTGTTTGAACATTCAAATTCATGTTTTTGAGCTATACTTGATGTTAAGCATTGTGATTAGGCTCATTATTCTCAAAATAGTCCGATTAAGCATCTTTTAAGTTTAGTTTGATCTTATAACTCAGTTTAGATGGTTTATTTGTCTGTTTTAGTCCTTGGTTACTGTTAGGTCAAGATTTGAGTGATTCTTGATGCCAATGTTTGGTTTTATTGATGAACCACCTCGATTATTACCTGTATAAAAAATATGGAATGTCAGAACGCAAGGATATATGGTAAATGTGAATCGAACGAAATTTCGGTAGAGGTTCTTTAGGTCGTACGAATAAAGGGCGATTTGGGTGAATGGAGCGACTGAGGCCGATTCACCTTGTATTTATACTAGGGCAACCTCCAGTCGTGCGACTGAGCCTAGTCGCATGAGTGAGTCGTGCGACTGAGCCTCCGTCATGCGATTCACCTAATCGTTCACCGCCAATCGTACGATTGAGGTTCATTCAGACGTCTGTCATAGTCGGTCACCTCCAATCGTGCGATTGGGCTCATTCGCATGGTTCACTCGTACGATTTGGAATTATTCATATGATCCAATCGTACGACTGGCCTCATTCGTATGATCCAATCGTACGACTGGTCCATACTTATGGTCCAGTCGTGCGAATGGGCCATGCTTGTGACATTTTGACCATTTTACCGTTCGACACTTAGTTCCATTTAACAGTAGATAAAACATTATGAGCAGTTGATAATCTCAGACATGATCAATTTTAGATTACAACCTGTTGATCACCTCAGATGTGATCCATTTATCCACCCAATCACCTCAGACGTGATCCATTTAACAACCCGATCATCTTAGACATGATCCTTTACTTTTTCAAAAACAATTGATTTAAGATAAACGTTAAGTTCATTTTGTGACATTCACAGCAATGAATAACATAGCACAGTCCAACACTGACAAACTTTGCAAATAATTTGAAAGACTAAACTAAGTAACAAAATAAACATATTTTTGTGATTTTGATAGGATTGGGTAGAAAAGACTATTAGCATTAACATCATTTCTAAGACAGATTCATATGGAATCAGACAGGCATACACTAAATTACTTGGAACTTTTATATATGTATTGAAATTGAAACTAACATATTTACATATCACAGTTTCTCGTTCATCTGAGACTCCTCCGTTCTAACTGGGAATCATGCTTGATCTTGTTATGTAACACACATTGATTTGGAACATCAGGCGGTGTAGCCACGATGATTGTCAGTATACTTGTCCACTTAAATCCATACACAGACTTTTGACACACATTGGTGATGTATTAGGTTACATTATTTCAACCAACATTTGTGAATCCCAAGCTTATATGGTAATCAACATTCCTTAGAAGGCTTTCGAGCGGTCTACGGGTATGTTGACAAGAAGAGACTATCCATAGATCTTTCAAAGAGAAGCCAAGCCTCAGGTCAGTGCCATCGCACAGCAAAGAGGTGGCAAACAACAATGAATTCTAGAATATCTAGGTTATGCTTATCCTCAGGTCAGTGCCATCGCACAGCAGAGAGGCACACAACCTATGTTCTTGTTAGAGCATCTTTAACTTTTTCTTTTGCATATAACGCACCAACAACATAGGTTATCAGCTTGATTGTGTTTGTTTTCATTTTTTCCGTGCTTTGCTCTTTTTGTGGTCATCCGCACACTTTTAGTGGCGTTTATTTGCTCGTCATTCCTTATTGGAAATAATTGATTGTGTTAACCAGTGATAAGATGGGAACCCACAGTTAGTTGAACAAATTAGTTTAAATTGAGTTCCTCAATGATGTCTACTAGTCTATTGTGTTGAATCTACCAACACATCGTATGATGAACTAGCACCTCCCTAGATCGACTTTCTTCGTATAATTACAGTTACAAACAAGCGTACTATCATTTTCCCAATCTGTTAGACTTAGAATTCTCTGACTAACAATTTTATGTGATTTAATTAAACTAAAATTGAAAAATTGAATATCTTTTTGGTTTTCCAAGTAACTTGACGCCTGTGTACTATCACTTTCCAATTTTCTGAATCACTTTCTTTGTTTTGTTGTTTTTGCCTTTTAGCTTATCTGCCCCCCCCCCTTTTTTTGAGTAAATAAATATTGAACATAACCTAATCTCCCCCTAAAATTTTAAAACAGAAAATCTTTTTGTGTTTTTGGATTTTTATAAGACAAGGAAATTAAAAGAAATAAAATAGAAATAACAAAAACTAAACACGTGTCGGACTAGGCATCTGTGTCTTCTGAAATTATGTCACTTTTCTTTTTCACACCGTTGACCTCTAACAGATATAGAAATCTAGGTTTGTCAAAAGATTTGGTGTAGAGGTCGGCGCGTTGAAAATCCGTGTTTATTTTAATCACATCAATTAATTGTTTTTCATTGCAGTCGTGTATGAAATGATACTTTATGCCGATGTGTTTGTTTTAGGGTGTTGAACCGGATTTTTAGTAATAGCTATGGCAGCAGAATCATCAACAAAGATAGGTGTTTGAGAAAATTGCAAACCGTAGTCTCGCATTTGCTATTGGATCCAGATGATCTGAGAACAGCAACTTGCAGCAGCAACATATTCAGCTTCACAGGTTGATAATGCAACCGATGTCTGCTTTCTTGCATTGTCAAGTGTCTTCTGAATTAATGTCACTTTTCTTTTTCACGTCGTTGACCTCTAACAGATAGAAAAATCTGGGTTTATCAAACGGTTTGGTGTAGAGGTCGGCGCGTTGAAAATTCGTGTTTATCTTAATCACATCAAATAATTGTTTTTCATAGCAATCGCGTATGAAATGATACTTTATGCCGATGTGTTTTGTTTTAGGGTGTTGAATAGGATTTTTAGTTACAGCTATGGCAGCAGAGTTATCAACATATATAGGGGTGTTATAAAATTGCAAAACGTAGTCCCACATTTGCTGTTGGATCCAGATGATCTGAGAGCAGCAACTTGCAGCAGCAACGTATTCAGCTTCACAGGTTGATAAGGCAACCGAGGTCTGCTTCTTGCATTGCCAGGTGACTAAACGCCTTCCAAAGAACTGACACCCTGTAAATGTAGACTTGAAGTTCATCTTGAAACCGCCATAGTCAGAATCACTGTACGCAGTGAGCTCAAAGTCATCATCATGAGGATACCATAATCCCAGTATTGGGGTACCCTTCAGATAACGGAAAATCCTCTTCACCCCAATCAGATGATTGACTTTGGGTTTCGCTTGATATCTGGAGCAAAGACATATGGCATACATGATATCTGGATGCGAGGCAGTGAGATACATGAGAGATCCGATCATCCCACGATACATAGTGGCATCCACCAAATCCCCATTCTCATCAGGAGCCACATCATGATTTGTGGCGAGAGGGGTACCGGCAACAGTGACATTTTCCATATCAAATCGACTCAGAATGTCTCCAACATACTTAGTCTGATGCAGAAAAATAGCGGTTGGTGTTTGATCCTCCTGTAATCCCGGGAAGAACTTCATTTCGCCCATGGCACTCATTTCAAACTCTACCTTCATCACAGATTCAAACTCTTTGCACAGTTCTTCATTTCTGGAACTGAAGATGATGTCATCCACAGAGATCTGCACCATTTGTAAGTCCCCATCTTTCTCTTTAATGAACAACGTGCAGTCGATAACACCCCTCCAAAAACCGTGTTTCAAGAGATGGGTGGAGAGCTTCTCTTACCAAGCTCGAGGAGCCTGATTTAGCCCATACAGAGCATTGTCCAACTTGTAGACTCTGTCCGGATGATAAGGATCTTCGAATCCCTCGGGTTGACTGACATAGACTTCTTCACGGATTTCCCCATGAAGGAATGCACTCTTAACATCCAGCTGATAAACTTTGATCTTCATGTAAGATGCGTAGGCCAGAAATACCCGAATCGCTTCCATTCATGCCACTGGTGCAAACACTTCATTGTAGTCGACTCCCTAGACTTGTCTGAATCCTTGAACAACCAACCGTGCCTTGTTTCTGATAACAACACCTTGGTCGTCCTTCTTGCACTTCAGTACCCATTTGGTACCAATCACTTTCACTCCTTTGGGCCTGTCAACGAGTGTCCACACTCCCAGCTTCCTGAACTGTAGCAGCTCCTCCTGCATAGCGTTGACCCAGGCCTCATCCTTCAAGGCATCACTGACGTGTTTAGGTTTCATTTGAGAAACAAAACATGAGAAAGCCCCGTCATTAACATATCCCTTTTCCGTGACTGCAGCATAGTCAGCAGAGTACAGCTGATTTCTTGTCTGCACACCAGATTGAATATCCCCAATGATAGAGTCGGGGGGATGATTCACACTAGTCCTGGTCATAGGTGTCGTAGGAACGACAACTTCGGTATCAAGATTTGTGACAACAGGTTCAGTATCCGGATTTCCCGATGCATGTCCAGCAGCTGAGGAGCTCTCTTCTTGATTGACATTATCCTCATTGTTAGTCTCAGCTGCTTCGTCATCATCTGATGACTCATCAGTCTCATCCTGAGCGGGTGTTGAAGAACCCGAAGCACCACTGGCTGGTGTCATATTGTTGATATCTAGATTCGGTGTATTTAGGACGTTGTACATCATCTGGGCAGCAATCTCATCATCTGAATCAAGCTGAGGGAGGTTGAAGGATTTGAAAAAGCCATCGTAGTTGAAGAATGACGATGGACCTTTTCCAGCAAGGGGGTGGTGTATCTTTGTACATCTACGTTGCACCATACTTCTACCTGACCCGTCGAGTTGTTATAAACCCGTTTGTCTGGTATGCTATATGTCCTAGAAATATCCCTTGATCGGCTTTCTCGCTGAACTTGCCCTCCAGAGTTTTCTTCAGCAACATACATAGAGCTCCGAATGGTTCCAGATACTTCATGTTCGGTTTGCGCTTCTGAAGCAACTCATAGCAAGTCTTCCCATGCTGCTTAACTACTAACACACGATTAAGTGTGTAGCAAGCATTGGCAACAGCTTCATTCCAGAACTGTACTGGCAGCTTTGAATCTGCCAACATAGTCCTAGCAGTCTCGATCAGCTCCTATTCTTCCGTTCAGCAACACCATTCATCTGTGGTGTGTATGCAGAGGTGAACTGATGAACAATTCCCTTTTCCTTGAAGAAAGCATCCATCCATTGATTCTTGAACTCTGTTCCATTGTCTGAACGAATCTTCCTCACTTTCAGCTTGTAGAGGGACTCCAGTGTTATGACTAGAACCTTGAACGACTCAAAAGTTTCTGACTTAGCTTTCAGAAACATCACCCAGGAGAAACATGAGTAGTCATCTGTGACTACAAAGCAGTACCAGTCTCCGGCGATACTCTTCGCGCCGACAGGACCGAATAGATCCATATGCAACAGCTCAAGGGGCATCTCGATAGAGTTGACATGCTTGGTCTTGTGAGACTTCCTGGTCTGCTTTCCCTTCTTGCATGAGACACAAAAATCAGGAAGTTTGGATTTCTTTACAGTAACTCCCTCAACTAAGTTGTTATGAATCAGATGATTCATCTTCCTGTGATTTATATGTCCCATTCTTCTATGCCATGAGATAGACTCCTTCTCTATTGCTTTAGACAAAAAGCACTGAACAGTAGACTCAGTAGTAGAAGCATTTGACATATCTAAAACATACAGGTCATTATACCTAGATGCTGACATTAATACCTGCTCCTCTGGAATATCCATCTCTTTCTTCAGAATGTTACACTTCCGATTGTCAAACATCACTTTGAAGCCCTTGTCACATATCTGAGACACTGAAAGCAAATTGTTTTCCGATTGTTGAACAAAATTCACTTTATCAAATCTTACCTTTGCATTACATACTTCTCCTTGTGCGGTAATGTAGCCTCCTTTGTTTCCAGCAAAAGAAACGTGTCCCCTTTTAATTTGTTTGACATTGAAAAGGAGAGACTGATTTCCTATCATGTGCCTAGATGCCCCGCTATCTACAATCCATGTGTTGGTAGAAGCACTATAGCGGATAACATGCACATTATAGAAAATTATTAGTTAAGGAGGGGGACCCAAGCCTTGACTGGCTTGGGTTTCCCAGAGGCATCACACATCACAAACTCAACCTACTGTCCTTTATCAGTTGGTGGGATCTCAACCTTCAACTTATCACTGCTTTCAGACACTTCAGATGTTTTGGCTTTCCACAAACCATCCTTGTGAAAGGATTGTTTGTGGTAGACCGATGACTGATTTACAGTTTGAACCTTAGTTTTAGTTTCAAGAACAGGTTTCACCTCAGGCATCACAGACTTGCCAATGACTTGTCTGTGTTGTCTGTGGTGTTGAGGAGAGGTATAAGACCTAGCAGGTGTTTTAGACCTACCAGGAGTCTTAGACCTAACAGGAGTCTTAGACCTCTGTTTTGAAAACAGTTTAACTTCATTGTCTAGTTCAATTTTAATTTTAGGTGTCTGATAGCGAGGATAGTTTGAAGAAATATGACCTCGTTGTCCACAATTATAGCATGATCTCCTTTCAACTGGACTAGGAAATCTCTTGTGGGGTGGGGAGTAAACTTCAGGTAAGGACTTTTTGGTCTCAATATTTTGTTTTTCACCTTCCTTGACAAATTTTGCTTGTTTGACGTTATGGTGGATTGGTCTTTTTGGATGATTTTGATCTTTCTTAATTTGTTTAGATTGACTGGATTTTAAAGTCTTAGGTTGTGTGTAAACAGATTTAGAACCCAACCCAAGAGTGACATTAACATCCTCTTCCACCCTATTAGTCTGATCTTTTGTTCTTGAGGTAGATGACTTCTGATTAGCAACGGGAGGAGCAGGTTTAACTGCAGTATCCGGGTCACTAACCAGAGGAGTGGTCACCATATGGTCCTTTATGGGATTATTATTAACTAGTCACTGTTTGGTGTTCAAAAGGGTCTCATGTGGTGGAGGCACAACCTTATAACCCAGCCCTTCCCCGTTGTTGCGTTCCTTAATCAAGTTTTTCAAAATATGAGACGAACTAGCTAGAATGTGGAGTTTTTGCTTTAAAGACTCATTTTCAACTTGTTAAACAGCTCTGTCCATTTTAGTTTCTTTAATTGTCTTTAAATAAAACTTTATGTCATTTTCTTGGTTAAACGCGACAAGCTCAGTTTCTTTTAGTTGTTTCTTTAATGCTTCAATTTGTTCTTTATAGCTGCTCTCATTTTGTTTTAACACTCTATTTGCCGCAGTGCATAATTTTAAGTCATTTACTAAGCTATCATTATGATCTAATAACCTAGCAAATTTCAGATCAATGCTTTCCCTAAATTTATCACATTCAACACAAGCATGTTTAACAAAAAGATCATCTTTTGATTCTACATGTGCAGATGTAGATGTTCCAGCCATGAAAGCAGTTTGAGGTTCCTGTTGTGCTTTAGATTATGCATTCAGTTCATCCTCAATGAGTTGATTAACAGCAGTTAAGGCTTCATTAGCATCCAGCTCTACTGAGTTCTCCCCTTCACTCGCAGAGTCATCATTCAGATCATCAACGAGAGCAATGTTGGCTTCACCATTAGATAAAAATCGGAAGGACCAGTCCTGTCCTTCATCACCTTGAGCAACCAATGCCTTTGAATCATTTCTTGTTGAAGCTGTCTTTTTATCTTTATCCTGTTTATTGAAGGACGAGAACGGGTTCCCATTGCCAGTCTTCTTCAGTTTAACACACTTTCGCTTGAAGTGTCCTTTCTCCCCGTAGTTGAAATAGGTGACCTTTGACTTGTCAAATCCAAAAGTAGTATCTTTAGTAGCCACCAGATTCTATCTTGTCTTCTTAACAAACTTCTTTGCTCGTCGCACAGCACTCGCGAGAGTCCACATGATGTCCATTCTTTCCAATTCATTTTCATCCACCTGCTCATAGCCTTCATCAGCCAAGTGGCAGTTACCAATCTTTCCTGCTACTAATCCATCATAAGAATGAACTACAGCAACAAGTAAGTCCATGTGCTCCTTAGCCACTTCCACAGTTACAATGCCCAGATTTTCTGTCACTAACTTCGTCGATTTAGCTTCTGTAGTACTGTGTTGAACCCCTAATGAAACATTTGACTCACCACAAGACGATGAGCTTTGAACAGCTGCAGATGGATTAGATACAAAAGCAGTCTGCAGAGGGGCGCTGGACGATTTTATAGTAGGAGTCATGTTGTAGAGAGACGGATCCTGAGTGTATGATACCTTCTTGGCCTTGTACTTGTGTCTCACCTCTTCTTCTCTCAGTTTCAGGATGAAATCATTGATGTCTAAAGTCTCCAGCACTAAATCATATCTTAAAGTGGAAATAAATGAATCCCACTTCTCTGGTAGCCCATCAGCCAAACTAGCCACTTTTTCTTCCTTAGACGTTGTAACACCATGAGTGTGAAGTTCACTTATCATATGATAGAAGCAGTCTATAATATCATCCAGATTCTCGTTCCTGATAGCAAAAAAATTATCAAATTCCTTCTTTAATGCTTTGGCCTTTAAAGACTTCAGTGTTGTGCTCCCTTCATACCGTTTCTCAAGAGCATTCCATATTTTTTTGCTCTGCTTATGATTAGAATACTGATGGAATATATCTTTAGGAATTGACTGTGTCAACATAGCATAGGCTCTCTTCTCTGCATTATAGGCAAGCTTTTGTGCATCACTTGATCCACTCAAAGTTAGGGGTATACCATCAGCTCCAACTGGCATATTGTAGCCAGTCTCAATAGCATTCCAGAGATTTGTGTCCATTCCATTAAGATGAATCTCAAACCGTTGCTTCCATTGAGGAAATTCAACAAGAGACAAAAGCTTAGGTGGTTTATTATGGTTCCCTGATCTCATTTTCCAATAGCAATAGGTTCTGGATCCTGGAGTCCTTTCCTGCTGAGAATGCATAGTTCTCTGAGTCCATAATGAATTAGTCTTAAACTTGAAAAACTGTAAATGAATTAGTCTTAAACTTGAAAAAGTGTAACACCCAGAAGTTCTACTTTTTGGAATGTCATGTGACTGAGGCTCAGTCGCATGGAATTCATGCGACTGGAGGCCCAATCGCATAATGCTCGGACGATTGAAGGTTCAACCGTATGGAACTCATGCGACTGGAGGTACAGTCGCATGGTGTTCAGGCGACTGGAGGCCCAGTCGGCTGGAGTATGGGTGACTGAGCTGTAGCTATAAAGGAGGGGCAGCCATCTACCCTCCCCCACACTTGCATATTTCATTCAGAAGGAAGAGCACAGAGAGAGAAAAGAGGAAGAAGAGAAAAAGAGAGAAAGGTGGTTGTTCGGGCTCGAAACATGACGAGTGACTAGTCCAAATGAAGCTCTTCATCTTCTTCTCGTTTGTGTGAATTCTAGGACCCCACATTTACTTCTTTTCAAACGATTTTAGGGCTGGAACACATTTAAAACCATTTTTGAAATGTATGAGTTTGACCCATTTGGGTGTAATTGTATGTAATGTGTTTAGATTGCGATTTTGGACTTGTATGTGCTTGTATGATGTCATAGCATGATTCCCTAAGGTCTAGGAGGGCTAATTTGGGCTGGAAATGAGTTTAGAGGAATTTGAAGGCCGTATGTCGCGGCTGCTGTTCGGGATGAACTCCAGTCGCTGTCCAGTTAGGGCTAGGTGACTGAAGGGCCAATCGCACGACTGAGGAACGACTAATGCTCAATCGCATGACTGAAGCTCAGTCGCACGACTGGGGATTCAGTCACACGATAGGTCATGCGACTGAGAGTTCCGTCGCATAGGTCCAGTCGCATAGTAGTTCAGTCGTACGACTGAGGGTTAGTCGCATAGAAGCCTATTCGTATAATGTTCATTCGCATGATAGGAGGTCCATTCGCATGATTGTATGCCCATTCGCAAAGTTGCCCAATCGCACGATCCAGTCGCATGAAGGCCATGCGACTGAAGTATGTCCAATCGCCCAAATAGGGCTGACGTGAATGAGGAGAGATGTGTATGCAAGATGTATGTATGATAAGTATGATGTAGCTTTATATGATGGTAATGACTGATGATTTGTAAATATCGATGTTCCTTGTGTCGATGTATGTTTGTCTTCCGTGACTTTACGTGTTATGAATGAATGAATGAATGAAACGAAAGTAATAAGAACGTAAAGCGAAAGATAATGAAAGAGGAACATGATGAATGAATGCATGCATTAATAAATGAACGAATGAATGTAAGAAAGGCTTGCAAGCAGATGTATGGAGGTGCACACCCCTGGCAGGTGTTAGCTTAACGGTGTGCGGGTTAGCTACCCCGAAGGATGCACATTGGGGTCAGTCTTTGTGATTGACCATATGTATGTATAGGATCCTTGCCGCTTACCCTAGGTGATTGGATCAGCAGTAGTGCACAACGTTCGTGATTGATCATCACAGGTCCAACACCCGCAGTAGTGCACAATGTTCGGGGTATAGCACATGGCATTGATCCAGAAGGAAAGTGGAAAGATAAATGGTGCATGTACCTACCCTAGGTGACTGGATCAGCAGTAGTGCACAACGTTCGTGGTTGATTACCACAGGTCCAGCACCAGCAGTATTGTACGATGTTCGGGGTATTGTACATGTCACCGAATGTAATGAACGTACAAAAGAACGTATTGAATGTATGAATGAAAGTAACGAACGTACGAACGAATGTAAAGAATGTATGAACGAACGTGAATGATAACGATGAACAGTACATGAATGAAAGCTAATGAATGAATGATGAAGATAATAATAATATTATCTAAGTGTACGTATGTTGTGTGATCGCATGTATGTAAGAACGGTTATAATGAAAGAAAAGTATGTTTTATAATAAAACTAGAACTTACTCAGCAACGCTGACTTTTTATGTGTTTCCAGATGACAGGTAGTGTTGCTGAGGATGGCATCAGGCGGCTACTCAGCTCTTTTGGGATGGCATTCCATAGTTAATATTTTTGTAATGTATTATGTCGAATGTATATAGAAAAACAAAGTGGTGTTTGTTGAGGATTCAAATAAACGGGATTACTTAAGGAATCCTCTCACCACTAAAAGTCACTGTATATGACTATTTTGTAATTGAGTAACGATGTATTGCTTTGCAAAAGCTTTTATGATGAAATGAGATGTCTTTTCTGAATGCTTCCGCTGAAATGACTATTTAAAATATATTTGTAATATACATTTTATGTGCGATGATAGACCACCTGTGAGGTACCCGGCAACGGGGCCTTACAAGTTGGTATCAGAGCCAAAGTTTAAGTGAAATGGGTAAATTTTCAAAATAAACCTTAACTTAAACTGAGAATGGGATGGAACGGGAAGGAATGCCAAACTGAGTAGTTGCGTGCCATCAGGTATTTTCTTAAAGTTAACCGGTAGTATGTGCGCATGTTATGTGTTTATGTGTTACTGTTAGATTTAGATGCCAATGTAGTCAGGACAGGTAATGCTCGGGGTACGAAGAGTAAAGTAAGTGACTAATCACAACTGGCCACTGTAATTAGGGACTTGCTATACTTGACATAAACTGAGCTATTGCCTTGAATGACTGTATTGGTGTTTGAATCTTTCAGTGTGTGATAGAGAATG
This sequence comes from Flaveria linearis, assembly GCA_024085815.1. Taxonomy (NCBI): domain Eukaryota; kingdom Viridiplantae; phylum Streptophyta; class Magnoliopsida; order Asterales; family Asteraceae; genus Flaveria; species Flaveria linearis. The sequence continues at coordinate 38,642,226 of CM044009.1, read as the reverse complement.
GCTGGCGGTAGATCTTCTAAGGCTTCACGGGGTGGAGGTGGTGGCGGACGTGGTGCTGAACCACGGGCCACAAGAGGAAGACCATGGGTGGAGAAAGTGGTTCACGAGGAAACTGAGACCCCTCATCAGGAGGGTGTAGACGAGAGCGCTAATTTGAGAGCCTCGGTAAAAGAGGCATTGGTTGTAGGGGTGCATCAGGTCATGTTGACGATCTTACCGTCTATGGTGACCAAAGTGATTAAGGCTGTCCGGGAAGGAGAAAGAAAGGAGAGGAATAGGTCCTCGGGAAGACAGGAGCAATCAGGGCCAGAAACGGTTCTTTCTGATGATGAAGAAGAAAAGGAGGAGGAGCTGGTGCATGAGACAGCGCGAGGCTGTAATTACGGGGCGTTTATAAGGTGCAAGCCCCCTACTTTTGACGGTAATGGTACTGCTGCTGCTGCTCATCGATGAGTGAGAGAAATGGAGGGTGTCCTCGATATCAGTGAGTGCCAAAAGGACCAGAAAGTGAAGTTCACTACCCACTCTTTCACGGATTCGGATCTATGCTGGTGTGACAACATAGTCCAAGCCGAGGGTAGCAGGGCCATTGGCAAAATGAAGTGGTCCGAGCTGAAGAGATTGGTGATCGAGGAGTTCTGTCCTCATCGGGAAATGGATAAAGTTGAGAGAGAGTTCCTACAGCTGGAGGCGGGGACGATGACCCACCAACAGTATACCACGAAATTCAATGAAATGGCACGTCTGGTGCCGGATCAGGTGACACCTCTGACGCGAAAGATCAAGAAGTATATTCAGGGTTTGCCGGCAGTCATTCGCAGGAATATGATCGCCGCCCGACCAATCACCTTTAGGTCGGTGGTGGACTTGGCGGGGAGACTGTATGATGAAAGGGCAGTGGTGGTGGTGGCTGACGGTAATAGGAAGGGTGGTGATAGGAATTGGAACGGGAAGAGGTTTGGTCGGGGTGATGCCTCGACAAGTAACAAGAGGGCACGGGTGGATGACCGCCGTGTAGCCATGCTGGGTGCGGGACCGAAAAGGTGTGGTAAATGTGGAATGGAGCATGGTGGGGAGTGCAGACAGGGGCTGAATGTTTGTTTCAAGTGTGGAAAGCCTGGTCATATGGCTAGAGAGTGTAAGAGCATGAGGTGCTTCGACTGTGGGGAGAGTGGCCATATAAATAAAAACTGCAAGAAGCCGAGGTCTGAGAGTTCCGGCGTGAAGAAGACGGGGAATGAAGGGTCGAAGGGAAGTGCCAGGGCATTAACGATGACGCAGGAAGAGGCTAGGACGGACCCTGATGTTGTGTCCGGTACGTTTCTGGTGAACCAAAGTTTAGCCTCTTTATTATTTGATTCGGGTGCCGGTAGGAGTTTTATTTCTGCTGCTTTCTGTGCCAAACTGCCTGTTAGTCGTAGACGTGTGGACGTACCGTTTGATGTAGAAACTGCGATAGGTAAATCTACGAGGATTTCCCATGTGATAGAGGGTTGTGACGTGGAATTAGAGGGCCACAAATTTCCGGTTAGACCATTTGCGATGACTTTGGGTGGTTTTGATTTGGTGCTTGGGATGGATTGGTTGGCAGACTTCGAGGCGAATATAGTGTGACGAAAGAAGATGATTTGTTTGAAAACGCCTAACGGGAGTTCGGTAACTATTTACGGGGATCGGGTCACGACGATTCCGAAGGTGATCTCAATGGCGGTGGCGGGAAAGTGTATGAGGCGTGGATGTAGCGCCTATTTATGTTATGTAAAGGATGTGGAAACGCCAACACCATAACTATCTGATGTCCCTGTGGTGTGTGACTTTCCAGATGTGTTTCCCGAAGACTTATCGGGAGTGCCACCTGACCGAGAGATCGAGTTCCAGATCGATCTGATACCAGGCGCCCAACCTGTTGCCAAAGCACCGTATCGATTGGCCCCGACGGAAATGAAAGAGTTGATGGAGCAGTTGCAAGAGCTGCTGGATAAGGGGTTCATTAGACCGAGTATCTCACCTTGGGGTGCTCCGGTCCTGTTTGTAAAGAAGAAAGACGGTAGTATGAGGATGTGTATCAACTATCGTGAGTTGAACAAACTGACGGTGAAGAACAGATACCCCTTGCCGAGAATCGATGATTTGTTTGATCAACTTCAGGGTGCCAATTGGTTTTCAAGGATAGATTATCGATCGGGCTACCATCAACTGAAGGTGAGGGAGTAGGATATCCCTAAAACAGCTTTTCGTACGCGCTACGGTCACTACGAATTTCTTGTCATGTCTTTTGGTTTGACCAATGTGCCAACTGCTTTTATGGATCTGATGAACCGGGTGTGTCAGCCGATGTTGGATAAATCAGTGATTGTGTTCATTGCTGATATCTTGATTTATTCAAAGAGTGAGACTGATCTGGAGATGTTGAGAAGGGAAAAGTTGTATGCCAAATTCTCCAAATGCGCATTCTGGTTGCGTGAAGTTCAATTCTTGGGTCACATGGTAAATCCGGAGGGGATTATGGTTGTTGGTACACATGTCCCCAGTTCTAGTCTAGTGATTTCAAATGTAATTGACTTCTATCTTGTAACACGTATGTAAGGTTTAATCATTGTAAGGAAAACTCTTCAGTGAATGTTTGCTTGATTACTTAATGTCATATCTATTATTGTTGTTTGTTGTTACACGCATATATGAACAAGTTATATAGGTTCTAGACTTGTTAGACATGTTCTGAATCAGTTAAGGTTCAAGAGTGTGTTTAACTAAGTAATCTGATTCAGTCGCACGACTGGACCATGCGAATGGGCCAATCGGAGGACTGAATCAGGAGATTAAGTCAATCGCACTACTGAGTCATGAGACTGACTTAGTCGTATGAATGAATCAATCGTATGACTCAGTCGCATGACTGAGCCAGTCGCTTGGCTCAGTCGTACGAATGAAAGCTGTAACCTATAAATACCACTTAATTCGTGGAAAAACAGAACACTTCGAATATTCATAACCCTAGTCGACCCAGAGCGCCCTGTTCATCAATTCCAACTTCATAGAACGTCTGAGATCATTCCTAGTCCATTCTTAACGTTTTCTAATCGTTAGGATTGATCTTGATTTCGTTCTCCCTGATTGGATCGCCAATCAAATAGGATTCCGCACTATTTGATCCGGTATAACGAAGAATCAGTTAGTACTCCGTACGTACACGGTCCTAACAAGTGGTATCAGAGCGTAGGCTCTTGATTCTTCGTTGATTCAATCGTTTTTGTGAAAAAGTCTACGTTTTACGCGAAAAGATCCAATCTTTCTGCTCAAAACCGAGTCTTTACGTGTGCATGTTCTGCAAAATCAGTGTTTTTCGACTTCCAGCCGTCTAGGGTGTAAAAAACCTCGTTTTAGGTCAAAAGTTTGAAAATTTTCGATTTCTGCAGTCTCAGTCGCACGATTAGCTCAATCGTACGACTGAAGTCCAGTCGCCCAGTTCAATCACCCGATTGAGTCAGTCGTATAGCCAGTCGCCCGATTGAGTCAATCGTCAACTCCAGTCGCCCAGCTGAGTCGTTCGGTCTGTTCAGTCACCTAAGTCTCTCAGTCGCCTGTTCAATCGTACGTTTAAGTCCAATCGCATACAGCTAGTGTCAGTCGCATCCTAGTCGTACTCCCCAATCGCATTAGCAGTTTAATTCACAAGTTAAATTAATAAAAGAATGGACTCAGAAAATTATGCCATGTCAGCTGGAAAGGACTCAAGGATCCAAAACCTACTACTTCTGGAGAATGAGATTGGTAATCACAATAAGCCGCCTAAGCTTCTATCCATTGATGAGTTCCCGCAGTGGAAGCAAAGGTTTGAGATTCATCTCAATGGTGTGGATACTAATCTATGGAATTCTATTGAGACTGGTTACACCATGCCAGTTGGTGCTGATGGTTTGCCATTAACGTTGAGTGGAATGACGGATGCTCAAAAGACTGCCTATAATGCTAAAAGAAGTCTTATGCTATGCTCACCCAGTCAATTCCTAAAGAGATCTTCCATCAGTACTCGGATCAAAAACAGAGTAAAAAATTCTGGAAAGCTCTCGAGAAAAGGTATGAAGGGAGCTCAACTCTGAAATCCTTGAAGGCCAAAGCTCTCAAAAAGGAGTTTGACAATTTCTCTGCTATTGGGAACGAGAGCTTAGACGACATCATTGACCGCTTCTATCATCTAATGAGTGAACTTCACACTCATGGGGTTACAACGTCTAAAGAAGAAAAGGTCGCCAGTTTAGCTGAAGGTCTTCCAGAAAAATGGGATTCATTTATTTCAGCCTTGAGACACAATTCAGTTCTCGAGACTTTGGATATAAATGACTTTATTATGAAACTATGAGAGGAAGAGGTCAGACATAAGTATAAGGCGAAGAAGGGTGCATATGCTCAGGATCCTACTCTTTACAATGTGACTCCAACTCCAATTGCAAAGTCTTCCAATGCTCCTCTGCAGACTGCATTTGTTTCTAATACATCTGGTCAAAGCTCATCGTCTGGGGTTGAGTCATCTGCTTCATCAGGGGTTCAACACAGTATTACTGAAGCTCACTCGACAAAGTTAATAACTGAGAACCTGGGTAAAGTCACAGTGGAAGTTGCCAAGGAACACATGGACCTACTTGCTACAGTGGTTCATTCCTATGATGGTTTCGTTACAGGGAAGATAGGAAACTACCACTTGGCTGATGAAGACTATGAGCAGGTGGATGAAAATGAGTTGGAGAGGATGGACATTATGTGGGCTCTTGCAAGTGCTGTGCGACGAGCAAAGAAGTTTGTTAAGAAGACATGGCAGAATCTCGTGGCTACAAAAGATACTACTTTTGGGTTTGACAAGTCCAAAGTCACGTGTTTCAACTGCGGTGAGAAAGGACATTTCAAGAGGGAATGTGTGAAGCCTAAAAAGACTGGGAAAGGAAATCCATTCTCCTCGTTCAACAGGCAAGATAAAGATAAGAAGCCAGTTCCAGCAGGAAGTGATTCCAAGGCTTTGGTGGCACAAGGTGATGAAGGACAGGACTGGTCCTTCCGGTTCTTATCTGATGGTGAAGCCAACATAGCATCTGTCGAGGACTTAAATGAAGACTCAGCAAGTGAGGGGGAGAACTCAGCTGAGCTTGACAATGCTGAATTGGATGATGACATAGCTGATGTTGATCAGCTTGTGGGGAATGAACTGAATGCTACGTCTGAAGCACAATCTGAACCCTAAAATGCTTTCATGGCTGGAACATCTACATCGGCACAGGTAGAATCAAAGGATGAATTATTTACTAAACATGCTTGTGTTAAATGTGAAAAATTTAGGGAAAGCATTGACCTGAAATTTGCTAGGTTATTAGATCATAATGATAACTTAGTAAATGGATTTAAAATTGTGCACTGAAGCAAATAGAATCTTAAAACAGAATGAAAACAATTATAAAGAAAAGATTGATGCTTTAAAGAAACAGTTAAAAGAAACTGAAGTTGTTGCCTTTAACCAAGAAAATGATATCAAGTTTTATTTAAAGACGATAGAAGAAACTAAGAAGGAACGAGCGGTTTTACAAGTTGAAAATGAGTCTTTGCAACAAAGACTCCACAGTCTAGCTAGTTCCTCACATATTTTAAAAAACTTGGTTAAAGAACGCAACAACGGGGAGGGTTTGGGTTATAAAGTTGTGCCACCACCACATGAGTCCTTTTTAAACATAAAACAACGTCCAATAAATGATAACCCCATCAAGGATCATGTGGTGACAACTCCACTAGTCAGTGATCCGGATACAGCAGTTACCACTGCCTCTTCGGTTCCTGACCAGACAGATTCTGGATCAAGCACTACAAGCACACAAATCACTGGCAAACGAGTGGAAGAGAATGTTCAAGCATCTCTTGGGTTGGGTAAAAAGTAAACTTCCACACAACCTAAGATTTCCAAAATCACTCAAGCTAAACCAGTGAAACAAGATAATCACCAATTTCCAAGACAAAACATAAATCATGTTAAACAAGTTAAATTTGTCAAAGGAGGTGAAAATCTTAAAAGTGATAATAAAAAGAAAGAATCTGAGGTTTATTCACCGCCCCACAAGAGATATCCTAGCCCTGATGAATGGAGATCCTGCTATACTTGTGGTCAGCGCGGTCATATTTCGACTAATTGTCCTCGCTATCAGACACCTAGAATTAAGGTTGAGCTACACGACAAAGTCAAAGTAGATTCAAAACAGCGTTCTAAGACTCCAGTTAGATCGAAAACACCTATTAGGTCTAAAACACCGTCTAGGTCTTTTTCGTCTCCACCTCGCCAAAGGCAAAACAGACAAGTTCCTGACAAGTCCGTGATGCCAGAGGTAAAACCTGTTTCTGAATCTAAACCATATGCTCAGACCATAAATCAGTCTAAGGTTTACCACAAACAATCCTTTCACAGGGATGGTTTATGGAAAGCCAAGACAACTGGTGTGTCGGAAAGCCAAGACAACTGGTGTGTCTGAAAGCAAGGACAATCTGAAAGTTGAGATTCCACCCACTGATAAAGACAGTGGGTCGAATTCATGATGGTTGATTCCTCTGGGAAACCCAAGCCAGTCAAGGCTTGGGTCCCCATCCTTAACTGATGATTTTCTCATATGTGCAGGTTGTCCGCTATAGTGCGTCTACAAATACATGGATCGTAGATAGCAGAGCTTCCAGGCACATGACGGGAAACAAGTCTCTCCTTTTCAATGTCAAACAAATTAAAGGGGGACACATTTCATTTGCTGGTAATAAAGGAGGATACATTACCGCTCAGGGCGAAGTAGGTAATGACAAGGTAAGGTTCGATAAAGTGAACTTTGTTCTGCAGTTAGAAAACAATCTGCTTTCTGTGTCTCAGATTTGCGACAAGGGATTCAAAGTCATGTTTGATAATCGAAAATGCTACATTCTGAAGAAAGAAATGGATATTCCAGAGGAACAGGTATTAATGTTAGCATCCAGATATAATGACTTATATGTTCTAGATATGTCAAATGCCTCTACTAGTTCTTCTACTGTTCAATGTTTCTTATCTAAAGCTACAGAGAAGGACTCCATTTCGTGGCACAGAAGAATAGGACACACTAATCATAGGAAGATGAATCACCTGATTCATAACAATCTAGTTGATGGAGTTCCTGTCAAGAACTTCAAGCTTCCTGATTTTTGTGTCTCATGCAAGAAAGGAAAGCAAACCAGGAAATCTCACAAGATCAAGAATGTCCATTCTATTGAGATACCCCTGGAGCTACTGCACATGGATCTTTTCGGTCCAGTTAGCACGAAGAGTATCACTGGAGACTGGTACTGCTTCGTAGTCACCGATGACTACTCACGATTCTCGTGGGTTATGTTTCTTAAAGCTAAGTCAGAAACATTTGAGTCATTCAAAGTGCTGGTCACCACTCTGGAGTCACTTTACAAGCTTAAAGTGAGAAAGATTCATTCAGATAATGGAACCGAGTTCAAGAATCAGTGGATGGATGTGTTCTGCAAAGAAAAGGGAATTGTTCATCAATTCACCTCTGCATACACTCCACAGATGAATGGAGTTGCTGAGCGAAAGAACAGGAGTCTGATCGAGACAGCCAGGACTATGTTGGCAGACTCAAAACTGCCAGTACAGTTCTGGAACGAGGTTGTTGCCAACGCCTGCTACACACTTAATGGTGTGTCAGTAGTGAAGAGGCATGGGAAGACTTGCTATGAGTTGCTACAGAAGCGTAAGCCAAACCTGGAGTATCTGGAACCTTTCGGTGCTCCTTGTACTCTTCTGAAGAAAACTCAAGAAGGCAAGTTCAATGAAAAGGCAGATCAGGGGATCTTTCTGGGATACAGTATACCCGACAAACGAGTTTACAACAACTCTACTGGTCAGGTAGAAGTATGGTGCAACGTTGATGTTCAACGTTTCACTATCCCCCTGCTGGAAAAGGTCCATCGTCATTCTTCGACTACGATGGCTTTTTCAAATCATTCAATCTTCCTCAGATAGTTTTAGATGATGATATTGCTACTCAGATGATGCACGATGTTCTCAACTCACCGAATCTGGACACTAGCAATACCACTCCTGCAAATGGGTCATCGGGATCTGCCTCAACCGATCAGACCGATAGTGAAGACTCCTCAGAGGATGAAGAAGCAACTGAACCAGCTCAGTCACCTAATGTTGATCAAGAAGGGAGCTCTTCAGCTGCTTCACCTGCATCTGGAACCATAGACACTGAACCTCCAGTCACGACTATGGACTCTGAAGTTGTCGTTCCTACAACTCCTTTGACTAGGATCAGTACAAGTCATCCGCCAGATCCTATCATTGGTGATCTCCACTCCGGCGTGCAGACTAGAAGTCGATTGTACACTGCTGACTACGCTGAAGTAATGGAAAAGGGCTACGTGAATGATGGAGCTTAAAGATGTTTTGTCTCTCAAATTGAACCCAAACACGTAAGTGATGCCCTTAAGGATGAAGCATGGGTCAATGCTATGCAAGAGGAGTTGCTACAGTTCAAGAAACTTGGAGTGTGGACTCTTGTTGACCGACCCAAAGGAGTAAAGGTAATTGGTACCAAATGGGTACTAAAGTGCAAGAAGGATGACCAGGGTGTTGTTATCAGAAACAAGGCACGGTTGGTTGTTCAAGGCTTCAGACAAGTCAAAGGAATCGACTACAATGAAGTCTTTGCTCCCGTAGCTAGAATGGAAGCAATTCGTATATTTTTAGCCTACGCCTCTTACATGAAGATCAAAGTTTATCAACTAGATGTTAAGAGTGCATTCTTGCATGGGGAAATCCGTGAAGAAGTATATGTAAGTCAACCCGAAGGATTCGAAGATCCTTATCATCGGGACAGAGTCTACAAGTTAGACAAGGCTCTGTATGGGCTACATCAGGCTCCTCGAGCTTGGTATGAAAAGCTCTCCACCCATCTGTTAAAACATGGCTTTCGCAGGGGTGTGATTGACTGTACATTGTTCATCAAAGTGAAGGATGGTGATTTGCTTTTGGTGCAGATTTATGTGGATGACATAATTTTCGGCTCACGAAACGAAGGGTTATGTAAAGAGTTTGAATCTGTGATGAAGGCTGAGTTTGAGATGAGTGCCATGGGAGAAATGAAGTTCTTCCTAGGATTACAGGTGGACCAAACACCTACCGGCATCTTTTTGCATCAAACTAAGTATGTCGGTGACATTCTTAGTCGCTTTGATATGGAAAATGTCACTGCAGCCGGTACCCCTCTCGCCACAAATCACGATGTGGCTCCTGATGAGAATGGGGATTTGGTGGATGCCACCATGTATCGTGGGATGATCGGATCTCTCATGTACCTCACTGCCTCTCGTCCAGATATCATGTATGCCACATGTTTATGTTCCCGATGTCAGGCAAAACCTAAAGTCCATCATCTGATTGGAGTCAAGAGGATTTTTCGTTATCTGAAGGGTACTCCAACACTGGGGTTGTGGTATCCTCATGATGATGACTTTGAGCTAACGGCGTATAGTGCCTCGGATTACGGAGGCTGCAAGATGAATTACAAGTCTACGTCAACAGGATGTCAATTTTTCGGGAGAAGATTGGTAACTTGGCAGTGCAAGAAGCAGACATCCGTTGCTCTGTCTACCTGTGAAGCTGAATACGTTGCCACCGCCAGCTGCTACTCACAAATCATTTGGATTCAACAGCAAATGCGGGATTACGGTTTGCATTTCACTTCTACTCCTATCTATGTTGATAATTCTGCTGCCATTGCAGTAACTAAAAATCCGGTTCAACATCCTAAGACAAAACACATAGGCATAAAGTATCATTTCATACGCGATTGCTATGAAAAACACTTAATTGATGTGGTCAAAATTAACACGGATTTTCAACGCGCTGACCTCTACACCAAACCATTTGATAAACCAAGATTTTTTTATCTGCTAGAGGTCAACGGGGTTAAAAAGAAAAGTGATGTTATATTAGAAGAGACAGATACATAGTCCGACACCGTTTTTCTTTATTTTTAGTCTTTTATTTTCTTTTATTTTTAATTTCCTTGTAGTTATAAAAATCCAAAAACACAAAAAGATTTTCTGTTTTAGAATTTTAGGGGGAGATTAAGGTTTAACTCAGTATTTATTTACTTAAAAAAAAGGGGGGGGAAGGCGAGTAAAGCTGAAAAGGCAAAGATAACAAAACAGGAAATGTGACTCGACAAAATTGGAAAATAATAGTACACAGGCATCGAGTTATTTGGAACAACAAAATGAGTTTGAGATCAAAAATGTTAATTAATTTACTGAAAATGTAAAAAATCAGAGAAGTCTAAGTCTAACAAAATGGGAAAATGATAGTACGTTTGATTGTTACTGTAATTACACGGAGAAAGTTGATCTAGGGAGGTGCTAGTTCATTATATGATGTGTCAGTAGATTCAACGTAATAGACAAGTAGACTTCATTGGTAAACTTAATCTAAACTAAAAGGTTCAATCAACTGTGGGTTCCCATCTTATCACTGGTTAACACAATCAGTTCTTCCGATAAGGGATAACGAGCAAATAAATGCCACCAAAGGTGTGCAAATGACCACAAAAAGAGCAAAGCACGAAAAAAATGAATACTAGCGTAATCAAGCTGATAACTTATGTTGTTGGTGCGCTATGTGCAAAAGAAAATAAGAAATGCTCTAACAAGGAGATAGGTTGTGTGCCTCTCTGCTGTGCGATGGCACTGACCTGAGGATAAGCATAACCTACATATTCTAGACTTCATTGTTGTTTGTCGCCTCTCTGCTGTGCGATCGCACTGACCTGAGGATTGGCTTCTCTTTGAAAGATCTAAGAATAGTCTCTTCTTGCAAAAATACCTAAAGACCGCTCGAAAGTCCTTTAAGGAATGCTGATTACCATATAAGTGTGGGATACACAAATGTTGTTTGAAATAATATAACATAATTCGTTACCAATGTATGTCAAAAGTCTGTGTATGAATTTAAGTGGACAAGTATATTGACAATCGTCTTGTATGCACCGACTGAAGTTGACGATCAAAGTGTTTTACGTATCATATCAAACATGATTCCCAGTTAGTACTTAGAAGTCTTAGATCACAACAAACTGTGATATGTCATCATGAAAAATGAAATCAACTCATAATGTTCCAAGTAATGGTGTATATGCCTGTCTGATTCCAAATGAGTCTGTTCCTGATATAATGTCAATGCTGATAGGCTACACAAACCTGCCCTAACAAAAATCACAAAAAGATGTTCATTTTTGTTCGTAGTTTAAATTTTATTTATTGGTTAGTATTAGTGTGTCAATGTCGGACTGTGTGTGTACGGTTATCTGTTAACGTCACTAAACGAGCTAAATGTTTATTTAAAAATTGTTTCTGAAAGGATAAAAATATCACGTCTGAGGTGATAAGTTGGTTAAATGGATCACGTCTGAGGTGATCGGGTGGTTAAATGGATCACGTCTGAGGTGATCGGGTGGATAAATGGATCATGTCTGAGATGATCAACGGCACATAATGTTTTATCAATTGGTTAAGAAATCTAAGGGTCGGTAAATATAGTTGACTAAAATGGCACAAGTATAGCCCAATCGCACGACTGAATCTGATCTGACTCAGTCGTACGAATGGGGTATACAATTGAACACAATCGGACGATTCAAAGTGACTGACTATGGTAGACATCCGAATGAAGGTCAATCGTACGACTAAAGATGGACGATTAGGTGAACTGTACGACTGACACTCAGTCGTATGACTCAACTATACGACTAGGCTCAGTCGCACGACTAAGTCATCCGACTAAGCACAGTCGTACGACTGAAGGTTGCCTTAGTATAAATACCAGGGAAATCACCCTCAGTCGCTCACTTGCCCTAATCGCCCACTTCACTCGTACGACATAGCGAAACTCTGCCAAAATTTCCAAAAACATCTTAAATCTCGATTACATTGTTTCTGACACTTGCACTCGCTCATACAGGTACTAAACAAGAGGAACCATCGAACAAACTGTGTCGAATCATCAAAAATGGCACAAATTATGACCGAACAGTACTCGTAATCTTCATAGGCTTAATAGACCTTAAAACCTGAACTTAATGATCAAATTAAGGTTACAATAGGCTTAATCGGCTAATTCTGAGTGCAATGAGCATAATTTTGATGTTTAACACTTAGTATTGCTCAAAACAGGAATTTGAATGAACAAATAGTCAAATGAATGACTGGTCATGCTGATGAACTTCAATCATACGACTGAGCTGTCCGATTGGCTTAATCGTACGACTAAGATGGACGATTGCCTCAATCGTACGACTAGAGCTCAGTCGCACAGTTCAATCGTACGACTGGAACTAAGTCGCTTGTTCAGTCGCACTATTAAGTCAAAAGTTTAATGTTCATTGACTGAAATTACCTATCTTCACATCATCTAACGTTTACTTGGTTTGTGTCACAGATGGCGAGCAGATGGACTATGAGCACTAAGCATAATATATGTGCTCATCTAAACTTGACATCCCGCAACGCGGCAGACTTTACTGGAATTATTACTTTTCTGCGCCGTTCGAGGATCTCTAGAGCGATATCTGCTCAGTGTACACCATATAGATCGATACAGCAGGCGTTCTGGGAGAACGTAGTGGTGGATAGGTCGACTGATCCCTATTCCATCAGGAGTTCTATTTTTGGAGAGCCGGTACAGATTTTTGAGAAGGACATACAGACGGTCCTTGAATTTGGGGATGATGCTGACTGCCCAACACGACTACACCCCCTGACCGTCCGTGGCTGCTTTTTGAGGGCCAAATATTCGGGGGACATTAACACAAGCATGCTCAACAAGAGCAACTTGTGCCCCCAGTTTAAGTATCTGGCTCATGTACTTCTGAGATGCATAGCATCCAGAAAGGATGGATTCGATGAGCTTTCAGACCAGATGCAAAACGCATACGTCGCTCTGGTGCTAAACCACCCATTTGGCTTCTCCAGGATGATATTCACATATATGGTGGAGAATATAGAGGCCAAAGGGAAAGAGGGATTCTGCATGTACCCTTGATTTCTGCAGATGATCATCGACCAGAAACTTCCACAGCTGCCCAAAGCCTAAGACGATGCAGTTGTTCTAGAGATCATGGATGATACTACATTGGGTAGGATGAAGGTCTACCGAGGGAAGCAAGTGAAACCCCCGGTGAGGAGTTTGTTTGGTCACCTTGCCCGGGAAGACTATGCGGCACCAGCTCGGAGAAAGTGGCGTCAAGATAACAGTGATTCTGATGTAGCGCCGGTGACTCTACCCTCCGATGATTCCGACGATGACGACCACGGTACTGGTCAGGGAGGAGATAGTCAGGAGAAACCGAACCTGCTCTGATCCACCCTGATTTTGACATGCAGGAGGAGGAGGATTCAGATGAGGTGCCGCTTACCCGGACTGTGGGTAGTCGGGAAGTGGCAACTGAGCATGGGATTAGAGCGGTTGGTGGACGCCCGAGAGGGTCTGGGGTTTCAACAGCTGACCCATCATACACCCCAGACATCACCAGCAGCCAAGGGGGCGCATCCGGATCCAAAGGATCCAGACTCAAACGGATGGCTAAGCCCCAAGGGAAGAAGCCCAAGCGCCAAAGGCTGACACTACTCACCTCCACCTCATCCACCACCACTACCTCAACCACTCCCACTACCACAGCCACCACCACACCCATTCCACCACCTGTCACCACCACCAAACATACTACCACAGTACATCCCACCTCACAATCCACTCACATTCCACATCCAATATTCACCACCTCCACAGCTACCACTACCAGTCACCGAGCCGATCCATCCTCCGTCCCTACAGGTTCATCCCTCCCTCCTATTGAAGTGGAGGGACAGCTAGCAGCTCTGAACATGATGGTGATGAAGCTGCTAGCTGCGGATGAGGAGAAGATAGCGAGACTACGTCAGCTTGAGGAGCAAAATGCTTCTCAAGCACATCAGATTGCTCAACTCCAGGAAGAAAATGTCTTGTCGACTCAAAAGATTGAGGAGTTAGAGTCTGCAAACAAGAAGATCCTGCTAAAGCTGAAGTGATTTCAAGCTGACCCTCTAAAGATCAAGGAGGGAGACGGTGATGATGGTGATGATAGTGAAGATGATAATTATGACGAGGATGAGGATGATAATGAAGAGGATAATGATGTAGAAGGTGATGGAAATCAAGACAAAGAAGGTGATGATGATGAAGGAGATGCTGCAATTTCACCCTCTGATCATGCACACGAACAAAGAACGAAGCGAAAACAAGATCAGAGGGCACCTTCATCTGATCCATCAGCCTCCCAATCTGCTGAAGATCCACCAGAGATACAAGGCAAAGTTCAAGACTAGACGTTTATTTATTATTTGAAACTTTGTACTTGAAATTATGTATACTAGTTTGTTATAGATAAAATTTTGTGGATTTAAATCAACTTTGGTTATGTGATCAATGTATACTTACTTGCCATATATTTGATTGTGTAACAGGATCAGCCAAACAAGTCGATGAGCATGATGTCATGCCCCTTCGTCAGATTTAATCCAAGTTGACTATGATTCTAGATCTTCAAGAGATAGTGCAACGGTCTGTAAACTACTCAGCTGAAGAAGGGGAAATTATTCACGACTTGATAGATGAACAGATTGCAGAACTGTTCAGTCTGAATCCTGATGAACTGATAAAAGATGCACCCAAAGTCGATGTAGTCAGCGATGAAGAACTACAAGATGTCGACGAGGTGGAGATTAAGGACGTGACGGCTGATCATTATCCCCAGTACACTAACGCCGTAGGCGACGTACTTCCAGATGTGGGGGAAACATTTGATAGCAATATCTTTAACAAGGTGGAAGAGATGACAGCGGCAAAGGCAGTTGCAGAAGGTACTCCTCAGGCAGAAGAAGCTGACCAAGCAACCAAAAAGGAGGAATGGATTGCATGCCTTGAGGAAATGAAGAAACAGCATGCGCCTACAAAGTCAAATGCCTACACCAAGCTTTACAAGATTAAGAAGCATCAGAAGGTGTCAGGAAAGATTATCAGCTGGGCATACTTTGATGATCTCAAAGTATATGCTGTGAAGAGAGAGAAGGGAATAGAGTATTTCAGGTTCCCACATGATCTGAAAACTCTCCCAAGTTTTGAGCTAAATCGTCTAGCCAACTTGAACCTCCTATATGCTTTTCCAGGAAAGATATCAGGATGGTTTGAGCAGGCACTGAAGAAAGAGTACCATACAAGGGGGTCAACTTTAAACCTCAACAGCCCAGAAGGTTATTTCATAGGACTGAGGTTGACCCCACCTCAGGAAGACCAAAGGTGGTATTATGACTGGCGAACTGGTGAAGCCGTTATAGTTTTGGAGAAAGAAGGAAAGGTCGAGATAATAAGGGTGTTTGATCCGATGTGGCTAACCAACTTGTCTGAGTCTGATGTCTATATCTTATTCAAGTGGCCACTGTTCTTTGACACACAGGATATTGTGCAAGCACTGCAGTTCCAACATGTTATACGTATCTGCTTTGCACTGAATATTCATTCTGGGGTCTCGAGAGAAGAAAGGGTGAAAAGATATGAAAAGTTCAAGAAAGAAGTTAAATCTTAGATAGAACTAGGTCCAAGGGGGAGTTTGTTGGTACACATGTCCCCAGTTCTAGTCTAGTGATTTCAAATGTAATTGACTTCTATCTTGTAACACGTATGTAAGGTTTAATCACTGTAAGGAAAACTCTTCAGTGAATGTTTGCTTGATTACTTAATGTCATATCTATTATTGTTCTTTGTTGTTACGCGCATATATGAACAAGTTATATAGGTTATAGACTTGTTAGACATGTTCTGAATCAGTTAAGGTTCAAGAGTGTGTTTAACTAAGTAATCTAATTCAGTCGCACGACTGGACCATGCGAATGGGCCAATCGGACGACTGAATCAGGAGATTAAGTCAATCGCACTACTGAGTCATGAGACTGACTCAGTCGTACGATGAATCAATCGTATGACTCAGTCGCACGACTGAGCCAGTCGCTTGGCTCAGTCGTACGAATGAAAGCTGTAACCTATAAATGCCACTTAATTCGTGGAAAAACAGAACACTTCGAATATTCATAACCCTAGTCGACCCAGAGCGCACTGTTCGTCAATTCCAACTTCATAGAACGTCTGAGATCATTCCTAGTCCATTCTTAACGTTTTTTAATCGTTAGGATTGATCTTGATTTTGTTCTCCCTGATTGGATCGCCAATCAAATAGGATTCCGCACTATTTGATCCGGTATAACGAAGAATCATTTAGTACTCCGTACGTACACGGTCCTAACAATGGTTGATCCGGCAAAGGTGGAAGCGGTGATGCAATGGAAGTATCCAAAAACGCCATCTGAGATCCGAAGTTTCTTGGGTTTGGCGGGCTATTACAGAAGATTCATTCAAGACTTCTTCAAAATCGCTTCTCCACTAACCAAGTTGACCCGGAAAGATGTGAAGTTTGTATAGGGTCAAGCTCAAGAGAAGGCGTTCGAAGAGTTGAAGGCGAGATTGACCCAAGCTCCTGTTATGTCATTACCCGATGGAAGTGAAGATCTGGTGGTTTATTCTGATGCTTCCTACTCGGGATTAGGGTGCATGTTAATGCAGAGGGGAAAGGTTATAGCCTATCCATCCCGACAGTTGAAAGTTCATGAGGTTAACTATCCTACTCATGACTTGGAGCTAGCAGCTGTGGTCTTTGCATTGAAGATTTGGAGGCACTATCTCTACGGGACGAAGTGCACCATCTTTACCGACCACAAGACCTTGAAGTACCTCTTCGAGCAAAAAGATTTGAATATGAGGTAACGGCGATGGTTGGAGCTTATAAAGGATTATGACTGTGAGACCCATTACCATCCGGGCAAAGCCAATGTGGTGGCGGATGCCCTTAGCCGAAAGGAGAGGCCCGAGCCGATTCGGGTGAAAGCGTACCAGCTGATCATGACCTCCGATGTGATGAAGCAGGTCAAAGAGTTTCAAGATGAGGCACTGAAAGAAGATCATCTTAACTCTGAAAGAATGAGAGGTCTGGTTGCGGAGTTAGGTGAAAACACAACTGGTGTTAGAACACGATTCGGGCGAATGTGGATTCCTCGTTTTAGGGATCTACGGGTAGAGATCATGGATGAAGCCCATAAGACTCGATACTCCATTCATCCCGGTGCTACCAAGATGTACCAAGACATGAAGAAAGATTATTGGTGGCCGGGTATGAAGCGTGATGTGGTGGCGTATGTGAGTAAGTGCCTTACTTGTCTGCAAGTGAAGCCCGAGCACCAGAAGCCGTATGGAAAGATTCAACCTATGGATATACCGGAATGGAAGTGGGAGCACATCACCATGGATTTCATCACGAAGCTGCTGCGTACCCCGAAATGGTATGATACTATATGGGTGATTGTGGATCGTCTGACGAAGAGTGCTCACTTCCTACCGATGCACGAGACATATTCATCCGAGAGGTTGGCCGATCTTTTCATCAAGGAGATTGTGACTCGTCATGGTGTACCGGTGTCAATTGTGTCTGATCGTGATACCCGGTTTACATCCAAATTCTGGAAGAAATTCCATGATGCCATGGGGACAAGGTTACATATTAGCACGGCTTATCATCCTCAAACTGATGGTCAGTCGGAAAGGACCATTCAGACCTTAGAGGACATGCTCCGAGAATGTGTTATTGACTTAGGGGGAAGTTGGGATGACCACTTGCCGTTAGCTGAATTCTCATATAATAATAGCTATCATGCCAGTATTGGCATGCCACCCTATGAGATGCTATACGGTAGGAGATGCAGGACACCCGTTTGTTGGAGTGATATTGGTCAGAAGGAATTGGGGAGCGTCAAAGTGATCGAGGCTACGACTAAAAAGCTTGAAAGGATCAAAGCCTATATAAAGGCAGCCAAAGACAGACAGAAGTCGTATGCTGATAAACGGCGAAGGCCGATTGAGTTCCAAGTGGGTGATCGGGTTATGTTGAAGGTCTCACCATGGAAGGGTATCATTCGGTTTAGAAAGCGGGGCAAGTTAAGCTCGAGGTATATAGGCCCTTTCCGAATCATTGCTCGAGTAGGAGAGGTGGCCTATAGGTTGGAGCTACCAGATGAGTTAAGTGGAATTCACCCGACCTTCCACGTATCTCATCTGAGGAAGTGTTTGGCGGACGAGGATATGATCGTCCCACTGGAGGATATCGAGGTAGACGAACGGCTCAATTATGTGGAGCAACCAGTGGCGATCATCGATCGAAAGGAGAAAAGACTGAGGAATAAAACGGTTCCTCTTGTGCGTGTACAGTGGCGGCACAGGAAGGGATTCGAGTCAACGTGGGAAACTGAAGAAGAAATGAGGCAGCATTACCCACGATTGTTCGAGGAATAACAGGTTTCGGGGACGGAACCTAAATAAGGGGGTGGACTTGTAACACCCGGAAGTTTGACTTTTTGGAATGTCATGCGACTAAGGCTCAGTCGCATGGAATTCAAGCGACTGGAGGCCCAATCGCATGATGCTCGGACGGTTGAAGGTTCAACAGTATGGAACTCATACGACTGGAGGTCCAGTCGCATGGTGTTCAGGCGACTGGAGGCCCAGTCGGCTGGAGTATGGGCGACTGAGTTGTAGCTATAAAGGAGGGGCAGCCATCTCCCCTCCCCCACATTTGCACATTTCAGTCAGAAGGAAGAGCAGAGAAAGAGAAAAGAGGAAGCAGAGAAAAAGAGAGAAAGGTGGTGGTTCGGGCTCGAAACTTGACGAGTGACTAGTCCAAACGAAGCTCTTCATCTTCTTCTCGTTTGTGTGAGTTGTAGGACCCCACATTTACTTGTTTCAAATGATTTTGGGGCTGGAACACATTTAAACCCGTTTTTGAAATGTATGAGTTCGACCCATTTTGGTGTAATTGTATGTAATGTGTTTAGAGTGTGATTTTGAACTTGTATGTGCTTGTATGATGTCATAGTATGATTCCCGAAGGTCTAGGAGGGCTAATTTGGGCTGGAAATGAGTTTAGAGGAGTTTGGAGGCCGTATGTCGCGGCTGCTGTTCAGGATGAACTCCAATCGCTGCCCAGTTAGGGCTAGGCGACTGAAGGGCCAATCGCACAACTGAGGAACAACTGACGCTCAATCGCACGACTGAAGCTCAGTCACATGACTGGGGATTCAGTCGCACGATAGGTCAAGCGACTGAGAGTTCCGTCGCATAGGTCCAGTCGCATAGTAGTTCAGTCGTACAACTGAGGGCTAGTCGCATAGAAGCCCATTCGTATAATGTTCATTCGCACGATAGGAGGTCCATTGGCATGATTGTATGCCCATTCGCATGGTTGCCCAATCGCACGATCCAGTCGCATGGAGGCATGCGACTGAAGTATGTCCAATCGCCCAAATAGGGCTGACGTGAATGAGGAGAGATGTGTATGCAAGATGTATGTATGATAAGTATGATGTAGCTTTATATGATGGTAATGACTGATGATTTGTAAATATCGATGTTCCTTGTGTCGATGTATGTTTGTCCTCCGTGACTTTACGTGTTATGAATGAATGAATGAATGAAACGAAAGTAATAAGAACGTAAAGCGAAAGATAATGAAAGAGGAACATGATGAATGAATGCATGCATTAATGAATGAACGAATGAATGTAAGAAAGGCTTGCAAGCAGATGTATGGAGGTGCACACCCCTAGCAGGTGTTAGCTTAACGGTGTGCAGGTTAGCTACCCCGAAGGATGCACATTGGGGTCAGTCTTTGTGATTGACCATATGTATGTATGGGATCCTTGCCGCTTACCCTAGGTGACTGGATCAGCAGTAGTGCAAAACATTCGTGATTGATCATCACAGGTCCAGCACCCGCAGTAGTGCACAATGTTCGGGGTATAGCACATGGCATTGATCCAGAAGGAAAGTGGAAAGATAAATGGTGCATGTACCTACCCTAGGTGACTGGATCAGCAGTAGTGCACAACATTCGTGGTTGATTACCACAGGTCCAGCACCAGCAGTATTGTACGATGTTCGGGGTATTGTACATGTCACCGAATGTAATGAACGTACAAAAGAACGTATTGAATGTATGAATGAAGGTAACGAACGTACGAACGAATGTAAAGAATGTATGAATGAACGTGAATGATAATGATGAACGGTACACGAATGAAAGCTAATGAATGAATGATGAAGATAATAATAATATTATCTACGTGTTCGTATGTTGTGTGATCGCATGTATGTAAGAACGGTTCTAATGAAAGAAAAGTATGTTTTATTATAAAACTAGAACTCACTCAGCAACGCGGACTTTTTATGTGTTTCCAGATGACAGGTAGTGTTGCTGAGGATGGCACGAGGCGGCTACTCAGCTCTTTTGGGATGGCATTCCTTAGTTAATATTTTTGTAATGTATTATGTCGAATGTATATAGAAAAACAAAGTGGTGTTTGTTGAGGATTCAAATAAACGGGATTACTTAAGGAATCCTCTCACCACTAAAAGTCACTGTATATGACTATTTTGTAATTGAGTAACGATGTATTGCTTTGCAAAAGCTTTTATGATGAAATGAGATGTCTCTTCTGAATACTTCCGCTGAAATAACTATTTAAAATATATTTGTAATATACGTTTTATGTGCGATGATAGACCAACTGTGAGGTACCCGGGAACGGGGCCTTACAAAAACCAAACTGTGTATGCGACTGGGAGGGGCGACTGAAGGATGACTGAAACTCAAATTTGCGATGGAGCTTAGTCGTACGACTGGGCAGGCGATTAGGACAGTTGTGCGAATGAACAGAACGACTGGGACAATCGTGCGATTGAACGTACGAATGGTCCAATCGTGCGATTGAATTGGGCGATTGGAGTTCAGTCGTGCGATTGAGTCAATCGTGTGACTGAGACTGTTGACTTCGAAATTTTTCAACCTTTTTCACACAATTCGACCTAAAACACAATTTTGAATACCCTAGACGGCTGCAACTCAAAAAAGACTCAATTTTGAAAGCATGCACACGTAAAAACTGGATTTTTATGCAGAGAGCATGGATCTTTAGACTAAAAACGTTGACTTTTTCACAAAAATGATTGAATCCATGAAGAATCAAGAGCCAAAGCTCTGATACCACTTGTTTGGACCGTGTACGTACGGAGTACTAACTGATTCAACGTGTAACCGAATCAAATAGCGCGGAATTCTATTTGATTGGCGATCCAATCAGGGAAACCGTTAGTCCGATCAAACCTAACGATTAGAATACGTTAAGAATAAACTAGGAATGATCAGAAACGATCTATGAACTTGGAAGGGACGATCTGGACGAACTTGGACGGCTAGGGTTGTGAATTCTCGAATTGTTACGTTTTTCCACGAATTAAGTGGTAATTATAGGTTACAACTTTCATTCGTACGAATGAGCCATGCGTATGGCTCAGTCGTGCGACTGAGTCGTGCGATTGGTTCGTACGATTGAGTCAGTCTTATGACTCAATCGTGCGATTGACTCAATCACCTGGTTCAGTCGTGCGATTGGACCATTCGCATGGTCCAGTCGTGCGACTGAATCATGAGACTAAGTTAAACACATTCCTGAACCTTTAACAATTCAGAACTATGTCTAACAACTGTATACCTATATAACATGTTCGTATAAGCGTGTAACATACAATAATATAAATATATAAAACATCAAACAACTGATACACAATCAATCAAAGAGTTTTTTTTCATTACGTTGATCAAACATTACATATGTGTAACAAAATGAAAGTCAATTACATTTAAGCTCACCAGAACTAGAACTAGGGACATGTGTACCAACAAGTCTCACACGAGGATCGGTTAACTTCCTCCGCCTACAAAATTATACATCAAAGATGAAACGTTAAATTGGGTTTTTTGAGTAAGATTTTTAATACAATAATATAAATGATCCAGTAATATCAATTTATTTTTTAAAGTCCTAAAAGTTTTATTCTTACATTATTGTAAAGTATGATGTTTATGATTTATAAGAGTGATAATAATATGTTGAAGATGGAGTTTTTATGAACGATCAACCAACAACCATACAGTACCATCATTCTTTGGTTTATGATTCAACATAGAATTCTTATAGCATTTGTGTATATAAATGTGACTTACGTATTAGAGTAAATTACCGTTTGCATCCTTGAGGTTTGGTGATTTTAACCATTTGCATCCCTACAGTTTAAAAATCCCCGTATACCCCCTAACGTTTTATTTTTGTTTCCATTTGCATCCAAATAACTAACGACGTTAAATAATCCAATTCAAATTTTATAAAATGATAAAATTACCCTTGACTCTAATCCCTTTTAACTTTATCTCTCTCTCCCTTCACACACACACACTCCCGTTCTTTCTCTCTATATCTCTCTCTACTTTCACGACCGGTGGTTTGGAAGAAGGTGGTGATGAGCTTGTCGGAGGGGGGAAGCGGCGTAGGTCGTTGAACGATAGGTACTGTAAGAGGACGTGGTAGCGGATGACGTCAGCGATGGTGGTGGAGGAGGGGATCGGCGGATGATGTCGGAGGAGCAGATGACAGAGTTAGGGACGACGAGGAGGGTGAGAAGGAGCGGTGGGAGAGTCGATGGCGACGGTGGTGGCGGAGAGGAGGTCGGAGAAGTCGGAGAGATCTGGCGACGGTCGATGGTAAATCCCCCAAAATTTCATATACCCGTATGTACATTCTCTTCTACATCTATATATAGTTAACTACTCTGTTTTTCATTCGCCAAAAGATTGGATTTGGGTTTTGATTCTTGATTGTAGGAGTGATTTTGTAATATGGGTGCAACTAATTTCACAATTTTCTTGAAACAATCATACGTTGTTCTGGAACTCAACCACCTGAAAGATGTCATCAAACTCTCTCTGCTTCGTGTTCTTGTTGTTGATTCCTTTAGGTGTTTGTTTGAATCAAGAAGGGCGTTATCTGTAACGATTGAAGGTTGGATTTGATGATCCAAATGGGTTTTTCTCCGGTTGGGATGAAGCTGTCGCCGGCGAAACTCCGTGTAACTGGACCAACGTTAATTGTTCTCCGATTGGGTTTGTTGAAGCTGTTGGTTTATCAAACGCCAATATCCCCGGTGAGTTTCCGTCATCGGAACTCTGTCATCTCACCGGACTGAAGTTTATCTCCATGTACAATAACTTCATCAACGGCACCACCGTCGCACGTCATCACAACCCGCACCACGTCTACTCACGCCCGTCATCACAACCCTCACCTCCTCCACAATCGTCCGCCTCCACGGTGGTTCTGGTTCTGGTTAAGGGTTAAGAGATAGAGAGAGAAAAAGTGGGAGTGGGTGGGAGAAGTTAAAAGGGGATATCAGTTAAGGGTAATTTTGTCATTTCAAAAAATATTAACAGAAATATTTAACGTCGTTAGTTATTTGAATACAAATGGGAACAAAAATAAAACGTTAGGGGGTATACAGGGATTTTTAAACTGTAGAGATGCAAATAGTTAAAATCACCAAAACTCAGGGATGCAAACGATAATTTACTCTATGTATTATTAGATTAAAACTTTCTCTAATCAAATAAGAATTCTTTCTATTTTTTCCATTTTCTTTGTTTGACTATAGGTTGTAAGTTGTTGCTTCAATTGGTGGTGGAGTTTTATGAATGATCAACAGAAATGACTTTCAAGAAACTCCGTCAACCACCACGACTCTGCCGTCCACTACCATCAACAACCACCACCACCATCACCACCAACCTCCTACCACCACCGCCGCCGCCGTCGCCAGCCGATACATCACAAACCCCTTCTCCAAGCCTCTCTGTCACCTCCTCCGCATCCACCATTCAATCTCAACTCACCAGTTTCATCAACGCCCACCTCACCAACAACCTCACCCCCAACGATCTCCTCTCATTCCTCAAAAACCACCTCCACTACCATCCCAAATTCGCCCACCTCGACCTCCACATCTTCCGTCACGCCGCCACCCTCGACTCCTTCCGCCACGACCACTCCACCTACGAGTGGATGGTTCGAACCCTTGCCATCACCCACCGCCTCGACCCCCTGATCTCGCTCCTTGATTTCATCGTCTCCAACCCCTGTCCTTGCTCTGACGGCATCTTTTCTTGTGCTCGAACGGAGCCCATCTTTCGATTCGCCATTGCTGCCTTTTGTAACGTTGGCAGGTTTCATGATGCACTCCAGGTGTTTGATAAAATGCGTAAACTAATTGATGGCAAACCCGATGTTGCTATCTACAATATAGTGATTCATGGTTTTGTCAAGTATGGGAAATTCGACATGGGTTTGGAGTTTTATGCGAGAATGATCAAGGATCGGGTTAAACCAGATGTCATCACTTTTAACATTTTGATTAACGGGTATTTGCGCAGTTCCAAATTCGAATTAGCGTTAGACCTATTTAAGGAGATGAGGGTAAAGGGTTGTGTTCCAAATGTGGTCACTTTTAATACTTTGATCAAGGGATTTTTCAGAGAAAGAAAGTTCAAAGAAGGAATTGGAATGGCATACGAGATGATCGAATTGGGATGTGGTTTGTCAAGTGTAACTTGTGAGATTTTGGTTGATGGGCTTACGAAAGAAGGGAGGGTTTCAGAAGCATGTGATCTCGTTCTTCAATTGTCAAGTAAAGGAGTTTTACCATCAAAGTTTGATTATTTTGGGTTAATTGAGACTATTTGTGACAAAGAGAATGTGGTTAAAGCAAGATTAATGGTAGATGAGATGTGGGAAAAGGGAAATGCTCCAAGCTCCATCACTTGTTCTATTTTGATTGAAGGTTTAAGGAGGATTAGGAACATTGAATTGGCACATAAGTTAATGGATAAGATGCTTAAACAAAGTATTGTCCCTGATAGCGTGACTTTCAATTGTCTTCTTGGCGATTTGTGTAATTCAGGAAGAACATCCGAGGCAAATAAGTTAAGGATGTTGGCTTCTAAAAAGGGGTGTGTCTTGATGAAGTAAGTTATAACATATTAGTTTCTGGATACTCAAAAGAAAAGAAAATGAAAGAGGGGAAAGCTATAGTGGATGAGATGTTGGATAAAGAGTTTATACCTGATATTGCTACTTATAATAGGCTGATGAAAGGTCTTGGTATCAGATGAAACTGCTGCTTTGAAACACAGGAACAAAGATGACATTAAAAAAATGAGACATCAGATCCGATCACCAGTTTGATACGTCGAGCTCTGTTTGATTCCTGAAATATGGATTTATGTCAATGTCAATTTTTGTGTCAAACTGTATTGGCTGTTTGATGTAATTTATTAAGAGTATGAGCTTACAGACTTGAAAGATGAAGGAAAATAAAGTGAATATGATAATTGGAGTCATTGCTAATAGGGTTGAGTGGAGCTGGGTTTCCAGACCGAATTGTGTTATACCCAAGACTTGACTTCTACAGAATAAGAGGACTGAAGACCACCCAGAGAAGCCATTTTGGTTTTAGAGTTCAGTTGGTTTTCTGCGTCGGGTATGGAAGAACAGGAGACTGAACATTTGTTGGTACAACCCGACTTGGGTGGGCAAAATCCAAGTTGCTTCGGTGAATGTGTTGCTAATTTACTGTGAATCAATCCTAGACCTACTTAAATTTTTAAAAAGTTACAAAGCAATATCTTTTGGTTTTGCATTGTAAGGCTTGTAATTTACTATGAATTCTTGCATTCACGATAATCGTTGTTTAAACTTTGATTTTGAAGCAAAAGTGAATGGTAAGACACCCTCCGTACAATTACATGATTTTTTGAATGTATACTTTGTGTTCCAAATAACCTAAGCAATCGATAACAGAGAAAGAGCTCGATGAACGATGATTGAAGGTTACACAATCTTTTTGTTAAAGACACCATTAGACCTGTATGTTTTTGAAGCAGAATTCGGCCAGCATGTCGACCACATTCTGGATTATGTTGATCAGAGTTGCACATGATTTTAAGATAGGACCTCAATTTTGAGTAAACTTAAAAACTACCAACTTGTTAAAGCCCTTTTTGTAACAACTCACATAGGATTAATGTCTTTAAAACCATAACGGACGCTAAACCGGACGCTTTGTGTGTTCATTGATCGGACAGGTCCTACCAAACTAAAGAACCGATGTCAAAAATATAATAAATTTAATAAATAGTTGTTTAAACTTCAAAGTATTAATCCGTAAAAGTAAGTTGTGGTATTAGCCAACACCAATCATCTTTTCTTCAGATGTGACTTCCTTTCGTCCATATCCGTCGTTTTTTCTTTCCGGAGTTGGTCCTTCCAATCCGGCCAAACCACGATCACCGGTCAACAGGTCCAATCATGGGCTATCAAAACCTGCCGGATATTTTGAAAGTGGCTCAAGTAGTGTTAGATGTAGGAACAATAGTTTTAGATCATTTTGTATAGGCTTAGAACTTTAATCAATACTTGTAATGAATTATTGTAATTCATTATTTTGATGTATGCATTATGTATATAGGTTAACCCATATGTGTGTTGATTTATGTGTATGATGGCAGGTAAAAGCATTATACTTGGCCGATCTGTGAAATTGACCAAGTGTAAGAAACATTTACGGATGAACATTTTTGTTCTTCCGTAGATATGTTTCTTACAAAAACATCCGAACATCTTTTACGGATAAACGTCCGTATTCACTGATGAACAAACACAAGTGAAGACTCCTATGGAAGAACAATCTCCGGCGGAAGAGCAAAAGTTCCTGCGGAAGACAAAAGTAGCCGCGTAAGACCAAACACTTGGACGCATCTTACAAGTCAATAAGTCAACAAGTCAACAATTCAACAAGTCAACAAGTCAATTTTGAATCCTTAGAGATCCGGTGTTTCCTTAACAGAATCATATTGTCTATAAATATGAGTTCTAGGTTTCAGATCATGATGAAGGGAGAACACGAGAGCAATACGAAGGCAAACACAAACATCATATCGATTCACACATTCAGACATCACAAACCCTAGCATCCGTCACATCAATACATCATCAACATCAACATGTTCGAAGCATTCATAACATTCATTGTTTATTCATCTGTAATCATTAATCAGTTTTAATGAAATACTTTTGAATCCAATCTTGTTTGTTTAATTATTGTGTTGATATCATTGTGTTCGTCATAATCAATATTTATTGTGTTTGATATTTATTTATTAATAAAACAAAACAATTAAACAACAGTTACTGATCATTCCGCAATCATTAACTTGATTCTATTCCAACAATGATAATTCCTGATTGTGATCCTTGGATTCACAGATGGTATCAGAGCCAAGTGCTCATTGATTTAGATCGATTGATCTATTGGTGTTAGAATTGTTTAATTGTTTGCTTGCTTCAATAGATTTATATGTTTTGCTGATTAGATCTACTTGTTTTGAGCAAATCGTTTTAGTGTGAATCGATTTTTCTTAAAACATTAAAACAGTGAGTTGTCTTTCAGCAAGCACTGTTTCATTGGTCGGTTAACTTAGATCTATATTCTTATTTATTGAATAGTAGATCTGGGTTATTGATTGATATTCATTAATTGTTAAAATTAAATTGAACAAATAAATAATCAAAATCCTTGATTTGATAATTAGTTATCATTAAAAGGATTGACTGATTTGTGACCACAATCACTTAATTATCATTAATTAAGTCTTGTCACTAATTAGTTCATTACTTAACAAAAACTCTGTTATAGTTAAATTCTTAGACTTTAACTAAAAATGACTAACTTTGGTGGATCATACCAACCTCCAAAATTGGAAACAAAGGCGGATTTTAGATACTGGAAAATCAAGTTCAGGAATCATGTGAATTATACTGATTTTGACTTATGTGAATTGATAATTGAAGGTCCATATATTCGACCCACTCTTGGGCGGGATTATAATGACAAAAATCAACCCATAAGTACAAAAGATCTGTCACCTGATGATGTTAAGAAGGTCAAAGTCGATATTAAAGCATACAATCTGCTTAGTATGGCTTTACCTAAAGAAATTTTAATCAGCTGTGAGAATTATAAAACTGGAAATTTCTTGTGGAAGATACTTCATACACTCTGTGAAGGGAGTGATGAAATCAAAAGCATTAGGAATGACACCTTTCGTTCACAATATGAAACCTTTCATCATATTGAGGGTGAATCAATTCCTCAACAACTCCATAGATTTATGCAACTTGTATCAAAGATGAACATCCTGGAGTTGAAGTATACAAATGAGGAATTAAATAAAAAGATGCTCCATACTTTGCATGAAAGTTGGAAGCAAACTGTGTCCATTTTCAAGAACACCATAGACCTCAAAACAGCTGGTTTAGACACATTAGTAGCTAAAGTGAAAACTCTTGAAATGGATGAAAAATCAAGAAACAAGAGTGTGAGAACACATGTCACACCCTATTATTTTAAAGAAACAAAAAGTGCTGGAAGTGCCTTTATTTCTAACAATGATAGTGACAACTCTTATACATTGAGTGAAGATGAAGAAGAAGTGAGTTTTTATGCATCAAAGTCTTTAAAGAAATCTTCTCAAAGTAAATCAGGAAAGGAAAAGGGAAGAACTGCTGATAGAAAAGATGCATCTACATCATCAGAAAAGTCTTCATCATATAACAACCAAGCAGAGCCCATCACTGTGATTTTGGACTCTGAAGAACAAAAGGAAGCCTTTGCAGCTTTTAGTTCAAGTTTTCAAGCTTACTTGGGAAGCTCCTTAACATCAGCCAACATTTGCCAACAAGACTTAGAAGAACTACATCTAGATGTAGTAGAGGAGATGGATCTTCAATGTCA
Source organism: Flaveria linearis (assembly GCA_024085815.1). Classification (NCBI taxonomy): domain Eukaryota; kingdom Viridiplantae; phylum Streptophyta; class Magnoliopsida; order Asterales; family Asteraceae; genus Flaveria; species Flaveria linearis. The sequence continues at coordinate 38,613,299 of CM044009.1, read as the reverse complement.
AATGGCAATGATTGCTTATAGAGCCAAACAGTACCTGAGAAGAAATAAAAATTTGGCTGCAGCAAGTAAAACATCAAAGATTGGTGTTGATAAGTCAAATGTAAGATGTTTCAAATGCAATCTCTATGGCCATTTTTCTAAAGAATGTAATCAACAGTCAAATCCTAACTTGAGACAACATTAGCAACATCAGTTTCATCAACCATCAACATCTCAAAGAGCTTTCAGACAACCACAGCTAACCAATTAATCCCCACCAGCCATAAATGAATCAGCATGACCCAGTAATGCTAAAGAATCTGGGCTGATCATACTACAAGATGGAATCTGTGACTGGAGCATGTATGAGAAGGAAGTCTTGGAAAAGAATCAAGCTTTGATGGCCCACATGGAGAATAAAGTTCCACCCATGGCTAGAGAGGTAAGAGATAGACTGTGTTCATCAGTATGTGTTGAGGAAGTTTAAAGATATAGATTCCATGCTCAATAACTGGCTGATAAAGTAAAAGAAACAATGATTTTGAATGAATCTCATCTAAGAGAACATAAATTATATCAAAACAAAATTAACTCTTTACAAAAGGATTTTAGAAAAACTTGTTTGAGAAAATTACAGTTTAAAAGCACAAGTTGAGCATTTGACCACTTCCTTAACTAATGTAACGCCCGGAAATTTCGATTTGGAGTGTCATGCGACTAGAGCGCCCAATCGCATGGAAGTCATGCGATTGAAGCTCAACCGTACGACTGGAGCTCAATCGTACGACTGGAGTGTTCAATCGCATAGAGCTTGGACGACTGAAGGTCCAATCGCATGGAGAGTTCGGGCGACTGGACAGTGGTATTTAAGGTAGAGGGCAGCCCTTACTCTCTACCACACTCACGAACATCAGCCATAGAGAGAAAGAAGAAGGAGAAAGTTCGGTTCAAGCGGGTTCGTGAGCCAAAATCAACGTGTAGTGGGTCAAATCGAAGCTCTAACCGAGGAGGCTACTAAGGTGAGTTCTAGGACCCCTCTTTTACATATTTTTGAAGGATTTTGGGGCTGGAACATATCTAAAACTATTTTTTTGGGTTTTTAGGTGTTTAACCCGTGTATGTATGAATGTGTATGTGTATAGTGTGTTTGGTGTGCGATTTTGGACGTGTATGTGCTCGAATGTTATCATAGTGTGATTCCCTAAGGTTTAGAAGGGATAATTTGGGCTTAAAATGAGTTTGGAAGAATTTGGAGGTCGTGAGTCGCGACTGCAGTTCAGGATGAACTGCAATCACTGCCCAGTTAGGGCTAGACGACTGAAGGGCCAGTCGCACGACTGGGGGACGACTGAGGGTCAATCGCAAGACTGAGACTCAGTCGCACGATTGGGGACTCAGTCGCACGACAGGCCATGAGACTGAGGGTCCAGTCGCATAGGTCCATTCGCATAGCTGTTCAGTCGCACGACTGAGGGTTAGTCGCATAGAAGCCCATTCGTATAGTGTTCATTCGCACGATAGGTGGTCTATTCGCACGATAGGAGGTTCATTCGCATGATTGTATGCCCATTCGCATAGCTGCCCAATCGTATGATCCAGTCGCATGGAGGCCATGCGACTGAAGCAGGTTCAATCGCCCAAATAGGGCTGATGTGAATGAGGAGAGATGTGTACGTAGGATGTATGTATGATAAGTATGATGTGGCCTTATATGATGGTAATGACTGATAATTTGTAAATATCGATGTTCCTTGTTTCGATGTATGTTTATCTTTCCGTATCCTTATGTGTATTGTATATCAATGAAAAGCATTATGTAACGTAAAGCGAAAGATAATAAAAGAGGAACATGATGAATGAGTGTATACATTAACGTATGAATGAACGAACGTAAAGCTATATGTATGAGGTGAGCGACTCTGTGTCGCGACAAACTCGAAAGAGGTCCTTATTGCGCATCCCGGTGCTGTGTCAGTCTTCGAACATGAGTCGGGGGTTTATGAGCAGGCCCCGGCACAGCATCAGCTTTCGAGCATGAGTCGGGGATATTACATGAGACAGGATCAAATTGGATGAGTAGAGGATCGCATGCTCCGATACTGTGTCAGTCTTCGGACATGAGTCGGGGGTTTGTGAGCAGGCCCCGCCACAGTATCAGTCTTCGGACATGAGTCGGGAGTAGTGCGAGAGAGTGAGACAAGACGAATGAGGAACGAATCGTGTGCTCCGGTACTGTGTCATCCTCCGGACATGAGTTGGGGGTTTGTGAGCAGGCCCCGACATAGTATTAGTCTTCGGAAATGAGTCGGGAGTATCGCGTGAGTTGATGAATGAGAGAGATAATTATGAAAGAAAGAAAGTATGAGACAAACGAAAGATAACGAACGTAATGAAAGTTAAGAAACGAACGAATGAAAGTTATGAACGGAAGGAACCTAATGACGACGTATGAAACGGGATCCTTGTCACTCGACCTCAGTAATCATGGCTGTGTGCCATGAAGAGGGTAAAGTGTGACCGGATCTAGATGGAAGTGAAAGGTAGAGAATGCATGAAAGTTGAAGATAGATAATGAAGGAATGACAGACAGAGAATGAATGAGAGTTAAGGATAAAGAACGAATGAGAAAAGAAGTTAATAATATTATTATCTATGTGCACGTATGTTGTGTGATCGTATGTATGTAAGAACGGTTTAACGAAAGAAAGGTATGTTTTTAATATAAAACTAGAACTCACTCAGCAACGCTGACTTTTTATGTGTTTCCAGTTGGCAGGTAGTGTTGCTGAGGATGGCACGAGGCGGCTACTCAGCTCTTTTTGGATGACATTCTCCTTTTGATAATGCTACCACGCATCATGTTGCATGCAAGTGTTCCTTGAGGATCCCGATAAATGGGATTACTTAAGGAATCTTCTTTATGAAGAAATTTTAATGTTTCTATACTAGAGGTCACTGTTTATGACCGTTTTGTAAACAATAGCGATGTAAAGCATTGTAAAAGCTTTTATGAAGAAATGAGATGTCTCTTTTGAATGTTTCCGCTGCAAATTTCTATTTATGTATGTTTTATGTGCGATGAATGACCAACTGTGAGGTGCCTGGTAACGGGGCCTTACAAGTTGGTATCAGAGCCAAAGTTTAAGTGAAACGGGTAAATTTTCAAAATAAACCTAATCTTAAACTGAGAATGGGACACAAAGGGAAGGGATGCCAATCTAAGTAGCTGCGTGCCATCAGGTATTTTCCTAAAATTAACCGGTATTATGTGCGCATGTTATGTGTTTATGTGCTACTGTTAGATTTAGATGCTAATATAGTCAGGACAGGTAATGCTCGAGGTATGAAAAGTAAGGTAAGTGGCTAATCACAATTGATCACTATAATTAGGGACTTAATATACTTAACATGAACTGAGTTATTCCCTTGAATGATCATGTTGGTGTTTGAATCTTTCAGTGTGTGATAAAGGATGGTCGGTGGTAGATCTTCTAAGGATTCACGTGGTGGAGGTGGTGGCGGACGTGGTGTTGAACCACGGGCCATAAGGGGAAGACCTAGAGTTGAGAAGGTGGTTCATGAGGAGCCCGAAACCCCTCATCCGGAGGGCGGTGATGAGAGTGCTAACCTGAGAGCCTCGATGAGAGAGGCGGTTGTGGAAGAAGTGCACCAGGTCATGCAGACGATCTTACCGTCTGTGGTGACTGAAGTAATAAAGGCTGTTAGGGATGAGGAGAGACATGAAAGGGGTAGACCTTCAGGCAGAAGGAGACGGACTGAGACTGAAACGGTTTTCTTCGATGACGAAGAGGAAGAAGAGGAGGAAGAGCCTGCACCGGAGGCGGCACGAGGCTGTAACTACGGAGCATTTCAACAATGCAAGACCCCAAAGTTTGATGGTAATGGCCCTGCTGCTGCTGCTCACCAGTGGGTGAGGGAAATGGAAGAGGTGCTAAACATCAGCGAGTGTCGGGAGGATCAGAAAGTGAAGTTTGCCGCCCACTCTTTCGTGGGCTCAGCTTTGTGCTGGTGGGACAATATAGTCCAAGTTGAGGGTAGCCGGGCTATCGGAAGGATGAGATGGTCAGAGTTGAAAAGGCTGGTGATCGAGGAGTTCTGTCCTCACCGTGAAATGGATAAGGTTGAAAGGGAGTTCCTGTAGTTGGAAGCGGGGACGATGACACATCAGCAGTACACCACCAAATTCAACGAGATGGCACGACTGGTGCCGAATCAGGTGACGCCTCTTTCGCGGAAAATCAAGAGGTATATTCAGGGCTTGCCGGCGGATATCCGTAGGCACCTGATCGCTGCCCGACCAAGCACGTTCAGGTCGGCGGTAGATCTAGCGGGAAGGTTGTACGACGAGCGGGAGGCGATGGTGATAACGGGTGAAGTGAAGGAACGAGCCTATGTTAAGAAGGGGAAAGGAAGGCGAGATAGCGATGGTGGGATGGCGGCCGATGGTAAGGTGATGAGGATCGATGATCAAGAGAGGATAACAAGAAAGGGGGAGGAATGCAAGAAGTGTGGTAGAGGTCACGAAGGGGAGTGCAAACGGGGACTGAACGTCTGTTTTCAATATGGGAAGGAAGGACACAGGGCAAGGGATTGCCACGTGGCTAAGTGCTACAACTGCGGCGAGGTTGGGCATATGAGCAGGGACTGTAAGAAGTTAAAGGTGGGAAGCTCCGGTGCGAGGAAGGAGGACAGAGGGTGAAGGCTAAAGCTTTTGCCATGACCAAGAGGAGACTAGAGCGGACTTCTACTTGACGTCAGGTACGTTACTGGTAATTTAAATTTGTCCATGTATGCCTTATATGCGATGCTAGTAGTAGTTTCGTTTCTATTGCTTTCCGTTGTAAGTTGCATGTTGAGAGAAGGAACATTGACGAGCTCTTCGATGTAGAGATTGCCATTACTAGATTCATTAGGTTACCTGATTCCTTTGAGGATTGCGTGATGCAATTGCGAAGGCTGTGTCACCCGTTGTCTGAGGAACAGTTTCAGGATGTGATTGGTTCATCGAGCGGCAACGTACGCATAGTTTCGACGCTGTAGCAAACAGGTAGAATGGGAGATCGGAAGCAAAGAAAAAGATAAATTTGGTTTGGGCTACCAAAGAAGCCGATTTGTCTATCTATCATAGTATACCTGCAAGGAACCTGAGAAAAACTGATCCCGGTGCAGTTATATTTGGAACAACACACAACACGACTAATATAAGCCTTTCATCAGTCGTTTGGGTTGCAAGAGGAACATTATTCATACATAAAGAACATCAAACAAGGGCCAAGGGTAAGCATCAACTTTACGCAAGTTGAAGGCCTTGTTCTTTAAGCACTAACACTGAAGGTTCTCAGCGATGCTCTGAAGCTCAATGATTATGACGCCGAGCCTTTGCTCGAATATTGTGATGTAGTAACCGTATTCTACATGGCATGTTTGAAGTCGCAGGTGCTGGTCAAATAAACATTGATTAGTATGCATGGGTTGCCGGTGGCAATAGTCCAAAATAGACTAGAAGTCGGATGTTGATAAATGAGGTGGAGTGATAGGATTCCAAGTGATAGACTGGAAAGGAGATGGGACAGTATTGCCCGCGAAGGTTTAAGGAACAACAGGTTTCGGGGACGAAACCCGTATAAGGGGGGTGGACTTGTAACGCACGGAAATTTTGATTTGGAGTGACATGCGACTGGAGCGCCCAATCGCATGGAAGTCATGCCATTGAAGCTTAACCGTACGACTGGAGCTCAATCGTACGACTGGAGCTCAATCGTATGACTGGAGTGTTCAATCGCATAGAGCTTGTACGACTGAAGGTCCAATTACATGGAGAGTTCGGGCGACTGGACAGTGGTATTTAAGGAAGAGGGCAGCCCTTACTCTCTACCACACTCACGAACATCAGCCATAGAGAGAAAGAAGAAGGAGAATGTTCGGTTCAAGCGGGTTCGTGAGCCAAAATCGACGTGTAGTGGGTCAAATCGAAGCTCTAACCGAGAAGGCTACTAAGGTGAGTTCTAGGACCCCTCTTTTACACGTTTTTGAAGGATTTTGGGGCTGGAACACATCTGAAACTATTTTTTTGGGTTTTTGGGTGTTTAACCCGTGTATGTATGAATGTGTATGTGTATAGTGTGTTTGGTGTGCGATTTTGGACGTGTATATGCTCGAATGTTATCATAGTGTGATTCCCTAAGGTTTAGAAGGGATAATTTGGGCTTAAAATGAGTTTGGAAGGATTTATAGGTCGTGAGTCGCGACCGCAGTTCGGGATGAACTGCAATCGCTGCCCAGTTAGGGCTAGACGACTGAAGGGCCAGTCGCACGACTGGGAGACGACTGAGGGTCAATCGCAAGACTGAGAGTCAGTCGCATGATTGGGGACTCAGTCGCATGACAGGCCATGCGACTGAGGGTCCAGTTGCATAGGTCCATTCGCATAGCTGTTCAGTCGCACGACTGAGGGTTAGTCGCATAGAAGCCCATTTGTATAGTGTTCATTCGCACGATAGGAGGTCCATTCGCACGATAGGAGGTTCATTCGCACGATTGTATGCCCATTCGCATAGCTGCCCAATCGCATGATCCAGTCGCATGGAGGCCATGCGACTGAAGCAGGTTCAATCGCCCAAATAGGGCTGATGTGAATGAGGAGAGATGTGTACGTTGGATGTATGTATGATAAGTATGATGTGGCCTATATGATGGTAATGACTGATGATTTGCAAATATCGATGTTCCTTGTTTCTATGTATGTTTATCTTTCCGTATCCTTATGTGTATTGTATATGAATGAAAAGCATTATGTAACGTAAAGCGAAAGATAATAAAAGAGGAACATGATGAATGAATGTATACATTAACGTATGATTGAACGAAAGTAAAGCTGATGAGTGTATGTATGAGGTGAGCGACTCTGTGTCGCGACAAACTCAAAAGAGGTCCTTATTGCGCATCCCGGTGCTGTGTCAGTCTTCGGACATGAGTCAGGGGTTTGTGAGCAGGCCCCGGCACAACATCAGCTTTCGAGCATGAGTCGAGGATATTGCATGAGACAGGATCAAATTGGATGAGTAGAGGATCGCACGCTCCGATACTGTGTCAGTCTTCGGACATGAGTCGGGGGTTTGTGAGCAGGCCCCGGCACAGTATCAGTCTTCGGACATGAGTCGGGAGTAGTGCGAGAGAGTGAGACGAGACGAATGAGGAACGAATCGCGTGCTTTGGTACTGTGTCAGTCTTCGGACATGAGTCGGGGTTTGTGAGCAGGCCCCGGTACAGTATTAGTCTTCAGACATGAGTCGGGAGTATCGCGTGAGTTGATGAATAAGAGAGATAATTGTGAAAGAAAGAAAGTATGAGACAAACGAAAGAAAACGAACGTAATGAAAGTTAAGAAACGAACGAATAAAAGTAATGAACGGAAGGAACCTAATGATGACGTATGAAACGGGATCCTTGTCACTCGACCTCAGTAATCATGGCTGTGTGCCATGAAGAGGGTAAAGTGTGACCGGATCTAGATGGAAGTGAAAGGTAGAGAATGCATGAAAGTTAAAGATAGATAATGAACGAATGACAGACAGAGAATGAATGAGAGTTAAGGATAAAGAACGAATGAGAAAAGAAGTTAATAATATTATTATCTATGTGTACGTATGTTGTGTGATCGTATGTATGTAAGAACGGTTTAACGAAAGAAAGGTATGTTTTTAATATAAAACTAGAACTCACTTAGCAACGCTGACTTTTTATGTGTTTCCAGTTGGCAGGTAGTGTTGCTGAGGATGGCACGAGGCGGCTACTCAGCTCTTTTAGGATGGCATTCTCCTTTTGATAATACTGCCACGCATTATGTTGCATGCAAGTGTTCCTTGAGGATCCCGATAAACGGGATTACTTAAGGAATCTTCTTTATGAAGAAATTTTAATGTTTCTATACTAGAGGTCACTGTTTATAACCGTTTTGTAAACAATAGCGATGTAAAACATTGTAAAAGCTTTATGATGAAATGAGATGTCTCTTTTGAATGTTTCCGCTGCAAATTTCTATTTAAATGTATGTTTTATGTGCAATGAATGACCAACTGTGAGGTGCCCGGTAACGGGGCCTTACAACTAAATCCATGGCTCATGCATCAACTGAAGTAAAACTTCAGAAGTTTCAACTTTCATCTTAGCAATATGAGAAATTGTTAAATTCTCATATTGAATCAAAGAACAGGTATGGGTTGGGATATAATGCTGTTGCACCTCCTATAAATGATAACTACACACCGTTACCTGAAACAGTGACAAACAATTTGTCAAATCATTTTGTGCCAAGCACCAAGTTTGAAAAAAAATCTTTTCAACAAATTAATAACTATGAAACTGAGGTGAGTGAAACTTGTAGGGGTTTGTTAGAACACAAAAAAAGTTTAACCACTTAAACTTTCTGAAAAATGCAGCGGAAGTTTAGCTTTATAACATTGTTTATAAGCTGAAAAATCTCATGTTCTATTTGATGTATTAAAGTGTCAACAAACCCAAGAACAAAGGGGATCTTTTATGTGAATAAGCAAGCTATAAACACATGTAAATGTACACAAAATCATAGCTACATTGAGCTATGAAAACTACCTTTCAGCAGCAGCAAAAATCAACTTGAAAGGGATGTTGGATGATGAAACTTCGGCCAAGGCTCCAAGAGAAGGATCCCTCAAGCTTGTATACCCTAAGCCAATTGCAAAGCACCATCTTGTTAGGGAGAAAACCACACCAAATGACTCAAAAACCCTCTATTTTAATGCTGCTGGCCGAAACTTTTAGAGAGAAAGAAAGAGAGCTTTGATCAAAGTTGCATGTATGGATATGAGAGAAAATATGGAGTGCAAGACTAGTAAAAGGTGTGTGTGTTTTCAAGGGAAAAAGGAACCAATCAAACCAGGGGGGGCCCGAATGGGTTTTAAAAAAATTCCCCCCTTAAACTTACAACACAACATTTTAACTAGTCTATTATTTGGATATACAAGTAACCTTTTAATTATATAATCCTTACACTCTTATTATTAATTTGTGATGTTATTTGACTCACTTAAATAACATTACAAATAATATCATTGAATAAAATGTATTAATAATTTGTTCCATCTCATATGCAACTTATTTAGAAAACCCATTTTCTAAATTTGGTGTAAATATTTAATTGCATGATCATATCATCAATTAAATATTAATTGGTGTTTGCTAAGCTTGTTATTGGGTATAACCCGACTTGGATCATAACGTACTAACCGCATCAATATTCTACGTGTCTTGGGCATATAGAATCCTACAAAACTGAGACTTCTGAATCAGAAAATATTAAACAAAATGACTTAGAATTTGACTTTGATGAGTGTGATGACTTGGATGATTCTGATGAACATGATGATGATCAACTGAACATTGGTAAGAATGTTGCATTTGAAACAATCATTCCCAAAGTACTTGAAGAAAGAAAGTTGCAATATCCTCTAAAACAAAGAAACATGTTGAAGACTATTTGCAAGAGAATAGCTCAAAAAGGACTTCAAGAACTTTATCAGCATCAAAAACCTTCAACTGAAGGAATTGAACAGTGCATATCTGCTGAGGAAGTACACACATCTTCCATAGATAAGGGAAAGAAGAAACAATCAGCAGATCATCAACAGAAGAAGAAACTTTCTTCAGTAGAATATCTACGGAAAACCAAATCTACTGAATCAGTAGAAGATCTACGGAAAACAAAATACTAAATCAATAGAAGATCTGCGGAAAACGAAAGCTAAATCAGTAGAAAATCAGAAGTCAAAAGCAATAACTAACAAATCAAATCAGAAAGTGGTGAATTCCAAGCAGTAGAAATCAGCAAAGGGTAAACAAGAATCATTTGATAGTGTACCAGGGAAAAGCAAGGATAAATCATCTACTAAATTAGAAAAGGATTTGAAGCCTTTGATGAAAACTCAACTTCAGTCAAACATATTGAATATAAACTTAGAAAGAATGATATTCAATATGAACAAGTTGTGTTTCGCCAAGGATCTTTTCTATTCTCTCACAAATGAACAAACACTAAACATGGTGCGGAAACCCATGGTTAATGTAACAACCAAAACTTTGTAAAAATAAGAGAGAAATAAAAGTATCTTTCATGAAAGGAAAAGGAGCTAAAGTATAGGGGATTAAAGTGTAAAATAGTACAACAACCTCTTTATTTTAATATATATTAGCATGGTCGCCCATATCAGCCTTACACCATCTGCTTTTCGACTGAGGATAGAAGAAAGAAGAAAGAGAGATTGCTTTCTCGGATCTTTGAAGAAACAAAGGTTGAATCTTCATAGGTAAGTATTTTAGTGATAATTGGTTCGGGTTCTTTGTGATTTCATTCATGGGAATCGATTTCTAAGTGTGTTAAGTGTGTTGGTGGTTGTTTTGTTTATTTTAGGTGTTTGAGTCCGTATACAAGCAGGTTTAAAGGAGTTTTGGGTGTTGTTAACACAAGGTGAGTTTCTAGACCCCTTGTTTTACATGTTATAACTACTTTTGGGGCTGAAAATGTATGTAAAACCATTTTACAAAAGATGCTTGAACACCCGTATGTGTCTATGTGTGTATGATAATGTTTTATGGTTGTATTATGTTAGTTATACTTAGAATAGTGTTATTAAGCATAGAACATGTAAGGAAAACGATTGGGATTTGTAATATATTGAGAATATGTTAAACAGGTTGTTCAACCGCCTAAACAGTACCCCTAACCGTCTAGATTTGCCTTAGAAAGTTTAAGCAGGCCCAAAACGTCTAAACAGGGCCCAACCGTCCAAACAGTGCCCCAACCAACTAGAAAATGCCTTAGAAAAACAAAGTGTAAGCCCATGCGTCTGGACAGTTGCCCATGCGTCTAAGAATTTGACTCAGATGCCTAAGTGAAGGACAAACATCCAAATAGTGCCCATGCGTCTGGGATTCCCCAAACGTCTAAGTGTTGAACCGTCTGAATAGGGCCCATGTGCCTAAACAGGCCCATGCGTCTAAGTGAAAAAGAGACTAAGTTAAGTCCAGACGTCTGCATAGTGGCAAAACGCCCGAACAGGGCAGAAGCGCCCAAATAGTGCCCATGCGTCTAGACCCTTAGAATAATTTTTCTGAAATTTTGAGCAGAACAAAATCATTAGAGTTTGACCTAAGTTTGACTTAGGGTTTTTAATTGTTATTATATTTGCATTATTATAAGTTGTTCCTATGATGATAGTGATTATTATTGTGATGCATATGATCATAAATGCAAGTATTATCCTTAACAAAGTGAAAGAGTAATGATAAAAAGAAGTGGAACTTAATTAAAGAGTTAACAAGTCTTGCACGCATATAGGAGGCGCACGACCATGTTGTCGTTAGCTCAACTGTGATGCGGGTTAGCTACCCCTTATGCTCACAGGGCCAATCAATTGAGGTTGGCGGACCTTTGTATCATGCCCTAGGTGACTGGGCCGGCCTTGTATACAGTAATTCAGACCATAGACTGTAGGGGGCCTAGTACCAGTTTCTTCGCGCACATAGTTTAGGGTATTGCTCATTGGTCAACATAGACAGTGAAAGATAAAGTTAAAAGAGTACAAAATGAACAAGGTACATAGTAAAGCAAGAGAACATTACCTTGTTGTATAGTTAATGCATGCTCACATACCAGATGTATTGTTTTCAGAAAGAGTATTTTCATATATATACATTACGCAAGATACTTTTAATACTTATAACAACTAGAATTCACTCAGCAATGCTGACTTTTATACATTTTCAGTTGGCAGGTAATTGTTGCTGAGGATGGCACACTGAGAAAGCTACTCGGCGGGGCAAGACTGACATCTGTTCATGATTAATAATTTTGTTGCCTTGTAATACAGTTAAACAATCTTTTGTAACTAATAACAATTATGGTGTATTGCTTAGCAACAGTTTTTATTAATGAAAAGGATGACTTTTTGATATTAGTTCCGCTACATTGTTTTTATGAAATGTATACTAGTATGTATCTTTAGTGCTATGAATGACCAACTGTGAGGTGCCCGGGATTGGGGGCCTTACAGTTAATGTGTATGATTTCAGTGTATGTTTGTGTGTTTGTGTGTGTGTTGTGTGTGTTAGAATGCACAAGAAATTGAAAATGCTTGTTTGATTGATAATCGTTCAAAAGCTTACAAATGATTAGGGTAGAGTGCTATTTATAGCCTATACACAAAAGCTATATACAATTACTATTCTACCCTTATGTAAATGAAAATTACATAAAAAATAATCCTAAGTGACTAAGTCATCCGCTGTGGGAATCAGTCATCCGTTGTGGAGAAGTTCATCCGCTGTACGAACAGTTTGTTCATCCGCTGTGATGGACTTGTTCATCCGCTGCAGGAACAGTTCATCAGCTGTGGTCATCCGCTGTGAACTTGTTCATCCACTGTAGATGTTATTCATCCGCTATGAACACTTGTTCATGCGCTGTCAAACTTGTTCATCCGCTGTGAAGTTCTTCATCCGCTGTGGAGTAGATACTTCATCCGCTGTAGAACTTCATCCGCATTGGACTTCCTTCATCCGCATTGGTTGACATATGCAAAAAATCTTTATCTACAAATCTAAAAAAGAAATTTAGATAACTGTTAGTGATTCTTATGGATGTTAATGATGTTAATATCTTTTTATTGTATGAATTGTATGTTGAAACACATTTGGATGATTGTTTTGATAATGGCAAGCATTATACTTTCTTGCATTAACTCTAAATGCACTTTGCTGAGTCCAATAGTACTCCCCCTAAGTATGATGTTGCCATAGATTTGATGATTGTTTTGTTTGTTAATTATGTGTGTGTGTTGATTTTGTTTTGTTTGATATAAGGAGTTCAATAGTACTCCTCCTAAACATTATGTACATTTTGTTTTCTGTTTTGTGTTAATGATGTTGATGAGTGTGTTACTTTTGGTTGTTATGCATGATTGATTATTTGTTATGAATGATTGACTATTCTTATGTATATTGTATGATTACAAGTGTAGCACTTATCTGTGTTGATTAATTGATTGTTTATAAGATTGTTTGACTTGTTTGTTTACAATGTATGATTGATTGTTTGAAAGCTTGTTTTGCTTGTTCATATATATGCTTGATTGATTGAATGTTTGTCATTATAATTACATTTGAGTAATTAAAGTGGTTAATTTTGTATGTTTGTTTGTGCATGATTACATGAGTTTATTTCTACACATGTTTGATATGATTGATTTTAGTTGTATGATTGCAAGTGTTAAATTATCCTTAGTAATGAGAAGGATTGTGTGTGATAATGTATGTATTGATGTATGAATGTATGTTTGCATGAATGTCATGTGTTTATATCAACAACACATGAATGTATGTTTGCATGAATGTCATGTGTTTATATCAACAACACATGAATGTATGTTTGCCTGAATGTCACGTGTTTATATCAATAACACATGAATGTATGTTTGCATGAATGTCATGTGTTTATCTCAACAACACATGAATGTATGTTTTAATACATGTATATGTTACAAAACATATGTATGTATGCTTGTATGTTTGTCATATGCATAAAATCATGTGAGATTATGATTGTTTGTTCATCAGAGCATAAGATCTCTTATATGCATGATTGAATGATTGTATGAATATCATATGTGTACTAACCTATGTATGCATGATTGTATGTTTGAAGGATTGTATGATTGAATGATTATATGATTAAATGATAAAATATGAATCATAGAGAAGGATATGTATTGGTTGTTTTTTCTGCCAGTGATGATAAAGACCTCAGGAGTGAGATGGTCCTGCTTCTTCTGATAGCTTCTTTTCCTCTTCCATAGCCTTGAGAGTGTCTTCAATTTCTTTTTCTATGGCTTGGTCGACTTCAGCTTTCTTTAATTGTTCTTTGAGTATTGTAGTCTTGTATGCATTTCTGCAGTTGACTATGTGTTCTATAAAGTAGTTCACAACACTCTTTTGATCGTCATATTTGAAATCTATTTTCAAATGAACAAGCTATTCCAAAGTTGACTGATCGAGGCTTTACACATCAATGTTGCTAACCAGTATGGTTACAACATGATTGCCTTTCAAAATTTCTAAATTGTTGTTTTCAAATATTCTCATTCCTGTTATTCCCTCTATGTGTGTGAGGGGTTGTTGATGTGTTTCCAATCTTTGTTTCAATGCAGCATTTACATACACAGTGCCCAAAATTCTTAGCATGTGAATGAAATAGCAGCAATCTCCCTTGCACAACACATCTTCAATTGCAGGGAATGTCTTTGTTTTCAGGAATGAGACATAGGATGGATGAAGCAGCTTGATCTCAACTGGATCAAATAGTCTGATGTCTGCTGCTTCTTTTCCTTCAAGCTTCCTTTCCAGCACCACTTCAAAGTGACTTTCATTATAATACCATCTGGTAATAGGATGCTGGTATTGATAGCCATCTATCTTCTTCATTATAAGATTTAAATCAGATGGCCTTAAAGGGTAACCAACCCTTTCAAGAAGATCAACATCAATTTCAGAAGAAGCTTCTTCCCTGACTTCTTTTTGTTTGCTTGATGAAGCTTGTTCTCTTCTAAGCTTTGAGATGTGTAGTTTATCTTCTCTGTCTGCTTTAGCTTTCATCTCATGATGCTATCTATTCATGTATGCTTTCAGTATATGATAGAAATCTGCACCTCTGGGATTGTTAGTGTGATTGACCATCCTCAATTGCATCAGGTCCAATCTGTCTTCAAAGCTTAAAATTCCCAGTTGGGATATGTATGATAAGTACTGAACAAGTCCAGATACTCTCTTAATCAGCACAGCATCCCAGATTTCATCATATTTCCAAGCCATGATTTTTCTTTCATTGGCATCTGCTGTGAGAGTGATTTTGTCATAGAGCTTGACAAAATTTGTTTTCTCACTTATCATCTCCCGAACCTCATTGCCTTCAGCCATAGCCTATGAGGCATGAATTGTCTTGGTTCCTTTATCTTATGAAGTTCAGGAGGAGCTTGATGATAAGTGGATAGAGAAGATGCAAGGTGAGGTCTGAAGACCTGTGGCTTAAGAGCATTGGATAACATGTTTTTGTATATCTCTTTAGCCATTTCTTTCATTTGTGATAGTGTTCTCCCTGCATATGACAGATATGGTACTCTTGTATGACTCAACCACCTTTTCACCTGGGAGTAGGCCATCTTCTCTATCTATGGATCTTTTGGCAGATTCTTTTCAAGTTCTTGTTTATCTTTTATTTCTTTATATCTCCTGTATGTTTGCTCTTATTTGTTTTGCATGACTTCTTGAAAGTCTTTGAGCAAGTCTTTAACCTCAAACAGGTTAAGATGAATGAATGAATCATAAGGGAATCCCCTAGTAGTCAGCTCTATCCCCATTAAGGTTTGAGGATCATCTGTAAAGAGCTCTTGAATGTTTTGTATTATATCATGCTCATCCCTTTCTTCTTCATCCTCATCAGAATCACTGAGGATAATAATGGGAATTTGTTATTCACCAGATTGATCTATCTCCCCCTCTTCTAGAATAGATGCTTTAGATGATGATTGAGGAGCATCTAACTCAATAGGTTTAGTCTTCACTTTTAGAAGCTTTAAAGGAGGAGACTCTGGTTTTTCTTGTTCACCCTCAGTTTGTTTTTCTTTGAGTAAAGAGGGTAACTAAGATCTCTTCCTTTTCCTTTCATAGGTTCTGACAGGAGTTTCAGATGATGATGATGCTTGATCTTTAGATGAATCTTTTAAAGCTTCACTAAATTGTTTGATCAACTCCTTTTGTTTGTCTGACAGGGGCTCATAAGGAATATTACCAGTTTCTTGAGATAGTGGATCAGGAGTGTGAAAGTGTTGTCTCAAGATGGGTGAGTAATGAATATTCTCATAAGGATTAGCCTCACCGAACAACTGATCCATTGTGTATGATTCTTTAGGAATGATAAGTGCTAAGCTTGTTTGTTCAGTTTAAGGTTGACTTGTTTCAGCTTCACTAGCCAACTTCTCATGACCACTCAGATCTTCATCAAGATCTACTGAATGTTCTTGCTCACTCAGCTGAGTGTCATTGTATTCATGCTCTCTGTTTAGCCTTTGTATTTCTTCAGATTGAGCTTCTATAATCTTTTTCAGCTCATCAATCTCCTGTTCTTTAGCTATGGACTGATTTCCCTAGTAGTCTATCTCAGCCTTAGCAATAAGGAGTTCATTCTCTTTCTCATTTAACTTTTTCTTTGTTTGGCTTAGCTATTGCTCCACAACCTTCATAATCAGCTTTTGTGCCTTTTGATCTGAATTAAGCTTTTCAATCTCCTTGTCTTTCTCTTTGATTCTTTCTTTCAACTTCTTAGTTCTTTGATTTGATCTTTCAATGAGTTTATTGTACTTAGTGAATAGAAAGACCTTGGAGTGCTCAATATCTTCTTCTATGAGCATTTCACTACTCTGTTCACCAAACTCAGTAGCAGTGGCAGCTTGTTCAGTTTCAGGCTTATAAGTTGATGTTCCAGCATCTTCATGTTCATCTAGTTATTATGCAAGTGATGAATCTATATTTCTCAATATAGATGAAAGTGTTTGCTGATCTGATAGGTTTGGGCTGTGTGATGGAGATGGAAAATGTGTTTGTTGAGGACTGAATGATTGAGGGCTAAATGTTTGTGGGCTTAGTGGTTGTTATGGTGATATTAGTTGTTGTTGAATCACTTGTTTAGGCTGTATGATTGGTTCTTGTTGAATCATGGGTTTAGGTTGTATGATTGGTTATTGTTGAATGATAGGGGCAGGCTGTATGGCTTGTTGAAATAGCATAAATGGTTCATCTTGTCCTGGAATTCTAAGAAATTCCTCAAGAACAGGGATGTTATGGTCAATCATATGAGGAGGCACAGGCACCTCATCCCCTTGATAGATATTTGATCTTATCCTGTTGAACACATACTCATTAAGATGAGTAGGCTGTAAAATGGCTCTTTCTCTTGGGATGTTTGGCAATAGATCATCTATAATCATCTGCAGAAATATTGGAAACATCAGAAATCTGTTTCTCACTTCTGAGATGTTGTAGACAAGGCCATTGAGAATTTGAGCAGCAAAGTTAAATGGCCTTCTTGCAATGATACTTGCCAATGCATATGATGCCCTAAGGGATGTTGCATCCCATCCAGTCTTTCTGTTTGTCATGGTTTTCTGATAGGTGTGCACCAAGAACCTGAACTGAGCACACATAATTGCCTTCTTGATTTGCTTTCTTTTTATGGCTCCTGTATATCCTATTTGCGTGAACACATGCAAAACATAGTGTTCATCAAACTCAACTAGGCCTAGAGCATCTTCTTCACCCAATTGCAGCACCCTGCTGATCACTTCTTCCGAGATGATGATATCTTGATTATGCACAATAGATATAACTACTTGCTGATCATCAATCTCTTTAAGGTGTGCATTAGTCCAAAACTGGACAATGTGGTCTTCATAGATATCTTGTCTGAAAGTTATGGCATGCACAAGTCTTGTCTGCCTAATTGCTTGGATCATATCCCTGTAGTTCACTGACCTAGGAGAGTCAGGATCAAGAAATGCACATATGTTGTGATCTCTTACAAACACTAAATCAGCCATATCTATAGTAAAGAGATTAAGTGTTAGTATTGAGTGCGCAAATAAATTATAATGATGAAATGATGATCAAGTTTATGTTGGTATATTGTGTATGTTATGAGATGATTGAATGTATGTTTAACCATTTGTGTGTGTATCTTCTTTGGAATTTGGCAATTTAGCCATTGTGACTTAAAAAGTCAACTGTTTGTCAATTTTAATTCATCAAATTCTTGACAGTTTCAACTTGATTTTATCTAAAGTTTATGATATTGAGTTAGTTTATCATCAACAAGTTCAGTTTGATCTCATACTTCAGTCTGATCTCATATCACTCGAATTGCAAATTTCAGTTTGACTATCCCAAGTCAAACTTGACCATTTATTGCATATTTAATGAAAATGCATTTAATGTTGTATGTTTAATTCTATGCAAAATCAACTAAATTTTCATGTTTGTTGTATCAATTTGAACATGTTTACAAAGTTATAACACATTTTAAGCAACTCTCAACATTTTCAAAGATCAAATTTCAGTTTTTGTTTGATTTTGGGCATGAATATTCTGTTTGATTATAAACCCAATGAACATTTAATTAAATTTCATCAAATAATCATTTCAAACACAGTCGACTATAGTCATTGAACACAAATTCAGTGTCTGATTTTAATTTAAAACATCAAATGATTCATATTCTTGATTTTAGTTCAATTTTGACTTAGATCAAACAATGTTTGAATCAAAATCACTTAACAGGATGTTTTCTCTAATGTTTGATGTTAAGAATCATGTTGTTATACCTAATCGATGATGAATCGATAGATTTATCGATCAAAATTTTGGTTTTGATGAACAGAGGTTCAATGGTTTATCAAGGGTTTTGAATTTTTACTGATTTTTCTCACTTTCACTCGTGGTGAATTAAAAATTACAAGTGTGAACTATATATACAATGGACAAATTGTATGTCCGCTATGGTTTTCTGATAGGTGTGCATCAAGAACCTAAACTGAACACACATATTTGCCTTCTTGATTTGCTTTCTTGATTTGCTTTCTTTCTATGGTTCCTGTATATCCTATTTGCTTGAACACATGCAAAACATAGTGTTCATCAACTTCAACTGGGCCTAGAGCATCTTCTTCACCCAATTGCAGCACCCTTCTGATCACTTCTTCCGAGATCATGATATCTTGATTATGCACAGTAGATATAACTACTTGCTGATCATTAATCTCTTCAAGGTGTGCATTAGTCCAAAACTGGACAATGTGGTCTTCATAGATATCTGGTCTGAAAGTCATGGCATGCACAAGTCTTGTCTGCCTAATTGCTTGGATCATATCTCTATAGTTCACTGACCTAGGAGAGTCAGGATCAAGAAATGCACGTATGTTGTGATCTCTTACAAACACTAAATCAACCATATCTACAGTAAAGAGATTAAGTGTTAGTATTGAGTGTACAAAAAAATTGTAATGATGAAATGATGATCAAGTGTATGTTGGTATATTGTGTATGTTATGAGATGATTGAATGTATGTTTTAGCATTTGTGTGTGTATCTTCTTTGCAATTTGGCAATTTAGCCATTGTGACTTAAAAAGTCAACTGTTTGTCAATTTTAATTCATCAAATTCTTGACTGTTTCAACTTGATTTTATCCAAAATTTATGATATTGAGTTAGTTTATCATCAACAAGTTGATTTAGTCATCTCACACTTTAGTCTGATCTCATATCATTCGAATTGCAAATTTCAGTTTGACTATCCCAAGTCAAACTTGACCATTTATTGCATATTTAATGCAAATGCATTTAATGTTGTATGTTTAATGCTATGCAAAATCAACTAAATTTTCATGTTTGTTGTATCAATTTGAACATGTTTATTATAACACATTTTAAGCAACTCTCAACATTTTCAAAGATCAAATTTCAGTTTTTGTTTGATTTTGGGCTTGAATATTCTGTTTGATTATAAACCCAATGAACATTTAATCAAATTTCATCAAATAATCAGTTCAAACACAGTCAACTATGGTCATTGAACACAAATTCAGTGTCTGATTTTGATATAAAACATCAAATGATTCATATTCTTGATTTTAGTTCAATTTTGACTTAGGTCAAACAATGTTTGAATCAAAATCACTTAACAGGATGTTTTCTCGAATGTTTGATGTTAAGAATCATGTTGTTATACCTAATCGATGATGAATCAATAGATATATCGATCAAAATTTTGGTTTTGAAGAACAGAGGTTCAATGGTTTATCGAGGGTTTTGAATTTTTACTGATTTTTCTCACTTTCACTCGTGGTGAATTAAAACTTACAAGTGTGAACTATATATACAACGGACAAATTGTATGTCCGCTATGTATACAGTGTGCTGTGTTAAATTTCAAATTTTAAGTGTCCGCTGTGAATACGGTGTTCGCTGTGGACAAAGTGTCCGCTGTGGACCCTTATTATGTGTACTGTTCTCATAGCGGATGAACAAAATATTCATGCGCTGTGACTGTTTCCACAGCGGATGAACAATTTTGTTCATGCGCTGTAGACACTTGAATTCTTTGCTTGATGTGTTCACAGCGGATGAGCAAATGTTCATATGCTGTAAACACTTGTATGTTTTGTTTGAAGTTCTTCACAGTGGATGAACAAATGTTCATGCGCTGTAAAGACTTGTTTAATTTTGAATGAAGTTCATAGCGGATGAACAATTTTGTTCATGCGCTGTAAACACTTGTAAAATTTTGTATGATGTTCACAGCGGATGAACAATTTTGTTCATGCGCTGTAAACACTTGTAAAATTTTGTATAGTACTATACCTTCAGCGGATGAACAATTTTGGTTATCCGCTTTATGTACAGTTGTCACTGTTTTAAGCAAAATTTGTTCACAGCGGATGAATTTTTACTCATCCGCTGTATGAACAGTTGTAAAATGTCAAAAAATTTTAAGAAACTTTTGAATGTTTTGATTGTTTGATCTATTAAAACAAAATTTTATAGTCAAACTAAATCTTAATAAATTTAAAAAATCTTTAAATTATATATTCAAATTAATTTCGAATATTTTCAAAATCTTTTAAATGTATGTTAAAATATTGAATTTTAACACTTCAATATATGGATGATTTGATATCACTCTACAGCAATATTGTGCAATAAAATAAACAAGCAAATATATATGTGTCAACCTGCTGCTTGTTAGTGTTGGCTTGACTTTGGCTTTGTTTATTTATTTTTTTAAGATTTGAATGTTAATACACAATTTTGATGCCTCTGACAATTTCAATATTCAAATTCTCCCCATAAATTTTTGCATATTTATAAAAATTCGACAAAAATTTATATATGGTTAAAATTTGAAATTATCAAAGTCCAAATGTTTGTTTAAGAGTGATTTACTTATGATGTATCAAGAATTTGATCCTTTGTTCACTCAAAAGGCATGTTTAATCATAAACCACTTGAATCATGTGCACATACCATGAGATCATACTAGTCTATAGTTCTTCACTAAGTAGTTTGTTTGATGTTTGAAGAATAGACATAGACAAGTACAATGTTGATTGTAGATATATTGATCCAGTTAAACTTAAGCATGGTATTAATGTTTGGTTGAAATAGTGAGTGATTATCATGTTGTGTGTTGGTTGACATGAGTTGTGTGTACCCTACATTTGATTGTATGATATGTATGATTCTCCTCAAGATAAGCTAGAGAGTAATTTCAATACTTAAGACGTAGCTACCTAGGATGATAAATGCTCAATCATTTTCTTGTTTATTGGGTGTTCCATTTCAGGATTCTTTTGCACTTCTCTTAGGAAGCTAGTCATAAAGACTTTATTGATTGATCATCCTTATAGGATGTGTTCCTCATTGGGAATCTTTTATAGACCAAGATTAAGAACATTCAGGTCTGTGCTTAGCACAACAAAGAATGTCTTGGTGTACTCTAGGTCTATGATTATCTAATAGAGGAGACACTTAAATTGAGCAATTTATAATCTGTTTCACTTGGTGTATTAAAGTTAGATTTCAAGCTATCAATGTTGAAGAAATCAATACTTACCATAAACCAAGTTGTGTTGTTGATCACACAATCATGAGAATTTAGTTCTTCACTGTTGTATCTGATGTTAGGTGTCCCATGCTGAGCCTATCCACATATCAAACAAGGTATCATCAGTCTTTATTAGTGAAAAAGACTCAAGTGAGGAGCTATGCTAGTGTACTATTATTTCTCATGATGTGTATGTGTGATTCAATGTTAGAAATCATTAGTTTGCATGATATCTTGATTTTGAAAAAGACAGAACTGGGACATTATTTTGGACTTTAACAAAATCAAGACTGTTTGATTTTAATGTTTAAAAACATTAAGTTGTTATTTCATAGTTGATCATACCAAGTGACTAAACTAGAAATTCAAGTCTAGTTGAATCAAATGATTTTGTAAATACATCAGCTAATTGATTGTCTGTATCAACTTTGATCAACTGGATCAGACCCTCTTCTGAGTAATCTCTTAGAAAATGATATCTGATCTCTATGTGTTTGGTTTTTAAATGTTGAACAGGATTGTCTGTTATAAACATGGCTGCAGAATTGTCAATGTGTATGGGTGTTTTAAGAAAATTAAAGCCATAGTCAAGCATTTGGTTTTGTATCCTTAACACTTGAGAACAGCATGCAGAAGCAACTATGTATTCTGCTGCAGCTGTTGGCACAGAGACATTTTTCTGTTTCTTGCACTGCCATGATATCAATCTTGATCCAAGAAACTAACATTCTCCTGTAGTGGAATTTCTGTTGTTATTGCATCCACCATAATTACTATCTGTGTATGCGTATAAAGAGAAGTCTCCATCTTTGGGATACCATAAACCAAGTGTTGGTTTGCTTTTCAAGTATCTAAAGATTCTCTTTACAACATTAATGTGTGATTCTTTTGGATCTGCTTGATATCTAGTTCACATGCATACTGCATACATGATATCTAGTCTGCTTGCTGTAAGGTACATCAGAGAACCTATCATTGATCTATAGAGTTTCTGATCAACTGATGTACCTTCTAGATCTGGGCCAAACTTCAGTCCAGTTGTAAATGGTGTTTTGCTTGATGTGCAGTCTGCCATGTTATATTTCTTGAGAATCAGATGGACATGCTTGTCTTGGTTAATGAAAATTCCATCTTGTGATTGATGAACTTGTAGTCCAAGAAAGAAGGTAAGTTCTCTCATTGAACTCATCTAGAATTTGGATTGCATAAGAGTTTCAAACTCTTTGCAGAGTTGTGTGTTTGTGGAGCCGAAGATGATGTCATCCACATAGACTTGAACTACTAACAAGTCTTGTCTTTCTTCTTTAAGAACAATGTTTGATCTATTTTCCCTCGGGTATACCCATTCTATAGTAGAAACTTTGAAAAAGTCTCATACCACTTCCTAGGTGCTTGATGAAGACCATATAGAGCCTTATCCAACTTGTAGACTCTATGAGGGAATTCTAGATCTTCAAACCCTCATGGTTGAGCAACATATACCTCTTCATCTATCTTTCCATAAAGTAATGCACATTTTACATCCATTCGAAAGACAGTGAAGTTTTTAGATGAGGCATATGCAAGGAACACTCAGATGGCTTCAGGCTGGCTACTGGAGCAAAGACATGATCATAGTCAATGCCTTCCTCCTAAGTATATCCTTAGGCAATAAGCCTTGCTTTGTTTCTAATGACAATCCCTCTGTCATCTGCGTTGTTTCTGAAAAGCCATCTTGTGCCTATGGCATATTGACCTTCAGGTAAATCAACCAGTTTCCATACCTCTTGCTTTCTGAATTGCTGTAGTTCCCCCTGCATTGCTTCTATCCAACTGTTGTCTATAAGTGCTTCGGTGATGTTTTTGGGTACAGTTAGGGATAAGAAGTAGGAATACAAGCAAATGTTTGTTGTGTCTGATTGACTTCTTATCAGTCGGGTATTAAGGTCACCTATGATGTTTTCTAAGGGGTGATCTTTGTGTATTCTTGTTGTTTCAATATGATCAACAGGAATTGTTGAATCAAGATTGTTGAATGTTTGTTCTGGTGTGGTTGGTTGGGCAAGGGTATTTGTGTTTGAGGGACATTCTGGTTGTGCAGGTTCATTGAATGTTTGTGGGAAATCATGAAAGAAATCTAAGATTTCATCATCATGATGTGTGTCTGGTAAAGAATGATAATCATCATCTTCTTCAACTGTGTGAGGTTGATGTGACGTTGGTTGATTGGGTGGTTTGGTTGTCACAGGTGTTGATGAAGATGGTGTAGATGTGTTTGTGTCATTGGATGTTTTGGTTAGTTCCATTTGAGGTGTAACTGTTGTGCTTGAAGGAGATGCGTTTGTTCTCCTCGGAGGATCACCAGTTATAGGAACATCAATGGTTGGTTGAGGAGGTACCATGGGATATTCAATATCTTCTTTTGTACCTGAAACATCAAAATAAGATGTGTCAAATGATTTTGTTAATGAATCAATGTCAAACAACCAGTCTCATCCAATGACTTTCTTTGTGAAAGAGTGTTCATTAAAAATAATATTAGTTGTTTCTTCCACAATGTTAAGTCTTGGATTGTATACTCTGTAAGCTTTTGAGCTTCCAGAGTATCCAACAAAGAATCCGTCATCTGCTTTTGGAGCAAATTTGAATAATTGTTCTCTGGTGTTTAATATTGAAACTGAACATCCAAATGCTTTTAGAAATCCAATGAAAGGATTTGTTTTGAACATTAATTAATATGGAGTTTTTGTATGTTCTTTGATTATTAATGTTCTGTTTTGTATGTAACAAGCAGTGTTGATTGCTTTAGCCTAAAAAGATATGGGCAATAAAGAGTCAGCAATCATTGATCTTGCTGGTTCTATCAATTTTCTGTTCCTCCTATCAGCTACTCCATTTTGCTGAGGAGTTCTTTCTATACTAATGTCACACCCCCGCTGAGAGCGGAAACACGGGGATGTAACGAGACGGGATCGTCATAACACATTGTTAACAATAGAGATGCAATGTATGTAATTGATGATAAGGTGTGTCATGACGACACCCGACACAAATGGAGACTTGTGTCGTGTTTAGTCAGTATTCACGACAACATAGCCATAAGCATAAACTTGTAAATGATTCACATAACCAAAATAATATCATTGTAGTGTAAGTCCTACAACCCGGGAACAAGTATCAAAAGTATGAAGATTGTTTAATAGACTACAACAATGGTACAAAATGAATGTTTGTCAAGTATGTTTAGTCTCAAAAATGCATCCTAGGGTCTCCACTAAGGCAGCACACCTAGATCTTCAAATAGCGTTGTCACCTGAAAAGATATGCTCAAAACGGTCAACAAAATTGTTGGTGAGCTCGCAGGTTTAAATAGTAAACAAGTAATTGATGCTATATAGTAATTGTTGTGGAATACCATGCATACAGTTATAAGTAAGCAAAATACATAACCATGAGCTTTACAACCAAACCTAATGATGTACACACAGCAACTTGTCGGAATATATTAACCCAAGGGCCCGTTCCTGGCCACCATTGGTACTAACTAGTATACCAACATGCATGGGTGGGGGTGTCAACCCAGTAGTACTACCAATACCTATCCGTTGGTTCCAACACCGGAATTAAATGGTTGTAAAAAAGAACCACAAAGTGACTCATGTATGTATCAGATAAGTACTTACAACACAGTATCATGTTGATTCCAAGTATGTAAAATTGTATGTAAATTGTACACCATAAGATAGTGGGTGAGCATACTTTTCCCCCATGTTTGTAAAAGATTGAAATATTGTATAAGCATAAAAGGGGCCACGAAACTCACTTGTTAAGTGGTATGAATGATCAAGTTTCCAAATGTTGTATGTAGTAAACAGTCAAACACCTATTGACAGTTATTGTTAAGCGTTAATGATATGTATAAAGCATATAGTATCGTTTGATCGGTTTGGGTTGTATTGGTTCGGTCGCGTGTAACACACACAAACAGACATAAGTATTAGATCTTATGTAGATCCAAGTACTAGAAATCGTTGCCATTTCCGATGATATTTGTGTAAAAGTGTCATTGTTATTAGAGAAATACTTAGTAAAATTAGCGTTGCAAATCGATTGTTGATAATTGGAAAATGTTATGTTGATTTGATTTGGAATAACATTAATAGGTTTGATAGTGTCCACTATAAAGATTGTCATTAGCAACGGTTCTCGTGTCGATGTCACCTTAACATCACACGACAAACACACACCACACATAAGAAGAAACTCACACACAGTAACTCCAATCGCACGACTGGATCAGACGCATGACTCAACACTCCATCCGCACGAATCAACCTTCAATCATACGAATCAGCTTCATTCGTATGATTGAACCCTCATTTGTGCGACTCAGCATTCAGTCGTACCACACAACACCCAATCGCACGGCTCAACATCCAT
Organism: Flaveria linearis; assembly: GCA_024085815.1. Lineage (NCBI taxonomy): Eukaryota > Viridiplantae > Streptophyta > Magnoliopsida > Asterales > Asteraceae > Flaveria > Flaveria linearis. The sequence continues at coordinate 38,587,143 of CM044009.1, read as the reverse complement.
TCGCACGATTCAACCTTCATTCGTACGAATTAGATTCATTCGTACGATTGAACCCTTATTCGTGCGACTAGGCATTCAGTCGTGCGATACACGCATAATTGCACACATTCATCCGCATAGACTTAGTCGCACGACTCACTCAATCACATGGACTCAATCGCACGACACACACAATCGCATGGACTCAGTCGCACGACACACCCAGTCACACGGTAGACTCAGTCGCGAAAACAGCAGATTCGCGACTGCAGAAAGTGCAGAGCAGCATTTGGCTGCTTCGTGCATGAGTTTCACGCCACAAGGACTTCCAGAAACACTTATCTAACATATCTAAACAAGATGCACACGCAGAAAGGCAACACACGCACCCACATGACCTTATGTGCTCGGGTTGAACCCAAGCACTTGAAACCCTAAATCGTAGCAGTAAAATGAGCAAGAAAGGGACAACCAAGGTCGTCTACCTGCTAGAAATGTGTAGTCTCAGCTGTAGCCGTGGTTTAACCGGTGAGAACGTGAAGAAACGGGGCGGTTCGGTGCAAGGAGGAGGAGAAAAGTGGAAGAAGAAGATGATGATGAAGAAGGTGAATGAAGGCTAGGGCTGGAATATGGGTATTTATACCCAGCCTAGTTTGGAAAATGTCACATTTGGTCCCTGCACTTGGCCCCCGAGTTTCCAAATTTGTTTCGGTTGCAAACGACTTAGATCGGCTAGTTATATTCATGATAAAAAGGTAATTAATGATATTTGTAACTTGAAAATGGTTTTATTAATAACAATAAATATATACACAGATGTTATATATAATGATAACAATAAGGACAATTGTAAGGGTTTCGATGATAGAAACGCTAACGATGAGAATGCAAGTGTAAAAGATAATCAAGCAAGTATGATATCCGCACGTATGGTTTTTAAAGATGAGGAATGAACGTTCGAAAAAGTTAACGGTGTCCACGTTAAATGACGGACCTTTTGGTGACGGATGTCACAGTATCCCCCAGTTGAGAGATTTTCGTCCTGAAATTCAGCTGGAGTTAGGTCCTAGAGTGTCATCCTCGAATAGGTTTGGATACTTGCGTTTCATCTGGTCTTCCCTTTCCCACATAAACTCCGGTCCTCGGTTGGAGTTCTATCTCACGCGGACAATCGGGATCTTGCTGCACCTTAATCGTTTGACCTTTTGGTCCATGACTTCTATAGGTTCTTCGACAAAATGAAGCTTTTCGTCAATCTTGATTTCCTCAATTGGTACGTGTAGGGACTTGTCGGCCAAACACTTCTTAAGGTTCGACATGTGGAAAGTATCATGCACACCGCTAAGTTCTTGTGGCAACCTTAATCGGTAAGCCACTGGACCGATTCTTTCTGTAATCTCGAATGGGCCAACGTATCTTGGGGCTAACTTCCCTTTCTTTCCAAATCGAACCATCCCTTTCCATGGAGAGACTTTGAGTAGAACGTGATCTCTCACGTTGAATTCCAGAGGTTTCCGACGGTTGTCGGCGTAGCTCTTTTGGCGATCTCTGGCTGCTTTTAGTCTGTCTTTGATCTGGAAAATCTTGTCTGTTGTTTCCTGAATGATCTCTGGGCCCGTCAACTGGCTTTCACCAATCTCTTCCCAACAAACTGGGGATCTACATTTCCTCCCGTACAATGCTTCAAATGGAGCGTATCCAATGCTCGTATGATAGCTGTTGTTGTAAGAGAACTCAATCAGTGGTATGTGAGTGTCCCAACTACCACCAAAATCGATTACACAAGCCCTGAGCATGTCTTCCAGTGTCTGTATTGTTCGTTCACTTTAGCCGTCTGTTTGTGGGTGATAGGCGGTACACATATCTAATCGAGTGCCCATCGCTTTCTGCAGTGTCTGCTAAAATCATGAAGTAAATCAGCTGTCACGGTCGGATATGATCGATACCAGCACTCCGTGCCATGTCATGACCTCCTTTATGTACAATCTCGCCAACTTTTCCATCTTGTAATCCTCTCGGATTGGTAAGAAATGAGCTGACTTTGTCATCCGGTCCACTACGACCCATATCGAATCGTGCCCGCTACTTGTTCTAGGGAGTTTGGTTATGAAATCCATGGCTATATTCTCCTATTTCCACTCGGGAATTTCAGGTTGCTGTAATAATCCCGATGGTTTCTGGTGTTCAGCCTTAACTTTCGAGCATGTCAAGCATCGGCTTACATACATAGCAATGTCTTTCCTCATTCCTGGCCACCAGTATAGATCTTTAAGATCGTGATACATCTTGTCTGCACCAGGATGAACAGAATATCGTGTTTTGTGTGCTTCATCCATGATTAGGGTACGAACAACTCCCCATTTGGGTACCCATATACGATCCATGAAGTACTGTATACCATCATCCTTGCAAATCATCTGTTTATCCATCGGAATTCCTCTCCCGCAAGGTTTTCTTCTTTCAATGCCTTACCTTGTGCAATTTGGATCTGAGCTTTCAGATTCGTTTGAATAGTCAATCCCAACGCTCGAGCACGTAGTGGTTTCACGCGTTCTTTGCGGCTTAAAGCATCAGCCACCATGTTCGCTTTCCCCGGATGATACCGGATATAACAATCGTAGTCACTAAGTAACTCTACCCAACGTCGCTGGCGCATATTGAGTTCTTTCTGATCCAGGATATGTTGAAGGCTCTTGTGATCTGTGTAAATGATGCATTTGGTTCCATACAAGTAATGCCTCCATATCTTGAGTGCAAATACCACAGCGCCCAACTCCAAATCATGAGTTGTATAATTCTTTTCATGCACCTTGAGTTGTCGTGAGGCGTAGGCAATCACCTTATCCTTCTGCATTAGCACACAACCCAATCCTTGATGTGAAGCATCGCAGTACACCACAAAATCATCAGTTCCGTCTGGGAGGGACAATATCGGTGCATTACACAACTTCTCTTTCAACGCTTGGAATGCTTGTTCTTGGGCATGTCCCCAATCAAACTTCTTGTCTTTTTGAGTCAACAGAGTTAACGGTTGAGCAATCTTTGAAAAATTCGCAATGAAGTGACGATAGTATCCGACCAATCCTAAGAATTGCCATATCTCTGAAGGTGTCTGGGGTGCATCCCATTTCTTCACCGCTTCAATCTTACCGGGATCTACATGAATCCCATTTTCATTCACCATGTGTCCCAAAAATTTCACTTCTCGAAGCCAAAACTCGCACTTCAAGAACTTAGCAAAAAGTTTCTCTTCTTGTAATAGACTCAGTATTGCTTGAAGGTGTTCCTCGTGGTCCTCTTTCGATCGGGAGTAGATAAGTATATCGTCTATGAATACGATCACGATCTTATCCAAGTAATGTTTGCACACTCGATTCATCAGATCCATAAACACAGCTAGTGCGTTTGTAAGGCCCCGTTCCCGGGCACCTTACGGTTGGTCGTCATCGCACATAAAACATTGATTTGATATAAACATAATAAAATAACGCAGCAGAACTTTATAAAGAAGGTCATTCTCATTACATCACAAAAGCTTTTACAATGCGTTACATCATTGACTTGGTTACAAAATACAAGCTTTCTTTACATTGCCTAGCTTTACTATGATTGCTGCTGAAGCATATGAAACCAAGGATAATCTCGTTTATGTGAATCCTCAGCAATCATAGGGTCATAACAGTGACCTCTAGTATAAAAATATAAAATTTTTCATCATAAAGGAGATTTCCTTAAGTAGTCCTGTACATCGGAACCCTAAGAAATCTCCTAACGGCATGCAACATAATGTGTTGCGTGCATCATGGGCCCACAACACATGACGTTGCAGCATTATCAAAAGGAGAATGCCATCCCAAAAGAGCTGAGTAGCCGCCTCGTGCCATCCCCAGCAACACTACCTGCCAACTGGTAACACATAAAAAGTCAGTGTTGCTGAGTGAGTTCTAGTTTTATAATAAATATATTATATTTCCATTAGAAACCATTCTTTCACGTGATCATACATCATACGTACATAGAGATAATATTCATTATTATCTTCATCATTCGTTATACATCATCATCTTTAACTTCTCATATGGATCCTGTCAGGCTTTACCCACTTCATAGCACTCGGCTATGATTACTGTGGTCGAATGACAAGGATCCCGTTTCATTCTTACTTGCACATTGAATTCTGATGTACCAATACCATATGCTATACCCCGATCAGTCTTAGCTACTGGGCCGTGAATCAATAGAGCGTATGCCACAGTAGCCTTAGCTACTGGGCCGTGAATCTAAGCGTATGCCACAGTACTAGTAGGTAAGCGGTAGAGGTACCATGACCATGGCCAATCACAAAGAAGGACCAATCGACTTATTCAATGTTTGCAAGACTTAATTCGTTCATTCGTAAATGCATGTATTCATCATCTTATTACTCATTCATTCATTCATTAATACATGCATTCGTCGTCGTGTTCCTCTTTCATTATCTTTCACTTTACGTACATAATACTTCGTTCGTTCATCGTCATAATACATGAGTCGTGAAAGATATACATACATCCTCACAAGGAACACACGCACACATATATCAATCGTACATCATCATAAGGAACACACACCCATCATACATACATCATCATACGTAGCATTATACATACATAGTCTCCATCATCAGTCATCTGCAGGCACTTACTCCCGTATCTTTCCCAAAAGCCGGGTCTTAACTATGCATCATTTTGGGTACGACAGCCCTAATTGTCCCTCCTAGACCTTGGGGACCCATGCTAGGACCTCATACAACACGCCCAAGTCCACAATCATACCTTAAACGTACTACACAACATTATACCCAAATGGGCCATACATACATATGTCAATAAACAGGTTTATATGTGCTCCAACCCCAAAATCGTTTGAAAACAAGGAAATGAGGGGTCCTAGAACTCACCTGCACTTGACGAGTAGCTTCTCAATCAAGCTTTAAAAGAGAGGGTTGCACTACACCACCTGTAGATAAGTTAACACTCAAAGGAGTTAATTTCTGCCTAGATTCGCTGCTAGGTTTGCTGATAGGCTCGCTGATAGATTCGCTGATAGGTTCGCTGATAGATTCGCTGCCAGGTTCTCTGGCATCTTTGCTGCCAGTTTCGCCCAACTTTCGTTGGATGACAATGTCAGCGAATCTACTAGAGAATCTATAGGTTCGCTGATAGGTTCTCTGCTAGGTTCACTGCTAGTTTAACTGCTAGGTTCACTGCTAGGTTCGCTGGACGAATACATAGGTTCGCTGGACGAGCTGAAAATTACGAACCAACCCATTTTTAACCCAAAACTTCGATCTTTTACACCCAAACCTTGGGTTATCATCCAGGAACCTAAATCTAAGCTTCTTACATGTTTTATTACCCTAAAACGTGCATTTTTGGGCGATTTGTGCCACTTTTTAAAACCCCAAAAACCCAAATCCGGGTTTTTACCAAATGGAACAATTATACTACGTTTCTTACCTCGATTCTTGTTGTTTAGGAGTCCACGAACACCAGCCTTCGATTCTTGACCACCCGAGCCTCGATCCGACACTTTCTCTCTCTACACTTTCTCTCTCTAGAAATGGGTGTTTGAGTGCAAATGAGAGTTGTTTAGCTCATCCATCTATATATATGCCAGGCGTTCCCGTGACCCCAAACTCGTTAAACTCGTGACCCGAAGGGTTAACTCGGTCTAACACCCACAACCATTTTATATTTATTAAATGGCTTTCATCCGAGCCCATAATTATTACTTGACTCGCTTAGAAAAATTTTCTGGTGTTACAAGTCCACCCCCCTTATTTAGGTTTCATCCCCGAAACCTGCTATTTCTCAAACAGGTGTGGGTAATGTTGTCTCATCTCTTCTTTAGTCTCCCACGTAGACTCGGATCCCTTCCTGTGCTTCCACTGTACACGCACAAGAGGAACCACTTTATTCCTTAACCTCTTTTCTTTACGATCAATGATTGCCACTGGTTGCTCAATGTAATTGAGCCGTTCATCTACTTCAATATCCTCCAGTGGAACAATCATGTCTTCGTCAGCTAAGCACTTTCTCAGATGAGATACATGAAATGTGGGATGAATTCCACTTAACTCATCTGGCAGTTCAAGCCGATAGGATACCTCTCCTATTCGTGCGATGATTCGGAAAGGTCCTATATATCTCGGGCTTAGCTTACCTCGTTTTTTGAACCGGATAATGCCTTTCTAGGGTGAGACCTTCAACATGACTCGGTCACCAACCTTGAACTCTATCGGTCTCCGCCTCTTATCCGCATACGACTTTTGCCTATCTTTCGCCGCCTTCATAAAGGCTTTGATCTTTTCTAACTTCTCAGTCGTTGCTTCAACTACCTCGACACCTCCCAGTTCCTTCTGCCCAATGTCTCCCCAACATACGGGCGTCCTACATTTCCTACCGTACAGCATCTCGTAAGGTGGCATGCCAATGCTGGCATGATAACTGTTATTGTACGAGAATTCTGCTAACGGCAAGTGGTTGTCCCAACTTTCTCCAAAGTCGATCACACACGCCCGAAGCATGTCTTCGAGTGTTTGGATCGTCCTCTCAGACTGACCGTCTGTCTGAGGGTGATATGTCGTACTAATATGTAGTCTCGTCCACATCGCGTCATGGAATCTCCTCCAGAATTTCGATGTAAAACGGGTGTCACAATCAGACACAATGGACACTGGCACGCCATGACGAGCTATGATTTCTTTGATGAACAGATCCGCCAATCTTTCAGATGAATACGTCTCGCGGATCGGTAGGAAGTGGGCGCTTTTCGTCAAACGGTCGACTATCACCCATATAGTATCATACCCTTTCGGGGTACGTGGTAGCTTCGTGATGAAATCCATGGTGATATGCTCCCATTTCCATTCGGGTATATCCAACGGCTGGATCTTCCCGTACGGTTACTGGTGTTCCGCCTTCACTTGGAGACAAGTGAGGCACTTACTCACGTACTCCGCTACATCACGTTTCATACCCGGCCACCAATAATCTTTCTTCATATCGTGATACATCTTGGTAGCACCGGATGAATGGAGTTTCGAGTCTTATGGGCTTCGTCCATTATCTTTCCTCGTAGGTCCCCGTATCGAGGAATCCACATCCGCCCAAATCGGGTCTTAACACCAAGAGTGTTCTCTCCCAATTCCGTAACTAGACCTCTCATCCTTTCGGAGTTAAGACGATCTTCTTTCAAAGCCTCGTCTTGGAACTCCTTAACCTGTGTCATCACATCGGAGGTCATAATTAGATGATAAGCCTTTACCCGAATCGGCTCGGGCCTTTCCTTCCGGCTAAGGGCATCCGCCACCACGTTGGCTTTGCCCGGATGGTAGTGGATCTCACAATCATAGTCTTTGATCAGCTCTAACTATCGCCTTTGCCTCATGTTCAGATCTTTCTGCTCGAAGAAGTACTTCAAGCTCTTGTGGTCCGTGAAGATGGTACACTTCGTCCCGTATAGATAGTGCCGCCAAATCTTCAACGCGAAAACCACCACAGCTAGTTCTAGATCGTGCGTGGGATAGTTGACTTCGTGGGTCTTCAGTTGACGAGATGCATAAGCTATTACCTTTCCATGTTGCATCAATACGCAACCTAACCCAGAATAGGATGCATTCGAATAGACCACTAAGTCCTCATTTCCCTCGGGCAATGTCAAGACAGGAGCTTGTGTCAGTCTCGTCTTCAACTCCTCAAAAGCATCCTCCTGTTCTCGACCCCACACGAACTTTACATCCTTGCGAGTCAATTTTGTCAAAGGTGAGGCTATCTTTGAAAAGTCTTGAATAAATCTTCTATAGTAGCCTGCCAATCCCAAGAAGCTACGAATCTCGGTTGGCGTCTTTGGCGACTTCCATTGCATCACGGCCTCAACCTTTGCTGGGTCCACCATTATCCCCTGAGCATTTACCACGTGACCCAGAAATTGCACCTCACGTAACCAAAAAGCACACTTGGAGAACTTAGCATACAGTTTCTCCCTTCTCAAAGTCTCCAACACTTCCCGAATGTGACCGACATGCTCTTCTTCACTCCTTGAATAAATCAAGATATCATCGATGAACACAATCACTGATTTATCTAACATTGGCCGACACACCCGGTTCATCAAATCCATAAAAGCAGCTGGCGCATTGGTCAACCCAAAAGACATGACAAGAAACTCGTAATGACCATAGCGCGTTCGAAAAGCTGTTTTAGGAATGTCCTGCTCCTTCACTTTCAATTGATGGTAGCCAGATCGAAGATCTATCCTCGAGAACCAACTGGCACCCTGGAGCTGGTCGAACAAGTCGTCGATCCTCGGTAACGGATACCGATTCTTTATCGTCAATTTGTTCAACTCACGGTAGTCGATACACATTCTCATGCTACTGTCCTTCTTCTTCACAAACAAGACCGGAGCACCCCAAGGTGAGATACTCGGTCGAATAAACCCTTTATCTAGCAGTTCTTGCAACTGCTCCATCAACTCTTTCATCTCCGTCGGAGCCAAGCGATACGGTGCCTTGGCGACTGGTTGAGCACCCGGTATCAGGTCGATCTGGAATTCGATCTCTCGGTCAGGTGGCAATCCCGATAAGTCTTCGGGAAACACGTCAGGAAAGTCACGCACAACTGGTACATCGGATAGTTGTGGAGTTGGCGTCTCTACATTCTTTACATAACATAAGTAGGCGCTACATCCGCGCCTCATACACTTTCCCGCCACTGCCATCGAGATCACCTTCGGAATCATCATAACTCGATCGCCATATATTGTCACCGGACTTCCGTCAGCCGCCGTCAGCCTAATCATTTTCCTTCGGCACACGATATTCGCTTCGTAGGTTGATAACCAATCCATCCCTAATACTACATCAAATCCTCCTAGGGGCATCACATGTAACTTGGCAGCAAACCTATGACCTTCTAATTCTACAGCACAGTCCTCTATCACATCCGTAACCCTAGTGGATTTACCAATAGCAGTTTCTACGTCAAAGGACTCATCAAGGCATTTACTCCTAACAGGCAGTTTAACACAGAAGGTAGTAGAAATAAAACTCCTACTGGCACCCGAATCAAATAACACAGAGGCTAAAATTTGGTTTATCAGGAACATACCGGACACCATGTCAGGGTCCGTCCTAGCCTCTTCTTGCGTCATCGTGAACGCCCTAGCCTTTGCCCTTGGTGCTTCTCCTCCCGTCTTCTTCTCCCCGGAGCCCTCATCCCTCGGCTTCTTGTAATCTCTGCTCATATGACCACTTTCCCCACAGTTAAAACACTTGCCCATCCGGCAGTCCTTTGACATATGCCCTGCCTTCCCGCATCTGAAACAGATGTTGGATCCCCACTTGCACTCCCCGAGTGCTCTCTCCCACATTGGCCACACTTTCTCAACCCTGCTCTTGACATGACCACACGGCGGTCATCCACCCTTGCCTTCTTGTTACTTGTCAAGGTATCACCTCGACCAAATCTCTTTCCCTGCCAACTTTTCTCGCCACCTCCCTTCTTACCACCCTCAGCCTTCACCACCCTAGCCCTTTCATCGTATAGCCGCCCAGCCAAATCTACTGCCGACCTAAAAGTACTCGGTCGGGCAGTGATCAAGTGCATGCGGATGTCGGCCGGCAGCCCCTGGATATACCGGTTGATCTTTCGAGACACCGGCGTCACCTGGTCCGGCACCATTCTTGCCATGTCATTAAACTTGGTGGTGTACTGTTGGTGGGTCATCGTCCCTGCTTCCAGCTACAGAAACTATCTCTCAACCTTGTCCATTTCTCGACGAGGACTGAACTCCTCGATCACCATCCTTTTCAGTTCGGACCACTTTATCTTTCCAATGGCCCTGCTACCCTCGGCCTGTGTTGGACCAAAAGAACCAATGAGCCAAGATCAGGAAAACCTCTAAGTCCCACATGCCATTACAACAACTGCTGAAGACTTCCATCAGCTGATCTGACAAAGTCTGAAGAAGCAAAGTCTGAAGATCAAAGATCTGAAGTACAACAGCTGAAGGATCTAAAGTACTGAAGACAAGTGCTGAAGATCAAAAGCTGAAGAACTGAAGAACTGAAGATCATCTACTGATGCACGTCTGAAGACAAAGACTGAAGACAACAGCTGATGACATCTACTGAAGTCATCAGCTGATACATCATCTGAAGCCTAAGTCTGAAGAACCAAGTGTTGAAGATTCAGAGTTTGTCACAACAGCTGAAGAAGTCTTCTTCAGTTGTTGTGATGGTTTTTCCCTTTCAGTAGTTTTGTAATTTTATTTCAGTAGTTTGTACAACAGCTGAAGAGCTTGTTCTTCAGCTGTTATAGTATCAGTAGTTATAAATGACTGAAGAGTTTGTTCTTCAGTCGTTGTAGGATTTTCAGTAGTTTACTTTTTCAGTACTTGTAAAAGATAGGAACACTCTTGTAAGAAGATGTCAGTTGTTGACATCTTCAGTAGTTTTATGTTCCATCAGTTGTAATTTTAATAATCGGTTGATGTCCTGTCAAAGGACATCATCACCATCCTTTTTGCCGCCTATAAAAGGATGGTGAACCATGCTGTTTTAATTGCCGAAACGTGTTGAGTAATAGAAAAATTAATTTTTTGCAGAACTCTTCTCTCTCTCTATGTTTGTACTGTTACATGCAAAACATTTTGTATTCTTGATTTAATTGCTAATTTCGTGCTAAATCCGCTGCAAACCAATCTGATTGATCAAACGAGAGGCTGAGATCCTATCAAATGGTATCAGAGCAGGTTAATCATTGATCGATTTCACTATTGATCATTTGAAACTGCTCTTTTGATCTCTACGTTTGATCGAATTAGCAATTTGCAAGAATTAGCCATAGAGAGTGAGTTTCTGCTGTTTCTGGCCAAAATTTTGAGGTTCTCTGGTGGTCTTGAGTTACGTTTGTCTTGCTTAAACTTGTTTTTGACTAAAACCTGAGATGACGACACCAACTAACGATCCTCACAATACTGGTTCCTCAACCAAGCCTCCGATGCTTGTGAGGAACAAGTATAACATATGGCAAAGACGTATGCTTCACCACTTGGCTGTCAACAGTGCTGGTTGTTGGAAGTCAGTGGTGCATGGATCATACAAGCCTATGGTGAGCGTCCCTGAATCTAATAAACAGGTTGTGAAGAAACCTGAACAATATTCGGACGAAGATCTAAAGCTGTTCGAAATTGATGCTAGAGCCCATGGAATTTTAGCCATGGCTATTCCTAATGAGATTTATTCAGGGCTCTTGCATCATGAGTCTGCTCATGACCTATGGGTTGCTCTAAAGGAACAATTTGGAGGAACTGATTCGGTCTTAGCAAACAATAGGGAAATCCTCGCCCAACAATATGAGACATTCTCATATAGAAAGGGTGAGACTCTGACCCAGCAGTTTGAGCGGTTCTCTTGTTTGATCTCTGAGCTGAAGATGGTCAAACAAGAGTACTCCAACAGCCAGATGAACAACAGGTTCCTCAGGTCACTGCCTGAGAGATGGGACACTTATACCATTGTCCTACGCTCCAGTGCAGACCTGGAAACTCTATCTCTCACCCAACTTCATGGGAAACTGCTCACTTTTGAGAGAGAGAGAGAGCAAAAGAGGAAGTTGTCCACTTCTGGCAAGCTCGCTGATGACTTTGTCCAAGGTAATGCTGCCTTGATAAGTCAGGAGTCAGAATATGCTTCATCAGAAAGTTCTTATGATGAGCATATTGATTTCTCTACCAACTCAGAACAAGCTTTTGTTGGTGTTAGTAGTTCAGAAGGTAGTGGTGACAACTTGTGTTTTCTGATGGAGGACTTGAAGGGCATTCCAGATGATGATCTGGAAGAGATGGATATTTTGAACCAAATGGCAATGATAAATATCCGCTCTCAAAAGTTCTACAAGAGAACTGGTAGGAAATTCCCTGGACTCTCTGGCAAAACCAAAGTTGGTTTAGACAAGAGCAAGTTGAGGTGTCACAAGTGCCAAAGGCTTGGACACTTTGCAAGAGAGTGTAGATCATCTGGATCTAACTCCTCTGCACCCTTTGTGACTTTTCCCAGCAATAGCTCACAGCACAGAGGGCAACCTTCCTCCAGTTCTGGCCATCCATCACAAGCACAGGCACCACCTGCTTATTTTGTGCCACAGGGTCATATGCCATATCCTTACCCCTGTTACTACATGCCTCAGCCTAGTCAAACTCAAGCACCCTCGGCTCAACCACCTCATGCTCTTCCTGAGCCTCAATCTTCCCAATCTCATCATCACACACAACCTCAACAACATAGCTTTTTCACCCCAAGTGTTGTTGACTGGAGTAGTCTACCAGATGAGCTATCTGGTCAGGAACAACTACTCCAAGGTGCTGGTCAACAAGGTGGTGAACAACCTTTTTGAAATCTTGCTCTCATGGCCCTTGATTCTGCTGAGGGGTCATCATCCAATGCCTCATCTCAGGCATCCACTGAGGCTAAAGCCAAGCTTTGTTCTGAATCATGCATAGCAGTATTTGCTTCTATTAGAGAAGCAAATGTAGCTTTAATAGATAAAAATCTTGAGCTTGAGCACATTATTTTCAAAAGAAAAGCTGATTTTGAGGCTGCACTAAAAGATAAAAATGATGAGATTGACAAGCTTAAATGCCAAATCAAAGATGATAAAGCTAGGGAAGATGTACTTCTAGAGAAGTACAGAGACCTCAAGGAAACTCTTGCAACCACCCAAGTTGAGTGTGATCGATGGGTGCAATCATGTAAGGGTTTTGAAATGCTTCTTAGTAAGCAATCAGCTTCCAATGTGAAGTTTGGCATTGGTTATAATCACACTGCTCCTCTTACAGATTTCACTTCAAGAGCAGAAGTTGAATCTGATGGGGAGAGCAATAACCAATCCTTCTCATCATGTGACCTACTATCTTCTGAATCAGCATCATCAGAGATAGAAGTCAGCATTAACTCCTGTCAAAACCAATCAGCTGATGCTACAACAGCTGATGGTTCAAATGCTGACTGTCACATGACCAAAAGGCTGATCAACTCAGGTGTTGTCACTAGAAGTACTGAAGGTACTGGAGAGCAAGTGATAACATCTGAAGTTCAAACCTCAAATACTGTTAGCACTAAAGAGAAGAAAACTAACACTAGGAAAGGTTTGAAGACAGCTAAAGAGGATACCAGGAAAGCAGGCACTAGGAAGAAGACTACTAGTACTGATGGCAAATAGCTGAAGAACAAGTCTTCAGTAGTTACATCCTCTTCAGCTGATGATCAGCATAAGATGAAGAAGAAGCCATGTGAGATATGTGGCTTGTTCAATCATCTTACTGATGATTGCTGGTACAAAAGGGGTTCTAAACTCAAACAGAAGGAGAAAATCAATGTGGACATCAATAAAATGAAGAATGAGTTTGAAACCAAGTTTGTACTAGCAACATCCAAGCCTGAAATCCCTAAGCCCAAAGCTAAATCTAAAAAGAAGGTAGGGGTTACTCAGGCAACAGCTGAGGTTGCTCAGAAAAAGATGGTACAACATAGGAATCCATCATCAGCAAACTCCAATGTGTCTGAAGAGCTGAAGGCTTTATCACAAAATCAGACACAGCTGGTGATGATGGTTTAGCAACTAGTGGGAAGAGTCAACCACTTAGATGCTCCTGTGTTGAAACCACAGAAAAGGAAGTCCAAGCCAAAGGGTTCCTCTTCTGCACCATCTTCTTTACCTCAGGCTGTCACACATAACACACCTGTTAGTGCTGCACCTGTAGTTGAAAACGGACCCAAAACCAAACAGGTTTGGGTCTCTAAAACTAACTAACACATGGTTGTGTTTGCAGGGTTCTTCAACATGCCATAGAAGCATCTGGTATGTAGACAGTGGAGGATCCATGCACATAACAGGAAGCAGCTCCCTTCTTAATGGCTACTCTCAAGGAAAGAAGGGATTTGTTTCCTTTGGCAATGATGCAAAGGGTTACATCATCGGAAAAGGCTTTGTTTCCAATGGGGAAATAAGGTTTGATGATGTTAACCATGTGGAGAATCTTGAGTACAATCTCTTGAGTGTCAGTCAAATGTGTGACAAAGGCCATGTTGCCCTTTTCACAAGCCAGAACTGTCGGATTCTGTCATCCAAAGTTCTGAGTTTGATTGACAAGGCATTGGATGAACACACTCTCCTGAAGGCCAACAGGATAGGAAGAGTGTATGCCTTAGATCTTTCCAAAAAGATAGATCTAAAAGGCCATCCTTGCCTATTCTCCAAGGCCTCTCCTCAAGAGTCTACACTATGGCATAGAAGGCTGGGTCATGTTAATTTCAAGAACATGAATCAGCTGATAAGCCATGGTTTAGTTAGAGGATTGCCTCTGAAGGAGTTCAAGTGTGAAGATGACTGCACTGCTTGCTTGAAAGGAAAACAACACAAAGTTTCATTCCCTTCAATAGAAGAACCAAAGTCCACTGCCTGCTTGCAGCTCCTGCACATGGATCTCTTTGGTCCTGTCAGAGTGATGAGCATGGCAAAGAAGAAATACTGCCTGATAATTGTGGATGATTATTCCAGGTTTGTATGGACTTTCTTCTTGCACTCCAAGGATGAAGCAACCAAGACTATAATGAACTTTGTGTTACTTGTAGAAAAGCAGTATTCCCTACAGGTCAAGTGTGTGAGAAGTGACAATGGAACAGAGTTTCAAAACCACACACTTGATGACTTCTACCTGTCCAAGGGAATTAGAAGGCATTTTAGTATTCCTAGAACTCCTGAGCAGAATGGAGTGGTGGAGAGAAAGAACAGAACTCTCATCGAAGCAGCAAGGTCCATGTTGGCTGACTCAGGGTTGCCACTGACCTTTTGGGCTGAGGCTGTCAATACAGCTTGCTATGTATAGAATAGAGCTTTAGTGAATAAGAGGTTGATGAAGACTCCTTATGAAGTTCTTCATCATTTGGCTCCTCTGATTTCATTCTTTAGAGCCTTTGGGTGTCCATGTTTCATTCTCAACACTAGCAACCCACTCCAGAAGTTTGCTAGTAAGGTGGATGCAGGGTATTTTGTTGGTTATTCATCAACTTGCAAGGCATACAGAGTCTTCAACTGTAGAACAAAGGTGGTTGAAGAAACTCTGCATGTTAAGTTCAATGAATCTCCAAAGGACAAGATTCCATAAAACCCTGTGGAGTTGTTTGATCTGGACATACTGCAATATGTTCCTTATCAACCTCCAGCTGTTGAGCTTGTCAATAGATCTCCACCTGGTGGTACTGATGATGATGTAGTCAGTACTCACCTTTTCAGGTTTAGTGACAACCTGCCTGAGTCCACTGAACCTGATGCTCCTGTAGCCTCAGCAGCTCTATCCACTACAAATGCTGATAAGATTTCTGCTTGCTCTACTTCGTTTGAGCTGCCATCTTCTACATGGTTTCAGGAATCTCCATCACCATCTGTTGCTGCTAATGGGTCTACAAACACTTGCACAGATATCATAGTCTATCAAGAGCTCAAGAATCACCCCACATCGCAAATCATTGGTGATATCCATGCTGGAGTTTCAACCAGGAATCAATTGTCCAACTTCTGCTTCTACGCTCTCTTCATCAGTCAGCAAGAGCCAAAGAACTATCATATTGCTTTAAGAGACAATGGATGGGTGGAAGCTATGCAGCTTGAGCTTCTTCAGTTCAAGAAACAGCAAGTGTGGGAGCTTGTTCCATTACCCAAAGGTAAGTGTGCTATAGGCACCAAGTGGGTATTTAGGAACAAAATAGATGAGAAGGGCCAAATTGTCAAGAACAAGGCCAGGCTGGTTGTTCAAGGGTTTGCACAAGAGGAAGGCATCGATTATGATGAGACATTTGCTCCTGTGGCCAGACTTGAAGCAATCAGACTGTTCTTAGCTTATGCTGCCTTTCACAGTCTTAAGGTTTATCACATGGATGTCAAAAGTGCCTTCCTATATGGGAAAATAAAAGAAGAGGTTTATGTGTGTCAACCACCAGGCTTTGAGGACAATAAACATCCTGATTGGGTGTACAAGCTTGATAAGGCTCTTTATGGGCTGAAGCAAGCACCTAGAGCCTGGTATGAGACACTCTCAACTTTTCTTCTTGAGAATAAGTTCACTAGAGGCACCATTGATAGAACCTTATTCATCAAGACTATGGGAGAACATAAGCTCCTTGTTCAAATTTATGTAGATGACATCATCTTTGCATCCTCTGATCCAAAGTTGTGTGATGAATTTACAAAGCTCATGAAGCTAAGATTTGAAATGAGTGCTATGGGGGAATTACAGTTCTTTCTAGGTTTGCAAATCAAACAACAGGATGATGGAATCTTCATCCATCAGTCCAAATATACCAAAGAGTTGTTGAATAAGTTTGATTTACAAACCTGTAAGCCCTGTTCTACTCCCATGAGCAGCATCACACAACTAGATGTAGATCAGAAAGGTAAAGCGGTTGATGAAACCCTTTACAGATGTATGATTGGGTCCTTGATGTACCTTACAGCTTCTAGACCAGACATCATATTTGCAACATGTGCTTGTGCTAGATTTCAGGCTGCACCTAAAGAATCCCATTTGATTGCAGTCAAAAGGATCTTTAGATATCTGCAAGGTACCCAATCACTAGGTCTTTGGTATTCAACTAGGCATTCTTGCAAATTAGTTGCTTTCTCTGATAGTGACTATGCAGGATGCAAAGTCACCAGAAAATCCACTTCTGGTGGTTGCTAATTCCTAGGCAATTGTTTAGTTTCTTGGCAGAGTAAGAAACAAACATCAATTGCTACATCCACTGCTGAAGCTGAGTACATTGCTGCTGCAAGTTGTACCTCTCAGATACTCTGGCTTCAGAATCAACTTCTGGATTATGGCATTACTGAGACTAAGACTCCATTACTAATGGATAGTGCTTCAGCTCTTTGTATTGTTAAAAATCCAGTCTAGCACTCTAGGACCAAACATATAGAGATCAGACATCATTTTATCAGGGATTGCTATGAAAAAGGTCTGATTGATCCTAAGTTTGTGCCTAGTGCTGATGAGCTTGCAGACATTTTTACTAATCCCTTAGATAGTGCTACATTCCAAAATTTGGTACTAAGGCTTGGTATGCTGCAGCTAGAGTAATTTGACCAATGCTGATGCTCTTACTTCACAACTACTGATGAGCAAAGGTCAAATATAAGTACTGATGAGTAATTTAGTCTTCAGCTCTTTCACAACTACTGAAGACTAAAATGACTCAAAGTACTGATGTACATTATTTATTGAAACAACTGATGTAGTGAGGTGGATTACAACTACTGATGTATGATTTTCAAATAAATAAGTACTGAAGAACAAATTTTGCTCACAAGTACTGATGTGTAATCTTACACAAGTACTGAAGACAAAATTTGTTCACCAGCTCTGAAGAGTATTTCATCAGCACTTGTGAACATCTGATCACAAGAGCTGAAGGCATAAATATTCACAAGAGCTTAAGGGTCAATGAAACATCTGAAAGTCAGCCAAAGAGCTGATGAGTAAGTGTAGAGGCTAGCATGAAACAACTGATTTGACGGTAACAGCTGATGAGTAATTTCTCATCAGCTGATACCAACAGCTGCTGTTTCATACCCAAACAACTGAAGGACAAAACCATGTCTTCAGTAGTTTCACAACTACTGATGGCTAACACCAAGTCCTCAGTTGTTTACAACAACTGAAGCAATACCATGTCTTCAGTAGTTCACAACTACTGATATCAGTAGTTCACAACTACTGAAGGCTAACACCAAGTCTTCAGTTGTTACAACGTCTGAAGAAGAATATTAGGTCTTCAGTAGTTCATAACTACTGAAGACTGACAATAACTCTTCAGCCGTTTACAAAATCTGAAGGACAAAACCAAGGTTTCAGTAGTTTTAATTACTGAAGACTAACACCAAGTCCTCAGATGTTACAACCACTGAAGGTTAAGACCACGTCATCAGTCGTTACAACAACTGATAACTAACACCAAAACCTTCAGTAGTTTTCTTTCAGCCTTTGCCCTACCCTATAAATACCCAACGTTCAGAGCATTTACTCCTCACTTGACCTAACCTTTCAAAACCTCTGAACTTCCCATACACCATTAATGGCGACCATGCAACTGAAACCTCGACACAACTGTGTCGCTCATCTCACCAAGTCGCCATTATGACCAAAATTTCACCATGCCGTCGATCTGATGCACGACTCACCTTACCAAACGACATTCCTTTTGAACCCTACCATCTACACCGACTCCCTGACGGAGTTTTGGACGAACATCACCGTCCAAACCGGAGAGCAGGATGGCGAGGTCTCTCTCCGGTCCTCCGTCAACAACCACCCAGTGGTTATCACTCCAGCTACCTTGCGCCAAACCCTAAAGCTGGAGGATGCCAACTACCCAACCTCCTACCCCAAAGGCGCCCTGGATCTATCCTTCACATCCAACGACTACCAGGGTGACCTCTCCGCCGCATCCTTGTTGAAGAAACACTTCCCTGATCCCCAACGCCTCATTTTTCATATGGTGAACGTGTGTCTGGCTCCCAAAACCTCTTCATGGGACCAGATGTCAACAAGGTGGCAACAGGTATTGTTCTCTATCCTCGAAAAACAACCTTTAAACTTAACAGATATTATATTTTTAGAAATCAAGGATATGGCCACAAAACCAGTTTCTAACCGAATGATCTTGTATCCTCGGTTCATCATGGCCATAATAGAGAACCAGCTTCAGGCTGAGAGACTTGTTGGCACTGGGGTCCCTGCCATGGCTGTTCTAGCCGAGGTATACTCTAGGCACAACTCTGACCAATCCCTAAAACAGGCTGGCCGGCTGCGAAAACCCACGCAGTAGGAACCCACAGCCTCCACCTCCAAATCCAAAGTCCCCACCAAGCCAAAAGCCAAAAAGAAGCCCAAAAAGGCTACTCAGGGAGATGAGTACCCTGAGGATGCCCCTGCAACACAGAGGCAGGATGTGGCTGCTGGTTCGATTCTCCCAGCAGTCACCATGACTCCACCCACCACAACCACACAGGCTTCCTCTCAACAGGAGCCTGATGCAACCACTTCTGGGGCAGCCGCACTTCTGGGGTCTATCTCACTTGAGAAGACTGCCATTGAAAAGCACAATCCTCCCCCTGTGCACACTGCTTCAAGCCCCTCAACCACTGAGACCGCCCCACAAATCCCTACATTGGCGATAGCCAAAGTGCTGACCCATCTGAGCACTCCACCCTCTCCCTAGAAACCTATCACAACTGGGGGGACTCCAACCGAAGAGGGGGTGGATACTAGTGCCGGTGGGAGCCCACAGCACAGAGAATCACAAGTCCAATCTCCCAGTATGGCTAGGGAGATAGGACAATCTGGTGAGGCTGCCACTTCCTTTACATCAGCATCTGAGCAGGGTGAAGCTGGTAACATCAATAAGACCTCACCAGAGGCAACTGCTGATGATGGATCCAATCCGGAGGCTGGAAGTCCCCAGTACCATGAACAAGGGGCACATGCTATTTCTGAGCCACACTCAGAGCATGTACATCCTGACATTGTCAGGAGGTCAGGTGATTCAGTTCGCACTGATGATGACCAGAGCTTCTTCTTTGATGTAGTTGCTCAAAATACTATCTTGGAAGATGAGATAAGCAGACTCAAAGAGCTGCTTGCTCAAATGACTCAAGATAGAAGTCCATCTGCCACCACAAACCCACAGATGGCACCTTCACCCAAAGGTCTCACAAACACTGAGCCACTCCCACAAACTCGGCCACCAGCCCCTGCTTCTGGCACTAGCTCTCTGGGTCAGAACCCCCTGAGCAGCTGGATGCTATCCTCTAGAAATCCCTGCCTCTCATCACACCCATACTAACAGATATAGTCATTAAACCCATTGATGAGAGGCTTCCCACTTATATCCAACCCCTGGTGGAGGTTGCAGTTACTAAGGCGCTTGCTGATTGTCGAACCCCAACCAATGCACCCAAAAAGGGGGAGACATCAGTGCAAGCTAAGAGGAAGAAGGGAGAGGAGGAGTTAGAGGTAGAGAAAGAGGTGGTGGTTAAGAGGGAGAGGGCTGAGGAGAGTAGTAGGGTGAGGGAGAAAGGGAAGAGGAAAGTGAGGGAGGAGAGTGAGCCTATAGAAGTGGCTGGAATCCAAAAGGATTTCAGTGTCACTTATCAGAAAAGGGAGAGAAGGAGGGAGAAAGGATTGACTCTGATCTAGCAGCCCTTGTCAAGGAGGCTGATGCTGAACAGAGCAAATCAATGGACTCTGCCATTGCTCAGCTGTTCAGGCAAGGCTTTGATAAGGACACTGCCATGCTAGATCAGGAGCTCAGGAAGATGGAAATAAGAGAGATCGAACACCGATGGTCAACTTATAGCCAAGAGAACAAAAAGAGACTCGAGGCTATGAGTAGATTCATTTCGAAGTATCTGGGCAGGCCAGTCCTTGATGTTAAAGCATGGACCAGGGACAGAATCTTGGCTATAGCCGCCAAGATCTGTTCAGCTGGTGATTTCACCAAAGGACTGGTCGCTGAGACCCTCTCAGAAGCCGGTGCTGGGAACAGGACACTGTTAGCAAAACAGACTAAAACATCTCTGATCTCTAGATTGCTTACAGTGCCTGCCAACATTCCCACACCAACCACCCAACTAAAACCCACAAAACCAATCCTTTCACCATCAAAACCCGCAGCCAATGATCCACCCTTGAAGAAGAAGAAAAGGGTGTTGAGGCTGCAAGAAGAAGAAGAAGAGGAGGATGAGGAGGATAGTCTGCCCATTTCAGCAGTTATCTCTCTACCAAAAACCAAATCCCAAACCATCACTCCCACCTCACAAATGGACACTGTGAGGGTAAAACTAGAAGAAGAGGAGCAGCAAAGATTACACGATGAGGCAATGCTGAAAAGCATTGACAAATCATATGCTGCTTCTACTTCTATCATGAACATGAAGAAGGAGGCTCTGAGACTCTTCACTCTTAAACAAACCTTTCAATATGAAAAGGAAAGAGTGAGGACTTGGCCTGATCCTAGGGTGGCTCACAGGATAGTTCAAAAGGCTATGCCTGTGAGATATAAGAGCCAACTTAAGAGAATCGTAGATGAAGTGATCTCTGTGGCTCTTGTAATAACACCCTGGGAAATAGTAGAGGAGTTCGAGAAAGCCTATAGAGCCAACCAATCACCCCAAACAATGCTAGATAATAGGGTGATTAGGAAAGGGTTGGTCTATAAGAGGCTTGAGAACTTCCATAGGGATGAGCTCAACTTACTGTTAGAAGGAAAATATCCAGATGAGTTTGCATATAGGCAAGTAACAACAGTTGAGCTCAAAAATGGGAGACAGGTCAAGTATGTCTCAGAGCTGTACGGCCGGGAGGGGTTGTTCGAAGGTGAGCCTGAAGACCTAACCAAAGAAGAGCAGATGATATTTCTTCAGGCCTACACCCGAGAATCCTACCGGCTAGTACATGGAAGGTAGATCTCATGGATGGGACAACAGCTCTGTGTCCAATTCCCCAAAACAGAGCTCCCATCCATACTCAGCCAATCAAACCTTAAGAGACTACCTCTCAGGCCAGTGCTTATCTGGGTCAACTTCTAATCTGATCTAGAAGGAAATAGACCAATATTTCTGCAAACAATAAGTGGGACAACAAATAATTAGAGGTTTTGGCTGCATTGGTTCAGGGGGAGTTTGTTGGACCAAAAGAACCAATGAGCCAAGATCAGGAAAACCTCTAAGTCCCACATGCCATTGCAACAACTGCTGAAGACTTCCATCAGCTGTTCTGACAAAGTCTGAAGATCAAAGACTGAAGACAACAGCTGATGACATCTACTGAAGTCATCAGCTGACACATCATTTGAAGCCCAAGTCTGAAGAACCAAGTGTTGAAGATTCAGAGTTTGTCACAATAGCTGAAGAAGTCTTCTTCAGTTGTTGTGATGGTTTTTCCCTTTCAGTAGTTTTGTAATTTATTTCAGTAGTTTGTACAACAGCTGAAGAGCTTGTTCTTCAGCTGTTATAGTATCAGTAGTTATAAACGACTGAAGAGTTTGTTCTTCAGTCGTTGTAGGATTTTCAGTAGTTTACTTTTTCAGAACTTGTAAAAGATAGGAACACTCTTGTAAGAAGATGTCAGTTGTTGACATCTTGAGTAGTTTTATGTTCCATCAGTTGTAATTTTAATAATCGGTTGATGTCCTGTCAAAGGACATCATCACCATCCTTTTTGCCGCCTATAAAAGGATGGTGAACCACGCTGTTTTAATTGCCGAAACGTGTTGAGTAATAGAAAAATTAATTTTTCGCAGAACTCTTCTCTCTCTATATTTGTACTATTACATGCAAAACATTTTGTATTCTTGATTTAATTGCTAATTTCGTGCTAAATCCGCTGCAAACCAATCTGATTGATCAAACGAGAGGCTGAGATCCTGTCAGCCTGGACTATGTTGTCCCACCAGCATAAGGCCGACCCCGTAAAAGAATGGGTAGCAAACTTCACCTTCTTGTCCTCCCGGCAATCACTAATATCGAGGACAGCCTCCATTTCCCTCACCCATTGGTGAGCATCAGAAGTGGTGCCAGAGCCATCAAAAGTAGGGGGCTTGCACCTCATGAACGCCCCGTAGTTACAACCCCGTATTGTCTCAGGCACTGACTCCTCCTCCTCGTCCTCTTCTTCATCATCAGAAAGAACTGTTTCCGGCTCTTGTTGCTGCTGTCTTCCTGAGGATCGATTCCTCCCTCGCCTCTCATCTTCGCGTACGGCCTTTATCACTTCGGTCACCACAGACGGTAAGATCGTCTGCATGACCTGGTGCACCTGTTCAACCACTGCCTCTTTTACCGAGGCCCTCAAATCAACACTCTCATCCACTCCCTCCGGAGGAGTAGTATCAGGTTCTTCAGGAACCTTCTTCTCTAGTCTAGGTCTTCCTCTTGTGGCTCGTGGTTCCGCACCACTTCCGCCACCGCCTCCACCACGTGGGGCTTTAGATGATCTACCACCGACCATCTTCTATCACACACTGAAAGGTTCAAATACCAACATGGTCATTCAAGGAAATATCTCAGTTTATGTCAAGTATAGTAAATCCCTAATTACAGTGGCCAGTTGTGATTAGCCACTTACTTTACTCTTCGCACCCTGAGCATCACCCGTCTTGACTACACTAGCATCTAAATCTAACAGTACACGTATACCACATACATACGCACATCATACCAGTTAATCTTTTAAGAAAATACCTGATGGTACGCAGCTACTCAGATGGCATTCTTCCCCTTTTTCTGTCCCATTTTCGGTTTAAGTTTTAGGTTTATTTTGAAAATTTACCCGTTTTACTTAAACTTTTGCTCTGATACCAACTTGTAAGGCCCCGTTCCCGGGCACCTTACGGTTGGTCGTCATCGCACATAAAACATAGATTTGATATAAACATAATAAAATAACGCAGCGGAACTTTATAAAGAGGGTCATTCTCATTACATCACAAAAGCTTTTACAATGCATTACATCATTGACTTGGTTACAAAATACAAGCTTTCTTTACATTGCCTAGCTTTACTATGATTGCTGCTGAAGCATATGAAACCGAGGATAATCTCGTTTATGTGAATCCTCAGCAATCATAGGGTCATAACAGTGACCTCCAGTATAAAAATATAAAATTTTTCATCATAAAGGAGATTTCCTTAAGTAGTCCCGTACATCGGAACCCTAAGAAATCTCCTTACGGCATGCAACATAATATGTTGCGTGCATCATGGGCCCACAACACATGATGTTGCAGCATTATCAAAAGGAGAATGCCATCCCAAAAGAGCTGAGTAGCCGCCTCGTGCCATCCCCAGCAACACTACCTGCCAACTAAAAACATATAAAATGTCAGCGTTGCTGAGTGAGTTCTAGTTTTATAATAAATATATTATATTTCCATTAGAAACCATTCTTTCACGTGATCATACATCATACGTACACAGAGATAATATTCATTATTATCTTCATCATTCGTTATACATCATCATCTTTAACTTCTCATATGGATCATGTCAGGCTTTACCCACTTCATAGCACTCGGCTATGATTACTGTGGTCGAATGACAAGGATCCCGTTTCATTCTTACTTGCACATTGAATTCTGATGTACCAATACCATATGCTATACCCCGATCAGTCTTAGCTACTGGGCCGTGAATCAATAGAGCGTATGCCACAGTAGCCTTAGCTACTGGGCCGTGAATCTAAGCGTATGCCACAGTACTAGTAGGTAAGCGGTAGAGGTACCATGACCATGGCCAATCACAAAGAAGGACCAATCGACTTATTCAATGTTTGCAAGACTTAATTCGTTCATTCGTTAATGCATGTATTCATCATCTTATTACTCATTCATTCATTCATTAATACATGCATTCATCGTCGTGTTCCTCTTTCATTATCTTTCACTTTACGTACATAATACTTCGTTCGTTCATCGTCATAATACATGAGTCGTGAAAGATATACATACATCATCACAAGGAACACACGCACACATATATCAATCGTACATCATCATAAGGAACACACACCCATCATACATACATCATCATACGTAGCATTATACATACATAGTCTCCATCATCAGTCATCTACAGGCACTTACTCCCATATCTTTCCCGAAAGCCGGGACTTAACTATGCATCATTTTGGGTACGACAGCCCTAATTGTCCCTCCTAGACCTTGGGGACCCATGCTAGGACCTCATACAACACGCCCAAGTCCACAATCATACCTTAAACGTACTACACAACATTATACCCAAATGGGCCATACATACATATGTCAATAAACAGGTTTATATGTGCTCCAGCCCTAAAATCGTTTGAAAACAAGGAAATGAGGGGTCCTAGAACTCACCTGTACTTGACGAGTAGCTTCTCAATCAAGCTTTAAAAGAGAGGGTTGCACTACACCACCTGCAGATAAGTTAACACTCAAAGGAGTTAATTTCTGGCTAGATTCGCTGCTAGGTTCGCTGATAGATTCACTGATAGGTTCGCTGATAGATTCGCTGCTAGGTTCTCTGGCATCTTTGCTGCCTGTTTCGCCCAACTTTCGTTGGATGACAATGTCAGCGAATCTACTAGAGAATCTATAGGTTCTCTGCTAGGTTCTCTGCTAGGTTCACTGCTAGGTTCGCTGGACGAATACATAGGTTCGCTGGACGAGCTGAAAATTATGAACCAACACATTTTTAACCCAAAACTTCAATCTTTTACACCCAAACCTTGGGTTATCATCCAGGAACCTAAATCTAAGCTTCTTACATGTTTTATTACCCTAAAACGTGCGTTTTTGGGCGATTTGTGCCACTTTTTAAAACCCCAAAAACCCAAATCCGGGTTTTTACCAAATGGAACAATTATAATACGTTTCTTACCTTGATTCTTGTTGTTTAGGAGTCCACGAACACCAGCCTTCGATTCTTGACCACCCGAGCCTCGATCCGACACTTTCTCTCTCTACACTTTCTCTCTCTAGAAATGGGTGTTTGAGTGCAAATGAGAGTTGTTTAGCTCGTCCATCTATATATATGCCAGGCGTTCCCGCGACCCCAAACTCGTTAAACTCGTGACCCGAAGGGTTAACTCGGTCTAACACCCACAACCATTTTATATTTATTAAATGGCTTTCGTCCGAGCCCACAATTATTACTTGACTCGCTTAGAAAAATTTCCGGGTGTTACAGCATTAGTCAGTCCGAACGGCATGACTAAGAACTCATAGTGCCCATAACGAGTCCTAAACGCTGTTTTTGGTATGTCCTCCTCGAAAACCCTTAGTTGATGGTACCCCGATCGAAGGTTGATCTTGGAGAAATACGAGGCTCCTTGCAACTGGTCAAACAAATCATCGATTCTGGGAAGAAGATATCGATTCTTCACAGTCAATTTGTTCAGCTCGCGATAATCAATGCACATACGGAACGACCCGTCTTTCTTTTTGACGAATAATACCGGTGCTCCCCATGGTGAGTGACTCGGCCGAATAAAACCCTTCTCCAGTAGTTCTAGTAATTGGCTAGATAACTCTTGCATTTCTGATGGTGCCAACCGATACGGTGCTTTTGCTACCGGCGTAACTCCAGGAACCAACTCTATACGAAATTCCACTTGGCATGGAGGAGGTAAACCCGACAAGTCATTAGGGAATACATCCGGATAATCTCGTACTACAGGAATATCTACCAACTTGTTGTTCTCTTCTTTCTTTTCCACTACTGGGCCAGAAACTCATAATACTGCTTTTGTAAACATCGACGTGTCTTCGTGCAAGAGATAAGCTTTAGGGTTCTTCCCGATTGTTCTCCTTGAATCCTGAATACTTCCCTGTCTGGCATGGGGATTCGTACTACTTTTTCCCGACAAACAATCTCAGCTCCGTGTTTCAACAACCAATCCATTCCCACAATCACATCAAAACTTCCCAACTCAAAAGGTATTAAGTCTATATCGAAGGCATGGTTTTCCAATATCATCGAGCACTTTCTAATAATCTCATCAGCCTGTACAATTCTACCATTGGCCATTTCCACGGAGTAGCTAGTTTCTAGCCTACTAGGGTTCAAGGCAAGCATGTGAGCAAAATCAGTAGATATAAAACTATTGTCTGCTTAAGTATCAAACAATATAGATGCGAAGTGGTGATTGAGCAAATACATACCCGTAACAACATTCGGGTCCTGACGGGCGTCATTTGCTCCGATAACGAACGCACATCCTCTGGCAGCATTTCCTTGGTTCCTCTGGCCTTGATTACCAGCTATGGCCATCACTTGTGGTTGGTTGTTTCCTTGCTGACCCGATGCCCGATTCAGTCTGGGGCACATGTTCCGGTAGTGACCCGGGTTTCCACACTCATAACAGACCCTAGCATTCCCGGCAGGGTTAACCGTTTTAACAGGTGCAACCAGATTCGGCGCAACTACAATCTTTCGCTAGGTGCCCGGGCGTCTACAGTTCACACACACCTGGCACTGCATCGCTGGGGGATGATGAAAGTTACACCTATCACATTTGGGGTACGGCCCTACGTATTCTCTCTTGCCTTGTGTCACAGCCATGAAATTTTTGGTTGTCTTGACCCTTTTGTCGAACTTCCCAGTACTCAGCCTGCTCGTTTCCCCGACATCTTTTCTTTTCTCTGCCCCTCTTCCTAAGGCCCCTGTTCTCACCATCTCATTTGTTAACGTACCAGCTTTCAGAATTGCACTCTGAATAGTAGGAGGGGCTGCTGCTGTTACTATTGCCTCGATTTGAGGCACAAGTCCCCAGATGTACTTCTTGATCCTCTTGGATTCCGGAGTCACCAGATGTGGAACCAGTCTTGCCAACTCATGAAAACGATCAGTGTAAGCTGCGTGCCCAGCTCCTACCATAGCATGATTCCAGAATTCCTGCTCCAACTTCTGCATCTCATTGAGTGGGTTGTACTCTTCAGTAATCAATGCTTTAAACTCATCCCAAGTCATCTGCATTGCTGATTCTCTTCCCCTTGCTTGAATCTGTGTGTTCCACTAAGTTAGTGCTTTGCCCTGTAGTGAACACGTGGCATACTTAATGTTCTAACTCTCGAGGCATTCGCTGATATCAATGACGGCCTCCATCTTCTCAAGCCATATTGTTAGAGCTATCGCTCCACCTTTCCCATCAAATTCTTTTGGTTTGCAGGCCATAAATTCCTTGTATTAACATCCCCGACTAGTATTAACAACCCCAGTTTCATTACCAGCCGTTCCACCATTTGCAGTATCTTCCCTGTTCCTTGGTTATGCTCATTGCGAGTATCATTATCCCCATGGAGATTATGATTTAGAAGAGTGTCGCTCACTTGAGTCACTATCGTTGGAATCAGTGCGGCTAGCTGCTGAGCAATCATAGAAGCTATATCAGGGTTTTCAGTTCCCTGATTATTGCCAGCGGGACCAGCTCCTGTTCTTGGTGGCCTACCTCTACCTCTGCCTTGTGGGGTCTCACCTTCGCGATTTGTACTGCGGGTGACTCTTCGAGGCGGCATCTTCTAACCATAAAAGTAGTAAACATATAAACTTTAGTCACTTTAAGATACACATTTAATTCCACTCATCAAGTTCCAACATTTCATGCTCCAGACAATCAGGATCATCACGTTGCCCAGTTCAAGCACATTCTTGGTATATCGTTGATGCTTATATATAGGGTCCCCCGCAATGTTCCCACCACATCCACGATATACCGAGAACGGTGCCTAAACCGGTTACATGACATCCGATTTTCCTTAACATTATCTCAATGTACGACGTAATGTATGTGTAGAGAGTATCATCACTTTTCTACAATTCTTTGAAGTCCACATTCATTCTAAGCATTTAATTAGTTCCATAGTTACTGAAATGCTAAGCGGAGAAATATTTCATGGAGAATAAAATCAATATTTCAATTGAAATCCCATGAAGGCTCTAAGTAGGATAAGACTTAAGTGATAGTAGAGATCATGAATGTTTTATCGTCGTTAACAAAGTCTTACTAGTATTATGATTCTAGTGTTCTAAGGTATAGAATGGAAGACTTGTACTAACTATGATCGTTACCTCACGACATGATAGGATCAATTAGAGCAATCTGTAACAAATTATATGAACAATTCAAAGAAATACAAGCAATTGTAATCAAATCAAGCAATATCAACAAAATTCATATTTCATTGATAGCAACAGACGATTACAAGATATAGAAAGCAGTTTATGCAAACACCTTACAAAAAAACTTAACAATCTACTCTAAGTCTATGCTATTTATACTAGAAACTAAGGAACTAAAATTTACAAAACTAGTCCCTATACTAGTATAAAATACAAAACTAGACACTAAAGACTAAATATTAAACTTCTAAGGGACCTAACAATACTCCCCCTAAGATTTACATAGTCTTCTGTCTTCAATTCAGCTTCATCCTAGCTTTTCTTCATGATTTTTGTCTTTGTCTTCATCTTATCTTCAATCTTCAAATAATTCTTCAGGTTCTTCTTTAACAGTAAACATCGGTTTCTTCTTATAAATCTCTGTTTCTTTCAATGCATTCTCTATTGCTGACTTGAATTTCTTTGCTAGAACAGCTTGCTCTGGTTTTGACTCATTGGTTTTTATCTCTAACTGCTTCATTCTTTCCAATGTGTTATTTGACAAACATGCTATATCAACATTAGCATATAGCTCAATTGGAATTCCGCAGTCTTTTGTATACAATTCAAGTACACCTTTCCTTGATATTCTCATAAACTCAATATCAGGAATATCTTTCTTCACTATGTTTGCATAAGCCAATGCTTTTCTTAATGCAATTCTCTCCATGGCAGCACTCATAACATTGATAATTGACATAAAGTACTTCTTATCTTGTTCAGCTGTCTCATCTGATAACTTTTCAAACTTTTGTACAGATAGAAATGAAATGTAACTTGGGTGTAGTAACCTCAGTTTGAAAGCTCCAAACAAAGTTATCATATCTTCATTCCAATCTTCTAAGTTTCTCACAAGCTTAAGCTCAAAAGTTTCTGAATTGTAAAACCATCTTTGAATTGGTTTTGACTTTTGATTCCCGTCAATCATCTTTAAGCCTAGAGTTGTCACTTTTTCTACATACTTGTCATAGAATTCAATCATAAAGTGATCTTTATATGATTGATTAACTTTCCTACTTCTTTTCTTCTTCATCGACATGAAATATTCTTTATCTTCCTGTTCATATCTTGTTTTCAAAAAATTGCTTGATTTGGTCAGCCCTGTTCTCAACAAATCCACCATCATTTGTGCTCTTTTTGCATTTGAATGATTAATCAACACCAATTTATTCAATTCTTTGAGATCCTGCACTGGAAGTTTTATGATGCTTTCATAAAAGTGATAGACATCACATACTGCATTCACTCTTTTAATTAGAAACGCATCAAACACTTCGTCATACTTCCATGCTATGATCTTTACTTGATTTGTGAAGTCAGGTGCAATCATTGCATTTAATAACTCAGCAACTGATTGACCTTTTTGTAAAACATTCCTTACCAAATCACCTGTTGATCTTGACTTATCAAAAATTTGCATTTGTTCCTCAGAAGCCTTATAAGCTTGCTTTTCCGATTTTGGAAACATTTTCATTAACTCTTTTCTCCTTTCATGAGCAGATGATCTCATTGCCATTTGTTTGATCTCCTGAGGCTTCAACACTTTTGTTCTTTTTGTAATTTCCAAATATTGCGGATTGTTTGTATCCAATATGATCATCTTTTTAGTTTGTTTTTCCGTTTCTTGGAAACTTCTAACTAAATTTCTCAATGATACAGATTAAAGTCTTTTTAATTTCCTCCAAGGATAATTCCTGGCTTGTAACCATGATCGTAAAGCAAACACACTCATGTCTTCAGGATCTGGATGATGCAGCTCGGAACTAGAAAGTTCATCAACATTAATACTTTCTTTTTCTCTGTTCCACTCTCCATGTTCAATCACTATTTCATTTAGATCTATTGGAGCACTAGATTCTGCAGCTATACACTTCTCATATTCATCATTTATTTGAGAAACTATTAGCCCATCTAAAAAGACTCTGTTGTACTTCATCTTTACCAAGTAATTGTATCTTTCTTCAAAGTCTATTGGCATATCATCATGACTTTGATCATGCTCAATTAATGATGGATTTTCAAATTCTTCAACTATATCTTCATCATCCAACACTTCATTGTACCAATCATCATTATACTCGTCTTCTAGATCTTCCAATGCACCAATTTTGTCTTGACTAATTGGATCTTGCCTCTCTTGAGGATCTTCTTCAATAAACCCTTCAGTTCTTTGTACTTTGAATGAAGATTCAGGTACAGATTCAACAACTATTACATCTAACTTTCTTTTCCCTTTCTCCATTTCAACAACTTTCTCAACATCAATTGGAATATTTTCTGATACAATCACTACCTCTGGAGAATTGGGTTTTGTTGATTCTTTCAACTTCATTAATTCTTCTTTCAAACCTTCATTCTCTTCAGCCAATTTCTTAAAATTTTCTTCAAGCACATCATAATCTTTCATCATAACTTCAAAGTTCTTGATTACATCTTCTTTATCTTTAGCATATGCAACAACCTTTTCATCTTTCATCAAATTTTCTTCTATCAACTTTTCATTGTTTTTCTTTAACATATCAAGCTCAGCTTTAAGATCAGCAATCTCCTTTTCTTTTGCTTCATTTTCATCTTTTAATCTTTCAAGTTCATCAACATCCACAATCTCCTCAGTTTGAACAGCCACATGATGTGTTGTAGAAACTAGAATATGTTGATTTATTTGGAAAGAACCAATGAACTCAGAATCAAAAATTTGATTATCTATATCAATCTCTTGTTCTGTCTCTATGTGAGTCTCTTCCTCTTCATGTACAGCTTCATGACCAGCTTCATCAATAACCAACTCATCTGTATCATCAGCTGCTTCATGGTCACTCTCATCATGACCTTCATCACCAACTGTTTCTTCTTCTTCATTTTGAGTTTCAGTAGCTTTTCCAGACATTGGTGCGTCATGACTTATAGCATGGTGTGTCTCAGTTACACCACCATCATCATCATTAGCATCATCATCATCATCTGAACTTGATGAGCTTTCATCATCATTATCTTCTTCATTTTCATCCTCCTCAATTTGATCATCTTCTTCTATAGGAAATTGATCTATCAAATCTACTGGATCAATTGGTTCACCATCTAACAAATGATAATGCTCTACAGTAATGTCAACAACATCATTTGCTACATTCAGCATGTAGTCAAACATGGGAACATTCTGTGCACCAGTTATCATTGTTAACTTCTTGTATGTCATTTCAGACATGTTTTCCAATTCCAGTCTATCTCCACCTACTCCATAAACATGGATATCTGGATATTCCTCATTGATGATCATTTGGAGGAACCTGGGGTACATCAAGTATTTATTTCTTGTTCCTTTTTCTAAGTTAAACATAAATCCATTGAGTATCCATCTTGCCATATTGAATCTTCTATTAGTAACTATGGCAACAATTGGTGATGCAATGTCCACAAAAAAGGAATTCCATCCTGCACTCCTCTTAGACATGCAATGCTGAAAGATATAGCATAAAAGTTTCCAGTGATTGTAGACCCTTGCTCTAAAAAATTGCTTCTTAGGAAATTGGTCTGGATGACCCATAGCCATAAAAGTCTCTCTGCATTCATTAAAAGTCAACTCACAGAGATCTTAAGGATCATTTTGACCTAATCTTAGAGCATTTCTGATGGAAGCTTCAGAAACTTCAATCATTCTGTCTCTGGTCACAAATCCTCTAACAACTTTTCTACCATCATCACCTACTTCAACTCTTGCAGTGTTCCAAAACAGTCTAATAAGTCTATCATAAATCACAGTTTGGAAACACATTGCATATACATATTTTGTTCTTAGAAGAAATCTGATCATTTCTTTATAAGACAATGCATCTTGAGCTTCCTCATCAAGCAGTGCAGCAATGTTGTGCTTTGGCACAAACTTTAAATCAGCCATCTGCAAAATTTAAAAGCAATGATATTAGACAATATGTGTAGTTTTGAATCAATTGATTTAATGTGAGTTTGAAAACATAATGATTTAAGATATTATAAACTGATGTGTTAAAATAAATTTGAATTTTAAAATCAACTTGAAATTTTAATTTTAAGTGTAAACACTTAATTTTAATAAAAGATGAATTTTCAATATTGATTTTAATTAAAAGTTTAACACTTTTGTTTATATTATCTTATATCATTTTATTTAAACTCTTCAATTCCAGAAATGATGATTTTTATCAATTTAAATTATTTTTCATTATTTTTATTTAAAAATTCATGAATCTGTTCATCTTCTTCATCGAGTTCATCCTTTACCGATACTGTTCATCGATGAATATGAACTGTGTATTTAATCAAATGTCAAATCAAAACAAGTTTATCATAACATCATGATCAAAATCACCAGATAAACAAGATTCAATCATCAATTTTGCACATTTTTTCGATTTGAATGCTTAAATCTGAAATTTTTGACAAGTCTAGGGTTCAAACGACCGTACAGGGGTTGAACGCCTATCACCAAATTTCCATTTAAACATGAAATCAGATGAATACGAATCATATACTTACATTCACAATCACACAAATACTATCAACAATCTGTGAATGAAATGGTTTGTGCTCGAAATGGTTTTAATCGAATAATGAGGGTTTTTGGTCGAATGTTCGAGAGTTCGAGTGGTCAGAGAGGTTTTACGAGGGTTTTGAAATGAGAATGAAATGAATAACACAAGTGTACCTTTTATACTAAGTAAAAAATTTTTAGACTTATGAGCACTGTACAGGCGTTTAAGCACTGTTCAGACTCATTAGGTCCGAAAATTTACTAAGTATTGGGACATATGAGCACTATTCAGTCTTATGAGGCCAGCCGTATTAGCACTGTTTAGACATATGAGGTCAGCCGTATGAGAACTATTCAGACTTATGAGTACTATTCAGTAGCATGAGTACTATTCAGTATCATGAGCAATGTTCAGTAGCATAATAATGCTGAAATGTCCACATAACAACTGTTCATGCACATAACAACTATTTAGACATACGACAACTGTTCAGCCACATAACAACTGTTCAACCACATAACAACTGTTCATGCATTTTTGCACTTGAATTTTTCAAATCTTCCATCTGCACACTTTTTAAACACATTAGTAATATTTCATACTAATATATAAACAATATTGCATATTTTTGACTTTTTCCTCATATTTACACTTTTGACCCTCAAAATTGAACTTTTTACATTTTGACCCTCAAAATATAACTTTTTACATTTTGACCCTTCATTTTAGCTTCAAAAAAAATAAACAAATCAAATATTTCAAATTTGTCTTGTTTTCAACTTTTCAAAGAAGCTTTTCCACTTGCTAAAAATTATGAGATCATTTTATCATAGATAAACACATACATGCTTTGAAATTAAAGCATCATCCTTTTAATTCAACATGATCATATTGATTTTCTGAGAATATTCTTATTGGTTTATTACTCCCCCTAAACTTTTAAGTTTTGCAAAACTTAGAAGTTTACCAATAGATCATAAGAATATCACACTTAACATGGTTATATTGCCTGCACACAAGAAAACATGCACAAAATCAAAATTAAATCAGAATGAAAAGCTAATATGTATAATAGAATCCTTGATTGCAGTGAGATCATATTAGATAAGATCAGAACATTAAAATAAAAAATTATATGGATAGTCATAGACAATGATTAAATCCTGATCAAGTGTGTTCCAGGTCAGTGATATCACAGCAAAGGAGACACAAGATCTAAGGACAGAAAATGAGTGTTTTTGATACAAATTATCAGCTCACTTACTTTTTCAATTCTTGGATAGAGTAGGGTATATGTCAAGATGTGACTCATACCAAGACTTAGAGGATCAACCATCATCAAGACATGCAAGAAAGCACTTATTCTCAACTTATTACCTAACAAATATGCATAACCAGAGTTCATGTTACTTGATTTAATAGAGAATGATCATGGATAACCATTTGATCAACTCTAACCATCCATTTGAATGGGTGTGCACATTGGCATCTTTTGCATCAAAGGAGAATATCCAGGTCTGTAATGACTTACAACAGAGGATATCTCAGCACTTCAGGTCTATGATGACTCATAACAGAGAAGTAAATGATGCTTGTAACAGATCTCATGATTAGTCACATTACCATCAGGTGTGAGTGGGAGTAGCTTAGCAAGCAGTCCATCTTATAAGCTAATACACTCAAAAGTACTTAGATGAATACACAAACAAGCATAAGGATGTGGGGTAATCACAAGAATTTACTTGTTCAGTATACTAGCATGATAGTGTCTACACAACAAATCCTGATCATGTCAGACTTTATTAGCGAGTGAAGTATGCAACTGATCTTACTAATGGACTATCATTTCTCACTTGAGGCAAACACAGATTCATTCCTAAAATCAAAATAATTTAGAAATGAAAAGCACTCTATTTTTGGAGTTTTTGATTTATACTTTTCTATTTGATTTTTGAGTTTTCTAATTTTGTATTTGTTTTTCTATAAAAGAAAGCACACACACACAAACAATCAGGCAAATAACTATGAAAAGATACCCTTATAAAAATTTTCAGATTGAGGAAAGTATTTGATCATGAAATGATTCAAATTAGTAACCAGGTTTACACATGGTTAATAAGGCCAATTGACTCCATTAAATACTCAAACCTTCCTGGTAGAAAAGCTTTAGTAAACAGGTCTGCCAACTGTTTTTCAGTTACTATTTGAATCAAAATGATTAAACCTTTTTCAGAATTATCTCTTAAAAAATGATATCGAATTTCGATATGTTTTGTTTTTGAATGTTGAACTGGATTAGCTGTAATGAACATAGCAGTAGTGTTATCTATGTAAATGGGTGTTTTAAGAAAATTGAACCCATAATCTAGCAGTTGGTTTTGCAACCAAAGGATTTGAGAACATCCTGCTGATGCAGCTATGTACTCAGCTTCTGCAGTTGAGACAGAAACATTTGTTTGTTTCTTACATTGCCATGAAACTAATCTGGGTCCAAGAAACTGACAACCACCTGTTGTAGATTTTCTGTCTTGACAACATCCACCATAATCACTATCTATGTATCCATGTAACTCAAAATTACCCTCGTCAGGATACCAAAGCCCTAAAGCTGGTTTACCTTTGAGATACCTGAATATTCTTTTGATAGCAATTAAGTGAGATTCTTTCAGGTCTGATTAATACCTGGAACAGACACAAACAGCATACATTATGTCTGGTCTTGATGCAGTAAGATACATCAAAGAACCAATCATAGATCTGTATAAAGTTTGGTCTACTGATTTTCCTTTAGGATCAGGTTCAATCTTGGTGTTTAGGTCAGCTGGAGTTCTTATAGATTGACAATCATGCAGTTTGAATTTCTTCAAGAGTTTGTCAACGAACTTCTCTTGATTTATAAAAATACCATCTGCAGATTGTTGAACTTGCAATCCAAGAAAGAAATTGATTTCTCCCATAGAACTCATTTAAAAACGAGATTTCATGATTTCTTCAAATTCATTGCACAGAGTTGGACTGGTAGAACCAAATATGATATCATCTACATACACTTGCACACATAAGAGATCATCATTATCCTTCTTTATGAATAAAGTTGGATCGATTTTCCCTCTTGTATATCCATGTTGGATCAAGTGTTAAGATAATGTCTCATACCAAATTCTAGGAGCTTGATGTAGTCCATATAAAGCTTTGCTAAGCTTATACACTCGATGTGGAAATTCTGCATCCTCAAAGCCCGAAGGTTGCTTCATATACACATCATCAGTGATTGGACCATACAAGAATGCACCTTTGACGTCCATTTGATACACCTTGAATTTCATGAATGATGCATAAGCCAGGAAAACACGAATGGATTCGAGTCTTGCAACTGGAGCAAATACTTCATCATAGTCAATTCCTTCTTCCTGTGTGTATCCTTGTGCAACAAGTCTTGCTTTGTTTCTTATTACAATGCCACGATCATCAGTTTTATTTCTAAACAACCATTTCGTGCCTATGGCATTTTCTCCTTCAGGTAATTCCACTAACTTCCACACTTCTTGCTTGCGAAATTGAAGAAGTTCTTCTTGCATAGCTTCAATCCAACCATTGTCCTGTAATGCCTCGGTGACATTTTTAGGAACAATCTGAGAAAGGAAACAAGAGTATAAACAAACATTTGCATGTTCAGATTTACTACTAGTAGTTCTTTCATTCAGAGGACCAATGATCTGGGATGTTGGACGGTTCTTGTGGATACGACATGTCAGAATCTCAGTTCCTTGAACATTAACATCAAGATTGGTTTGGTTCAGATCGGAGAGCTGTTGCAATAAGGTAGAAGAATGTGGAGTGAAATTTGGAACTTGAGTCGGTGAATTGAGAAAGTAATCAAAGTTACTATGATCAATTGCATCTCCAGAGATGGAAGATGTGCCAGACTCAGGATGTCCAATTTCTGTACCATCATTAGGAATAGGTTATGATTCTTCTTGATCAGATGAAACTGAATGATCTGAAGCTGAAGCAGCATGAACATTGTCATTGAATTGGATTGGTGAATCCTTGAAAAATGAAAAGAAAGGATAATCTGGACGAGCATCATCTGAATCATCAGAATCTGAATCATCACTGAAAGATCCAAGATCTCCTCTTGAGTTCTTCTTACCTGAAAAATCATTAGACTGATTAAACAAGTTAGATTGAAATGAGTTTGAGAAAGAATCTATATCAAATAACCATGCAGGACCATTTGAAACTGATGGAAAAGAATTTTCCAGAATTAACGTTGAATGTTTCATTAATAGTATTTGTCCTAGAGTTATAAACTCTATAGGCTTTGGAAACAGATGAATATCCAATGAAAAATCCATTATCAGCTTTTTCTTCAAATTTTCCTAAATGATCACTTGAGTTTAAAATCATAACTGGACAACCAAATGATTTTAAAAAAATTATGTTTGGTTTTCTGTCAAACATTAACTCATATGGAGTTTTCTTTTTATCTTTAACAAGTAAGATTCTATTCTGAACAAAACAGGCTGTTGATATCGCTTCGTCCCAGAAAGTGATTGGAATTTTGGCATCAACTAACATAGATCGGGCAGCTTCAATCAGAGTTCTGTTCTTCCTTTCAGCAACTCCATTTTGTTGTGGAGTTCTGGGAGTGCTGAACTGATGAACTATCCCTTTTTCTGCACAAAACAAATCAATGTTAGCATTTTTAAATTCAGTTCCATTATCACTTCTTATTATTTTTACTTTTTGATCAAGTTGATTTTCAACTTTATTAATGACTTCTTTTAGAAGATTTGCAGTTTTAGATTTAGCTTGAAGAAAGAAAACCCATGAAAATCTTGTATAATCATCTATGATGACTAAACAATATGATTTTCGACTAATACTCCTAATATTAGTTGGTCCAAAAAGGTCCATATGTAACATCTGGAGTGGTTTGGTGTTTGAGTTTATCAGTTTGGACTTATAAGACGCTCGATGTTGTTTTCCCTTCAGACATGCTGAGCAATGATCAGTTGTTGAAAACTTCTTGGAAGGAAGTCCAATAACATGATTTCCTGCTACAAGCTTGTTCATGTTTTTGAAGTTGGAATGACCAAGACGTCTATGCCAAAGCTGGCTTTCATCATTTGAAGCTTTAGCAATCAGGCAAGTAGTTTCAGTTGCAGGATCCACTTGAGACATATCCAGTTTGTATACATCTCTGTCTCGAGCAGCTTTAACTATCACCCAGTCATTGCTA
Organism: Flaveria linearis; assembly: GCA_024085815.1. NCBI lineage: Eukaryota > Viridiplantae > Streptophyta > Magnoliopsida > Asterales > Asteraceae > Flaveria > Flaveria linearis. The sequence continues at coordinate 38,548,615 of CM044009.1, read as the reverse complement.
ATCTGAAAACCTGGTTTCAAGACATAACAGTGAGATTTATCAAAAAGAACAGAATAAGATTTGTCACAAATTTGAGATACACTTAGAAGATTAAAGTTCAACTGTGAACAAAAGTTGACTTTATCAAAACTGATAATGCCATTGGACACTGTTCCCTCTCCTGTTATCTTTCCACCTGCATCACCTCCAAAAGCAACATGTGTTCCATCCTTTAACTTAAAGTCTTGTAACAAGGCTTGATTGCCTGTCATATGCCGGCTACACCCACTGTCAACATACCATGAGTTGATTGGTCTCCGCAGGCGTACCTGCATTCACAAACATTTAAGGTGAGTTAGTAACCCAAGCCGAGATGGTCTTGGGCTTGCCAAACTTGTCAACAATTGTAAATTGTTTGAAATGAAGTTTGTTGACATCTGGTTTCTTTTGAATTTTAACATGTTCACATCCTTTTTGAGAAACCAACTGATTATCTCTTTGTGATTTTGATTTCAAAGCATTGTATCTATTTTCAAGATCATTATCAAGAAATCTTGAACTCTTGTATGAATCATTTGAGAATGTTCCTTTGTTTATTCTCATAGATCGAGGAATAAACTTTTCTTGATTGTATTGCTATGATTTGACAAAATAATTATTATCATAATCAGAATTGTTTCTTCTGAAAGATCTCAAACCTAAGGAAGGTTGTTGTTGTGATAATTTAAATCCAATATTTTGATTTCTTATAAATTGTGGATTTACAAAGCCTTGATTATTAAATTCCTTCCTTGAAGAGTTCTTCCTGAAGTAACAATCATTGGTATTATGATTTCTTTCATTACACAAAGCACAGTATTTGTTAAAGTAACACTTAGCTGTTGTGTGATTTGTCATATCACATATGTAGCAATACTTGTTAAAGTAACATTCTGAAATGTCATGATTGTACATGTCACAGATATCACAATACTTTTCAGAATGTTTATACAACATTTTGTTAACCCTTAAAGTAGAAGCAACATTTGATTCTTGTTTGAATTTAGGGTTAGGCAGATTATTCTGTTGTTTATTTGATGTGAATTTGGTCATTGAATTTTTAGGATTTTTCTTTTGAACTTGAACAAAATTCTTTGACTCCTTTGATTCAAATCTTTTATGCACAGCGGAAGTCTTATGATCTGAACTTGTTTTCAGATCAGAGTTAGATTTGATCTTCGGTTTAGATGTCATTTTTGTATTTGTGTTCAAGTCAAAAGTTCCTGCAGACACAAACTTCACAGGTTTAATTTGAGTATTGTTCTGTGACTGATTAATTGATTCTGTTTTCTTTGCTTTTGCAGCTTTTCTTCTTCTTTGATTTCTCACTCTTGATGAAGTTTTCTTGCTTTGAAGTTTAGTTGAATCTTGAGAAGATTCCTTTTGACACTCTTTTTCTTCAGTCAGTTCATTTGAACTTGAATCATTAGAAATATTATTATCTGTTTTAGCTTCTTCACATTTTCCTTTAAGTTTGTTATTGAATTCAGTAGATTTTTCACTCATTTGTTCACTTTGTTCAATAACAGTATCACTTTTTGGTACAAACAGCTTCTTTTGCTTTTATTGAGGTTCATAAGATTTGACTTTGATTGGATGACCATTTTTAATCTTGTCTAAGTCAGTTTCTTCATAAACTTCAACATTTTTCTTTTTAAAGTTCTTCTGATCTTGGAACTCTTTAAGCTTTGCTTTGTTTTCAGGTGAATGATCATGTGTGTTAAAATTTTCACGAAGTGTATTTGTGATTGATTCAGTCATAGGTTCATGTGTGAATCCTAGTCCTGTTTTATCTTTGTCATTTCTTCCATTCACCAGTTGCTCAACAAATTTCTTTGAGCTTTTAACTTTGGCTAAATCTATTTGTGTTGCTGCATGTGCCAATTTTTCTTGTTCGAGTGTTTTGTTCATCTCTTCAAGTTGTTTCTTGACAAGTTCAAGTTCTTTAATAGTTTTGTTCCATGAAGCTTGAAGAGACATTATCTTTTCATCAGCAATTTTATGATCTGATTTTAGTTTATTGTGCCTTGATTCTTCTTGTTTGAGCTTGTCACATATTTTGAATAAATATGTTCTGTAGTGTTCAACTAGTTCAAAACATGCTTTTGTGCACATTTTCTCTCTCACTTCAACTGGTATTTCAGGATATGAGTTTGGAGATTCAGTATCAGAAGAGTTAACAACCTTTGGTTGTTCTGATTGAGCCATAAGAGCAACTTCTTCAGTGATATCTTTTGGGTCTGATTTGTCGCTCCAATCATACTCTTCTTGATCTGATTCATCATATTTAGGATCTTTATCTTTTGACCAGTCTTCATCATCAACTTCAGCAACTAGTGCCAGATTGGCAGTGAGATCAGCAGTAAATTGCTCTGCATATGCACTCCAGTCATAACCATCTTTGATGTTTACAACCAGTGCCTTCTTAGTTTCCTCACTATTCTTATCTTCTTTGGGTTCTGGCATAGGTAGACTTTGGTATGGCTTTCGAAAAGTCTTGTTTGCCTATTGCTGATATTTCTGACCATTTGAGCTGCCTTGACTATTTCCTCCTTGGTTTCTTGGAGCTTTACATTCTCTTGAAAAATGACCATAGCTGTTACAGTTAAAGCATCTTGATTTTGATTTATCAAACCCAACAGTTTTGTTTGCACTGGGTTTGTAATTTCTGTTAGAATAAGAATGCTTTTGTGTTATGTAAGCTATCATGACCATTTGCCAGTTAAGATCCATTTCTTCTACATCATCTGGATCCATTTCAAACAAATCTTGTAAAACTAGCTCCATTTGAGTCAGATGACTGCCTTGATATGCTTGAAAGCTTGCCATGAAAGCAGTAAATGCAGTTTTTGACTCTTCATCTTGTAAAAGAATGTTAATCACATCTTTCACTTTACTTGGATTAGGAGAGTTTGAGGAGGATGGCATCTCAGTTGAAGATTTAGGCGTTTGAGCTTTAGAAGGAGACTGTGATTGTTGTTGAGTGGAATAGACAGGTGTACTAGTGAAGAATCCTGCTCCCACAAACAGATCACCTTCATCTTTAGGAGTTGATTGGTCTTTAGCCAAAAATGCATTCTCTAAAGTATTTCCTGGAGAAGCAACATACTTATACTGAGTTGTTGATGCATGTCTATCATTATTTCTTGAACTCTCATCAATCTCTACAGATTCAATTTTAGCAATGAGAAGGTCAAGATCCATAGGAAACTTTTCAGTATGTTTCAACAAAGTAACAGTTTGTTTTCAAGAAGATGGTAGTGCATTCAGAAGTCTGTTGTTTAGGTCCTCAAGGTCATTCTTGATTCCCAAAGTAGACATTTCTGTAGTTAATTGCACAAACCTGTTCATCATTTGATTTATTGTTTCTCCTGAGATGTGCTCAAATAGTTCTAATTGCCTTTTCAGTTTTTGCTTTTTCAGATCTTGAATTTCTTTACCTCCTTCACATATAATCTTCAAGGCTTTATACATAGTATATCCAGTTTGATAGTTTTCAAGTCTGGATAATACTTCCAAAGGTAACCCTTTGCACATGAGAGAATAGGCTTTAACATCATTTTTCACCTTCTTTAAGTCTTCTCCATGTAGGTTATCTTCTGGATATGGTTCTTGTGTATCTTTTGTATACACAAATCATCTGTCTGGACCATCCGTAGTCACAGGAATGTAAGGTCCCTTTTCAATTGATTTCCACAGATCCGTGTCTATGGAATTCAAATGATGTTTCAGTCTAAGAGACCATTTTTAAAATCAGCTCTGTTTTTAAGTTTTGGAACTCTGTTCTCAGAATCTTCTAATTTCACCATTTTTATATTTTTGTTGTTTTCTAAGCTTTTGAATTAAGAAAAAGACTTAAAAAAATATTTTTGGATTTTCTGAAATTTTATTAAAAATTTCTAAGTGTCAAGGCTGATAAGTCCGAACAGTGGTGACAAGTCCCAACAGTGTGAAACGCCCAACAGCTGATAAGTCTAAGGGAATGCCTTAGAAAATTTCCAACTCAAGGATTAGAAAGTCCAAACAGTAGTTAAAAGCCTTCACAGTAGAAACTCTTGAACAGTACTTAAACTTCCATACAATGCTCATACGCCTAGGAGGTAAAAAGTCCACACAGTGGTTATGAGTCCACACAGTGGTTGTACGCCTAGGACTGAACAGTTGAGAAAAGTCTAAACAGTTCTCAAACGCCTAAACACTTAGGCAGATTTCAGTGTTTTCAGCCCTAATACGCCACATTCATCAGATTCATGTGATTGTAACGAACTCAGAAATTTCAAAATCCTTCAATTGTTGATGAATTAAGCTGAAACTTTCCAATTAGTTCATGATTATACCTATAATCAATCCTCTAACTTCAATTTCAGTAATTATCCACAATTCTCAATGAATTTAAGAAATTTCAGGTCGAACACTCAAGAACACATTCTTGAACTGTTTTTCACTAATTCACTCAATTTTGATGTGATAAACTGCAATTTGTGATTCAAAACATGTTTCTGATGATGAAACACAGCTCTGATTCACAATATTTCACTTGAATTGTCAATTGATTACAGCTTTCAGTGGATTTTTGAAGTTTCTATCTTCGACAGAACCTTCAAAAACACTCAACTGAGGGCTCTGATACCAATTGATAGGATCAATTAGAGCAATCTGTAACAAATTATATGAACAATTCAAAGAAATACAAGCAATTGTAATCAAATCAAGCAATATCAACAAAATTCATATTTCATTGATAGCAACAGACGATTACAAGAGATAGAAAGCAGTTTATGCAAACACCTTACAAAAAAACTTAACAATCTACTCTAAGTCTATGCTATTTATACTAGAAACTAAGGAACTAAAATATACAAAACTAGTCCCTATACTAGTATAAAATACAAAACTAGACACTAAAGACTAAATGTTAATCTTCTAAGGGACCTAACACGGCAAGATTCGCCAGGTTTCACATGCACTGCAAATTCCAATTACGTGTGCACCCATAATGGTAATTTGCCTTTCATGGTCACCCTTAGCTTCACCTACCCAAGCTAACATCACAGTATCGACACCATTCATAGTGCACAGATCGTGTAAGTTCTCATGTCCATGTTTAGTAGTATCCTAATAATAGTCTGTCCTAACATATAGAATCCAAGCACATAAACTCAATTAGTCTAATAAAAGTTGCATATCCCTTCTTCTTTCGGGACCTCAGGCATAAATGTCTCAGGGTCGGACACAATATTCGGGATCAATGCTTCACGGGATATGTGGAGATCCCTTCAGGTTAGGTATCCCAACCTAATAGTATAATGTGGTGTGCATAGGAATGGAAGATTCCAGTAGAAGGCATCCCGTGAGGAAAGATTAAGAGTAATAGTGCCTTCCTCAGGATGATCAGATAACAAGACATATAGATATAGAATATGTATAGAGATAAGGAACAAGTATAGAGGAACATACATGTAATATCAAATGCAAGCCAATCCTAGCATGCATTCTGAATGAAGGTTCCTAGGTTATAGTCTAGGTCAAGTGAATTGCCTAATTCTCTATAACGAATGGCTCTCATACCAGTCTGTCACACCCCCGCTGAGAGCGGAAACACGGGGATGTAACGAGACGGGATCGTCATAATACATTGTTAACAATAGAGATGCAATGTATGTAATTGATGATAGGGCGTGTCATGACGGAACCCGACACAAATGGAGACTTGTGTCGTGTTTAGTCAGTATTCACGACAATATAGCCATAAGCATAAACTTGTAAATGATTCACATAACCAAAATAATATCATTGTAGTGTAATTCCCACAACCCGGGAACAAGTATCAAAAGTATGAAGATTGTTTAATAGACTACAACAACGGTACAAAATGAATGTTTGTCAAGTATGTTTAGTCTTAAAAATGCATCCTACGGTCTCCACTAAGGCAGCACACCTAGATCTTCAATTAGCATTGTCACATGAAAAGATATGCTCAAAACGGTCAACAAAATTGTTGGTGAGCTCGCAGGTTTAAATAGTAAACAAGTAATTGATGCTGTATAGTAATTGTTGTGGAATACCGTGCATACAGTTATAAGTAAGCAAAATCACATAACCATGAGCTTTACAACCAAACCTAATGACGTACACACAGCAACTTGTCGGAATATATTCACCCAAGGGCCCGTTCCTGGCCATCGTTGGTACTAACTAGTATACCAACATGCATGGGTGGGGGTGTCAACCCAGTAGTACTACCAATACCTATCCGTCGGTTCCAACAACGGAATTAAATGGTTGTAAAGAAAGAACCACACAGCGACTCATGTATCTATCAGATAAGTACTTACAACATAGTATCACGTTGTTTCCAAGTATGTAAAATTGTATGTAAATTGTACAGTGTAACACCTCTGAAATATGACCGAATTGAAAACCTATAAATGTTATAAAACTCAATAAAGGTCCGGATTGATTTGGGCTTACCAAAGAAATCTTGCAAAACGAAACTAGCTTTTTGGGCCCAATAAGCCCAATAAGGGCCCGAACATACAAACAAGGCCCATTTGAGGCCCAAATGCATGTTTACGAACTAATTGAATGAGAAACCATGAAACAATGAATTTTTATGTGATTTGAAACAACTATGGAAAAGATCCAAACTGAAAACAGATTCGGAACCCATACCGGGTAGAATCCGGCAATTTACCGCGTACTACGTCTGAATTCCACCAGAAATTCCTTATAATGGCTTGTCGTCCAATTTAAATCCTTTTTAATGCTAACAATATCATAAACAATGCTTGCTAAAAGATTTTTCATCAATCAAGCATAATCAACAGAAATTCGTAAGCGAAACGCGAAAACCGGTTTGCACCGGCATTTAACTGACGTCTGTTATGACGATCGAGTCTCGTAACTCCGAAAATATTTATCTAATCATTGTTTATTATCATAACATATTGAATTGTATGAATGGTACGTTGTGCGGAATAACTGCGTTCCGAAACGCGACCGTGACGCGAACCGGGTTACGATCTGGTAAAACCCGAGAATTCATCAGATAAAGCTTTAACACGACTAACATAAAAAGTTAATGCTCAAAATATCATTTAAATACTTAGTTACATATATTTTGATAGCAAAATGATAACATTAACACTCATCCGATAAAAACGCGTGAAACCGTGGAACGTGTTAAAAACGCGATAAGTTACAAACTCGTTTCATTATCCGGCATGTTTTAAATACATAATCTCGGGACACTTATAACGTTTTGCATAAATTGAAACTAACGAGAAACAAATTTAAACGCCACGTGAAAACCTTAACCGAACGTGTGCGAATCGAACCCGTTTCGTTAAACCCACTATATAAACACATATTCCTCCATTTTGTTGGGGTTTTAAAAACATTAGAAACAGAGACAAAGAGAGAGAGAGAGAGGCTGTCGCACCCCCCCCCCTTTCTGCGATCTTCGTCCGGCGACGGCGCCGGTAGCTACTCCGGCGAGTTCCAGCGAGTAGCCAACCCTACCCGACTCCTTTCTTCAACCTGAACCTGATGGTGGTGTTGGTTTTAACTGAAACGTAGTGGTGATGGCCGATTGGTGGCAGTCGGTGGTGGATGTAAATGGTAGTTAAATGGCGGTGGTGGTGACTATTGTTGGTTGAGAGGGCGATGGTCGCTGATGGCGGTGGAGATGGCGACTGTGGCGGTGGCAGTTTGGTTTGGGGTTGTCTGAAGATGGCGGTCGAGGTCATGACGGGAAGGGGGTGGTTCCGATGGTGTTTGAAGGTCCCGATGGTGGCTGTCGGGTGTGGCTACTGGCGGTGATGGTTGCTGTGGCGGTCGCAACACCCGGCTGAGCCGGAGGTGGTGTTGGTGGCTGTTGTTTGTTGCTGGCCGAAGGTGGCCTAGGCCCGCCCCACTGCTTTTCTCTTGGTAAGGTACCCTAGAACCGGTTGCTTCATTCCCCCTTTGTTTTTCTTGGGCTACAAACCGCAAATTACTATGATTGTGGGACTGCATGTGTAGATCTGTACTAGATCGGGGTCCAAGGCAGCAGTACTGGTGGATGGATGGTCGCGGCGGTGCTGATTGTGGTGATGGAAGGCTGCTGTTGGTGGTGGTGTTCATGGCGGCCTGGTTAAAGGCTGTCGGTGAGAGGCTGCAATGAGGGATGTCAATGGCTGTCGGGTAGTGGCTGTTGGTGGTTGGTATTTGGGTAATGGCTGCAAAACAATAGTAATAGTGAGGTAATCTGTGATTGGGGTTGTGTTGTTGTTTGTTATTGGCTGCGATTCTGTCTGTCGTGGTTTGTTGCTGTTATTGGTTGTGATTTGGGGCTGTTAATGGTGACGTATCAGTGTGCATGTCGACTATGGTTGGTCTAGTTTAGGTTATGGTCTTGGTGGTGTGTTGGACCATGGTTGTCGATATAATGGCGATGGTAAAGATGGATGTGATTGTGATTTTGGTTGTGGGTTTTCAAGCCTAGTTGTGACATTGGCTGCCTCGATGATTGTCTAGAATTCGGTTAGGCTCGATGGTGTGGCTGTGGTTGTTGTGGTTGATAATGGTGGTAGTGGTGTTAGAGTGATATGATGGCGTGTCGGGTGTCGGTCAAGCATGGTCAAACGAGGTCAACGGATAGTCAACAACAAGAACATGATGGGATCAAGAACAATACAAGTGGGTTAGTGAATGTGAATCGAGTGGAAGGTAAAATCGCACGCGCAACGCATTGAAATTTTAATTATAATTTGCATACGTGTTATTTGAGCTCTAAATAATAAAAGGCATAAATTATAAAATACGTGAACTATAAACGAAAGATGAACGTCACTTGTTATAATTATTTGATTAAATAGATGGTATGGACTCAAAATTTAGATAGCAACGTTAATTACTAAAAGTCAACCTCGATAAAATATATGAAACATTAAGTTTTGGGAAGTAGTTATAACATGTCATTGATTTAACACATAAGTTGATTTCAGGTCACGTTAATTCCTTACAATACTTCGGGATGTAAAAATTGCATACAAAAAGATATATTGTACAATAGATACATTAGGTTAACCGATGTTCACGCATACGTAATTATGGCAAATGGACTTAAATTCTATAATGATCCATTATCTTGTCGTTATTAGTAATTGGCCATCTCATTGTTATTGACATAAATATTAATTGTAACACGCTTTTTATACAAATTATCGTCAATCAAGTCAACAAATACGATATAAACACGAGCTTTATAAACATCGTTTGAAACATTATATATTACTTACATTGTTAATTCAAGTTATTTACAAAGATTTGGAATCCATGATATGAATTGATTTTTTGATACTCTTCATATTAAGACACAATTCTTGATTAAATGCACAAATCAACCTAATGTACACGAATCAACTCATGACACTTAACAAATACACAAGAAGCTAAGATACATTAAGGATATTAATCACCAACTTAAATTTAACTAAAGAGCTCAACTGCACGCATGTAATAACATCGTGCTAATTCTAAACGTGAATCTTATATGTTTTAGTTAGGATTGCTTTGTTGGTGATCATCACTTTTCTTTATCAAGCTTTGAAATTATATAAGGATACCAGGTGAGTTCTCGTGTTCCCCCTTTTTACTTTTGTTTTGGGGATGAAGCAAGCTCCTTTTAAACTGAAACTCTTATGTGTGATACTGTTTACTATTTTGCATGATCTTATGTTTTATGAACTTTGATTGTGCTTACTTGTATGTGGGACTTTTTGGATACCTACTGATACTTTAGTCATAATCATTAATTCTTTTGTGAACTGCTTGTCTTTACGTGAATAGATCTATTTGGGGAATCCCCCACGCACAGTGGCTCCCGCCACAGGGAGGTACCCCACTGAGATCCTGAGGGTTCGATTGTGGCATGTATCAGGTTTTGAATAAGATACTATGGTGAACCATCCTAGCAGGAATGGTTCACTGTTCTGAGGCTTGGTTCCTCCCCTACGGGGGATATCCGGTTAAACACAAGTTTAGAAGGGGCCAACCGGGGACCAAGTGCAGGGTTGATTGTGATACCCCACGATGACTGATACTATGATGATGCTTTTAAAATCGAGTGAGATTTTTATAAACTATCACACTAGACTCTAAAACCTTTACTGTGGACTATTGTAGTTCCTTTTAAATTGTTTTGAAACTTTAACCACTTGAACTCACCAACTTTATGTTGACACAATTCTTTTTGAGCATGTCTTCAGGTACAGCTAGGGAGAATAGTTGAGCTATAGAAGTTACCAAATCCGAAGCAAGATATGAGGGTTGAGGTTAAAGACATAAGTTGAGCCTAGAAGCCTTAGTTATCGAAGCTCCAAGAAATATTTACCGAGAGATGGATCACGACACCCATAGATCATAGATTGAAGCACCTTGTGAATTGGAAATAAAGCCAATATTTTAATGTAAATATCATGTGACACTGTTTAATAAACCATTTAGTTTCCGCTGCATTTTGGTTGTTGTTTACTAATCATGACGTTCCGCCTCTCTGGGCCCGGGGTGTGACAGATTGGTATCAGAGCCAAAGGTTGTAGCGAAGTAGGTCTGCTTCGCGAGACCTAAACTACAACCATATGAACCTCATAGGACCACCTTAGTAAGAAGACTCTTCTTAGCTTTGCTGAACCAATGGTGTAGAAATACGGGTTTGCTTTACAATACCCAAGGTGTAACCATAAATAGGACCAGCCTAGTAGGTTGTTTCCACGATACAGTGATCCAAAGTTTGTAGCAAGAATAGGTTCCCATAAGAACTTCCATCTATAACCTGTATACCTTATGGATTACATATATCCCATTAAGAATTCCCTACTCTATAAGAAACCTTGATACATTAGGGTATTACCTATGATAGGTGCACCCGAGTAAACCATGAAAGTATGGAATCTTTTGGAGTTGACTCTTAGGACTACTGATTGTCAAGTACTAAGAATATTAGAAACCAAAGGTGTGCATATAAATTAGGACTTAAATCCTGGAGAGATACTTATCTGATTGCACAGTTGACTTTTGTCACTATATGAAACAACTGCTGTTAGCTATACACTTGATACGACTTGTGTCGTTACTTGAGACAACTGTTATACTGATACTTGTTTGAAATGATGATACTTGCTATTATGCCTCAATTGTAAGATGATACATGTTGGAATTTAGTGATAAGATATTAACCATGATGCCTTTTGTTTGTTCTGCTCCCTAGGATAGCATGTACCTGAATGCTCATTTATTGCTTGATTTGCCTAAACTTACTTTGAAACAATTTCTGGGTTAACTTGAATGATTAACATAATTGGAATCTAAGTGTGCTTAATTGCAAATGATGACTAAATGAAAATTTTTAACTCCAGGACCTAAATACACAAAACTTGGAACTTATGATGGGAATGACTAGAATGATAGTGTAAGGTAAATTGACGATTACGGGTGCACACGTAATGGTGAATTTACAGGTACCCTTGAATTCTGGTGGGCCCTGTCATGTAAACCAATATCAATGTAAAACACTTAAAGAAGCAATAAATGCAAGAATAAACACAAATATTTGGAATATATTCAATAATTTCAGGTTCAAAACTTTCATGCTAGGCGAAAACCATTTGACACTTGAAGAGCTACCAAGGACGATGTTGTAGTAACTATTCCTTTTCTTCTTCTCCTCTTTTCTTTTATTCTACTCTCCTATTGGAGTTATGATGATAAGACCATCAGACTCTGAAGATCATTAAATGATGTTCTCAAACTTAACTGGTCTCATGCTGAGTATGGCACTCCACCTCGTTGTGCATGTACTTTAGCCATACTATTCTGAGCGATGCCTAAAAATTCCTTCCTACCTAACATTGAATTCGTCAAAACTTCTTTAACATAGTGGGAGACTCTCTAACAAGGCTCGTGCAACGGAGAACATACCAGAGTAATAAATTTCCAAGAAACGCCTCTTGTGGTCAATGACATAGAAGACTTGTCACTTCTTTCTTTCTTAGTAGTTCACACTTCATAGGATCTTTCGGATTCTAGAATTCCTCTGATTATTTTCTCAAAGCCTTTGAGGAATATGACTTCTCTCTACCTATTCATTGTAATGGAACCACCTAACTCAAAGGGATATTCCTAATATCAGCTTCGATTGTGATTGATAGTCACCTTTCTCAGTACTACACTCACGAAACCTTTCATCATCTTCAACCGTTAGTCACCTAATGACAATCTTCATTCGAAACTTAAGTTGAGTTATCTTAACCATGCTTTTAACCGACCTTGTTGTTGGTAAATTTCGGAGCACCAGATTTCGCAGGAAATGAATCCTCGTTCTAAAATCCAAATTCTTCGGAGATAAAGATTCAAGTGCTAGAGATAATTACCGAGAAAAGCTAACCTTTGAGATTCAAGACAAAAATCTAAACTTACAACTTATTTGGATCCCCGATTTTCCACTCACCCTCTGTTCTCGATTTATTCTCTTAACGAGTAGTGCTACTCACTTTAAGCCCTCTAGCATAACCCTCATCTTTGGAAACGCGTGATAGCCGATGCGAGAAACCTTAAAACCTTGTAAGTCCTCTCTACTCGGAGATCTCTACTACCGGAGTGATAAGTTTGTGATTCGAGCGTGAAGATCTGAAGTAGAATACGATCTCGAACTATACGATATGTTATTAGAGTGGTAGTTAACCTTCTTGTGCTAGCAAGCACCTTCATAACGTCCTAAGCTTGTTCGAATCGATGCGGTCGATAATAATGAAGAATTCATGGGGAAGACTCATGGTTGAACCTAAAGGATGGTATTGCTCCAAAAGATGTACTAAGAAGCATAGAAGATCAGCTACAAGAAATCTCATGTGTTAAATCACTTGAGAGCCAACTACAACGAAGTGATAGACATGCAGCAGATGGTAGACAAAGAAAGTCTGCATAATCATCCCCGATCATAAGCGTTGGTGTTATTTCTCTCTATGATTTTCACACCTCTCCTAAAGTTATTCTCTAATACCTTACCCTAGAACGCTCCGTACCATCTGGAATTTGAGCAAAAGTCTTACTCCCATACCTCGTTGGAACAATTGATATGACTATAAAGGGGTGGAATCTAAACAGAGCTACTTGCTTCACGAATAGACCCTCTACAGGGCACAACTACCTTGAAGAATATGGATCGAGGAAGAGGTCATCTAGAAGGTTGACCTTAATTGGGAAGCATTATGAAGAAATTAGTGGGAACGTTTGCAACAATTCTGTAGCTTAAGACAACAGTTGAGGTTGCTCTTAAGGAAATTGAGCCGGGCAATAGAAGCAAAATATATATATATATATATATATATATATATATATATATATATATATATATATATATATATATATATATGGAGGTACTGGACTTGAAGCTTATATTAAGGAGCTGGTGGAAGGAAAGCAGATTCGATAGCTGTTAGATAAACAGTTCATAAGACCTAGGCATGTCGTCTTGAGGAAACTTAATGCTCTTTGCAGAAGGAAAATAGGATGCTCCAATTATGGATGGACTATTAAGAGTTAAATAAAGTTGTAAAAGGATCAACAAAAACTTGGTTGTGTAGCTATACGATCGGCATCGTTATCCTTGGAGAAAAGCGGAATTTGTTTGGGCGCGAATAAGAAAGTTTCAGATGCGTGTTGATGCAACAGTACGAGGCGATTTTCTAGCCGCCCGATTGAAGCTGAGAAGATATATGGAGAGCTACGTTAAGCATGAACTGGAAACTTCCGTAAAATAAAAGGATGCACCTGGATACATTATCGATACGACACTACCAACTACACATCAGAATACTAGACCGAGCACGATAGGGTGATTGACAACCGGTAATGTCAACCGCGTTGGCAAGTGCGAATAGGAGGTCATCATCCGCATTGCCCTAAGACATCCATATTACCAAATGCGAGAGAACAAGTATTGACCGCAATTGTATCTGCTTACCCTCGTTGACGAATGCGGATAGCCTACAGTTAGACTTTTCTTCAATTACCTACACCGTATCATTTCTTAAACTTATGATTATACCAGCGTCAGTTCACGTGAATATGTATATATAGCACATCCCATTTTGGGGAAACTCTTGTCATGCGTCAGATAAGATGAACGGATCTACACGAAGACTGAGGTTCTGATATACAAGAACCGTTCCAGAAAAGGAGGCATACTAGAAGAAGCACGTAGTGGATGAAAGGACTTAACCCCTTAAGATGAAATCATAGAAGGAAGAGATCGAAGAAATTCTCCAGAAGGAAGATGAGAACTAAAAAGTAGGCTTTGAAAGCTGAAGATCTTTGTGCATGACCTAATCTCTCTATTCTTAGAAATTGTGAAAAACTTAGTCTTAGCTTCATAGAAATGAACGTGCGATGCCTAGATATTCATCTGTACTCGTTGGGAAAAACCCAAATCCTTCTTGATTTGAAACCTCTAATCTGTTAAATCACGACTATCCTGTCTAATTAATGGCATTCACACTAATATCCTCTTCTTTTCAATCGTTCTTAAGATTCTCAATGAGGACGGTAATACCGTTGGGAATTTGGGAATCGTCTCATGGCTAGATCTATTTTGTAGATCGGTGTTTTAAACCACAGTGGAGAGTCTCTTCTTGTTAATTCTGTACGATTGTTAAATGATCTGATTGTGAAGCCAAAAACCTGCTCATGGTTTGACTCAGTGATTCTGTCAAGCATGATTCTAACATTCGGGTAGTTACTCCAATTCAAATCGAACCTGATTATTTGACACCTAATCATCAACATTTGTCCTGGAATGCTCAACTAAATAACTCTAAATCCTCAAGAATCATACCATGAGTGTATCACACATGGAAACAAATATTAACGATACTAAAATTTCGAGGGCGAAATTTTTAAAAGGAGGGGAGAATGTAACACCTCTGAAATATGTCCCAATTGAAAACCTATAAATGTTATAAAACTCAATAAAGGTCCGGATTGATTTGGGCTTACCAAAGAAATCTTGCAAAACGAAACTAGCTTTTTGGGCCCAATAAGCCCAATAAGGGCCCGAACATACAAACAAGGCCCATTTGAGGCCCAAATGCATGTTTACGAACTAATTGAATGAGAAACCATGAAACAATGAATTCTTATGTGATTTCAAAACAACTATGGAAAAGATCCAAACTGAAAACAAATTTGGAACCCATACCGGGTAGAATCCGGCAATTTACCGCGTACTACGTCTGAATTCCACCAGGAATTCCTTATAATGGCTTGTCGTCCAATTTAAATCCTTGTTAATGCTAACAATATCATAAACAATGCTTGTTGAAAGATTTTTCATCAATCAAGCATAATCAACAGAAATTCGTAAGCGAAACGCGAAAACCGGTTTGCACCGGCATTTAACTGACGTCTGTTATGACGATTGAGTCTCGTAACTCCGAAAATATTTATCTAATCATTGTTTATTATCATAACATATTGAATTGGATGAATGGTACGTTGTCCGGAATAACTGCGTTCCGAAACGCGACCGTGACGCGAACCGGGTTACGATCTGGTAAAACCCGAGAATTCGTCAGATAAAGCTTTAACGCGACTAACATAGAAAGTTAATGCTCAAAATATCATTTAAATACTTAGTTACATATATTTTGATAGCAAAATGATAACATTAACGCTCATCCGATAAAAACGCGTGAAACCGTGGAACGTGTTAAAAACGCGATAAGTTACAAACTCATTTCATTATCTGGCATGTTTTAAATACATAATCTCGGGACACTTATAACGTTTTGTATAAATTGAAACTAACGAGAAACAAATTTAAACGCCACGTGAAAACCTTAACCGAACGTGTGCGAATCGAACCCGTTTCGTTAAACCCACTATATAAACACATATTCCTCCATTTTGTTGGGGTTTCAAAAAAAAAAACATTAGAAACAGAGACAAAGAGAGAGAGAGAGAGGCTGTCACACCCCCCCTTTCTGCGATCTTCGTCCGGCGACGGCGCCGGTAGCTACTCCGGCGAGTTCCAGCGAGTAGCCAACCCTACCCGACTCCTTTCTTCAACCTGAACCTGATGGTGGTGTTGGTTTTAACTGAAACGCAGTGGTGATGGCCGATTGGTGGCAGTCGGTGGTGGATGTAAATGGTAGTTAAATGGCGGTGGTGGTGACTATTGTTGGTTGAGAGGGCGATGGTCGCTGATGGCGGTGGAGATGGCGACTGTGGCGGTGGCAGTTCTGTTTGGGGTTGTCTGAAGATGGCGGTCGAGGTCATGACGGGTAGGGGGTGGTTCCGATGGTGTTTGAAGGTCCCGATGGTGGCTGTCGGGTGTGGCTACTGGCGGTGATGGTTGCTGTGGCGGTCGCAACACCCGGCTGAGCCGGAGGTGGTGTTGGTGGCTGTTGTTTGTTGCTGGCCGAAGGTGGCCTAGGCCCGCCCCACTGCTTTTCTCTTGGTAAGGTACCCTAGAACCGGTTGCTTCATTCCCCCTTTGTTTTTCTTGGGCTACAAACCGCAAATTACTATGATTGTGGGACTGCATGTGTAGATCTGTACTAGATCGGGGTCCAAGGCAGCAGTACTGGTGGATGGATGGTTGCGACGGTGTTGATTGTGGTGATGGAAGGCTGCTGTTGGTGGTGGTGTTCATGGCGGCCTGGTTAAAGGCTGTCGGTGAGAGGCTGCAATGAGGGATGTCAATGGCTGTCGGGTGGTGGCTGTTGGTGGTTGGTATTTGGGTAATGGCTGCAAAACAACAGTAATAGTGAGGTAATCTGTGATTGGGGTTGTGTTGTTGTTTGTTATTGGCTGCGATTCTGTCTGTCGTGGTTTGTTGCTGTTATTGGTTGTGATTTGGGGCTGTTAATGGTGACGTATCAGTGTGCATGTCGACTATGGTTGGTCTAGTTTAGGTTATGGTCTTGGTGGTGTGTTGGACCATGGTTGTCGATATAATGGCGATGGTAAAGATGGATGTGATTGTGATTTTGGTTGTGGGTTTTCAAGCCTAGTTGTGACATTGGCTGCCTCAATGATTGTCTAGAATTCGGTTAGGCTCGATGGTGTGGCTGTGGTTGTTGTGGTTGATAATGGTGGTAGTAGTGTTAGAGTGATATGATGGCGTGTTGGGTGTCGGTCAAGCATGGTCAAACGAGGTCAACAGATAGTCAACAACAAGAACATGATGGGATCAAGAACAATACGAGTGGGTTAGTGAACGTGAATCGAGTGGAAGGTAAAATCGCACGCGCAACGCATTGAAATTTTAATTATAATTTGCATACGTGTTATTTGAGCTCTAAATAATAAAAGGCATAAATTATAAAATACGTGAACTATAAACGAAAGATGAACATCACTTGTTATAATTATTTGATTTAAATAGATGGTATGGACTCAAAATTTAGATATCAATGTTAATTACTAAAAGTCAACCTCGATAAAATATATGAAACATTAAGTTTTGGGAAGTAGTTATAACATGTCATTGATTTAACACGTAAGTTGATTTCAGGTCACGTTAATTCCTTACAATACTTCGGGATGTAAAAATTGCATACAAAAAGATATATTGTATAATAGATACATTAGGTTAACCGATGTTCACGCATACGTAATTATGGCAAATGGGCTTAAATTCTATAATGATCCATTATCTTGTCGTTATTAGTAATTGGCCATCTCATTGTTATTGACATAAATATTAATTGTAACACGCTTTTTATACAAATTATCGTCAATCAAGTCAACAAATACGATATAAACACGAGCTTTATAAACATCGTTTGAAACATTATATATTACTTACATTGTTAATTCAAGTTATTTACAAAGATTTGGAATCCATGATATGAATTGATTTTTCGATACTCTTCATATTAAGACACAATTCTTGATTAAATGCACAAATCAACCTAATGTACACGAATCAACTCATGACACTTAACAAATACACAAGAAGCTAAGATACATTAAGGATATTAATCACCAACTTAAATTTAACTAAAGAGCTCAACTGCACGCATGTAATAACATCGTGCTAATTCTAAACGTGAATCTTATATGTTTTAGTTAGGATTGCTTTGTTGGTGATCATCACTTTTCTTTATCAAGCTCTGAAATTATATAAGGATACCAGGTGAGTTCTCGTGTTCCCCCTTTTTACTTTTGTTTTGGGGTTGAAGCATGCTCCTTTTAAACTGAAACTCTTATGTGTGATACTGTTTACTGTTTTGCATGATCTTATGTTTTATGAACTTTGATTGTGCTTACTTGTATGTGGGACTTTTTGGATACCTGCTGATACTTTAGTCATAATCATTAATTCTTTTGTGAACCGCTTGTCTTTACGTGAATAGATCTATTTGGGGAATCCCCCACGCACAGTGGCTCCCGCCACAGGGAGGTACCCCACTGAGATCCTGAGGGGTCGTTTGTGGCATGTAACAGGTTTTGAATAAGATACTATGGTGAACCATCCTAGCAGGAATGGTTCACTGTTCTGAGGCTTGGTTCCTCCCCTACGGGGGATATCCGGTTAAACACAAGTTTAGAAGAGGCCAACCGGGGACCAAGTGCAGGGTTGATTGTGATACCCCACGATGACTGATACTATGATGATGCTTTTAAAATCGAGTGAGATTTTTATAAACTATCACACTAGACTCTAAAACCTTTACTGTGGACTCTTGTAGTTCCTTTTAAATTGTTTTGAAACTTTAACCACTTGAACTCACCAACTTTATGTTGACACAATTCTTTTTGAGCATGTCTTCAGGTACAGGTAGGGAGAATAGTTGAGCTATAGATGTTACCAAATCCGAAGCAAGATATGAGGGTAGAGGTTAAAGACACAAGTCGAGCCTAGAAGCCTTAGTTATCGAAGCTCCAAGAAATATTTACCGAGAGATGGATCACGACACCCATAGATCATAGATTGAAGCACCTTGTGAATTGGAAATAAAGCCAATATTTTAATGTAAATATCATGTGACACTGTTTAATAAACCATTTAGTTTCCGCTGCATTTTGGTTGTTGTTTACTAATCGTGACGTCCCGCCTCTCTGGGCCCGGGGTATGACATACAACATAAGAAAGTGGGTAAGCATACTTTTCCCCCATGTTTGTAAAAGATTGAAATATTATATAAGCATAAAAGGGGCCACGGAGCTCACTTGTTAAGTGGTAAGTATGAATGATCAAGTTTCCAAATGTTGTATGAAGTAAACGGTCAAACACCTATTGACGGTTATTGTTAAGCGTTAATGATATGTATAAAGCATATAGTATCGTTTGATCGGTTCGGGTTGAATTGGTCCGGTCGCATGTAACACACACAAACAGACATAAGTATTAGATCTTATGTAGATCCAAGTACTAGAAATCGTTGCCATTGCTGATGATATTTGTGTAAAAGTGTCATTGTCATTCGAGAAATACTTAGCAAATATTAGCGTTGCAAATCGATTGTTGATAATCGGAAAATGTTATGTTGATTTGATTTGGAACAACATTAATAGGTTTGATAGTGTCCACTTTAAAGATTGTCATTAGCAACGGTTCTCGTGTCGATGTCACCTTAACATCACACGACAAACACACACCACACATAAGAAGAAACTCACACACAGTAACTCCAATCGCATGACAGGATCAGACGCACGACTCAACACTCCATCAGCACGAATCAACCTTCAATCATACGAATCAGCTTCATTCGTACGATTGAACCCTCATTCATGCGACTCAGCATTCAGTCGTAACACACAGCACCCAATCGCACGGCTCAACATCCATTCGCACGATTCAACCTTTATTCGTACGAATTAGCTTCATTCGTATGACTGAACCCTCATTCGTGCGACTAGGCATTCAGTCGTGCGATACACGCACAATTGCACACATTCATCCGCATAGACTCAGTCGCACGACTCACTCAATCGCATGGACTCAATCGCACGACACACACAATTGCATGGACTCAGTCGCACGACATACCCAGTCGCACGACATTCCCAGTCACGCGGTTCAGTCGCACGGCAGACTCAGTCGCGAAAATAGCAGATTCGCGACTGCAGAAAGTGCAGAGCAGCATCCGGCTGCTCCGTGCACGAGTTTCACGCCATAAGGACTTCCAGAAACACTTATCTGACATATCTAAACAAGATGCACATGCAGAAAGGCAACACACGCAGAAAGGCAACACACGCACCCACACGACCTCATGTGCTCGGGTTGAACCCGAGCATCCGAAACCCTAAATCGCAGCAGTAAAACGAGCAAGAAAAGGACAACCAAGGTCGTCTACCTGCTAGAAATGTGTAGTCTCAGCTGTAGCCGTGGTTTAACCGGTGAGAACATGAAGAAACGGGGCGGTTCGGTGCAAGGAGGAGGAGAAAAGTGGAAGAAGAAGAAGAAGAAAAAGAAGGTGAATGAAGGATAGGGCTGGAATATGGGTATTTATACCCAGCCCTAGTTTGGCAAATGTCATATTTGGTCCCTTCACTTAGCCCCCAAGTTTCCAAATTTGTTTCGGTTGCAAACAACTTAGATCGGCTAGTTATATTCATGATAAAAAGGTAATTAATGATATTTGTAACTTGAAAATGGTTTTATTAATAACAATAAATATATACACAGATGGTATATATAATGATAACAATAAGGACAATTGTAAGGGTTTCGATGATAGAATCACTAACGATGAGAATGCAAGTGTAAAAGATAATCAAGCAAGTATGATATCCGCACGTATGGTTTATAAAGATGAGGAATGAAAGTTCGAAAAAGTTAACGGTGTCCACGTTAAATGACGGATCTTTTGGTGATGGATGTCACAACTGAACTGATGACTTATTCCTTTTTCTGCACAAAAAGAAAAGATACTGTCATTCTTAAATTCAGTGCCATTATCACTTCTTAAAGATTTAACTTTAAGATCCAATTGATTCTCAATTTTAGTGATAAATGTTTTGAGTATCTCTGGTGTTTCTGACTTGTGTAGTAGAAAGAAAACCCAAGAAAATCTGGAGTAATCATCTACTATAACAAGACAATGTTGCTTCTTTCCTATGCTTAGGATGTTTGTTGGGCCAAAAAGGTCCATGTGAAGCAATTTGAGTGGTGTGTTGTTAGAGTTTACAATTTTGATTTATGAGACATTCTATGTTGTTTGCCTTTCAGACATGCAGTGCAGTGGTCTGTACAAAAGAATTCCTTTTGTGGTAAACCTATTACTAAATCACCTTTTACAAGTTGATTCATTCTGTTATACTTAGAGTGTCCCAATCGTCTGTGCCATAATTGGGAAACATCTTCTGATGCTTTTGATAATAAACATGTTTCAGTGGTGGTTGTTGAAACAATGTTCATATCAATAATGTATGTGTTGTTATGACGTGGAGTTTTCGAAAGGATACAATCTTCTAGTATTTGAAAACTTTTCTTGAGGATGTAGTAGTTGTTGGAGTCAAATATGGTGGTGTATCACTTATCACAGATTTAGGATACACTAAGAAGATTAAACTGAAGGTTGGAGCAGTAGTTGACATTTTCAAAGCTAATCAAACCATTTGTAACTCTTCTTTCTCCAGTTATCTTTCCACTTGTCTTGTCACCTCCAAAGGTTACATTTCCTTTATGTTTGCTCTTAAAATCCCAAAGGAGGGAACAATTTCCTGTCATATGTCAGGAGCATCCACTGTCAACATACCAGATGTTGTCAGGCCTTCTTTGATGTCCCTGAGAAAACACAAGAAATCAGTTAGATGGTGCAACCCAAGCCATGATGGTCTTGGGTTTTCCATCTTTTCCCACAATGCAAATTTCTTCTAAGATTGCATTTTCTAGTGGTTTAGGAATTCTAGGTACACTAGATTTCCTTTGATTGATTTTAGCTCTGTCAGGAGAAGTACTTTGAGCTCTTCTCCTACTAGAACTAATGTCCGATGTTTGTCTGGTTTGAGACTTATGTCTCCTTGGTGTTTGTGTAAAGGTGTCATAAAATGATTTGTCATTGTTTATAACAACCTTTTGATAAGGAGTTTGTCTTGGTACTCCTGTCTTGTTTCTTTTAGTACGAACTGTTTGTTTCTCATGAGTTTTTACAACTTGAGTTTGTGTGTTTTGCTTTTTGTTTTTCTTATTGAAAAAACAAGCATCACTACTGTGATTGTTCCTTTTACAGATAGAACAATAGTTGTGAAAATGACCACTTTCAGTACTATGATTGTTCATGTGACAGTATTTGCAATATTTACCATATTTGCATTTTTCAGTGCTGTGAGTGTATTGATCACACCATTCACAATATGGTAAATCAGAATTGTTTGTTTGTTTGCAACTTTTGGTTTGAAGTTTGATTTGAGAGGAACATTAAAAGTCACAGTTGATTGTTTTTGAAGAATAGTATATTTTCCTTTTCCTTTGTTTGTTTGTTTAACAGAAACATTGGAAGATTCAATATTCTTTCCATGAGAGCAGATGTCAAATCCTTGAGTCCGCTTTGATTGTTTTGTTTGACCTTCAACCACACTTGAAACTTTATGAGTTTTAGTAATTGGTTGAATGGACTCATCATCCAATAAGTCAGCATCATCTTCATCAGGAGTTTGTTCATCAAATTCATTGTTTTCTCCTTGATAAAAATCTGTTGATTTAGTTTGTGATTCATCATGAGTTTTAACAAATTTTATCAAAGGTGTTCTATCATTTAATGATGACTTTGATGATGTTGATGATGATGGCTTTGAATCATCTGTTCTATCATGTGGGTCAAGTGACTCACCCTGTTTGTTTGTCATGGAATCAGGTAAAGGAATATAATTGTCATTATATGGTGGATTAACTTTGTTATACCCTAAACCTAAAGGGTCTTTAAAAGCCCTTTGTTGAGCAAGAAGTTTTTCAAACTTCTTGTTTCTTACCTG
Source organism: Flaveria linearis (assembly GCA_024085815.1). Lineage (NCBI taxonomy): Eukaryota > Viridiplantae > Streptophyta > Magnoliopsida > Asterales > Asteraceae > Flaveria > Flaveria linearis. Next base: position 38,525,626 of record CM044009.1, on the reverse strand, counting down.
AAACTTCTAAAGTTTCACTTCAGTTTCAGCTTGAACTGTTTTAGATTCAGTCAAGGATACAGAGAGTTGCTCAACTTGAGCTGTCAGTGTTAACTTTTAAGACATCAATTTGTCCAAATCATTTTGTAATGAAAGTATTTTGATGCCATATTGTTTTTGTATAGATTTAAGACTTTCATTTAAAATGTTTGTTTCAATTACTTTCTTAGAAAGTTTGTCTGGATGTTCTCTGTATCTATTGACTTCATCTATGCAAGCTTGAGTGCATAGGTTCTCCTTTACCTCTTTCAGGATTTTTGAAATTTTATCTTCAATATCTGCCATGAGGGCATGATCTGGAGATTGAATTTTAGCTTCATACATGCTCCAGTCACATTCAACATCCTTCTTAATGATCATGGCTGATGATTTGGATTGTTGACTTGGACTGTATTATATGATTTGAGGTGGAGTTGGTGCAACATGGATACTAATTGGTTGAGGGCTCTGTCTGTTAGGATGGTAGCTGCTTGCTGCTTGTGTTTGATTGTTGTTTCTGTCAACTCTTGGCTGTTAACAATTCTCTTGAAAAATGTCCATATAGTTGACAATTGTAGCATCTGACTTTGGTTTTATCAAAACCAATTTTTGTTTTCATGTCCATGCTAAGCCCTCTGTTTCTTTGCAGAAACCTTTTTGATCTATATGCAATCATTTCCATAGACCACTGAATCCATTTATTCAAGCATGTCTGGTGGAAGTTCATCCAAATCTTGTTGAATGATCTGAGAGGGTGTGAGATTTGCACCCTAATAAGCTTCAAAACTTGTTGAAAAGGCTGTATAAGCTGCCTTCTGCTCTTCACTTTGAAGAATGATAGTGAGAGCATCAATGGGCTTATCAAACTTGTGTATGTTTTGATGCTTTGTATGTTGTTGCTTGCATGAGCTTGAAGCATGATTATATTGGTTATGTTTGCTTTACGGAGTTGTTTCATGAGAAGCATGAACACCAGTCTTCTTTGACTTTTGTATGTTGTTGGATGAATCTGGTGGAGAGAAGAATGATGTCTCACTAATGTCTAGGAATTCTTCATCTTCATCTTCACCAGTGCTTGTCAGAAAAGCATTGTCTGTATGTTGTAGTTCCTTGAACTTGTATGCTTCTACATGTCTGATGGTGTTGTTATTTCTAGATTTTTCATCTAGTTCTAGTGCCTCCACTTTAGCAACTAGAAAATCCAGGGACAGTGCTCCCAAATCTATTGCTTTCATTAGAGTCACTGACTGAGTCCAACTCTCAAGCAGTGTATGCAACATCTTTTTGTTGATTTCAACAAATTCGTATTTGAGACCATAAACAATCATCTCATTTACTAGTTGTACAAATCTGTGAAGTTGTCGAGGAATAGATTCTCCCTGAACATGATGGAAATGTTCATATTGGGTCCTCAATTTTTCTTTCCATATTTCCCTAATTTCATCACTTCCTTCACACATTGTGTGAAGAACTTTCCATAGTTCATTGGCTATTTTGAAATTCTCAACCCGTGTTAAGATTTCAAATGGCAATGTCATTGCCAAAATACTGTATGCTTTCATGTCTGTTTTCACCTTCTTCAGTTCATCACCAGCTACATTTTTTAAACTAACTGATTTTTGTGTGTTATAGTCTGGACCCAAGTTCACAGGAATATATGGTCCTTCTGTTATGGAGGTCCATAAGTCTGGGTCCTGAAAAATGATCCAATTTGTAAACATTATTTTCCATTGTTTGAAACCAGCCTTGTTTTTCAGTCTCGGTGGTTTGAGACCACTGTTTGTTCCAGACAATTCGTCAGACATGTTTGTTCTAATTTTAACTTAACGGTTTAAGTTGGAATTAGTAAAAATATTTACCTTGATGCTAAATTTGATTTATCCTAAAGTTGCTAGGATTGTTTGTTAATTAATTTAATTTTAATTAAGTTACCGAATAAAGTTAATTAATTAATTTTAATTAATTTGATGGTACAAGAATGTTTCTCCTCGGTAGTAGAAAGAATATTCTGTTAAGGTTGTCACACCGTGACAAATTGGTCAAAACCCTACCAAAAAGTTAAAACCCTCAGAAAAACAAAAGTTTACTCTTAGAAACTTTACTTTTTGGATCAAAAAGTAACTTTTTGTTAATAATTCAAAAGAAGAATACTGTTCTTCTTTGAATTTTCTGATGAACAACCCAATAAACACAAAATGTGGATGTAAGTGTTTGAATAAAACTAGGGTTTTCTAGGGTTCGTTGGCAGCTAAAAAGTGATAGAACAATACCCTTGTATTATTGTATAAAAAATCCTTAGAAACCGATGTGGTTTCTATGATTTTGTGATGTTTTTCGATTCATAAACAATGTATGAATGATTTTGAACGATTTGTTTGATGAAAATCAGTAGAACAGTAATTGTTTGCTGTTTTATCGAGAAAAACAGTAGAAATCGATGGATTTCTATGATTTTACAAGGTATCTGTTTCAAAAACAGTGTATGAATGTTTTTAGAGGTTTTAAAATCACAAAAGCACAAAAATCCTTCTTCACAATGAACAAAAATAGTAGATTAACTCATGTTTTGAACATTTGTTGATTGTATGATGTATAAGAAGAAGATGTGATAATTTGAAGCTCAAAATGTATGTTATGAAGCTAATGAACCACTGAACTCATGTTTGTTGAATGAGAGGATCGAAATCAATGTTCGATTGAGCCAAGGCTCTGATACTACCTGATGAAAACTCAACTTCAGTCAAACATATTAAATATAAACTTAGAAAGAATGATATTCAATATGAACAAGTTGTGTTTCTCCAAGGATCTTTTCTATTCTCTCACAAATCAACAAACACTAAACATGGTGCGGAAATCCATGGTTAATGTGTATGATTTTAGTGTATGTGTGTGTGTTTGTGTGTGTGTGTTGTGTGTGTTAGAATGCAAAAGAAATTGAAAATGCTTGTTTGATTGATAATCATTCAAAAGCTTACAAAGCATTAGGGTAGAGTGCTATTCATAGCCTATACACAAAAGCTATATAGAATTACAATTCTATCCTTATGTAAATGAGAATTACATAAAAAATAATCCTAAGTGACTAAGTCATCCGCTATGGGAATCAGTCATCCGCTGTGGAGAAGTTCATCCGCTATGATCGACTTGTTCATCCGTTGTGGGAACAGTTCATCAGTTGTGGTCATCCGCTGTGAACTTGTTCATCCGCTGTAGATGTTATTCATCCGCTGTGAACACTTGTTCATGCGTTGTCAAACTTGTTCATCCGCTGTGAAGTTCTTCATCCGCTGTGGAGTAGATACTTCATCCGCTATAGAACTTCATCCGCATTGGACTTCCTTTATCCGCATTGGTTGACTTATGCAAAAATTCTTTATCTACAAATCTGAAAAGGAAATTTAGATAAATGTTAGTGATTCTTATGGATGTCAAAGATGCTAATGTGTTTCTAATGTATGAATTGTATGTTGAAACATATTTGGATGATTGTTTTGATAATGGCAAGCATTATACTTTCTTGCATTAACTCTAAATGCACTTTGTTGGGTCCAATAGCCTTAAAAGCTAAATAAGAAAATGAAGGTAATCAATTCTGATGAAGAATCAGAGGAAATGTATTGCAAATGGTGTGATATGAAAAATCACAATATTGAAGGCTGTTACTTCAGCAGTTATTGTTCTATTTACAATATGAACAATCACATGTGGTGAAAAGCAACAACTAACAAATCAAATCAGAAAGTCGTGAATTCCAAGCAGTAGAAATCAGCAAAGGGTAATCAAGAATCCTTTGACAGTGTACCAGGGAAAAGCAAGGATAAATCATCTGCTAAATTAGAAAAGGATTTGAGGCCTTAAAAGCTGAATAAGAAAACGAAGGTAATCAATTCTGATGAAGAATAAGAGGAAATGTATGGCAAATGATGTGATATGAATATCACAATACTGAAGCTTGTTACTTCAGCAATTATTGTTCTATTCGCAATATGAACAATCACATGACCTCTGATTGCTACTTCAACAAACATTGTGCTATATGTAACAAAAATAATCATTCAACTCAGGAATGTTATTTTAACAAAAAGAATAAGTCAAATAGCACAAAGAAGTCACAATATGAGATGGCTGAATCAGACTGTCAATCCACTGATAGTTAAGAAGATTCAAAACCTATGAAGCTGCAACAAAAACAAAAGCCAACGCTAATGGAGAAAATGTTTGCTTGGTAAACTGTTGAAGAAAAGAACATCATCTCAGCAATCCAAAACTCCTCATAAAAAGGTGGACTTGATAGAAAAGGAGTCAAATGTTGATGATGCTTTCTTTGATAATTTTGAAAAGGGAACTCATGTACCTCATTCAAAATTAAAAGACAGTGAAACTTTCAACAATCAAGGCACATTGTCAAAACCAAAGTAACAAACAAAGAAAGACAAAGTGAATGAAGAAGAAATTAAGAAACCAGAACCAAGTTCAACAACCTCATCTTCAACATAATCATCCTCACCACAAACAACACAGAATGAATCAATTAAGACTAAAATTAATACTGAAACTTCAAGACTGATTCATGAAGGAGTAACAATTTTAGACACTGCTGGTAAACCCAAGATCATTAAGGCTTGGGTTGTCGATTCTAATTTATTTCTTTATGTGTGTAGGAACAATCGTGGAGAGCTAATAGCAAGTGGTATGTTGACAATGGTTGTTCCAGGCATATGACATGAAACTGTTCTCTTCTCCATGACTTCAAGTATAAAAATGCCTCCTATATTGCATTTGGTGGGGATAAGAAGGGAGTTAAAATAGTTGGTGAAGGAATGGTAACTAATGGTGTGCTCAAATTTGAAAAAGTGAATTATTATGAAAATTTACAGTATAATTTATTGAGTGTGTCTCAAATTTGTGATCAAAATTATACCATATTGTTTGATAACACTAATTATTACATTCTTAAGCCAGGTTCCTCACTTCTAGAAGAATGTATCCTTCTTAAAGCATCAAGAAAAGGAAACACCTATGTTTTGGATATGAACAATACTGCAGTCATAAGCCATGAAACATGCCTACTGTCTAAGTCATCAGAAGATGAATCTCAATAGTTGCATAGAAGGCTTGTTCATTCCAACATAAAGAACATGAATAAATTGGTGAAAAATGACCTAGTCATTAGACTGCCAAAGAAAGAATTTTATTGTTCAATCCATTGTTCTTCATTTTATAAAGGAAAACAATACAGAGTGTGTCACAAATCCAAAATTATCAATACCAACACTACACCACTCAAATTGCTTCACATGGATCTTTTTGGTCCAACCAATGTGATAAGCATTGGAAAAAGACAATATTGTTTAGTGGTAGTTGATGATTTTACTAGATTCACATGGGTATTTTTCTTAAAACAACAGAGTGAAATATCAGAAACATTAATGGACTTTGTTATCAAGATTGAGAATCAACTTTATTTAAAAGTTAAAATTTTCAGGAGTGACAATAGGACTGAATTTGTTAATGCTGACTTAGAATCTTTTTGCAGGAATAAAGGCATTGCAAGGCAGTTCAATGCACCAAGAATTCCATAAGAAAATGGAGTTACTGAAAGAAAAAACAGAACTCTTATTGAAGCAGCAAGAACAATGCTAGCTGACTCCCAGCTGCCTATCTCCTTTTGGGCTGAAGCTGTGAACACATCATGCAATGTTGAAAATAGGACATTAATTGTCAAAGAACATAATAAAACATCCAATGAGCTTTTATTCAAAAGAAAACCGTACATAGGATATCTTAGAGACTTTGAGTGTCATGTATATGTTTTAAACATAAAGGAATGTAACACCCGGATATTTTAAGAAGTTGTAAAAAGAAGAATAAAAGTGGAAAATGCAATTTAACCCAAGTTGAGGGGTTAAATGTGTCAAAAATACAAAATAATATTATATTTTGTACAAAAGGAGTATGGCCACCCATACACCTTGCACATCACCTTTTTGCATTCGGTTTGTAGAGAGAGAAAGAGCAGAATTCGAGCTTTTGAAGAAGAAGAACAAGAAGGCTGAATTCAAGGTAATAATTCATTGTTTTAAATGTTCTTGATGGGTATTAGACTCGGTTGTATGCTTATACATGTTTGTATGTTCGGGTTGTGTGTTTTGGTGGGTGTCTAGGTGGTCGAACTCAATTGCACTCGAGATTTGAAGGAGTCATACACGAAACTTGCTTAAGGTGAGTTCTAGAACCCCCTTTTAACATATTTTAACTATTTTTGGGCTGGAAATACATGTATGTATGTTTTTATAAAAATGGATCTTTTATACCCGTATGTGTATGTATGAATGTGTATGTGAGTGGGTGTGAGTTTGGGATTGATATGTGGTTCTGTTCGTTTTATGATGCTTAGAATATTAGTACTAAGCTTAGAACATGATGCATGTTGGTTGGGGACTGAATTGGGTCGATTAGGGTAGGTTGGTTGCCTATGCGCCTAAACAGTGGCCCATGCGCCCAATGGTCAGAACCGCCCAAATGTTTCCCATGCGCCCAAAACCCCATGCGCCTAAATAGTAGCAAAGCGCCTAGAAATATGTCCAGAATGACTAAGTGTTAACCCATGCGCCCCAATAATGCCCATGCGCCCAGAACCTTCCCATGCGTCTAAGTGTTCCCATGCGCCCAGAAGCCCATGCGCCTGCATAGTGCCCATGCGCCTGCATAGTGCCCATGCGCCTAAGACTTAGAATTTATTTTCTGAATTTGGAAAAAAATGTAAAGAGTAGGCTTTGACTGGGGATGTTCTCAGGAGTGATGAAAGTTAACTTTAAGATGTTAGGTGTGATGTGATGAGTGGGATATGTCATGTATGATGAATGTATGATATGAAATACGTATGATTTGTTATCTCCTAATGATGTTTCAAAGTGTATATATTATAAATTAATATACAATAAGTATTATGTTATTACTTTACATAGTATGAGGAACGAATGAAGGAACGTAAAGAATAACGTAACGAAGTGAAAGATAACAAAGATGAGAAGTAAAACGTAAGGAATGAAAGAAAGGCTTGCAAACAAATAGAAAGGAGGTGCATAATCACATTGTCATTAGCTTAACTGTATGCGGTTTTTAATAACCCGAAGGATGCATGCAGGGTCAATCATTAAGATTGACAGACCTTTATGGTATGCCCTAGGTGACTGGGTCAGCTTCGTGCACAATATTCATGGGTTAATTACCACATGCCCAGCATCAGCTTCGTGCACAATGTTTAGGGTATTGCCAATTGGTTTGAATGAAAGGGAGAGATGACTTGCCCTAGGTGACTGGGTCAGCTTCGTGCACAATGTTCATGAGTTATTTACCACAGGCCCAACATTAGCTTCATGCACAATGTTCGGGGTATTATTCATCGATCCGTATGAAAGTAAAAGAATGATGTAACGTATGAAAAGAAAGTAAGAACAATAAAAGAATGATATAACGTACGATACGAAAGTATGAGAATGAAAGTAAGATATAGTGTAAGGTACGAAACGAAGAATGTATATGAAAGAGAATGTTAACGAATAGCATGAAATGAAAGTAAGTATATGAAAGTGAATGCTGATGAAAGGAATAGAATAAAAGTATGGATATGATGATGAAAGATAACGACTGATAATCGAATATAATAACGATATTATGTATGTATGATGCATGATCACGTATGAAAGCAAGGAAGGGTTTTAACGAAAGTAAAGTATGTTATATTTTTATAAAGCTAGAACTCACTCAGCAACGCTGACTTTTATGCAATTTCCAGTTGGCAGGTAAGAGTTGCTGAGGATGGCACGGGGCAGCTACTTGGATTATTTTGGATGGCATCCATTTTATATTATGATATTGTTTTTGTGATGTAATGCAACAAGTGATGTTTTATAATGTAACAATGATGTATTATTTTGCAAAAGCAATTATAATTATATGAAATGGTTTTAAAAAATTCCGCTACGATGTTTTAAATAAATGTATGTTTTATGTGCGATGAATGACCAACTGTGAGGTATCCGGGAAGAGGCCTTACAAGTTGGTATCAGAGCCAAAGTTTAAGTGAAATGGGTAAATATTTTCAAAAGAAACCTGAAGTTAAACTGAGAATGGGACAAAGGGAAAGGATGCCAGTCTGAGTGGCTACGTGCTATCAGGTGTTTTCTTTAATGTTAACCGGTATTATGTGCGCATGTTATTTGATCTGTTTGCCCTTGGTAGATTTAGATACTGATGTAGTCAGGATAGGAAATGCTTGGGGTATGAAGAGTAAAGTAAGTGGCTAATCACAACTGGTCACTGTAATTAGGGACTTACTATACTTGACATAGACTAAGCAATTACCTGGATTGACCGCGTTGGTGTTTGAATCTTATAGTGTGTTAGAGGATGGTTGGAGGTAGATCTTCTAAGCCTTCATGAGGTGGAGTATGTTGTGGACGTGGTGCTGGACCACGGGTCACAAAGGAAGGCCTAGAGCTGAAGAAGCGACTCATGAAGAGCCTGAGACCCCTTATCCGGAAGGTGGTAATGAGAGTGCTAATTTGAGAGCCTCAGTGAAAGAGGCCATGATGGAGGAGGTTCATCAGGTCATCCAGACGATCTTGCCATCTGTGGTGACTGAAGTGATTAAAGCTGTTAGGGAAGGAGAGATGAAGGAAAGAAGAAGACCTACGGGGGAGGGGGAACAACCTGAGACCGAGACGGTTATCTCTATTGATGAGGAGGAGGAAGAAGAGCCTGTGCCGGAGGCAACACGAGGCTGTAACTATGGGGCATTCCAAAGATGCAAGCCCCCAACTTTCGATGGCAACGACACTGCTACTGCTGCACATCGATGGGTAACAGAGATGGAAGTTGTGCTCGACATCAGCAAGTGCAGCGAAGACAAGAAAGTGAAGTTTGCCACCCACTTATTTGTGGACTCGGCCTTATGCTGGTGGGACAATATTGTCCAGGCCAAGGGTAGTTGAGCGATTGGTAGGCTGAGGTGGAGTGAGCTGAAGAAGTTGGTGATCGAGGAGTTTTGTCCTCATCGGGAGTTGGACAAGGTGGAGAGAGTGTTCCTGTAGCTGGAGGCGGGAACCATGACACATCAACAATACACCACCAAGTTTAACGAGATGGCACGGCTGGTGCCGGATCAGGTGACGCCCCTGTCACGGAAGATCAAAAGATACATTCAGAGCTTGCAGGCAGATATCCGCAGGCACATGATCGCCGCCCGACCAACTACGTTTAGGTCGGTGGTTGATTTGGCTGGAAGATTGTATGATGAGAGGGAGGTGATGGTGGTTGAAGGGAAGAAGACTGGTGGTGATGACCGGAACTGGAACCGAAAACGGTTTGGACGTGGCGGCTTTACCCCAAATAACAAGAAAGCGAGGGTGGATGATTGACGGGTGGTTGCAACAAGCTCGGGGATGAAGAAGTGCGGTAAGTGTGGGAGGGAACACGCTGGTGAGTGCAGGCTGGGGCTAAATGTTTGTTTCAAGGGCGGGAAGCCCGGGCACATCTCTAGAGATTGCAGAGTAGCAAGGTGCTACAACTGTGGTGATGTTGGTCACCTGAGTAGGGAGTGCAAGAAGCCGAGGGCAGAGAGTTCCGGAGCAGGGAAGAAGACCGGAACTGAGGAGCAAAGGGCAAGCGCCAGAGCATTCACAATGACCAGGGAGGAGGCTAGGACGGGCCTCGATATTGTTTCAGGTATGTTTCTAGTAAACAAAACTCTTGCTTCTGTGTTATTTGATTCAGATGCTAGTAGACGTTTTATTTCTGCTGCTTTCTGTGCTAATTTGCCTGTTAGTAGTAGATGCATTGATGAGCCCTTTGATGTATAAACTGCCATAGGTAAATCTACAAGGATTTCAGACTTGATTGATGGTTGTGATATAGAACTAGAAGGTCATAAGTTTCCTGCTAGACTATTTGTCATGACCTTAGGCGAGTATGATGTAGTCCTAGGAATGGATTGGTTAGCAGACTTTGAGGCGAACATTGTGTTTGGCAAGAAGATGATTAGACTGACAGCGCCTAACGGGAGTTTGGTGACGATATACGATGATCGAGTTATGACGATTCCGAAGGTGATTTCGATGGTGGTGGCTGATGGGTTTTGTAGATGTTTATCAAAGACATATTAACCATTTAACATGTAAAACACAGCGGAGTTTATATTCAAAACGTGAGTTTATGTATCATATACATAAGTTAAATCAAAACCCAAAACAAGGATCATTTTATATGGAAGAACACACTATCATAAAATATATATATATATCAACGACATGTACTACCTTTAAAACCGTGATTTGGAGGCTAGATGATGATGTTTGAATGTCAAAAACTTCAAAGTAGAAGTCCTCAAGAGATGACACCCCAAAATCCTTCAAACACCCACTTGCTAGGTTGTGTTACACCAATTTTCAGCAGCTAGAAACTTTGTTCAAAGTTGAAAACTCTGCCTTGTTCCATTTCAAAACCGATATTTGAGAGAGAGAGGCTAGAGAGAATTTTGCCTTTTGCATGCAAGAGAGAGAGTAGAGATTGGAGAGTGTGTTTGAAGTGAAGTCTTGCTAGTTACAAGACAAAGTGGGTGGGACATTCAAGCCAAAGGGGCGGCCGAATCCCATATGAAAATGGGTTTTCCTCCCAAATTGTTTTATTAAAAATCACACTCTCATCTCTTAAGTTTTATAAAATTAAACCCTTTTAATTTTATAACACTAACACACTATTATTTGTCATTGTTCAATTAAATTAAATAATGAAACAAAATAATCTCTCATGAACAAATTATCCATATAATCTTGTTCATTTGAAAAAGCAATGATTTAGAAATCCCGGTTTCAAAATTGGTGCTAATATTTATTGTATGATCTTATCAACTAATAAATATTCATTGGTGTTTGTTTGGCTTCTTATTGGGTTTGACCCGACTTGGATCATATCACACTAGCCACATCTATTTAATATGTATCTTGGGCAGATCAATTCCTTCAATCTCCCACTTGCACAAGATTCATAGAAGATTGATGCAAGCAGCAAATAACGCCTAGCAACGGTTTGCTACCCCTAATGCATATGACTAAGTTCCATTCAATAACATCATCCTTTTCGAGTACCTTACTTGAATATGATTTAGGTGAATCAATCATTTATCCTTTTGTTACAGATATCATGTTAAATCCCAGAGACACAGAATTGTCATTCTCTGTTGATTTAACTTTAACAGGCCTTAGACATCTAACTCTCAATGAATAAGAGGAACAAATTCCATCTTGACTACATACGTCTCTTACAATCACCTTATATCATACCTTAACTCAGCCTTATGTACTGCCAATGTTTCAGAACAACAAAGTACTAAGTCAAAGTACAATACTTGATGAATATCAAGACCCAATATGTATCTCAGGTCTGAGGATACAATGATATTCGCCTTTACTCAATATCTCTTATGACTAATCACAAAGATTCCATGCAGAAATAATTGAGAGCGGGTCGGTCCAATATCTATATCCCATAGATATCAATGAACCTTGGTAGCAACCTCTTGCTCTATATTCATACCTTATGAATATCAACCAATCCAAGTTCATTATAGTCTTACATTCATAGTTGTTCCCACAAGTATGATCGACTACAGACGTTTAGAATAACTTACTTATTCACGGATTTAATCATGCTAAAAAAGAAGAACAAATGAAAATTATAACCATATAATTAAGTCAAATAAAATAAGTTCCAATATCCAAATACAAAATTTGATCAAGTCCAATCACTAGAATATCGAATTCCTAAGGCACAAGTATGACTTTCATGCTTTGACCTATCTAGGAGCTTCGTGAATGGATCCGAAATGTTTTGATTGGTGTGAACTTTGCGAATACATATCTTTCCCTTTTCAACTTCATCCCTTATGTAGTTGAATCTCCGTTCAATGTGCCGAGTCTTTTGATGAGCACGAGGTTCCTTGATTTGAGAAATCGTACCCTCGTTGTCATAAAAGATCTCTAGGGGGTCTTGAATGGTAGCAACGACCCCTAGATCAGCAATGAACTTCCTAAGCCACGCAGCTTCTTGAGCTGCCAATGAAGCGGCGATGTATTCTGATTCTGTTGTAGATAGTGCAACCACATCTTGCTTTGAGCTCTTCCAAGACACTGCTCCTCCATTCATAATGAAGACATATCCCGACTATGATCGAGAATCATCTCGATCGGTTTGGAAACTCGCATCCGTGTAACCCTTTACAACGAGCTCCTCCTCACCAAATCCATGTATTAAGAACATATCCTTAGTGTTTCTAAGGTATTTCAAAATACTCTTAGCAACCATCCAATGACTATTACCAGGATTCTGTTGATATCTACTTGTCATGCTTAGAGCACATGACACGTCCGGCCTAGTACATATCATTGCATACATGATGGATCCTATAGCAGATGCATATAGGACTCCATTCAGTCTTTCTTGTTCAACCTTTGAACTAGGGCATTGAGATGAGCTCAATATAGTCCCCTTTTGAATAGGTACGAAACCTTTCTAAGAATTCTCCATCTTGAACCTTTTCAAGATCTTTTCAATACGCACTTTGGTTTAAACCTATTAGCCGTCTTGATCTATCCCTATAGATCTTTATTCCTAAAATATAGGCGGCTTCACCAAGATCCTTAATGGAAAAACAGCTTCCAAGCCAGGCTTTTACACCTTCCAAGGTTGGAATGTCGTTTCCAAGTAGTAAAATGTCATCGACATATAATACAAGGAAAGTGATAGTGCTCCCACTAGCTTTCTTATATACATAAGCTTCATCAGCGTTTTTGATGAAGCCAAATTTCTTTACTTCATCATCAAAATGGTGATTCCAACTTCTTGACACTTGTTTTAATCCATAGATTGACTTCTTTAACTTGCATACCTTGTTAGGATGTTTTGGATCGACAAAACCTTCAGGCTGTTTCATATGGACATCTTCCTCAAGATATCCATTAAGGAAAGTGGTTTTGACATCCATTTGCCAAATCTCATAGTCATAATATACTGCTATGGCAAACAATATCCTGATAGACTTTAGCATTGCCACAGGTGAAAAGGTTTCATCATAATCAACCCCTTGAGTTTGAGTGAAACCTTTTGCTACAAGTCTAGCTTTATAGGTATCCAAGTTTCCATGCATATCGGTTTTCTTCTTGAAAACCCACTTACTTCTAACTATCTTGGACTTAAGAGGTGGTGTAACCAATTCCCAAACTTGGTTATCATACATGGATTGCATCTCAACGTTCATGGCTTCTTGCCATTTGTCAAAATCAGGTTTTGACATTGCATCATGGTATGTGGTTGGTTCATCCAAATCTACCACATAGCATCCATCCATGAAAAATCCATATCTCTCAGGAGGAACACTAATTCTACCAGATCTGCGAACGTTTTGTGTATCTTGATCATCCACATGATCATTCTCAACATCCTCATGTTGATTGCTAGTATCAACCAATTGTGTATCGTCTTGTGAATCTTGAACCTCTTCAAGTTCCACTGCTCTTCCACTAGTTTCTTTCGAAAGAAACTTAGTTTCCAAGAACTCTGCCTTTCGAGCAATAAACACTTTTTGCTCTGTCGGATCATAGAAATAATATCCAATACAATCTCTAGGATATCCAATGAAGATACACTTTGTGGATCGGGCTTCCAGTTTGTTTTGAGTGTATTGCTTAGGATAAGCATCACACCCCCAAACATTAAAATATGATAATGATGGAACCCTTCCATGCCATACTTCGAAAGGTGTCCTTTCCACTTTCTTGGTTGGGGCCATATTTAAAATCTGGTCCGCGGAGAGCAACGCGAAACCCCAAAATGATAGAGGTAGTGTACTTCTAGCCATCATAGATCGAACCATATCCAATAAAGTCCGATTCCTCCTCTCAGACACACCATTATGTTGTGGTGTTCCAGGTGGAGTAAGTTGTGAGACAATCCCACAACTTCTAAGATACTCTTGAAATTCACTACTTAGGTATTCACCTCCTGTATCTGTATGAAGAATTTTGACCGTTTTGCTGAGTTGATTTTCTACTTCATTCTTGAAGATTTTGAACATTTCAAAAGATTCATGTTTGTGTCTTAACAAATAGACATACCCATAACGACTATAGTCATCAGTAAAGGTTATGAAGTATCTTTCACCATTCCTAGTTATTGGTTTAAAAGGTCCACATACATCTGAATGTATGATCCCTAATAAATCTTTTTCCCTTTCATTAGTCCCACTAAAAGGGGCCTTTGTCATTTTACCTTATAAGCAAGACTCGCATACATCAAATGAATCATTCTCATTAGTTTTCAAAAGACCATTCTTTTGAAGTTTATGCATACGATTTTTGTTTATGTGACCAAGGCGACAATGCCAAAGATAGGAATCACTCAAATATAATTTGAGCCTTTTGGTGGTTGCTTGGTACATTGAGCTATCATATGTTGTGTTATCATGAACCAACTCATAAATACCATTGCAAGGTGTAGCCTTAAAATAAAACACATGATTTAAAGAAACATGAATATCATTGTCAACAAACTTGAAATCATAATCATATTGTCTTAAACGGGAAACATAAATAATGTTCCTAGTCAAACTAGGAGCATACAAAACATTCTTTAAAATGACTTCCAAACCACTTGGAAGCTTCAAAATGTAGTCTCCTTGGGCTTCCACGTGAACCTTTGCACCATTGCCCATAAAAAGACTAATCTCCCCTTTTGCATAATGCTCACTTCTTTTGAACCCCTGCAACAAACTGCAAATGTGAGTTCCACATCCGGTATCCAATACCCATGTGTTAGAAGAAATAACATTTAGCTCAACATGTATCATAAAGATTATACATGAGGTCTGCCCCGCGTCCCTCTTCGATCTCAACTCTTTGAGATAGACCGAACAATTGCGTTTCCAATGGCCTACCTCACCACACTCAAAACACGGGTCATCATGAGCAACCTTTTGCTTCTTTTCTTTCAGTTTGGGTGGTTCCATTTTAGCTTTACTCTTACCCTTCCCCTTGACATGCCCCTTCCCTTTGGCAACACTTGCCCTAGGGTCGGGGAGGTGCCTCTTCCTACTACCTCCTTCATTGATCATAAGGACCGGTAGAACCTTTCTACCCATGCCCGCCTTGGCCGTTTTGAGCATTGAATGAAGCTCACCAATGCCCTTGTCCCATCCATTCTTGTTATAGTTCATAACAAAGCTATCAAACTTCTTTGATAGGGAGTTGAGGATCAAATCCATTGCCAACTCGTTGGACACACAACAGTTAAGCCTTTCAAGGCGATCAATGTGGCTCTTCATCTTAAGAATGTAAGATGACATGGATTGGGTCTCGTCCATCCGACATGCATGGAGTGCTCGAACCGTTTCGAAGCGCTCCACCCTTGATTGTTGTTGGAACATTTCCTTCAACTGGGTGATCATGTCATAGGCATTGTGGTTCTCAAAGTCATTTTGCAAGTCAGGAATCATACTCGCTAGCATGAGACATGAGACTTGCACGGAGTCCTCGGTGTATTTGACCCACTCGGTAAAGGCCTCTACGTCATTCTCATCGGGTTGATCGGGAATGGGATCATCTAACACATAGGACTTCTTTTCTTGCTTGAGAATGATTCTCAAGTTTCGGTACCAATCCATGAAGTTCCCATGGTTTAGACATTCCTTTTCAAGGATGGTTCATAGTGATAGGTTAAGGACGGTCGGGATTGTATTGTTGTTGTTAGCCATCTACAATTTTACAAAGTTCAATTTTTAGTATTTTGATATCAAAGCATTTTAATTACTAATACCCTTTTATGTCTCATAGACAATTAACAATTAAAATCTGGAATCCAACGTTACATTTAAATATCGGTTAGGTGACCTTTATCCCTTTATTTAAATTAACAAGGTAGTCAACGTTTGACAATTATAACGTATTACAATTTCTAGTTATGGGATCGTTTTAAACATCTTATGTTTTGTTTGGCATGTTTATCCCATCAACACCGTTTGTACGTCATGCTTCGGTGATCCTAATGCATGATTTCCAAATTAAGCCGTCCTACTTTGACACACGTGTGAATTTGCTAATATAAGTGGTTAGGTGACCTTTATCCCATAAATATGGCAAACCCACCTCAAACTCATAAGTTCCCTCTAATGTGGTTAGGTGACCTTTATCCCACATCAAGTTCCCAAATGATTCGCGAGTCGTATAAGAGGATGGCGTTTGACTTATTTTAAAAGGGATTTGTGTTTTTCAAAATTCTAGTTTGGAAAACAATTTTCATACCTTGCATTTGCATGCATTCAAATGCATGGTAGTTTATTTGAAAACTTATTTCAAAGTTCCTTTTAATAACCATTTAATTATGAAATCAATAACCTTTGGTAAAATACATTTTATTACTTATTGATTTCTAAGGAACCAATTTTTATGCAAGTTGTTGATTCCTAGTTATTAACTATCCAATTCCACAATAAGATAAGATGAACATAAATCAACCATACATGCATAATAAACAACCACAAGTTCATAACCATAGCCAATGGATTTGGCAACACTTGTTGCCCAAAACAAGTATGCCAAAAGGGTCTATAATAAAAGATAAACATGACACAAGGCATTGAGATGGTGTGCTCCCACTTGATCCCGCATCCTAATGCATCAAGTGTCCATTTTGTGTTGTCATCGTTTTGCTTTATTCGGGCTTTCTTTTGGGCTCCAACTTCAGCTCCTAGCTTCCTTGGGCCTCCATTATTTGGGCTTTGGTTATTGGGCTTAAAACCAATCTTGGGCTATGAGGCCCATTTGGGCCTAAAATGGCCCAAACCAAAAACCCAAAATCTTGTTGAACTTCTTTTACAAAATATATCCTAATACATTTTTACTAGTAAAAGAAATACAACTAATCTACTTATTATTACAAAAGAACATAAAATAATAAATAGATTACAAACCCAAATAAATAAATATTACAACCCAATTGAATAATCAAATAATATCACAACACAAATACACATCCAAACACAAGGTATTGGCTAGGTTATGAACATCCATATACACATCCAAATATGCAAGTATTAGAAGTTATAATGGTTCCTCTTTTTAACCTTAAAGTTTTCGGCCATAGTTAATCAAACCGAAAACTTTCGGTTTTTGTCCAAGCAAAACAATCAACCAACAATGTGACTTAGTTTTCTAAGATTACCACATGCATGTAAAGTATAATCTTAAAAAACAAAGGGGCAACCAACAGCCCTAAAGGCTTCGGCCATATGGTGAAACACACCATAAAACCATGAAATTGTATGTTCTATACATGTATGCATTCGTATAAGTGGCTCTTGATGCCATTGATGGGTTTTAACAAGATTATCAAAGTCCATATAAACTAATTTATAGGAAAACGCAGCGGATTATGAGTTTAAAATCTTTTTAATGTGCTGATTATTAAACCCATTTAATAAGCAAAACCCAAACCATGGATCCATATACGAAATGCATACAATAAAGCAACCATAAGATGTTTAGAATACAACCTTTCTTGCTGCTGAAAAACGAAGTTTATGGAGGTGTAGATGACGAACTTCGTGGCTCAATCTTCAACCAAGAAGACCTCAAGTAGAGATACCCCAAGCTCCTTCAAACACCCACTTGCTAGGTTGTGTTACACAAATTTTCAGCAACTAGAAACTTTGTTCAAAGCTGAAAACTCAGCCTTGTTCCACTTCAAAACCTATTTTTGAGAGAGAGAGAGGCTAGAGAGAATTTTGCCTTTTGCATGCAAGAGAGAGAGTAGAGATTGGAGAGTGTATTTCAAGTGAAGTCTTGCTAGTTACAAGACAAAGTGGGTGGGACATTCAAGCCAAAGGGGCGGCCAAATCCCATATGAAAATGGGTTTTCCCCCCAAATTGTTTTATTAAAAATCACACTATCATCTCTTAAGTTTTATAAAATTAAACCCTTTTAATTTTATAACACTAACACACTATTATTTGTCATTGTTCAATTTATTTAAATAATGAAACAAATAATCTCTCATGAACAAATTATCCATATAATCTTGTTCGTTTGCAAAAGCAATGATTTAGAAATCCCGGTTTCTAAATTGGTGCTAATATTTATTTGTATGATCTTATCAACGAATAAATATTCATCGGTGTTTGTTTGGCTTGTTATTGGGTATGACCCGACTTGGATCATATCACACTAGCCACATCAATTTAATATGTATATTAGGCAGATCAATTCCTTCAGTGGCGGGAAAGTGCATGAGGCGTGGATGCAATGCCTATTTGGCCTACGTGAAGGATGCAAACACGTCAACACTACATTATCCTATGTACCGGTGGTATGTGACTTTCCCGATGTGTTCCCAGAGGATTTATCAGGTGCGCCACCGGACCGCGAGATTGAATTCCAGATTGACTTGATACCCGGTGCCCAACCTTTCGCTAAGGCGCCGTATCGTTTGACTCCTTCCGAGATGAAGGAATTGATGGAGCAACTGCAGGAGTTGCTTGATAAGGGGCTCATTAGACCGAGTATCTCTCCTTGGGGTGCTCTTGTCTTATTCGTAAAGAAGAAGGATGGTAGCATGAGGAAGTGTATTGACTACCGTGAATTGAACAAGTTGATAGTGAAGAATCGGTATCCATTACCAAAGATTGATGACTCGTTCGATCAGCTCCAGGGTGCCAGTTGGTTCTCGAGGATAGATCTTCGATCTCGCTACCATCAGTTGAAGGTGAAGGAGCAAGATATCCCTAAGACAGCTTTTCGCATGCGTTATGGACACTACGAGTTTCTCGTTATGTCTTTTGGTCTAACTAACGCGCCAGCTGCTTTTATGGACTTGATGAATCGAGTGTGTCGGCCGATGTTAGATAAATCAGTGATTGTATTTATCGATGATATCTTGATTTATTCGAAGGGTGAAGAGGAGCATGCTGGTCACATTCGGGAAGTGTTGGAGACATTGAGAAAGGAGAAGCTGTATACTAAGTTCTCCAAGCGCGCATTCTGGTTGCGTGAAGTTCAGTTCTTAGGTCACGTGGTAAATCCTGAGGGGATTATGGTAGACCCGGAAAAGGTGGAGGCGATGATGCAATGGAAGTCTCCAAAGACGCCATCCGAAATCCGTAGCTTCTTGGGGTTGGAGGGATATTATCGAAGATTCATCCAAGACTTCTCCAAGATAGCTTCTCCGTTGACTTAGTTGACCCGTAAGGATATGAAGTTTGTATGGGGTTAAGATCAGGAGAAGACTTTTGAAGAGTTAAAGATGAGGTTAACACAAGCTCCTGTCTTGTTGTTACCCGAAGGAAGAGAGGATTTGGTAGTCTATTCGGATGCATCTTACTCGAGGTCCGGTTGCGTGTTGATGCAACGAGGGAAGGTTATAGCCTACGCATCCCGACAGTTGAAATTTCATGAGGTTAATTATCCTACTCATGACTTGGATTTAGCAGTTGTGGTTTTTGCCTTGAAGATTTGGTGGCACTAACTATACGGGACGAAGTGCACTATCTTCACTGACCATAAAAGCTTGAAGTACTTCTTTGAGTAGAAAGATTTGAACATGAGGCAGAGGCAATGGTTGGAGCTCATAAAGGATTATGATTGCGAGATCCATTACCATCCAGGCAAGGCCAACGTGGTGGCAGATGCCCTTAGCCGAAAAGAGAGATCCGAGCCGATTCGGGTGAAGGCTTATCAGTTGATTATGACCTCTGATGTGATGACGCAGGTCAAGGAGTTTCAAGATGAGACGTTGAAAGAAGATCATCTTAACTCTGAAAGGATGAGAGGCCTAGTCACGTAATTGGGTGAGAACACTCTCGGTGTTAGAACCCGATCTGGACGGATGTGGATCCCTCATTATGGGGATCTACGTGGAAAGATCATGGATGAGGCTCATAAGACTCGATATTCCGTTCATCCCGGTGCTACCAATATGTACCATGATATGAAGAAGGATTATTGGTGGCTGGGTATGAAGCGTGGCATAGCGGAATACATGAGTAAGTGCCTTACTTGTTTGCAAGTGAAGGCGGAGCATCAGAAACCAAACAGGAAAATCCAACCTTTGGATATACCCGAGTGGAAGTGGGAGCATATCACCATGGACTTTTTTACGAAGTTACCACGTACTCCGAGAGGGTATGATGCCATATGGGTGATAGTTGATCGTTTGACGAAGAGTGCTCACTTCCTACCGATCCGAGAGACGTATTCCTCTAAGAGACTCGCGGATCTATTTATCAAAGAGATTGTAGCTCGTCATGGTGTACCGGTGTAGATTGTATATGATCGTGACACTCGGTTTACATCTATGTTTTGGAAGAAATTCCACGATGCGATGGGGACGAGGCTACACATCAGCACGGGTTATCATCCTCTAACAAATGGTCAGTCTGAGAGGATGATCCAGACACTCGAGGACATGCTTCGAGCTTGCGTGATAGATTTTGGAGGAAGTTGGGATGACCATTTTGCCGTTAGAAGAATTCTCGTACAACAACAGTTATCATGCCAGCATTGGCATGCCACCATACGAGATGCTATATGGTAGGAGATGTAGGACACCCGTTTGTTGGGGTGACATTGGTCAGAAAGAGTTGGGAAGTATTGAGGTGATCAAAGCTATGATTGAGAAACTAGAAAAGATCATAGCCTTTATGAAGGCAACAAAAGATAGGCAAAAGTCGTATGCCGATAAACGGTGTAGACCGACTGAGTTCCAGGTGGGTGATAGGGTTATGTTGAAAGTCTCACCTTGGAAGGGTATCATTCGGTTTAGAAAGCGGGGCACGTTGAGCCCGAGATACATAGGGCCTTTCCGAATCATTGCTCGAGTAGGAGAGGTGGCCTTAAGTTAGAACTGCCCGATGAGTTAAGTGGAATTCACCTGACATTCCATGTATCTCATCTGCGGAAGTATTTAATAGACAAGGATATGGTTTACCACTGGAAGATATTGAAGTAGATGAACGGCTCAACTATGTGGAGCAACCAGTGGCGATCATTGATTGTAAGGAGAAAAGGTTAAGGAATAAAGTGGTTCCTCTTGTGCGTGTACAATGGAAGCATAGGAAGGGATCAGAGTCTATGTGGGAGACTGAAGAAGAGATGAGGCAACATTACCCTCATCTGTTTGAGGAATAACAGGTTTCAGGGATGAAGCCTATATAAGGGGGGTGGACTTGTAACACCCAGATATTTTAAGAAGTTGTAAAAAGAAGAATAAAAGTGGAAAATGCAATTTGACCCAAGTTGAGGGGTTAAATGTGTCAAAAGTACAAAATAATATTATATTTGTATAAAAGGAGTATGGCCACCCATACACCTTGCACATCACCTTTTTGCATTCGGTTTGTAGAGAGAGAAAGAGCAGAATTCGAGCTTTTAAAGAAGAAGAAGAAGGCTGAATTCAAGGTAAGAATTCGCTGTTTTAAATGTTCTTGATAGGTATTAGACTCGGTTGTATGCTTATACATGTTTGTATGTTCGGGTTGTGTGTTTTGGTGGGTGTCTAGGTGGTCGAACTCAATTGCACTCGAGATTTGAAGGAGTCATACACGAAAGTTGCTTAAGGTGAGTTCTAGAACCCCCTTTTAACATGTTTTAACTAATTTTGGGGCTGGAAATACATGTATGTATGTTCTAATTTTGGGGCTGGAAATACATGTATGTATGTTTTTATAAAAATATGTCTTTATTACCCGTATGTGTATGTATGAATGTGTATGTGGGTGGGTGTGAGTGTGGGATTGATATGGGGTTGTGTTCATTTTATGATGCTTAGAATATTAGTACTAAGCTTAGAACATGATGCATGTTGGTTGGGGACTGAATTGGGTCGATTAGGTG
The DNA here is from genome assembly GCA_024085815.1 of Flaveria linearis. Taxonomy (NCBI): domain Eukaryota; kingdom Viridiplantae; phylum Streptophyta; class Magnoliopsida; order Asterales; family Asteraceae; genus Flaveria; species Flaveria linearis. Next base: position 38,503,669 of record CM044009.1, on the reverse strand, counting down.
TAGGTTGGTTGCCGATGCGCCTAAACAGTGGCCAATGTGCCCAACGGTCAGAACCGCCCAAGTGTTTCCCATGCACCCAAAGCCCCATGCGCGTAAATAGTAGGCAAACGCCTGGAAATTTGCCGAGGATGACTAAGTGTTAACCCATGCACCCCAATAATGCCCACGCGCCTAGAACCTTCCCATGCGTCTAAGTGTTCCCATGTGCCCAGAAGCCCATGCTCCTGCATAGTGCCCATGCGCCTGCATAGTGCCCATGCACCTAAGACTTAGAATTTATTTTCTGAATTTGGGAAAAATGTAAAGAGTAGGCTTTGACTGGGGATGTTCCCGGGAGTGATGAAAGTTGACTTTAAGATGTTAGGTGTGATGTGATGAGTGTGATATGTCATGTATGATGAATGTATGATATGAAAATATGTGTGATGTGTTATCTCCTAATGATGTTCAAAGTGTATATATTATAAATTAATATACGATAAGTATTATGTTGTTACTTTACGTAGTATGAAGAACGGATGAAAGAACGTAAAGAATAACGTCACGAAGTGAAAGATAACAAAGATGAGAAGTATAATGTACGGAATGAAAGAATGGCTTGCAAGCAAATAGAAAGGAGGTGCATGACCACGTTGTTGTTAGCTCAACTGTGTGCGGTTTTTAATAACCCGAAGGATGCATGTAGGGTCAATCGTTAAGATTGACCAGACCTTTATGGTATGCCCTAGGTGACTGGGTCAGCTTCGTGCACAATGTTCGTGAGTTAATTACCACAGGCCCAGCATCCGCTTCGTGCACAATGTTCAGGGTATTGCAAATTGGTCTGAATGAAAGGGAGAGATGACTTGCCCTAGGTGACTGGGTCAGCTTCGTGCACAATGTTCGTGAGTTATTTAACACAGGCCCAATATCAGCTTCGTGCACAATGTTCGGGGTATTGTTCATCGATCCGTATGAAAGTAAAAGAATGACGTAATATAGGATTTTATGTGCCCAAGACACGTAGAATATTAATGCGGTTAGTACGTTATGATCCAAGTCGGGTTATACCCAATAACAAACTTAGGAAGCACCAATTAATATTTAATTGATGAGATGATCATGCAATTAAATATTTACACCAATTTAGAAAATGGGTTTTCTAAATAAGTTGCATATGAGAGGGAACAACTTATTAGGATATTTTGTTCAATAATATTATTTGAAATGTCATTTAAATTAGTTCGATGACATCAAATAATAATGAGAAATTATAACTTATAAGTTAAATGGTTAATTGTATAAGTTATATAACTTGTACATGCAATTAAATTGTTAATTGCATGTCTAGTTAAAAGACCATTTTAATGTATGAATGTGTGATATAATTTAAAAGGGGGAAACTCTTTCTAATTTAAAATTTCGGCCGCCCCCCTTTGAATTATAATTGGTTCTTTTGTTTTGGTAATCACACACATCATAAGAGTTCTTGGGGTCTTCATTTCTCACCACACTCAAGACATGCAAAACAAGAGAAACTCTCTCCTCTCTCTCTAAAAACTTACGGATCCAGCAGCAGGAAAAAGGGGTTTTGAGAGCTTCTTCTTGTGGTGTTTTCTTCCTAACAAGAAGGTACTTTGCAAGTGCTTGGGGTATACACACTTGAGGGCTTCTTCCTTGAAGTCTTGGCCGTTTTCTTACATCCATAATCTTCCTTCTTTGGTCGGTTTTTGCTGCTGAAAAGGTAGTAATCACAGCTCATTGTGGCTGTGATTTTATGTGCATTTACATAAGTATATAGTTTGCTTATTCACATATTATGATCCATTGATTTTGGGTTTGTTTTCTTACATAAATATGTCACTTAAGAACACAAATTTTTCAGCTTATAAATAAGTTTATAAAGCTAAACTTCCGCTACGTTTTCAGAAAGTTTAATGGGTTAAACTAGATTTTGTGTTCTTGCAAACCCATCAATGGCATCAAGAGCCGGTTATGTGGATAACTTGCTTGTTCTTAGTCTTTAAATTCGGTTTTAAAGGATAATAATCAACTTATTATAGGCTGATTTTGGGCTGCTATGTTTTGTATGAATGATTCCCCAAACTTTCAAGGTCATATCACACATGCTAGTTATTAGACCTTGAAAGATATATATTATGAAATGTTGATTGTTTGGACAATGTTTAAAACCCAAAATTTCAGTTTATGTTGGCTGAAATTTGGTGGTTTTAAGTGGGGTTTCATTATATGTTTGGATGATATGATCATTGGATGTTAGTGTGCATAACCTAGCCTTTGGCCTTATGATTTGGATGATTGGAATGGTTGGTTTTTATTCATTCAATGGGTTGTAATATTTATGTTTATTATTTGGGTTGTAATTATTTATTCATTTGGTTATGTAATTAATAGATTAGGTGCATTTCTTTTATTAGAAAAAATGTATTAGGATACAATTTTGTAAAAGGAAGATGCACAAGATCAAGACCCAAAGATGGACATCAAAGACATGGAACTTGAAGCATATTGATGCAAGTTCAAGTGGGGGTCTATGATGACCTCAATTTGGTGTTGTATTTAACCCTTAGGATAGACCAATTGACCACACTTGTGATGGCAAACAAGTGTGGTCACAATAGTAGCTAAGGTTATGCACATTATGGTTGTTTATGTTTATGCTTGTTTGGATGTTTGTTATTTGATTTTATGGTTGAAATTTTGACATGCATTACAAACTAATTAACAAACTTAACAAGTTATAAAAATGATGGTTCTTAATCATTAAAAAGTAATAAAAGGTTATTAAAACGATTTAATGATTTTAAAGATTAAAATAGGTTTTAATCAAAGGACCATAGGGTATCTTGTATTTGAAAGCATACAAATACAAGTACATAGAGTTTTCTAAACTAGAATTATGAAACCTCTAAATATTCTAAAACAAGATCAACACCGTCCTTTTACACAACACTTAAGTCACTTGGGAACTCTTATTGGGATAAAGGTCACCTAACCACTTTGAAGGAACTTATGACTTAAGGTGAGAATGCCAAATTAGTGGGATAAAGGTCACCTAACCACTCATTTTGGCAAACTCACACGTGTGTGTAAGTAGGATGTCTTGATTTGCAAACCATGTTAAATGGATCACCTATAATATGGTTTCCAAATGGTGTTGATGGGATTAACATGCCGACTTTACATATGATGTTTAAAGTTGATCCCATACCTCTAGAAGTTACAAATGGTTGCAACCGTCAATCGTTGACCACCTTATTAATTTAAATCGTGGGATAAAGGTCACCTAACCACAATTTAAATGTAATGTTAGGTTCTAGATTTTAATATAAAAATGACCTTAAAAGGAATTAATTATTAAAAATAGCAATATCGAAAATACTAAAATAGATCTTTGTTAAATTTTGTAGATGGCCACCAATAATGAAAATCACGATAACTCATCCGCGTCTAACCAATCATTACGAGCGATCCTTCAAAAGGAACGTCGAAATCATAACAACTTTATTGATTGGTATCAAAACTTGAGAATCGTTCTCAAGCAAGAGAGAAGATCATCTGTTTTAGACGACCCTATCCCCGATCAACCTACTGAGGATGATGAGGAGGCCTATAACGATTGGCTAAAATACACTGAGGACTCCGTCCAAGTGTCTTGTCTCATGCTAGCGAGCATGACTCCGGATCTCCAAAAGGAGTATGAACATCACGGAGCTTACGACATGATGACCCAGCTGAACGAAACGTTCCAACAGGAAGCAAGGGTTGAGCGCTTCGAAACGGTTCGAGCACTCCATGCATGTCGTATGGATGACAACCAATCTGTTTCATCTTATGTACTTAAGAAGAAGAGTCATATTGACCGCCTCGAGAGGCTTAATTGTCCCGTCTCGAAGGAATTGGCCACAGATTTGATCCTAAATGGCCTTACCAAGAAGTTCGAGACATTCATGTTGAACTACAACATGAATGCTTGGGACAAAAGCATTGGTGAGCTTCACTCAATGCTCAAAACGGCCGAGGCGGCATGGGTAAAAGGGTTTTACCCGTTCTCACCGTCAATGAAGGTGGGAACAACAAAAGGCCTCATCCCGCACCCAAGGCAAAGGTTGCCAAGGGTAAGGGACCCATTTGGGGAAAGGGGAAAGGGGTGGTAAGGCTACCACCCAAACCACAAGAGAAAAAGCAAAGGTTGCTACAAATGACCCATGCTTCAAGTGTGGGGAGATTGGACATTGGGCAAGGAATTGTCCTGTCCATCTCCAAGAGTTGAAAGCAAAGAGGGATGCCGGGCAGACCTCAGGTACAATATACATGATTCATATTGATCTTAATGTTACATCTTCTAACACATGGGTATTGGATACCGGATGTGGAACTCATATTTGCAATTTGTTGCAGGGTTCACAAGAAGTAGGGACTTCAATCAAGGGGATGTTAGCCTTTTCATGGGCAATGGAACTAAAGTCTTAGTTGAAGCTCGTGGGGACTACATCCTAAAACTTCCAAGTGGCTTGGAAGTTATTTTGAAGAATGTTTTGTATGCTCATAGTTTGACTAGGAACATTATTTCTGTATCCCAATTAAGACATTATGATTATGTATTATCCTTTATTGAAAATGATTTTCATGTTTCTTTAAATGGTATGTTCTATTTTAAAGCTATTCCCATTAATGGTATTTATGAATTGGTTCATGAAAATACTTTAAATAGTTCATTGTACCAAAATAACACCAAGAAACTCAAGTTTGACTGGAGTGATACCTATCTTTGGCATTGTCGTCTTGGTCATATAAACAAGAAACGTTTACAAACACTTCAAAAGAATGGTCTTTTAAAAACAAATGAATATGATTCATTTGATGTTTGTGAATCTTGTTTGCAAGGTAAGATGACTAAGGCACCCTTTAGTGGAACTACCGAAAGGGCAAAATATTTATTAGGAATCATACATTCGGATGTATGTAGTCCTTTTAAACCAATGACTAGGAATGGTGAAAGATACTTCATTACCTTTACCGATGATTATAGTCGCTATGGGTATGTGTACTTATTAAGGCACAAAGATGAAGCTTTTGAAATGTTCAAAATCTTCAAGAATGAAGTAGAAATTCAACTCAACAAGTCAATTAAGGTTCTCCGTACCGATAGAGGAGGTGAATACCTAAGTGATGCTTTTCAAGATCATCTTAGGAGTTGTGGGATTGTCTCACAACTCACTCCACCTGGAACACCACAACATAATGGTGTGGCTAAGAGGAGGAATCGAACCTTATTGGATATAGTCCGATCTATGATGGTTAGAAGCACATTGCCTCTATCATTTTGGGGTTTCGCTTTGCTCTTCGTGGCCCGTATTCTAAATATGGCCCCAACTAAAAAGGTGGAAAGGACACTTTTTGAGATATGGTATGGAAGAGTTCCATCCCTATCATACTTAAGGGTTTAGGGATGTGACACTTATGTTAAGACTCCCACCCCAAACAAATTAGAAGTCAGATCCACCAAGTGTATTTTTGTTGGATATCCTAGAGATTCTATGGGATATTATTTCTATGATCCACTGGAACAAAAGGTGTTTGTTGCCAGAAAGGGTGAGTTCTTAGAAGCAATGTTCCTTATGGAAGGAGCTAGTAGTAGAACAGTGGATCTTGAGGAAGGTCAAGAATTACAACCTGATGTACGTTTGGTTAAAACTAGCACTCACCATGAGGATGTTGAGGATGATCAAGGGGTTGATCAATACACACAAGACGTTCACAGAAGTGGTAGAACTAGTAATCCACCTGAAAGTTACGGATTTTTCATGGATGGATGCTATGTGGTAGATTCAGATGAACCAACCACATACCATAATGCAGTGTCCAATTCGGATTGTGACAAATGGCTTGAAGCCATGAATGTTGAGATGCAATCCATGTATGACAATCAAGTTTGGGAACTTGTTGTACCATCTCTTAATTCCAAGGTAGTTGGAAGTAAGTGGGTTTTCAAGAAGAAAACCGATATGCATGGAAACTTGGATACTTATAAAGCTAGACTTGTAGCAAAGGGTTTCACTCAAACTAAAGGGGTTGATTATAATGAAACCTTCTCACCTGTTGCGATGCTAAAGTCTATAAGGATATTGTTTGCCATAGCTGCTCATTATGATTATGAGATTTGGCAAATGGATGTCAAAACCGCTTTCCTAAATGGATATCTTGAGGAAGATGTCTATATGGTTCAGCCTGAAGGTTTTATCGATCCAAAACATCCTAATAAAGTATGCAAGTTAAAGAAATCAATCTATGGATTGAAACAAGCATCGAGAAGCTGAAATCACCATTTTAATGAGGAGGTAAAGAAATTTGGCTTCATCAAAAACGCTGATGAGGCTTGCGTGTATAAGAAGGCTAGTGGGAGCACAATAACTTTCCTAGTATTGTATGTTGATGACATACTACTATTTGGAAATGACATTCCAACCTTGGAAGGTGTAAAAACCTGGCTTGGAAGTTGTTTTTCCATTAAGGATCTTGGTGAAGCCGCCTATATTCTGGGAATAAAGATCTATAGGGATAGATCAAGGCGGTTGATTGGTTTAAATCAAAGTGCATACATTGACAAAATCTTGAAAAGGTTCAAGATGGAGAACTCTAAGAAAGGTACGGTACCTATTCAAAGAGGAACGATATCGAGTACGACTCAATGTCCTAGCTCAAAGGATGAGCAAGATAAAATGAAGGCAATCCCATATGCATCTGCTATTGGATCCATCATGTATGCGATGATATGCACTCGACCGGACGTGTCATGCGCCTTGAGCATGACGAGCAGATACCAGCAAAATCCTGGAAACGATCATTGGATGGCTGTTAAGAACATACTTAAGTATGTAACACCCGTAATTTCTTTTAAAGAAATAAAAGAATAAAATAGAAAGAAAAAGGAAGGAAACGGAAGTCAACTTAAAGTTAAGGGGTAAAAAGTGCCAAAAGGACAAAATCATTGAAAAGTTGGTGTAAAAGAAGGTATGGCCGCCCATAACCCCCTTCACACTTCTTTGCATTCGGTTTTTAGAGAGAGAAACAGCAGGGACTTCGATTCTTAGAGAGAGAAAGAAGAAGAAATCGGATTCAAGGTAAGAATTAGTGTTTTTAAGTTGTGTTTTGGCTAAGAAACCGAGAATGCATGTTCTTATATGTGTGTTTTTGTGTTCGGGTGCGTTCATTGGGTTTTATAGGTGTTCAACTTGTAGCAAACGGGTTTTGAAGGAGTCATACCCGAGAGACTGCAAAGGTGAGTTCTAGGTCCCCTTTTTACTTGTTTTTAAAATGTTTTGGGGCTGGAAAATACATGTAAGTATGTTTTTAATAAGTTTTGGTATAATACCAGTATGATATGAATGTATGTATGTTTATGTTTATGTTAGATTTATGCCTAGAATCATGTGTATATGTTTAGTGCTAGGCATTCTGATGTTTGGGAATTGAAATATGAATTAGTCACATGAACAGGTTACTAAAACGCCTAACAAGCCCAATTAGTAGTGATATGCCTGAAATTTGGACTTAGAATAACTAAGTGCAAGGTAATGCGTCCAATAGTGCTTATACGCCCAGGAAATTGCCTTAGAAATATTCTAAGTAAGGTTATGAGTCCAAGCATGTAATATGTCCAACAGTCCTAAAACGCCCAGACTTATAAGTCTGAAATTTTTACAAAGTATGAGGGTGAAAAGTCTGGACCTTGGTCGTATGACCAGAGAAAATTTTCTAAGTGTAAGCTCAAAAGTCCAACAGGGCTAATACGACCAACAGGGCTAAAACGACCAACAGGGGTCATACGCCCAGCAGTGCTCATACGCCCAGAGCCTGAAATTTTTCTAAGTGTAGCTGATGAGTCCGACAGTGGTGAAACGCCTAGAACAGGGCTTATACGCCCAAAATACTTAGACTTTTAACATATTTCCCTTGGAGTTTATGCAGTAGGGTTTCACCTGACTGTTGACTAGGACGTTATTGAATGTGAGTGATGATGCTATGTATGATTACGTATGTATGATGCTATGTATGATGATGGATGTATGATGATGAATGTATGATGATGAATGTATGATGAGTGTGTATGTTCCTTGTAATCGTGTATGCTTATCTTTCCGAAACTTTACGAATAACGAGAATGAACAAATGAAGTATTATGTAACGTAAAGTGAAAGATAATGAAAGAGGAACATGATGATGAATGCATGTATTAACGAATGAACGAAAAGAAGAATGATGATGAATACATGCATTAATGAACGAACGAATTATGTCTTGCAAGCATTGAATAACGCGATTGGTCCTTCTCTGTGATTGACCATGGTCATGGTACCTCTACCGCTTACCTCTAGTCCGTGGCATAAGTTTTGTTGTTCATACGTTGACTTCGGCCCGGTAGCTAATAACGATCGGGGTGTAGCATATGGTATTGGTACAATCACCTTTCAATGTGCAAGTAGTAACGAATGATGAAGATAATAACGAATATTATCTCTGTGTACGTATGATGTATGAGTATTATCTAACGTAAGGTGAAAGATAATGAAAGAAGAATGATGATGAATACATGCATTAACGAACGAACGAATTATGTCTTGCAAGCATTGAATAACGCGATTGGTCCTTCTCTGTGATTGACCATGGTCATGGTACCTCTACCGCTTACCTCTAGTACCGTGGCATACGTTTTGTTGTTCATACGTTGACTTCGGCCCGGTAGCTAATAACGATCGGGGTGTAGCATATGGTATTGGTACAATTCACCTTTCAATGTGCAAGTAAGTATGAACGGGATTCTTGTCATTCGACCACAGTAATCATAGCCAAGTGCTATGAAGTGGGTAAAGCCTGACAGAATCCATACGAGAAGTTAAAGATAACAATGTATAACGAATGATGAAGATAATAACGAATATTATCTCTGTGTACGTATGATGTATGAACGCATGCATGAAAGGATACTTTTAAATAAGTAAAAGTATGTTTTATTATAAAACTAGAACTCACTCAGCAACACTGACTTTTATGTGTTTTCCAGTTGGCAGGTAGTGTTGCTGAGGATGGCACGAGGCGGCTACTCAGCTCTTTTGGGATGGCATTCTTTTGTTAATGTTTTTGTATTGTAATGCAAACAAACGATATTTTGTAATGGGTGTTGTATTACTTTGCAAAAGCATTTATAGTAAATTCAAAGTTTCCGCTGCATGGTTTTTATTAAGTTATATTAAATGTATGTTTTATGGGTGATGACGACCAACTGTGAGGTGCCCGGGAACGGGGCCTTACAAGTTGATATCAGAGCCAAAGTTTAAGTGAAATGGGTAAAATTTTAAAATAAACCTAAACTTAAACTGAAAATGGGACAGAAAGGAAGGGAATGCCATCTGAGTAGTTGCGTGCCATCAGGTATTTTTATTAAAGTTAATCATGATTTCGTGCGCATGATATGTGTTTATGTGTACTGTTAGACTTAGATACTAATGTAGTCAGGACAGGTAATGCTCGGGGTACGAAGAGTAGAGTAAGTGGCTAATCACAACTGGCCACTGTAATTGGGGACTTACTATACTTGACATAAACTGAGCTATTTCCTTGAATGACCGTGTTGGTATTTAAACCTTTCAGTGTGTGTCAAAAGATGGCTAGCGGTAGATCTTCTAAGGTTTTGCCAGATGGGGGTAGTGGTAAACGTGGTGTTGAACCGCGTGTCACGAGAAGCATGGCTAGGGCGGCTGAACGGGCACTCGAAGAGCCTGAGGCCCCTAACCTGGAGGGCAGCGATGATGGCACTAGTTTGAGGATCGCCATGAAAGAGGCTGTTGCGGAGGGAGTCCAACAGGCCTTACAGGCAATTCTGCCATCCATGATGACTGAGGTAATTAGAGCGGTGAAAGAGACGACTGCTATTGAAGAAAGCACCAAGAATAGCGATGACAAGAACTGGAACGGAAAGCGGGTTGGACGTGACAGCGCCACCCTCAGCAAAAAGGTTGTAAGGACGGAGGACCGGCGTGCAGCTTCGTCTGGTGCGAGGACGAGGAAGTGTGGTAAGTGTGCCAAAGAACACCTCGGGGAATGTAGATTGGGGACCAATACCTGTTTCCGATGTGGGAAGCACGGTCATGTGGCCAGAGAGTGTGGAGTGGTACGGTGCTACAACTGCAGTGGAAGAGGTCACATAAGCAGGGATTGCAAGAAGCCAAGGGCTGAGGGCGCAGGGCCTTCACGATAAGGCTGGAGCAGGCTCGGACGAGCCCCGATATAGTGTCAGGTATGTGTCTAGTAACTCAAACTCTGTCATCCGTGTTGCTTGATTCCGGAGCCAGAAAAAGTTTTTGTTTTTGTTGTTTTTCTATGTTAAGTTGCTCACTAGGAATAGAAGTATTGATAAACTCTTGGGTGTAGAAACTGCCATAGGTAAGTCTGTCAGGATTTCCGAAACGATAGTAGACTGCGAGGTGGAGTTAGAAGGGTGTAGATACTCGGTTAGACTAGATGTGATAGCCTAGGGTGATTTTGATTCAGTTCATGGGTTGGATGGGTTGGTGGACTTCGAGGCAAATATAGCGTGTCGTGAGAAGATGATTCGTTGATAGCACCAGACGGGAGTCCAATAACGGTAGTATGAGGATGTGCATCGACTACCGCGAGCTGAATAAGCTGACGGTAAAGAACAGATACCCCTTGCCGAGGATCGACGACTTGTTTGATCAACTTCAGGGTGCTAGTTGGTTTTCACGAATAGATCTTCGATCAGGCTACCATCAACTGAAGGTGAAGGAGCAGGATATCCCTAAAACAGCTTTTCGTACGCGCTACGGTCGCTATGAGTTCCTCGTTATGTCGTTTGGGTTGACCAATGCGCCAGCTGCTTTTATGGATCTGATGAATAGAGTGTGCCGGCCGATGTTGGATAAATCAGTGATTGTGTTCATCGATGATATCTTGATTTATTCGAGGAGCGAAGAAGAGCATGCCGGTCACGTCCGGGAGGTGTTAGAGACTTTGAGAAGGGAGAAACTGTATGCTAAGTTCTCCAAATGTGCCTTCTGGGTACGCGAAGTTCAGTTCTTGGGTCACGTGGTAAATCCGGATGGAATTATGGTTGATCCGGCGAAAGTGGAAGCAGTGATGCAATGGAAGTCCCCAAAGACGCCATCCGAGATCCGTAGTTTCTTGGGTTTGGCAGGTTACTACCGAAGGTTCATCCAAGACTTTTCCAAAATTGCTTCTCCACTGACCAAGTTGACCCGGAAAGATGTAAAGTTTATATGGGGTCAATCTCAAGAAAAGGCATTTGAAGAACTGAAGACAAGATTGACCCAAGCTCCGGTTCTGTCATTACCCGAGGGAAGCGAAGATCTAGTGGTTTATTCTGATGCTTCCTATTCGGGATTGGGATGCGTGTTAATGCAGAGGGGAAAGGTTATAGCTTATGCATCCCGGCAGTTGAAAGTCCATGAGGTTAATTACCCTACTCATGACTTGGAGCTCGCAGCTGTGGTTTTCGCATTAAAGATTTGGAGGCACTATCTCTACGGAACGAAGTGCGCCATCTTTACCGACCACAAAGCTTGAAGTACTTCTTCGAGCAAAAAGATTTGAATATGAGGCAACGGCGATGGTTGGAGCTTATAAAGGACTATGATTGTGAGATCCATTACCATCCGGGCAAAGCCAACGTGGTGGCTGATGCCCTTTAGCCGAAAGGAGAGGCCCGAGCCAATTCGGGTGAAGGCGTACCAGCTAATCATGACCTCCGACATGATGAAACAGGTCAAAGAGTTCCAATGTGAGGCTTTGAAAGACGAACATCTTAACTCTGAACGAATGAGAGGTCTGGTCGCGGAGTTGGGTGAGAACGCAACGGGTGTTAGAACCCGGTTTGGGCGTATGTGGATTCCTCGTCTTGGGGATCTGCGAATGAGGATTATGGATGAAGCTCATAAGTCTCGATACTCCATTCATCCCGGTGCCACCAAGATGTACCAAGACATGAAGAAAGATTATTGGTGGCCGGGTATGAAACGTGATGTGGTGAAGTATGTGAGTAAATGCCTCACGTGTTTGAAAATAAAGGTAGAGCACCAGAAGCCGTATGGAAAGATTCAACCGTTGGACATACCGAAATGGAGGTGGGAGCACATCACCATGGATTTTATCACAAAGCTGCCACGTACCCCGAAAGGGTATGATACGATCTGGGTGATTGTGGATCGATTGACGAAGAGTGCTCACTTCTTACCGATGCGCGAGACATATTCGTCCGAAAGGTTGGCCGATCTTTTCATCAAAGAGATTGTGACTCGTCATGGTGTACCGGTGTCGATTGTGTCTGATCGCGACACCCGGTTTACATCTAAATTCTGGAAGATTTCATGATGCGATGGGGACGAGACTACACATTAGTACAGCATATCACCCTCAGACAGATGGTCAGTCTGAGAGGACGATCCAAACCCTCGAAGACATGCTTTGGGCGTGCGTGATCGACTTTGGAGGAAGTTGGGACAACCACCTGCCGTTAGCAGAATTCTCATACAACAACAGTTATCATGCCAACATTGGCATGCCACCTTACGAGATGCTATACGGTAGGAGATGTAGGACGCCCGTGTGCTGGGGAGACATTGGGCAGAAAGAGTTAGGAGGTGTTGAGGTGATCGAAGCTACGACTGAGAAGTTGGAAAAGATCAAAGCCTTCATGAAGGCGGCGAAAGATAGGCAAAAGTCGTATGCTGACAAGAGGCGAAGACCGATAGAGTTCAAGGTTGGCGACCGAGTCATGTTGAAGGTCTCGCCCTGGAAGGGAATCATTAGATTCAGGAAACGAGGTAAGCTAAGCCCAAGGTACATAGGACCTTTCCGAATTATTGCACGAGTAGGAGAGGTGGCCTATCGACTTGAATTGCCAGATGAGTTAATTGGAATTCATCCCACATTCCATGTATCTCATCTGAGAAAGTGCTTAGCCGATGAAGACATGATTGTACCACTGGAGGATATTGAAGTAGACGAACGGCTCAACTACGTAGAGCAACCAGTGGCAATCATTGATCGTAAGGAGAAGAGGTTAAGGAATAAAGTGGTTCCTCTTGTGCGTGTACAGTGGAAGCACAGGAAGGGATCCGAGTCTACGTGGGAGACTGAAGAAGAAATGAGACAGCACTACCCACATTTGTTTGAGGAATAACAGGTTTTGGGGACGAAACCTATATAAGGGGGGGACTTGTAACACCCGTAATTTCTTTTAAAGAAATAAAAGAATAAAATAGAAAGAAAAAGGAAGGAAACGGAAGTCAACTTAAAGTTAAGGGGTAAAAGTGCCAAAAGGACAAAATCATTGAAAAGTTGGTGTAAAAGAAGGTATGGCCACCCATAACCCCCTTCACACTTCTTTGCATTCGGTTTTTAGAGAGAGAAACAGCAGGGACTTCGATTCTTAGAGAGAGAAAGAAGAAGAAATCGGATTCAAGGTAAGAATTAGTGTTTTTAAGTTGTGTTTTGGCTATGAAACCGAGAATGCATGTTCTTATATGTGTGTTTTTGTGTTCGGGTGCGTTCATTGGGTTTTATAGGTGTTCAACTTGTAGCAAACGGGTTTTGAAGGAGTCATACCCGAGAGACTGCAAAGGTGAGTTCTAGGTCCCCTTTTTACTTGTTTTTAAAATGTTTTGGGGCTGGAAAATACATGTAAGTATGTTTTTAATAAGTTTTGGTATAATACCCGTATGATATGAACGTATGTATGTTTATGTTTATGTTAGATTTATGCCTAGAATCATGTGTATATGTTTAGTGCTAGGCATTCTGATGTTTGGGAATTGGAATATGAATTAGTCACATGAACAGGTTACTAAAACGCCTAACAAGCCCAATTAGTAGTGATATGCCTGAAATTTGGACTTAGAATAACTAAGTGCAAGGTAATGTGTCCAATAGCGCTTATACGCCCAGGAAATTGCCTTAGAAATATTCTAAGTAAGGTTATGAGTCCAAGCATGTAATATGTCCAACAGTCCTAAAACGCCCAGACTTATAAGTCTGAAAATTTTACTAAGTATGAGGGTGAAAAGTCTGGACCTTGGTCGTATGACCTGAGAAAATTTTCTAAGTGTAAGCTCAAAAGTCCAACAGGGCTAATACGACCAACAGGGCTAAAACGACCAACAGGGGTCATACGCCTAGCAGTGCTCATACGCCCAGAGCCTGAAATTTTTCTAAGTGTAGCTGATGAGTCCGACAGTGGTGAAACGCCTAGAACAGGGCTTATACGCCCAAAATACTTAGACTTTTAACATATTTCCCTTGGAGTTTGTGCAGTAGGGTTTCACCTGACCGTTGACTAGGACGTTATTGAATGTGAGTGATGATGCTATGTATGATTACGTATGTATGATGCTATGTATGATGATGGATGTATGATGATGAATGTATGATGATGAATGTATGATGAGTGTGTATGTTCCTAGTAATTGTGTATGCTTATCTTTCCAAAACTTTACGAATAATGAGAATGAACAAATGAAGTATTATGTAACGTAAAGTGAAAGATAATGAAAGAGGAACATGATGATGAATGCATGTATTAACGAATGAACGAAAAGAAGAATGATGATGAATACATGCATTAATGAACGAACGAATTATGTCTTGCAAGCATTGAATAACGCGATTGGTCCTTCTCTGTGATTGACCATGGTCATGGTACCTCTACCGCTTACCTCTAGTACCGTGGCATACGTTTTGTTGTTCATACGTTGACTTCGGCCCGGTAGCTAATAACGATCGGGGTGTAGCATATGGTATTGGTACAATCACCTTTCAATGTGCAAGTAGTAACGAATGATGAAGATAATAACGAATATTATCTCTGTGTACGTATGATGTATGAGTATTATGTAACGTAAGGTGAAAGATAATGAAAGAAGAATGATGATGAATACATGAATTAACGAACGAACGAATTATGTCTTGCAAGCATTGAATAACGCGATTGGTCCTTCTCTGTGATTGACCATGGTCATGGTACCTCTACCGCTTACCTCTAGTACCGTGGCATACGTTTTGTTGTTCATACGTTGACTTCGGCCCGGTAGCTAATAGCGATCGGGGTGTAGCATATGGTATTGGTACAATTCACCTTTCAATGTGCAAGTAAGTATGAACGGGATTCTTGTCATTCGACCACAGTAATCATAGCCAAGTGCTATGAAGTGGGTAAAGCCTGACAGAATCCATACGAGAAGTTAAAGATAACAATGTATAACGAATGATGAAGATAATAACGAATATTATCTCTGTGTACGGATAATGTATGAACGCATGCATGAAAGGATACTTTTAAATAAGTAAAAGTATGTTTTATTATAAAACTTGAACTCACTCAGCAACGCTGACTTTTATGTGTTTTCCAGTTGGCAGGTAGTGTTGCTGAGGATGGCACGAGGCGGCTACTCAGCTCTTTTGGGATGACATTCTTTTGTTAATGTTTTTGTATTGTAATGCAAACAAACGATATTTGGTAATGGGTGTTGTATTACTTTGCAAAAGCATTTATAGTAAATTCAAAGTTTCCGCTGCATGGTTTTTATTAAGTTATATTAAATGTATGTTTTATGGGCGATGACGACCAACTGTGAGGTGCCCGGGAACGGGGCCTTACAAAGTACCTAAGGAGGACAAGAGATATGTTCCTAATCTATGGATCTGGTGATGAGGAACTCGTTGTAAAAGGTTACACGGATGCGAGTTTCCAAATCAATCGTGACGATTCACGGTCACAATCGGGATACATTTTCATTCTGAATGGAGGAGCGGTCTCTTGGAAGAGCTCCAAGCAGGATATGGTGGCTCTATCAACTACAAAATCAGAATACATCGCCGCCTCATTGGCAGCCCAAGAAGCTGCATTGTTAAAGAAATTCATTGCCGATCTAGGGGTTGTCCCTTCCATTCAGGACCTCCTAGAGATCTTTTGTGATAACGAGGGTGCGATTGGTCAAATCAAGGAACCCCGTGCTCATCAAAAGACTATGCACATTGAGCGGAGATTCAACTTCATATGAGATGAAGTTGAAAAGGGAAAGATATGTATTCGCAAAGTTCACACGGATCAAAACATTGCGGATCCTCTCACGAAGCTCCTTGAAAAGGCAAAGCATGAAGGTCGTACTTGTGCCATGGGACTTTGATATTCTAGTGATTGGATTTGATCTGTAAATTTTGTATTTGGATATATGGAACTCTTTATTATTTGAATAAAATTATTTGGTTATAATGTTTCAATTAATGTTCCAATTTAGCATGCTTAATCCATGAGTAAATTGTTTACTCTAAATGTCCGTAGTTGTTCAGACTTGTGGGAACAAGTATTGAGGATAAGACTATTATGAACTTGGATTGGTTGATATTCATAAGGATGAATATAGAGCAATGGGTTGCTACCAAGGTTCATAGATATTTGTGGGATACAAATATTGGACTAACCCGCATCTCAAATTTTACTACATGGAATCTTATTGATTGATCATAAGTAAATTTGAGTAAAGGCGAATATCATTTGGTATCGTCCGACCTGAGATGCATATTGGGTTTTGATATTCACCAAGTGTCATACCTTGAGCTAATTCTTCACTGTCCTGAAATAGTGGACAGTACATATGTTCAGGTATGACACGAGGTGTTTGTGAGAAACGTATGCAGTCAAGATGGAATTTGTTCATCTTATTCATTGAGAGTTAGATGTCTAAGGCCTGATTAAGTTAAATCAACAAGGAATGATCATTATGTGTCCTTGGATTTAACATGACATCTGTAACAAAGGATAGATGATTGATTCACCTAAATCATTTCAAGTAGGGTACTTGAAAGGGATGATGTTATTGAATGGCTATAAGTCATGCGTATTAAGGGTAGTAAACCGTTGTTAGGCGGTATTTACTGCTTGCATCAATCTTCTATGAATCTTGGGCATGTGGGAGATTGTAGGATTCTATGTGCCCAAGACACGTAGAATATTGATGCGGTTAGTACGTTATGATCCAAGTCGGGTTACACCCAATAACAAGCTTAGCAAGCACCAATTAATATTTAATTGATGATATGATCATGCAATTAAATATTTACACCAATTTAGAAAATGGGTTTTCTAAATAAGTTGCATATGAGAGGGAACAACTTATTAGGATATTTTGTTCAATAATATTATTTGAAATGTCATTTAAATTAGTTAGATGACATCAAATAATAATGAGAAATTATAACTTATAAGTTAAATGGTTAATTGTATAAGTTATATAACTTGTACATGCAATTAAATGGTTAATTGCATGTCTAGTTAAAAGACCATTTTAATGTATGAATGTGTGATATAATTTAAAAGTGGGAAACTCTTTCTAATTTAAAATTTCGGCCGCCCCCCCTTTGAATTATAATTGGTTCTTTTGTTTTGGTAATAGCACACATCATAAGAGTTCTTGGGGTCTTCATTTCTCACCACACTCAAGACATGCAAAACAAGGGAAACTCTCTCCTCTCTCTCTGAAAACTTACGGATCCAGCAGTAGGAAAAAGGGGTTTTGAGAGCTTCTTCTTGTGGTGTTTTCTTCCTAACAAGAAGGTACTTTGCAAGTGCTTGGGGTATACACACTTGAGGGCTTCTTCCTTGAAGTCTAGGCCATTTTCTTGCGTCCATAATCTTCCTTCTTTGGTCGGTTTTTGCTGCTGAAAAGGTAGTAATCATAGCTCATTGTGGCTGTGATTTTATGTGCATTTACATAAGTATATAGCTTGCTTATTCACATATTATGATCCTTTGATTTTGGGTTTGTTTTCTTACATAAATATGTCACTTAAGAACACGAATTTTTCAGCTTATAAATAAGTTTATAAAGCTAAACATCGGCTGCGTTTTCAGAAAGTTTAATGGGTTAAACTAGATTTTGTGTTCTTGCAAACCCTTCACGTAACGTACGAAAGAAAGTAAGAACAATAAAAGAATGAAATAACATACGATACAAAAGTATAAGAATGAAAGTAAGATATAGTGTAAAGTACGAAACAAAAGTATGTATATGAAAGAGAATGTTAACGAAAAGCATGAAATGAAAGTAAGTATATGAAAGTGAATGCTGATGAAAAGAATGGAATAAAAGTATGGATATGATGATGAAAGATAACGACTAATAATGGAATATAATAACGATATTATGTATGTACGATGCATGATCACGTATGAAAGCAAGGAAGGGTTTTAACGAAAGTAAACTATGTCATATTTTTATAAAACTAGAACTCACTCAGCAACGCTAACTTTTATGTAATTTCCAGTTGCCAGGTAAGAGTTGTTGAGGATGGCACGGGGCAGTTACTTGGATTATTTTGGATGGCATCCATTTTATAATATGATATTGTTTTTGTGACGTAATGAAACAAGTGATGTTTTATAATGTAACAATGATGTATTATTTTGCAAAAGCAATTATAATTATATGAAATGGTTTTAAGAAATTTCGCTGTGATGTTTTAAATAAATGTATGTTTTATGTGCGATGAATGACCAACTGTGAGGTTCCCGGGAAGGGGCCTTACAAGGAACAATTAGGAAATTTTCAGAGAAAGCCTATGATGGTTTCTTTGTTGGATATTCTTCAACATCTAAATCGTATAGGATTTACATTCCACAACAAAACATTGTGGTAGAAACTCCTAATGTATCATTTGATGAATCCTTATTTACTCAATCTGTAAAAGGATCATCATGGTTTTTTTGATATAGATGCTCTAACAGACTCATTTAACTCTGGTTATTTGAACAATGCAGGTTCTGCTGATACATGTTATCCGTTTGTTCCTCCGAATCTAAATTAAGTATCACTATCATCTGATCCTCCATGACCACAAACATCAAGTATCATGAATCAAGGAACAACTAATAACATTAATGATACTACACAAGTCCAACAAAATTGAAACACTGTAACCGCAAATGACTCTGCATCCGCAGATGAGAATCCGACATCTGTAGATATTGATAATGCCTCAGCAGATGGTCCACACATTGGAGATGACCCATTGCATTCCAAAGAGTTGATGACAACAAGTCAACAAATACCATCCGTAGATGTTCCTGTAACTCCTACGGAAGCACAAAACACTTCCGTAGAAGTTCCTGCGGAAGATACTCACACCACAGCTGATGTACCAACTCATGAAAATCATTCTACTTCCAATGATGAACATGAAGAACACCTTGATTACTTCCTAAATTCATCATCACAGCTGAATCCATCTATATCAATGGATATGACTAACTTGGAATCATCCATTCCAGTTGAATCTATTCCAACAACTAGAATTCACATGTCTCATCCAACAAACAACATAATTGGAGATCTAAATGCAAGAACAACAAGAAGCCAAGGGGGAGTTGCAAGCATTTGTTTGTTTACTTGGTTTCTTTCACAAGTTGTTCCTCCAAACATCACAGCTGCTCTAAAAGATAATAGCTGGATTGAAGCTAAGCAGGAAGAGCTTCAGCAATTCAGAGAGCAGAAAGTATGGAATCTTGTTGATTTGTGAAAGGATCTCAGCATCTAGTTTGATCAATTAGATTAGATTTGCAGTGGAATTAGTACACGAATTAGACAAATTCAAACAAGAACACAAGAGATATAGCAATGTAACTGTACGGTTATAGAATAAGAGAGAGTTTCTGCATAAAAGATGTATTTCATTCAACATAAGCTTCGGCAACATTACAATTAGGTCATCATTCCTTTTATAGGGAAAGATGACGTCAGCTGATGTCACTTGACAGTGACATCTAACTATTATTACAACAAATTACTGATAGTTACACAACTACTGAAGATGTCAAATAGCTGACATCTTCTTACAAAAGACAAGTGTAAACTATCTCTATAACTACTGATAAGAAACCACTGAAACTACAACTACTAAAACTACAACGACTGAAGAACATGCTCTTCATTCGTTTTACAAGTACTGAAATAGAAATGAAACTACTGAAAAGAAAAGACTGAAACGAAACCATCACAACAACTGAAGAATACTTCTTCAGCTGTTGTGACAAACTCTGAAGGCTTCAGTACTTAGACTTCAGACTTGAACTTCAGTTGTTGTCATCAGCTGATTTCTTCAGTTGTTGTCATCAGCTGAAGTCTTCAGTCTTTATCTTCAGTCTTTTTACTTCAGCTGATGGTCTTCAGTACTTTAGTCTTCAGCTGATGATCTTCAGTAGTTTAGTCTT
Source organism: Flaveria linearis (assembly GCA_024085815.1). Classification (NCBI taxonomy): domain Eukaryota; kingdom Viridiplantae; phylum Streptophyta; class Magnoliopsida; order Asterales; family Asteraceae; genus Flaveria; species Flaveria linearis. The sequence continues at coordinate 38,483,370 of CM044009.1, read as the reverse complement.
CAGCTGATGAAGTCTTCAGTCTTTGTCAAACAACTGATGAGGCCTTCAGCAGTTGTTGTGAAGTCTTGTGGGACTTAAAGGTTTTTCTGATCTGGCTCATTGGTTCTTTTGGTCCAACAAACTCCCCCTGAACTAATGCAGCCAAAACCTTTAAGCTTATTGAATGTCCCACTTATTGAGGCAGAATGATTGGTCTTTTTCTTCTGGATCAGCTCAGAATGACCCATATCAGCACAGGCCTAGGAAGAAGTCTCAGAGATCTGATTTGCAAAGGATGGATGGGAACTCTGTCTTGGGGAACTGGACACAGAGCTGTTACCACATCCATGAGATCTACTTCCCAACTATGAGCCTATATGATTCCCTGGTGTAGGCTTCTAAAAATACAATCTGTTCCTCCATGGTGAGCTCTTCTGCCTCTCCCTCAAAGAATCCTTCAGGCCCATAGAACTCAGAAAGGAATTTGACCTGTTTACCATTCTTGAGCTCCACTGTTGTAATCTCTCTGTATGCAAACTCATCAGGGTGATTACCCTCTAGTAATAAGTGGAGCTCATCCTTCCTGATTTCCTCAAGCCTCTTATACACCAACCCCTTCTTCACCATTCTGTTTTGTAGCATCTTTTGTGGGGGCATGTTGGATGTATAGGCCTTCTTGAAATCTTCAAGGATCTCCTAGGGTGATACTACAATGGATCATCATGGTTTTTTTGATATAGATGCTCTAACAGACTCATTTAACTCTGGTTATTTGAATAATGCAGGTTCTGCTGATACATGTTATCCGTTTGTTCCTCCGAATCTGAATGAAGTATAACTATCATCTGATCCTCCAAGACCACAAACATCAAGTATCATGAATCAAAGAACAACTAATAACAATAATGATACTACACAAGTCTAGCAAAATTGAAACACTGTATCCGCAAATGACTCTGCATCCACAGATGAGAATCCGACATCTGTAGATATTGATAATGCCTCAGCAGATGGTCCACACATTGGAGATGATCCATTGCATTCCAAAGAGTTGATGACAACAAGTCAACAAATACCATCCGTAGATGTTCCTGTAACTCCTACGGAAGCACAAAACACTTCCGTAGAAGTTCCTGCGGAAGATACTCACACCACAGCTGATGTACCAACTCATGAAAATCATTCTACTTCCAATGATGAACATGAAGAACACCTTGATTACTTCCTAAATTCATCATCACAGCTGAATCCATCTATATCGATGGATATGACTAACTTGGAATCTTCCATTCCAGTTGAATCTATTCCAACAACTAGAATTCACATGTCTCATCCAACAAACAACATAATTGGAGATCTAAATGCAAGAACCACAAGAAGCCAAGGGGGAGTTGCAAGCATTTGTTTGTTTACTTGGTTTCTTTCACAAGTTGTTCCTCCAAACATCACAGCTGCTCTAAAAGATAATAGCTGGAATGAAGCTAAGCAGGAAGAGCTTCAGCAATTCAGAGAGCAGAAAGTATGGAATCTTGTTGATTTGTGAAAGGATCTCAGCATCTAGTTTGATCAATTAGATTAGATTTGCAGCGGAATTAGTACACGAATTAGACAAATTCAAACAAGAACACAAGAGATATAGCAATGTAACAGTTCGGTTGTAGAATAAGAGAGAGTTTCTGCACAAAAGATGTATTTCATTCAATATAAGCTTTGGCAACATTACAATTAGGTCATCATTCCTTTTATAGGGAAAGATGAAGTCAGCTGATGTCACTTGACAGTGACATCTAACTATTATTACAACAAACTACTAATAGTTACACAACTACTGAAGATGTCAAACAGCTGACATCTTCTTACAAAAGACAAGTGTAAACTATCTCTACAACTACTGATAAGAAACTACTGAAACTACAACTACTGAAACTACAACGACTGAAGAACATGCTTTTCATTCGTTTTACAAGTACTGAAATAGAAATGAAACTATTGAAAAGAAAAGACTGAAAGGAAACCATCACAACAACTGAAGAATACTTCTTCAGCTGTTGTGACAAACTCTGAAGGCTTCAGTACTTGGACTTCAGACTTGAACTTCAGTTGTTGTCATCAGCTGATGTCTTCAGTTGTTGTCATCAGCTGATGTCTTCAGTCTTTGTTTTTAGTCTTTGTACTTCAGCTGATGGTCTTCAGTACTTTAGTCTTCAGCTGATGATCTTCAGTACTTTATTCTTCAGCTGATGAAGTCTTCAGTCATTGTCAAACAGCTGATGAGGCCTTCAGCAGTTGTTGTGAAGTCTTGTGGTACTTAAAGGTTTTTCTGATCTGGCTCATTGGTTCTTTTGGTCCAACAAACTCCCCCTGAACCAATGCAGCCAAAACCTTTAAGCTTATTGAATGTCCCACTTATTGAGGCAGAATGATTGGTCTTTTTCTTCTGGATCAGCTCAGAATGACCCATATCAGCACAGGCCTGGGAAGAAGTCTCAAAGATCTGATTTGCAAAGGATGGATGGGAACTCTGTCTTGGGGAACTGGACACAGAGCTGTTACCCCATCCATGAGATCTACTTCCCAACTATGAGCCTATATGATTCCCTGGTGTAGGCTTCTAAAAATACAATCTGTTCCTCCATGGTGAGCTCTTCTGCCTCTCCCTCAAAGAATCCTTCAGGCCCATAGAACTCAGAAAGGAATTTGACCTGTCTACCATTCTTGAGCTCCACTGTTGTAATCTCTCTGTATGCAAACTCATCAGGGTGATTACCCTCTAGTAATAAGTGGAGCTCATCCTTCCTGATTTCCTCAAGCCTCTTATACACCAACCCCTTCTTCACCATTCTGTTTTGTAGCATCTTTTGTGGGGGCATGTTGGATGTATAGGCCTTCTTGAAATCTTCAAGGATCTCCTAGGGTGATACTACAATGGCAAGTGTGATCACTGCATCTAAAATCTTTTTCACTTACCCATTGTATCTCTGAGGAATGTTTCTCTTTTCGATCCTGTGAGACACCATGGGATCAGGCCGAATCCTCACTCTCTCTTTTTGATATTAGAATGTTTGTCTGAGAGTGTATAGTCTCTGAGCTTGTTTCCTCATGTTTATGATTGATGAGGAGGCTGCGTATGCTTTGTCTACCGTTCTCAACAACTCGTTATCATGTAGTTTGTGATGCTCTTTTTCTTCTAGCTTCACTTTAACTTTTTGTCTTTGGAGCTTAGGAGTAATTGTTAGAGGGAGACTTTTGGCCTTAGGCAATGACACAACAGTCGAGATTGGTAGCCTATCTTCTTCCTCATCATCTTCTTCTACTTCTTTTTCAAGCCTCAACACCCTTCTCTTCCTCTTCAAGGGTGCATCATCGGCTATTGGTTTTGTGGGTGAGGGAGTTGGTTTTGTGGGTTATGGTAGTGGTTGTTTTGGTGTGGGAATTTTGGCAGGCTGTTCTAGCAGTTTGGATGTGAGTGAGGCTTTGGTTTGCTTGACTAGATCATTCCTGTTCCTAGCACCGGCTTCACCCAGGGCTTCTATGACCAGCCCCTTGGTAAATACCTCAGACGAACAGATCTTGGTGGTTATTGCCAAGATGTTGTCCCTGGTCCATGACTTGATCTCCAGGACTGATCTCCCCAGATACTTCAAAGTGAATCTTGCCATAGCCTCAAGTCTCTCCTTCTCTTCTTGGCTATAGCAAGTCCATCGGTTTTCTATCTCTTGTACCTCTAACTTCCGGATCTTTGAGTCAAGTTGTTTAGTATCAAAACCCTGCGTAAACAACTGATCAATGATGTTATCCATTGATCGGCTGTGTTGGGCATCGGTTTCCTTTATCATCTCATCCAACTTCTTCTCAGAATCCTTTTCTTTCTTCTTCTTCTTGTATGTGACATGAAAGTCTTTTGCACTTTCAGTCACTTTCCCCATGTTAGTTCCCTTCTCAACCTTCTTCTCTATCTCAGTCTCCACAACCAACTCCATCTTAGTTTCTACCTCCTTCTCAACTTCTTTCTCTTTCTCCTCCTCAATCCTCTTCCTCTTGATCGCTTTCACTGACTGAGTCTCCCCCTTTTTGGTTGCATTGGTTGCAGGGTTTGACTGTCAGAAAGCCTCTTTGCTACAACATCATCCACCATTGGCTGAATAGTTAAGGAAAGCCTCTTATCAAGGGTTTTAATCACAATGTCAGTGATAATTGGTGTGATGAGAGGCAGGGAGTTTTGAAAGATAACAGCTATTTGCTCAGGGGGGTTCTGTCCCTGAGAAATAGTGCCAGAAGCAGAGGCTGGTGTGCGAGATTTTAGGAGTGGCTCTGTGTTTGTGAGACCTTCAGATGAAGGTGCCATCTGTTGGGTTATTATGGTGGCAGATGGACTTGATTCTTGAGAGAGTTTGGCAAGTAGCTCTTTTAATCTACTTACCTCCTCCTTAAGAATAGTGTTCTGGGCTAGAACATCATAAAAGAAGCCCAGGTCATCATCAGTGTCAACTGAATCACCTGACCTCCTGATTGGATCAGGATGTACATGTGCTGAGTATGGCTCAGTGATCACATGTGCCCCTTGTTCTTGGTACTGGGGACTTCCTGCCTCAGGATTAAATCCTTCATCAGCAGTTGCCTCTGGTGAGGACATAGAGATGTTACCAGCTTCATCCTGCTCATGTGCTGAGGCAGGGGAAGTGGCAGCCTCACCAGATGTTCTTATCTCCTCGGCCACACTGGGAGATTGAACATGAGAATCCCTGTGCTGGGGGTTCTCAGCAACACTTGTATCCTCCCTCTCATTGGTTGGAGTTTTCCCAGTTGTGATAGGTGCCTGGGGAGAGGGTGGAGTGTTGAGCTGAGTTAGCACTTTTGCTATAATAATTGTCGGGCTTTGAGGGGCGGTTGCAGTGGGAGATAGGGGTGAAGCAGTGTGCACCTGGGGAGATTGGTGCGTTTCAATGGCAACCTCCTCAAGTGAGAAAGGTTCCAGATGTGTGGCTGCCCCTGAAATGGTTGTATCAGGATCCTGTTGAGAGGATTCCTGAGCGGTTGAGGCTGGTGGAGTCCTTGTAATTACTGATGGATTAATACCAGTAATTACTTCCTGCATTTGTTGTGTAGGGCATCCTCAGGGGACTCATCTCCTTGAGTAGCCTTTTTGGGCTTTTTGGTTTTGGGTTTGGTGGAGACTTTGGATTTGGAGGTGGAGGCTGTGGGTTCAAGCTGTTTGGGTTTTCGCAGCTTGGTAGCCTGTTTTAGTGTTTGGCCAGAGTTGTGCCTGGAGTATACTTCAGGCAATACAGCCATAGCAGGGACTCCAAGGCCAACAAGTCCCTCAGCATTCAGCTGGTTCTCTATAATGGCCATAATGAACCATGGATATAGTATCCATCGGTTAGCAAGAGGTTTTGAGGCCATATCCTTAAGTTCTAAAAATATGATTTCAGAAAAATTTAAGTTTTGTTACTCAAGGATAGAGAATAATACCTCCTGCCACCTAGATGACATTTGATCCCAAGAAGAAGTTTTAGGGGCTAAGCAGACATTCACCATGTGAAAAATAAGGCGTTCCGTGTCATGGAAATGCTTCTTGAGGATAGTAGAAGCACTGAGGTCACCCTGGTATCCATGGTGGGCAAAGGATAGATCAGTTGTGCCCTTTGGATATCCAGTGGGGAAGGTGGCATCATTCAGGTTTAGGGTTTGGCGAAGGATTTCAGGAGTGATGACCACCTTCTGGTTGTTGACGAACGACTGGAGAGAGACCTCGGTGTCATTCTCCCCAGTGAGGGTGACATTCGTCCAGAACTGATGAAAGGAAGCGGCATGGATGGTCGGGTTAAGAAGAAAGGCCGTTTTGTATTGGGAATGGACCATGAGATCAATGGCATTGTCGAACTTGGTCTAAAATGGTGATTTAGTAAGGTAGGCAACACAGTTGTGTCTGGGTTTGAGCTGCATGGTCGCCATTAATGGTAGGAGAGAGGGTTCAAAGTTTTTGAACGTTAGGTTATGACAGAATGAAAAACTCTGAAGTTAGGGTTAGGTATTTATAATGGTTATGAAACAGCTGAAAGGAAACTACTGAAGGTTTTGGTGTTAGTCATTAGTTGTTTGAAATGACTGATGACATGGTTTTAACCTTCAGAGGTAAACGACTGAAGGCTTGGTGTTAGTCATCAGTAGTTGTAAACTACTGAAGACATGGTTTTGCTTTCAGAGGTTGTAAACGACTGAAGACTTGTTGCTAATCATCAGTAGTTGAGAACTACTGAAGATATGGTTTTCATCTTCATACGTTGTAAACAACTGAAGACTTGGTGTTAGTCATCAGTAGTTGTAAACTACTGAAGACATGGTTTTGCTTTAGTTGTTGTAAACAACTGAGGACTTGGTGTTAGTCATCAGTAGTTGTAAAATTACTGAAGACATGGTTTTGTCCTTCAGTTGTTTGGATATGAAATAACAGATATTGAAATCAGCTGAAGAGTAAAGTTACTCATCAGCTGTGTCATCAATTCAGTTGTTTCATTCTGACCTCCACATTTACTCATCAGACTTTATCTGAATTTTAGATGTTTCATTGGCCTTCAGCTCTTGTGAATATTTATTCTTCAGAGCTTGTGAACAAATATTGTCTTCAGTACTTGTGTAAAATTACTCATCAGTACTTGTGGACAAAATTTGTTCTTTAGTTCTTATTTGTGAAAACTAGGCATCAGTAGTTATAACCACATCAGTAGTTGTAACTACATCAGCTGTTTGCAACAAATAATGCACTTCAGTACTTTGAAGTATTTTAGTCTTCAGTAGTTATGAAAAATGCTAAAGACTAAATAACTTATCAGTACTTATATTTGACTTTTGTATACTCATGCTCATCAGTACTTGGCTGATCAGCACTAGTATCAGTCAATTTATTCCAGCTGCAACATACCAAGCCTTAGCACCAAATTTTGAAAAGTGGCACTGTCTAAAGGCTTAGTAAATATATCTGCAAGCTCATCAGCACTAGGCACAAACTTTGGATCAATCAGACCTTTTTCATAGCAATCCCTAATAAAATGATGTCTGATCTCAATATGTTTGGTCCTAGAATGCTGGACTGGATTCTTAACAATACAAAGAGCTGAAGCACTATCCATTAGTAATGGAGTCTTAGTCTCTGTAATGCCATAATCCAATAATTGATTCTGAAGCCAGAGTACCTGGGATGTACAACTTGCAGCAGCAATGTACTCAGCTTCAGCAGTGGATGTAGCAATTGATGTTTGTTTCTTAATCTGCCAAGAAACTAAACAATTGCCTAGGAATTGGCATCCTCCAAAAGTTTATTTTCTGGTCACTTTGCATCCTGCATAGTCACTATCAGAGAAAGCAACTAATTTGCAAGAATGCCCAGTGGAATACCAAAGTCCTAGTGATTGAGTACCTTGCAAATATCTAAAGATCCTTTTTACTGCAATCAAATGGGATTCTTTAGGTGCAGCCTAAAATCTAGCACAGACACATGTTGCAAACATAATGTCTGGTCTAGAAGCTGTAAGGTACATCAAGGACCCAATCATACATCTGTAAAGGGTTTCATCAACCGCTTTACCTTTCTGATCAACATCCAGTGGTGTGGTGCTGCTCATAGGAGTAGAACAAGGCTTATAGTTTTGTAAATCAAACTTATTCAAAAGATCTTTTGTATACTTGGACTGATGAATGAAGGTTCCATCAGTCCTTTGTTTGATTTGCAAACCCAGAAAGAACTGTAATTCTCCCATAGCACTCATTTCAAACTTCTTTTGCATTAAGTTTGTAAATTCATCACACAACTATGGATCAGAGGATGCAAAAATTATATCATCAACATAAATTTGAACAAGTAGCTTATGTTGTCCCACTTTATTTATGAATATAGTTTTATCAATGGAGCATCTAGTGAAATTATTTTGTAGAAGAAAATTTGATAATGTTTCATACCAGGCTCTAGGAGCTTGTTTCAACCCATAAAGAGCCTTATCAAGCTTATACACCCAATCAGGATGTTTATTGTCCTCAAAACCTGGTGGTTGACACACATAAACTTCCTCTTTTATTTTACCATATAAAAAGGCACTTTTGACATCCATTTGAAAAACTTTAAGATTGAGAAAGGCAGCATAGGCTAAGAACAATCTAATTGCCTCCAGTCTGGCTACAGGGGCAAAGGTTTCATTATAATCAATACCTTCTTCTTGTGCAAACCCCTGTACAACCAGCCTGGCCTTGTTCTTAACAATTTGGCCCTTTTCATCAGTTTTATTCCTAAACACGCATTTAGTGCCTATTCCACACTTACCTTGAGGTAAAGGAACAAGCTCCCACACTTGCTGCTTTTTGAACTGAAGAAGCTCAAGCTGCATTGCTTCAACCCATCCATTGTCTCTCAGTGCAACATGGTAGTTCTTTAGCTCTTGGTGACTGATGAAGAGAGCATAGAAGCAGAAATTAGACAATTGACTTCTTGTTAAAACTCCAGCATTGATATCATCAATGATTTGAGACATTGGGTGATTCTTCAGCTCTTGATAAACAATGAGATCTGTTCAAGTGTTTGTAGGACCTTCAGCAGCAACAGATGGTGATACAGATTCTTGAAACCATGTTGGAGATGGCAACTCAAATGAAGTAGATGATTCAGAAATCTCATCAGCATTTGTTGTGGATGGAACTGCTGAAGCTACAGGAGCATCAGGTTTAGATGACTCAGGCTGTTGGTCACTAAACCTGAAAAGGTGAGTACTGGCTACATCATCATCAGTACCACCAGGTGGAGAACTGTTGACAGGAGCAACAGCTGTAGCCTGATAAGGAACATATTGCAGTATGTCCAAATCAAATAACTCCACAGGGTTTTGTGGAATCTTGTCCTTCTACAGTTGAAAACTCTATATGCCTTGCAAGTTGATGAATAACCAAGAAAATACCCTGCATCCACCTTTGATTCAAACTTTTGGAGTGGATTGCTTGTGTTTAGAATGTAACATGGACACCCAAATGCTCTAAAGAATGAAATCAAAGGGGCCAAATGGTGTAGTACTTCATAAGGAGTCTTCATCAACCTTTGATTCACTAACACTCTGTTGTGCACATAGCAAGCTGTGTTGACAGCTTCAGCCTAAAAGGTCAGTGGCAATCTTGAATCAGCCAACATTGACCTTGCAGCTTCAATAAGGGTCCTGTTCTTTCTCTCCACCACTCCATTTTGTTCAGGAGTTCTTGGAATGTTGAACTACCTCTTAATTCCCTTTGACAAGTAGAAGTCATCAAGTGTATGATTTCTAAATTCTGTGCCATTATCACTCCTCACACACTTGACTGGAAGGGAATACTGCTTCTCCGCATATAACACAAAGTTCATAATAGCTTTTGCAGCTTCATCTTTGGAATGCAAGAAGAAAGTCCATACAAATCTGGAGTAATCATCCACAATTACCAGACAGTATTTCTTCTTTGCCATGCTCATCACTCTCACAGGACCAAAAAGATCCAGATGCAGTAATTGCAAGCAGGCAGTGGACTTTGGCTCTTCTATTGGAGGGAATGAGACTTTGTGTTGTTTCCCCTTTAAACAAGCAGTGCAGTTGTCTTCACATTTGAACTCCTTCATAGACAACCCTCTTACTAAACCATAGTGTATCAGCTGGTTCATATTTTTGAGATTCACATGACCCAGCTTTCTATGCCATAGAGTAGATTCTTGAGGAGAAGCCTTGGAGAATAGGCAAGGATGGCCTTTTAGATCTATTTTCTTGGAAAGATCGAAGGCATATACTCTTCCTGTCATGTTGGCCTTCAGGAGAGTATGATCATCCAACACCTTGTCAATCAAACTCAGAACTTTGGATGACAGAATCCTGCAGTTCTGACTGGTGAAAAGAGCAACATGGCCTTTATCACACATTTGACTGACACTCAAGAGGTTGTACTTGAGATTCTCCACATGGTTAACATTATCAAACCTTATTTCCCCATTGGAAACAAAGCCTTTGCCGATGATGTAACCCTTAGCATCATTGCCAAAAGAGACAAACCCCTTCTTTCCTTGAGAGTAGTCATTAAGAAGAGAGCTGCTCCCTGTCATATGCATGGATCCTCCACTGTCTACATACCAGATGCTTCTTTGGCACGCTGAAGAACCCTGCAATCATCACAACAAATTAGTTAGGTTTTGAGACCTAAACCTTTTTGGTTTTGGGTCTGTTCTCATCAACAGATGGTAAACTAACTGGTTTGTTATGAATAACAGCCTGAGGTGATGGAGATGGTGTAGAAGAGGAATCCTTTGGCTTGGATTTCCTTTTCTGTGGTTTCAGCACAGGAGCATCTAATTGGTTAACTCTCCCCATTAATAGATGTTGAACCATCATAACAAGTTGTGTCTGATTTTGTGATAAAGCTTTCAGCTTATCAGGCACATTAGTACTTGAGTTTGATGGATTCCTGTGTTGTACCATCTTCATTTGAGCGGCCTCAGCTGTTGCCTGATTAACCCCTTCCTTTTTGGATTTCTTTTTGGACTTTGGGGTTACAGGTTTTGACGTTGCAGGTACAAACTTGGTCTCAAACTCAGTTTTCATTTTGTCCATTTTCTTTTTAATGTTCTCATTGTGTTTGAGTTTGGAGCCCTTTTTATACCAGCAATCATCAGTAAGATGATTGAATAAGCCACATATTTCACATGGCTTTTTCTTCATCTTTAGTTGATCATCTGCTGAAGAAGATGGAACTACTGAAGACTTGTTCTTCAGCAGTTTTCTATCAGTACTTGTAGTTTTCTTCCTTGCACTACTTGCTTTCCTGATATCTTCTTCAGTAGTTTTCCCACCCTTTCTACTTGTAGTTTTCTTCCCTTTAGTACTTGTAGTAGTTTGGGTTTGTTCTTCAGGTGTTATAACTTGCTCATCAGTACTTTCAGTACATTGTGAGATAACACCTGAAGTGATCAACTTTTTGATCATGTGAGTGTCAGCATTTAAACCATCAATATCAGCTGATTGGTTCTATGAGGAATTAATGCTGACTTCAACCTCTGATGGAGTTGTATCAGATAGTAAATCACATGATGAGAAAGATTGGTTATTGCTTTCTCCTTCAGATTCTACTTCTGCTCTGGGAGTAAAATCTGTAGAGGTAGCAGTGTGATTATAACCAATGCCAAACTTCACATTGGAAGCTGATTGCTTTCTGAGAAGCATTTCAAAACCCTTGCAGGATTGTACCCGGTGATCACACTCTACCTGGGTAGCTGCAAGTGTTTCCTTGAGGTCTCTATACTTCTCTAGAAGTACCTCTTCCCTAGCCTTATCATCAGTGATTTGGCATTTAAGTTTATAAATCTCATCATTTTTATCATTAAGCACAGACTCAAATTCAGCTTTTCTTTTGGAAATTATTAGCTCTAGCTCAAGGTTTTTGTTAATTAAAGCTACATTTGCTTCTCTAATAGATGCAAATGTGGCTATGCATGATTCAGAACATAACTTGGCTTTGGCCTCAGAGGATACCTGTGATACCTGTGATATGGAGGCATTGGAGGATGAGCTATCAGCACACTCCAGGGCCATGAGAGCAAGGTTTCCAAAAGGATTGTCACCACCATGTTGACCAGCACCAAGAAACAGTTGTTCATGACCAGACATATCATCTGGTAAACTGCTCCAGTCAACAACTCCTGCGGTGAAAAACCTGTGTTGTTGAGGTTGAGATTGTTGATGAGATTGGGATGGTTGAGGCTCAGGAAGAGCATGTGGTTGTTGAGAAATGGGTGCTTGAACTTGACTGGTCTGTGGCATGTAGAAGTAGGGGTAAAGATATGGCATATGACCTTGAGGGACAAAATATGCAGGTGATGACTGAGCTTGTGATGGATGACCAGAACCGGTAGAATGTTGCCCATTGTTCTGTGAGCTATTGCTTGGGAAAGTCACAAAGGGTGCTGAAGAGTTAGATCCAGATGATCTACACTCTCTAGCAAAGTGTCCAAGCCTATGGCATTTGTGACACCTCAACTTGCTCTTGTCAAAACCAACTTTGGTTTTGCCAGAGAGTCCAGGGAATTTCCTACCAGTTCTTTTGTAGAAATTTTGAGATCTGATATTGATCATTTCCATTTGGGTCAAAATATCCATCTCTTCCAGATCATCATCTGGAATGCCCTTCAGATCCTCCATCAAAAAGCATAAGTTATCACTGCTACCACCTGAACTACCATCAACACTAACAAAAGCATGTTCAGTATTAGTAGAGAAATCAATATGCTCATCATAGGCACTCTCTGATGCAGCATATCCCGACTCCTGACCTATCAGTGTAGTATTTCCTGATACAAAGTCATCAGTGAGCTTACCAGGTGATGAGAACTTCCTTTTCTGTTCTATCTCTCTTTTAAATGTAAGCAGTTTCGCATGAAGTTGGGTGAGAGATAGAGTGCTCAGATTTGCACTAAAGCGTAGGAAAATAGTGTATGTGTCCCATCTCTCAGGCAGGGATCTGAGGAATCGGTTGTTCATCTGGCTGTTTGAATATTCTTGTTTAACCATTTTCAGCTCAGAAATCAAACATGAGAATCGCTCAAACTATTGAGTCAGAGTCTCACCCTTCCTATGAGAGAATGTCTCATATTGTTGGGCGAGGATTTCCCTAGTGTTTGCTAAGACCTCATCAGTTCCTCCGAATTGTTCCTTCAGAGCAACCCAGAGATTATGAGCAGTTTCATGATGCATAAGCCCTGAATAGATTTCATTAGGCAGTGTCATGGCCAGAATTCCATGGGCTTTAGCATCAATTTCGAACAGCTTTAGATCTTCGCCCGAATATTGATCAGGTTTCTTCGGAACTTTCTCATTTGATTCAGGAACGCTCACCATAGGCTTGTATGGTCCATGCACTACTGATTTCCAACAACCACCGCTTTTAATAGACAGATGATGGAGCATACGTCGTTGCCATATGTTATACTCACTCCTAACAAGCATCGGAAGCTTTGTTGAGGAGCCAGTATTGTGAGGATCATTTGTTGGTGTCACAATTTCAGAATTCAGACAAATTCAAGGTAAACTAAACAAATCTAGCTCAAAACCACTTAGAACCTCAGATTGAATGGCCAGAAGCAACAGAAACTCAATCTCTATAACCGATTCTTGCAAATTTGCTAATTCGATCAAACGTAGATAGCAAAAGAGCAGTTTCAATGATCAATTGTTAAATCGATCAATGATTAACCAGCTCTGATACCATTTGAAAGGATCTCAGCATCTAGTTTGATCAATTAGATTAGATTTGCAGTGGAATTAGTACACGAATTAGACAAATTCAAACAAGAACACAATAGATATAGCAATGTAACAGTACGGTTATAGAATAAGAGAGAGTTTCTACACAAAAGATGTATTTCATTCAATATAAGCTTCGGCAACATTACAATTAGGTCATCTTTCCTTTTATAGGGAAAGATGACGTCAGCTAATCTCACTTGACAGTGACATCTAACTGTTATTACAACAAACTACTGATAGTTACACAACTACTGAAGATGTCAAACAGCTGACATCTTCTTACAAAAGACAAGTGTAAACTATCTCTACAACTACTAATAAGAAACTACTGAAACAACAACTACTGAAACTACAACGACTGAAGAACATGCTCTTCAGTCGTTTTACAAGTACAATAGAAATGAAACTACTGAAAAGAAAAGACTGAAAGGAAACCATCACAACAACTGAAGAATACTTCTTCAGCTGTTGTGACAAACTATGAAGGCTTCAGTACTTGGACTTCAGACTTGAACTTCAGTTGTTGTTATCAGCTGATGTCTTCAGTTGTTGTCATCAGCTGATGTCTTCAGTCTTTGTCTTCAGTCTTTGTACTTCAGCTGATGGTCTTCAGTACTTTAGTCTTCAGCTGATGATTTTCAATACTTTAGTCTTCAGCTGATGAAGTCTTAGTCTTTGTCAAACAGCTGATGAGGCCTTCAGTAGTTGTTGTGAAGTCTTGTGGGACTTAAGGTTTTTCTGATCTGGCTCATTGGTTCTTTTGGTCCAACAATTTGCCTCAAGGTCAACATCCAATTGGGACAAGATGGCTCTTCAAAAATAAACTAGATGACAGAGGTATAATTGTGAGAAACAAAGCAAGGCTAATTGCACAAGGTTATACTCAAGAAGAAGGGATATACTATGATGAAGTTTTTGCACCTGTTGCAAGAATTGAAGCAATCAGAGTATTTCTAGCCTATGCTTCATACAACAAGTTCACTGTCTATCAAATGAATGCCAAGTGTGGTTTCCTTTATGGGAAAATTGATGAAAAGGTCTTTGTAGCTCAACCTCCTGGTTTTGAAGATCCTGACTACCCGCATAGGGTATCAAGCTAGACAAAGCTTTGTATGGTCTTCATCAAGCACCAAGAAAGTGGTGTGAAACATTATCATCTTTCTTGCTCAAGCATGGATACAAAAGGGGAACTATTGATCAGACATCTTTCTCAAACAAGAACATCAAGAACTTTTGGTTGTTCAAATATATGTAGATGACATCATATTTGGATCAACCAACAAGAGAATGTGTGTTAGTTTTGAAGAGCTAATGAAATACGAGTTTCAGATGAGTTCAATCAGAGAATTGACTTTCTTCCTTGGTCTCCAAGTTCATCAGAAAACAGATGGCATCTTTATCAATCAAGAGAAGTATATTCATCAAATATTGACTAAGTACAATCTTGTTGATGCATCTTCATGCAAAACTGCTGCTTCAACAATTGACAAGATTGTGCCTGATCCTACTGGAAAATCTATTGATCAAAGATTGTATAGATCAATGATAGGATATCTTATGTATCTAACTGCCAGCAGACCTGACATTATGTTTGCTGTGTGTGTTTGTGCTAGGTACCAATCTGATCCAAAAGAGTCTCATCCGAATGCGGTTAAGAGGATCTTCAGATATCTAAAAGGGAAACCTGCTCTTGGCTTTTGGTATCCAAAGGATGGTGACTTCACTTTCTACTCATATTTAGATAGTGACTTTAGAGGACGTAACAATAGCAGAAAATCCACAACTGGTGGATATCAATTTATAGGACCAAGACTTGTTTCATGGCAGTGCAAGAAGCAAACAAATGTATCTGTATCCTCAGCTGAGGCTGAGTACATAGCTGTTTCTGCTGGTTGCTCTCAAGTACTTTGGTTGCAGAACCAATGTCTTGATTATGGTTACAATTTCATTCAAACCCCAATTCATATTGATAATTCAGCTGCTATGTTTATCACTACTAATCTAGTTCAGCATAGCAAAACAAAGCATATTGAAATCAGATACCATTTTCTAAGATATTGCTCAGAAAAGGGTCTAATCAAGTTAGTCAAAATGGATACAACAAATCAGCTTGCTGATTTATTCACTAAAGCCTTTGACCCAGTTAGATTTAATTTTCAATTTGAGTCTTTAGGCATGATTAACTTAGATTGATCATCATCAACAAAGAAAAGCATGTGACCGTTCTTGTGAATAGTAATCAATAAAATCCAAAAACATTCAGAAAACCATATAAAAATACAAAAATATAGTCTTTCTTTATTATGTCATTTGATTCAGCATGTCATATGTTTGGGAAATGATAGTACACTATGCCTTTTCTTGCTTCCTGTGTAATGAACTTAATTTAAATCTGATCAAAAGTACTTTGATAGATGAGTAAGTTCATCTTGAGTGGAAACTACACTAAGAGCATGTGTAACATAATGAAAAGGTGACTGTTTGTGGGAAACTCCATTTTGAGGATCAAATAAGTAAGTCTTATCCTGATGTGATCAAATCACTCACCCAAGCACACTATGTAAAACACTTTATAACTTCTATCTTTGCAAATCATATTCCCTTTGTTTTGTGTGAACAAAGACCCGGGTTTATGATTTAGAGTATGATCCTCATCATCCCTCTGTTTTGAGCAAATAAAGACCTGGGTTGAAGGCACCTCTGCTTTACGTAAGTAAAGACCTGGTGACCTGATGATGATCATGTCTAAGCTCTCAAAAAAATCCATTGTGATCAACTGCATATTATCTAAAGAGCTTTAGCAACAAAGCATTAATGAGACATCAAATTTGTCTCAAGATAGAATTCATTAACTTAATGTACATAGTTTCTAAGTGTGAAAAAGTGATGAATTGACTCACAAATAGAGGACAAACTGTAATGTGAAATGAATGTGGAGCACATAATAGTTAATCTCTAATAAACATTAAAACATGATAAACAACATGCCTAGTTGATAGAATATTCTTGTTTGAATTTAAGTGGAAATACATACTTGCAATAAGGACTAGAATCAGGTCACATTTCATCAAACAAATCAAACAGGAAGAAGCTTAGTGCCATAGTTCGATCCCTTTATATATATGCATGTACATAATAGTTCTTTCATTTTTGTTTTACCTTAGTAGGCTTCATAACGTTTGGACAGTCATATGCCTTTCATGCTTTTCTTCTACGTAAATTTATGATGAATGGAACATCTTTTTGTTAATCACAAATTTAGGGGGAGTAGTTAATGCATGAAAACAATAAAATCTGAATTTTGATCAACCAACTAAGAAGGAATTGGAACTTGAGCACTAACTAGGCTGCATGATATATGAAGTTTTTCAAAATATAAACCTTCTTGTGCACAATTGTCATGAAAACAAAGTCAAGAAGGTCCAATAGAAATAAATGGGTCTACCACTTAATTTGAACCATACAATTAAAAGAAGTTTCAAACAGTGCATTCTAAGCATCAGAAGAAGCTACAGTGCAATTTCAGCATCAGTAGAAGCTACAGTGCAATTTCGGTATCAGCAGAAGCTACAGTGCGAAACTTAACCAACTAAAATATGACCATCCTTAGAATTGGTAAACTACGGATGTGTTAACATTTTAAAAGTATAATCTATGTTCATAGAGTGATAATCTATGGATAATCAACTTGTACTTCAAATTCTATCTCAGTTCTTGATGGTTAGGCATCCGCAGATGTTATGCATCCGCAGATGTCCTACTGAAGAACTGAAATCAGCGGAATAAAAAATTCCACGGAAGGGTAAAAAGGAAGTGGAATCCACTTCATTAAATAAATGAAATTAATGTGTCCGAGAGAGTATAAATGATGTTTTTGACTGAAAACTTTCATTATTCACTTTTCCAGAGCACTTTTCAGACCTAGAAAAGCGCACACAACAAACCTTTTCCCCCTTCTCACAAAATTTCAAAATTACCAAATCAAAACCTCAAACAAACACATAATCTTGATTTCAGATCATTGTTCTTAAGGTAAAACATGTCATAATCATCAATAATGAACTGTTTGATTCTTTGTTATCATTAAAACTGTTCGTATTCATATATCTGTAACATTGATACTAACCTAATCTTCATCACTTTTATGTACAGATGTCAAATAGGTTTGCAAGAGAGCACAATGTGTGCACGTTTCTCAATGCTAATGACCCTATATCGGAAGGGTGTCGGGACATCATCAGATTCTTGCTACAATCAAGATTGTTCTATGCACTGACGGCGAATCCAGTGATCATACAGTCACACGTAGTTGATTTTTTGGAACTCGGCTAGAACATATAACATGGGAGAAACTGAAGTGATTCATGTTGAGATTAGGAATGAACACTTAAGAATAGATGAACAGACCATCAGAAGGGTACTAGAGTTGGGAGATCAGGAAATAGGTCACCCAGATGTCTTCGAACATGAATATATTAAGAAGATATTTTATCTGATGGGTTATGATGGTGACTTTGAAAAAGGAGAGATCAAGAAGGGGAGATTGTGCAAACCTTACCGATTCCTATGTCACACTTACCTTAAGTGTATAAACAGGAAAGCTGAATTGGACAGATTCTTAAGGCACATCTCTTCTGGAATCATAGGGATCCTTGAAGGAAGGACATACAACTACTCAAAGTACATCTTCAACTGTCTGTGTGACCAAATAAGAGTACAGAAGGATGATAAGATGTATATGTTCATAAGGTTCCTACAACTGATTATTAATGCTGAGCTTCCTAGGAAAGCAAGAGATGGTGATGTGTTTATGCAAGCACATTTGGGTAGATCTGTGCTGAACAAGATTAGCGGTAAAAAACCAAGGGGTAGACATTCAATGTTTGTTCATGTGGTGGATGCTAATGCCAACATCCCACAAGAACTGGTTTGGGTAGACCTGCAAGAGAGTTCATCAGCTGACTCTGTGCAAGCCCGACATTCACTCCATCAATCACCCATTCACCAACATCATCAATCTCCACAACATCAATCTCTAGCTAGTATAAACACTCTGCCCATCTCACCTATTCAACATCATCAATCACCACAATCCCAATCAGCTAGTCAAAACACCCAGCCAATCTCTCCAATTCTCACTCAATCACCTAACTCTCAACAATCTGAAACTCCTCAACATCAATCTCCTAAGAGTGTTCATACTGAGCCTGTCCCCGATACTCAGTCTGAAAACTCAGTTCACTCTGGTGAACCTGAGTTGGTATCTCAAGCTAGCACCATTCCACTCTCAATCACCAACTCACAAAGCCCAGTGTTGTCTAATGGCACTTAACCAACATCTCCAATCCTTGATCTTCAGCAACAACTACAACAACCTCATCAAGATAAAAGATATCAAGCTATTGAGTCCAGCTCAAGCTCAGCAAGTGCAGCCCCTGCTGATGTCAATGATGATGAGACTATTGCTGAACATGAAGAAAGAGAAGAAGAAAGCAACTATGTTAATGTAATTGCTTATCAAGAAGATGATCTGAGTGAGGATGACATCCCTGTGAAGAAAAGTTACCTGGTGGCTGAGTATAATAAACTTGTAATCAAGTCAAATAAAAGGAAAGAAAGAATACAAGAGTTGAAGGGATTGTTAGAGGAAAAGGATGAGCTACTAAAGCAACAAGAATCAAGGATCAAAAGATTAAAAGAAGATGCACAATGCAACAATGAAGTAATTGATGCACTATTTTAACATGAACAAGAGTTTCTAGAGTCAGTAAAGCATGAGAAGTGTGAAAAAGAGAAGCTGACATTGGAAATTGATCATGCAACCAACTCTCTCTCTGCGTAATCTGCTCTGTTAAAAAGGAAAGATGAAGAGATTGAAGAGCTAAAGATAAAAATCTGTGCTTTTGAGTCAAATGTTGCTCCATCAACAAAACCATCAAAAGAATCTTCTGAGACCTCTAAGCAGGTTATACTATACTCCAGGAAGAGAAAGTACTTAGGTACTACTAAGAAGAAGGTGATCTATATTGAAGATTCACCTAAAAGATCAAGGCCTACATCCCCTGAACACACTCATTCAGTAGATTTATCTACTGTGAAGACTATTTCTCATCAAGATAGTGACAGTGATGATGAATGGAATGAGCTTTATCAAGATGGACACTCCAAAAGAACAAAAAGATTCAAAGGCTGATGACCTACTGACAACAAAAGATATCTTGGAAGAGAGGCCTGAGTCAACCATGTTTATGACTCTTATCAACCATGGGTTTCTGTATGACAATGGTTGATAGGATGAATCAGACTAAAATAAAGGATCTACTGAAAGAATTTGAGCTTGCTAGATTCATGATCCCTAACTGTGACAATGAAGCATTCATAACTTTTCAGTTAATTAAGAAAATCAAGAAAGATTTGGGTCACTATGAAATAGCTAAGCTGAGCAAATATAATATGACCTACTGGCTACAAGGTCATAACAATAAAATACATAAGCTTAAAGGACAAACAGTTGATGAGCTCAGAAGGACGATATTAAGCTTGAAACTGGTGTGAGGTTCAGGACTGAAGCTCTAAAGTCTGATACTGAGCAACACAACAAAACCCCTGCTGAGCCTGTCACTGTTGAAAGTAAATACCAGCACAGAGGGAAAGATAAACTGATTAGAGAACCAAGAGAAGTGATACCTGGCAAAGTATGGCCACTTGGAACTACAGTCAGAGAAATCACAGAACAAAAATCTTCTTTGATAGAGTTGTTTGATCATCTCATAACTCCCAGCTGTGTGGAGAAAAACAGGATCATGGCCTTGGAAATATGATCCGAACTGGGATTGTGCAGTCATAAAGAGAACATCAGGAAGGATTGAATACTTTCATGATGTATTATCAGTGTTGTGCCTACCTGAAAGTGACCTTAAAGATCTGCAAAGCTTAATCATCTCTAACTACCCAATTCACCCAAGAGGAAGAGACTTCTCTGTAATGGTAGGAAAGTTAAAGACTAAGTTTAGAGATGATGTGCTGAGAGAAGCAAAGAGAGAAGATGTTGAACACAAGAAGATAATAAAAGGGCTGAAAAGGTTTAAATCCAATGCCTTTGAATTGGTTGATGATGAATTTCTAAAAAGGATTGGATACAACAACAGAAAAACAGCAGCAATAAAATCAATTGATGGAAATCAATACACATATCCACTAATAGAATGGGGATATGTTGAGAAGACAAAATAGCTAGTGCTGCTGAGGAATGCAGAGAACAAGAAAGCTGATAAGATCAGGATCTTTGATCCTGTGGAAATCAAGCCGCTCCATCCCAGCTACACCTCATACTTACATGACAAATTCTTCCCAAAGCTGACTAATGAAAGAGCTCAGAATGATCTATTCCTACATGTCCATGTGATTCAAGTGGTTGATAAACTGCATGCAAAAGCATACAAGAGAAGAAGACATAATGCAGGACTGTTAAAAGGTACTAACATTGAAGAAGTATCAGAACTAAGGATCTCAGAGCAAGATGAGTTGGAAATAGTCCACAACAACTATGTTTGGGAAACCCTTACAACTGAAGAAGATGTTCTGGGGCTTAGTTTTGAAACTCTACAGAAGATTAGCAAGATGAAGATCAACTACGAGTATGATGATCAGAAGACTGCTGCCTCATACTTCTATAACTAAATCATAGCAAAAGTGAAGGATTTTGAAGAGCTGATTACAAGTGTCTAAGCCTAATGGGGAGTATTGTTAGATCTAGGAACAATAGGTCTAGATCATTTTGTATAGGCTTAGAACTTTAATCAATACTTGTAATGAATGATTGTAATTCATTATTTTGATGTATGCATTATGTATATAGGTTAACCCATATGTGTGTTGATTTATGTGTATGATGGAAAGTAAAAGCATTATACTTGGCCGATCTGTGTAATTGACCAAGTGTAAGAAACATATACGGATGAACATTTTTGTTCTTTCATAGATATGTTCTTACAAAAACACCCAAAGATCTTCTACGGATGAACATCAGTATTCACTGATGAACAAACACAAGTGAAGACTCCTGCGGAAGAACAATCTCCTACGTAAGGGCAAAAGTTCATGCGGAAGACAAAAGTAGCTGCGGAAGACCAAACACTTGGACGCATCTTACAAGTCAACAAGTCAACAAGTAAATTTCGAATCCCAAAAGATCTGGTGTTTCCTTAACATAATCATATTGTCTATAAATATGAGTCCTAGGTTTCACATCATGATGGAGGGAGAACACGAGAGCAATACGACAGCAAACATAAAACATCACATCGATTCACACACTCAAATATCACAAACCCTAGCAGCCGTCACATCAATACATCATCAACATCAGCACGTTCGAAGCATTCATAACATTCATTGTTTATTCATCTGTAATCATTACTCAGTTTTAATTAAATACTTTTGAATCCAATCTTGTTTGTTTAATTACTTTTTGTGTTCATCATAATCAATATTTATTGTTCTTGATATTTATTTATTAATAAAACAAAACAATCAAACAACGGTTAATGATCATTCCGCAATCATTAACTTGATTCCATTCCAACACTGATAATTCTTGATTGCGATCCTTGGATTCACAAGTAGGCATGACTAGACCGTGAATTCGACCGACCGATCGATCTGGTGGCAAAAATATCTCTTAGGATTTAAAGTATTTAGAGGGTGGTTTGTCACTTAGACACAATTAAAAAAATATCCTTTATGTATACATGAAATTGTAAGTTTCATTCTTTATATTTAAAACACACAATAGACATCCTCTATGTAAGCCTTTTGTAACGAATTTCGTCCTTTAGACTAACGTCTATTAATTTCTTCTATTAAATATAGTCATGTGCAAAGCACACGAGAGCATTTTTGTCCATTTACCCTATTTCATTTGTCTTTATTAATAAAGATTAAAAATAACACACTACTATCTCTCTACACTCTGTTTACTCTCTCTCTCATTGTATATATGTGTATATATATATATATAAATTTTGTTACAAAAGCATACATAAAGGATGTCTGTTGTGTTTCTAAATGATAAAGAATAAAACATGCAACATCATACACAACACACCACCGTCAACTACTACACACCACCGTACACCATCATACACCACCCTTATCACCTCTCTTTTCTCTACTCTCCCAGGGTGTAGTGTAGTTACGTTTGTGTGAAGCTCTTCATCGACTATACAAATCGAGAATTCAAACAGAGACTAACTAGACATGATGATGAGGACGATGCTTGCTTGGGAGGCGTAATCTTTGACGGTGTCGATGGGTAGATATTTAACACTTATTGTTTTTAGCTTCTTCATTTGTGGGTTGCTTCACCACTCATGGGGGGTTGGAGATCAGATTATTTATTGGATCAAAACGAAGAACAATTTGCATTTTACGGGCGATGACCTTTAAAGACTTAATCAGGTCAAACTTTTGTATACTTGTTTATGCAAGTTAGATTGGCTAATTGATTATCCTTTTAGGTTAAGTATGAAAATCATATTTTCCACGAAGATGATTGAAAGTAGGGAGATGATGAAGATTAGAGAAAGATGTGAACATGAGAAAGAGCAGAGAGGGATGATGAACATGAGAGAGATAAAGGCGTTTTATTTTTTAATAGTTATTTAAATTTTATTTGTATTTTATATTTTAAGACATTACATCAATGATCCTTTCAGGTTAAAAAGACCAAAATGCCCTCACACGATATTCACGTGATTGGAGTTAATGGTTAACAAACGAAAGTTAGCTTAAAGGATGAAATCTGTTACAAAGTATTTACATAAAGGACATTTAGCAAGCGTTTTGAAGATAATGGATGATACATGAAATCTTTTATAAGCGCTGTTGGACCCTGAAAGAATCATACATGCCAATTCAAGAGGTGGTTGAAGGTTGCTCTGTTGGAAACTCCCATAAGCCCAAGAAGATATGCGGGTGAAGAAACAGAAGAATAAAAAGAGCAAGTGTAGACTATCTGCATTACTTCATGCGGATGACCACAAAACAAATGCGGACAAGTATCTGTTTATCCGCATTAACTAATGCGGATAGCCAGAAAAAATACGGTCAACTAATTGTTCATCTGCATTAACCAATGCGGATACTAAAGACAAATGCGCTAAGTATTTATTCATCCGCATTTGTCAATGCTGATTAACAAACCTAATGCTGAAGACACAGAAGAAATGCTGATGAAGTACAGTCATCCGCATTAATTAATATGGATGAGCAAACACAAATGTTGATTAGCTTTTATACTTAGGCTAGTATTCTGATGTATAAATCTTAAGGTAGTTTAGTCATTTTGTACATGCTTTATGTTGGCCTATAAATAGAATAGAATACGCTACTTTTATAAGTTTTTTTATTGTAAGTATTCTCAATACTCAAGTTTCAAGGTTTTAAGGTTGTCAATTCACTGTATTGAAAACCCTAGCACCCTCTTTAACTTGTTTACCATCAATTAATATACAAAGCATTTATGAGTATTATTTCAGCATTGAATGTTCTTTGATTATGTATTTTCGCTACTTAATCATTGACTCAATCATCATATTCAATCCTTGTTGAAGTCACATCAATAGAGAATTTCTTTCTCGGACCCAGTCAATTGGTATCAGAGCTTTGGCTCTCGAATTCGTCTCAAAATCTACCCAGATCTTTAACAAAAATCGATTGATTTGGTGATTGAGTTGTTTATTAGCAAGCTTACTAATATTAATAAGCATACTACTGAAAATTACCAAAAAACTTCATCAATCGTCATTGTTCTTCAAGTCGAAATACTTGAAGACATCACTCGATTGTTGAACTTTGGAAAAAATCAAACAAAATACGTAAAATCAACTAAAAGTGACTCATGAAGAAAACTATTCATAAACCCTACTGCTGATACTATTCATAGAAGACATTCAATCATACCTGGACTTTGGACTGTTTGAACTTTTGGACATAAAAACAAATTAATTCATATTCAAACCCTCTAAAATCAGTTTATTGAAATGGAGTCTATTAACTTTACTGAGCTTGGTCACGCTTCTAAACCACCAATACTTAAACACAAATCTGAGTTTAAGTAATGGAAAATCATGAGTAGGAATTATATTACAGGTGTAGATCCAGACTATTAGATATCTATATGCAAGGGACCATACATTCCGGTGTCTTTGAATACTGATCAAGCTGCAAAATTGATATGATAATAAATATACATGTTTACAATATATATTTCTTTGAATTTTAGGTCATTTTGATACAAAAATCATAATTTAGACACTTATTTATGTTTTATTTGAATTTTGTAGGTTTTGGATGAAGCTTGGTGATTTTTATGAAGAAAGCCCACGATTTGAAAAGGTTCAAGAGAAAAAATGCTTCTGATATGACCATATTGAAGCTAAATATAGCCATATAAGCTGTCAAATTTCAAATAGTCCATTTTAGATGCTGAATATGGTCATATCACTTCAGATATGGCCATATTCGGGCAGAAAACAGGTTTAGAACCCTAGTACACCTCATTTCTAACATAACTTTCATTTCTTTCAAAACCCTATCCTCCCTTAAACCCTTAGGTGTCTTTGAGCATTTCTCAAGAGTTTTTGGAAGATTTGAAGGCCAAGATTGAAGATTTCACACTTTCAAGAAAGATCTAACATCATCCACCTATTTTCACTCAAAATTGGTTTGAATTCCTCTAGATATACTAAAATTTCTTCCATGTTTTTGAGTTTGGGTGTGTCTTTTGTAAGCCTTATGCGCTAAACTCTTATTATCACTTGGATTAGATGGAACCTAGCATGATTTAACAAACTATACATGATTCTTGGTGATGTTTATGTTGATGCTATGATGAAGCTTGATTATTGTTCAATGATTATGTGTGTTTGTTCTAGTTTGATGAAATGTTCAACCTTGTGGGTGTTGTAAGCATGTTATGTTGGAAAACTTCATGTTCTTACAAGACTTATGCCTATAATTGCATTATCTGTTTGTAATCTTATGACATTTGACTAGGAATGGTGAATGAATGTTGAAGGTTTAGTAGAATTGGTTAAATGTGCATCCTTATGCTTATGTTTGAGAAAACCATGGTGTATGACATAATCACTATTGTCATTGGTTATGAATTGTTTTGTAATCGTGGTATGAAGTTTATGAGTTGAAGAGTAACTGTAGTTTTGTTTATTTTTCCCAAGTTGTGGTGGTTATCATGTGTTTATTGTGTTAACTTTCGAAAGAATTATGGAATTAGGTAACCCTAACTGGAGTCTAATTCATCTTTAACATCAACATAATTATATCATTAGTTCTTCATGGCATAACTTTAGGTGGTATTATATGTTTATCATTATAACTTTCCGAATGGTTATATGTCTAGATATCCTTGACGGGGGTTTAGGCTACTTCCATGTTTCATATGTGAAAAATGGTCTCACCTCGAGTTTGTTCTAGTTGTTAATTCTATGCTAAGTGGAATCAAAGTTCAAGTGGTATCTTTAACTGATTGGGTATCTTCATCTTTACCTACTTAATTTACTAGTTTAATATGCTAATCGTTTTATCTAATTATAATACTCACAAATCCAAACTTAACTGATCGGTTAAATAGTGATCATAATTTAGTATTGGGAGCAATTGTGTCCATGGATTGATATTCGGTTCTTGCTTAAAACTATACTACTATGCGATAGGTGCACTTGCCTATTATGTGTAGTTGGTTTAAGAGTGATAATCATGTCTTAAATTAAAACTTAAATTATGTGAAAAATCCTTATTTAAAATATATATACTTTACACACATCAAGTATTTGGCGCCGTTGTTGGGGACACGGTGATTTCAAGAAAGATAGAAGTTGCTACTTTAACCATTTGTGCATATCTTTTAGACCATCAAGACAAGGGGTTCACCATGTAGATGACACATCTCTGGCTGTACAAATGAAAACAATGGCTAAAAGAACTGATCAAATGTAATTGAACCAAGTGCAAACAAGTTGTCACTTGTGTGGTGGTGCGCGTAAGAGCTCCGATTGTCAACATGGTGTTATCCATAATGTAATGAACAAGTGGATTTCATGAGTAACCAATATAAACCTAAAAAAAATCCTTACAGTAACACTTATAACCCAAGTTGGAATAATCATTCTAATTTTAGTTAGAAAGCAAGTGGAAGCAACCAACCTCCATGTTTTCAACAAAGACCACCATTCCAACAAAACCAACAATCATTCCAACCACAAAATCAAGATCACCCTCGACCTCAAAAACATAATCAATACCAAAATCAAGTTTCAAGTAGTGGTTCAGAACCCGGGGAATGATCAAATTTGGAAGAGATGATGGCACAATTCTTGTCCACTACCGAATCCCGTCATCAAAAATCTAAAGCTCGTCATGATCAAGCCGAAGTTCGACAATAACAATTTTCAGAAGAATTAAGAAGTCAAGGTTTGATGATTCGGGATATTGAGAACCAAATGGGTCAAATGGCTAGTTTGCTATCCGAGAAGGAGAATGGTAAACACCCAAGTAACACCGAAGCAAATCCACCGGGGGATTGTAAAGAAATTACTTTAAGGAGTGGTAAAACCACTAAAGAGATTGAGACGACTTCCACATCTAAGCCATTGGTTGAAGAGGTAGAAGTTAAGATTCAAGATGATGTGCCAAACACTAGGCGAGGCCCAGAAAGTAAACACAAGTCAAAGAACCATTGAAAGTGTACAAGCCCATAATTCCATACCCGGGGCATTTGAAGAAAGAAAAGATGGACAAACAATGCGGTAAATTTCTTGACCTATTTATACAATTACATATAAACTTACCATTTACTGAACCTTTGTCACAGATGCCCAAGTATGCCAAATTTCTCAAAGGTCTTCTAACAAATAAACAGAAGCTTGAGGAACTTTCAAATATGGTTCTAATGAAGAATGCTCAGTGGTGCTCAAAACAAGATACCAAAGAAAATAAAAGACCCTGGAAGTTTCACACTTCCTTGCTTGATTGGCATCAACTTGATTCCATATTCCATGTTTGAAAGGCTACCCTTAGGGGAACCACAACCAACACATATGACCATTCAACTTGCTGATCGCTCGGTGAAATACCTGAGAGGTATAGTTGAGAATATGTTGGTGAGAATTGGTAAGTTTGTGTGTCCTGTTGGTTTTGTAATACTTGATATGGATAAAGACAAGAACTTACCTCTTATTCTTGGCCGCCCCTTTTTAGCTGCATCTAGAGCCTTAGTAGATGTGTTTGAAGGTAAAATGGCCCTTCACATGGATGAAAAAGAGGTTGTTTTTAAAATAAAGGATTCCATGCAACATTCTCAAATACATGAAGATACACTTTATTTTATTGATACTATTGATTGCCATCTGGATGATTGTGTGAAGGAAATGTTTGAACAGGATGTTTTAGAAACATAATTGTTTGATGATGAAGAGCTTGATGTTGATCAAGCTAACCAGATTTGTGGCCAGCTAACTCGTACATCAGCGGATTAACCATCCTCCAGTTTAGAAGTTCATGAAGTTCTTGAAGTGGTTGATCGAAAGAAGCAACCAAAAGCAAAGTCATCAATTGAAGAACCACCATCACTGGAACTCAGGAGCTACCCGCTCATATTGAGTATGCTTATCTTGATGATGATTCCAAATTACCAGTTATTATTACTTCTGGTTTAACAGTTAATGAAAAAGTCAAACTTTTAGACGTCTTAAAGATGCAAAAGAAAGCTATGGCTTGGAAGATTATAGATATAAAAGTAATCAATCCATACTTTTGTACCTATAAAATTTTAACGGAAGATAATTACAAGCCATTTCTTCAACATCAACGTCGACTGAATGCAAATATGCAAGAAGTGGTTAAAAAGGAAGTAATCAAACTAGTTGATGCAGGTTTGATTTACCCAATCTCAGATTCCGCATGGGTTAGGCTAGTGCAAGTGGTACCAAAGAAAGGAGGTATGACAGTTTTGATCAATGAAGACAATGAATTGATACCTACAAAAACCATCACAGGTTGGAGGGTTTGCATTGATTATTGCAAACTTAATGATGCAACGAGAAAGGACCATTTCCCTCTTCCTTTTATTGACCAAATGTTAGAAAGGTTATCTGGAAATATATTTTATTGCTTTCTTGATGGTTTTTCAGGTTACTTTCAAATCCCGATTGTACCCGACGATCAAGAGAAGAACACATTCACATGTCCTTATGGCACATTTGCTTATCGGCGAATGCCATTTGGACTATGTAATGCTCCAGCCATGTTTTAAAGGTGTATGTTGGACATATTTCATGATATTATCGAAGACTACATGGAAGTGTTCATGGATGACTTCTTGGTTTTTGGATGCTCTTTTGATCATTGTTTAAGCAATTTCAAAAAAATGCTCGCTAGATGTGAAGAGTCCAACTTGGTGCTAAATTGGGGGAAATGCCATTTTATGGTAAAAGAAGACATTGTGTTTGGACATAAAATTTCAAATGTTGGTTTATAAGTAGATAGGGCAAAGGTTGAAACTATTTCAAAATTACCACCACCCACTAGAAAAGAACTAATTGTTGTATTTGTTTTTGATAAGTTTCGTTCATATCTTGTTTTATCTAAAACCATTGTTTACACTGACCATGCAGCTCTTAGATATCTATTTGGCAAGCAAGATGCAAAACTACGATTGATCAGGTGGATTTTGCTTTTACAAGAATTTGATATAGAGATCCGAGACAAGAAAGGAGCTGAAAATATAGCGGTAGATCACCTCTCACACCTTGAGAACCCATCCATGGAAGAACTAAGGAAATCCAACATAAATGACATTTTTCCTCATGAGTTCTTCTACAGGTTCAAGCGATTGAAGAAGAATTCCCTTGGTTTGCAGATTTTGCTAACTATCCTGCAGGTGGAGTTCTCATGAAAGGTAAAACTTATCAATAGAAAAGAAAGTTCATGTCTGATGTTATGTACTACTTTTAGGAAGATCCATATCTTTTTCGAGTTTGTGCAGATCAAGTGGTAAGAAGATGTGTGCATGTAATCAAGGCAATGAGCATACTTCGCCATTGTCATGAAGGACCCACTAGTGGCCATCATGGAGCAAATTACACCACTAAGAAAGTCTCTGACTCTGGTTTTTATTGGCCTGCCGTATTCAAGTATGCACACATGTTGGTTAAAGCAAGTGATGCTTACCAACGCATAGGTAACATCTCTTCACATGATGAGATGCCCTAAAATAGCATACAAGTATGCAAGGTATTCGATGTTTGGGGCATCCACTTCATGGGATCATTTCCTTCATCACATGGTCACGAATACATTCTCGTAGCCGTTGACTACGTCTATAAGTAGGCCGAGGTGCTAGCCTTGCCTACAAATGATGCTAGGGTAGTGGTGAAATTTTTAAAAAAGCTTTTCTCTCAGTTTGGTGCCCCTAAGGCTCTAATTAGTGATCGTGGCACTCATTTTTATAATAATCAACTTGAAAAAGCATTAGCTTGTTATGGGATGAAACATCGTTTTTCAACACCTTACCACCCACAAAGAAGTGGTCAAGTTGAGGTCACCAATAGAGATCTGAAACGAATCTTGGAATGAACGGTTGGGCAAAACCAAAAGGATTGGGAGGATAAGTTAGATGATGTCTTATGGGATTTTTGAACTGCTTACTAATCCAATTGATACCACACCATTTAAGTTGGTTTATGGAAAGTCTTGTCACCTCCCCGTCGAACTCGAACACAAAGCTCATTGGGCCTTGAAGGCCGTTAATCTTGATTTGAAAGATGCATGTGAAAATAGGTTTTTGCAAATCCATGAACTTAAAGAGTTGACGAATCAATCATATGAAAATTCCACAATTTACAAAGAAAGGAGAAGAAAACTACATGACAACCACTTGAAGAACAATAAACAATTCCAAGTGGGGGATCGTGTATTGCTTTACAATTCAAGACTTCGCTTGTTTCCCGGTAAATTAAAATCAAGATGGACGGGTCCTTATATTGTGAAGCAAGGATTCTCGTATGGAACCGTTGAACTTGACAATTCAGACAGGAGGATTTTCAAGGTTAACGACCATCGTTTAAAACATTACATTGAAGGCCCGAGAGATGAAAAGGATTTTGACGTTATGGTACTCCACTCCAAGGACAAGTGAATGCGGGGTCAAGTCGAGCTAATGACTCGTAAATAAACAAAGCGCTTCCGGGAGGCCACCCGATATTTTGAAAACCCTCCGTACCCTTTTTTATATTTTGTACCTCCTTAATTAGTTTCTTTTAATTAGTTCTTATTTTATTTTATTTTATTTTATTTTATTTTATTTTATTTTATTTTTATTGTTATTTTGAAAAATAAAGTAAAAGAAAAGAAGGATGATCGACGTAATCGGGTACATGTTACATTATTTATAACAAAAGCGTGTCAAACATACTGATTGTTGGGATGTATATATGAAGGTATTTTAAGTCAAGGTGAGTTTTTGAAAAAAAAATAATCACTAATATGACCATTTTTAAATGTATATGCCCATATTAGCTGGTTCAAAATTCGATGAATTTTAAAGAAAACTTACTGATATGATCATATTCAAACAAATATGGTCATATTGGCTGGAGGAAAAAATCAAAAAAAACCTTGAATTTGTTTGACCTTCAAATTTTTTTGTTTCCCTTTTACCAAACATCTGATTTATACTTTACACATCACCTCCATCACTTTTCTCTCCATACACTTCTTCATCTCCACCACCGCCATCGAGCATCACCGCCGACGACCTCACCACCAAACCCATCTCACCGCCGACACCCTCACCATAACATTTCCACCGCGACCACCTCCACCTGCGCATACCACCTCACCACCGCGACCACTTCCACCTCGCAGCCGTTGCCATCACCACTATCGAACCTGACCACCACCTGTGCAAACCTCCACCGCACGACCATCACAACCCCTACCCCTGAAACCCCCTTCACGACCAGCCCCACCACCCACTCCCTCACCACCGCAGGCTACTACAGCCCCACCCCCTCCTCACTTTCGCAACCAGCCCCACCTCCCACTTCCTCGCCGCCGCGCAACCACCACAACCCCACCCCCTCCTCACCTTCTATAAGGCCTTGTTCCCGGAACACTTACAGTTGGTCATATATAGCATAAAACATTTAAAACATGACATTTGCAGCAAAATTTAAACTTTTCATATATAAATTGTAAATACATGACAAAACATTGTTCTTTTAGTTGTATCACAAAAACTTGACAATTACAATTATTTTCTCAAAATCTAAAATGCCAGACTCAGATCGTTCCAGTAGCAATCTCATCCATGGCTGCACTCCTCAGCTGCATCATTACCTGCCAACTATTATGCATACGAAGTCAGCTATGCTGAGTGAGTTCTTGTTTAAAATAAAATAATTTTCATACATCACAAACATTTACATTTAGTGTGTGATTATTCATCATTACATACATATCATCATATTCATTTCTTACCATTCATTTCGTTCATTTCGCACATTTCGAACTTTCATTATTATCTTTCACTTTTGTATCGACCAATGTTGTATGCTATACCCCAAATATTGTGGACGAAGCTAGTACTAGGCCGAAGACTACAAATAGACCCCTAACATTGTGCACGCAGCTGACTCAAGTACCGGGGCTAGTGACAAGGGTCCCGTTTCGTACTTTCGGTCAATCTCAATGATTAGACCCCTGTATTCATAGGCTAGCTAGGCCCCATACAGTTGAGCTAACAACACATGGTTATGAACCTCCTTTTATTTTGCTAGCAAGACATTCGTTCATTCATTAAGTTCCACTTTTCATTCTCATTAACTTTCACTTCATTACATAATACTTATTCTTAATTAGTATATATCACAACAAGTAAGAAACATCGTGAAACATACATTCACATTCTTATTAACATGAAATAACAAAATATAATATCCGACCCTCCACTGTAGGGGGCGGCATCCCCTGAGAGCGGGGTTCTAGGGGTGGCAGCCCCTAGTAGGGGTCCAAAGGGCAACACCCCTGGCTGGGCGGGGCTGCCAGGTCAGCGTGAAAAATTTTTATTTTTAAACATTTATATAGCACATTTTGTTATAGAAAATTCTATCTTCCTATTAAAACCATGCGAAAACTATCTATCACGCGAGAACTAACTATCGCGCGAGAACTACCTATCACGCGAGAACTTTCTCTCACGCGAGGACTACTTATTGCGCGAGAAGTTCACAGATTCGGATTTTGTACCGTATACTAAACTAATCAAGTGAAACCTATGGTTTTTCCGACCCAATCACAACTTATCACGTCTAAGGTTGTTCTATCATGCTTAACCCCATAAACAACATCATACAAGCATAAAACGAGTATTTTAGTATGTATAATAGCCCCAAAATGTAAGAATGGTGTAAAAAGGGGACTAAAAACTCACCTCGTGAAATTCTAGCATAAACACGACCATCCCGAAGCTTTTACCAAATGGAAACTATATAACCATGCGTTATATTCATCAATGTAAGGCCCCGTTCCAGAGAACCCCACAGTCAGTCAATCACAGCCTTATTCATAATAAGACTCAACAAATTTCATAAAAACATTGTAGCGGATTAATTTATCAAAAACCATTCATGCATTGTGTTTTATGTTGACAAACAATACATTAATGATTTAAAAAAGTTACAAAAGAATATTCAGTTGTATTAGAAAACAACAACATTATCAGCATGAAATGGATGTCAGTCCTTGCCCACCAAGTAGCTTCACCCTCGTGCCAATCCTCAGCCACAAGTTACCTGCCAACTGAATATGCATAAAAAGTCAGCATTTCTGAGTGAGTTCTAGTTTTATAAATAAAATGCATTCCTTTCGTTTGAAAATTTTTCTTTACTTTCATACATGGTCATTCATCATAAATACACCAAGGTAGTATCATTATTATCTTTCATTCTCTGTAACACCCAGATATTTTAAAAGTTGTAAAAGAAGAATAAAAAGGAGGAAATGTAATAAAACCCAAATTGAGGGGTTAAAGGTGTAAAAGTACAAAATAATATATTATATTTTGTACAAAAGCAACATGGCCGCCCATACCATGTTACTTTTCACCTTTTGTTCGGATTCTAGAGAGAGAAAGAGCAAAAAGCTTTAGGACTAGAAAGAAGAAGAAGAAGAAGAAGTTCGAAGGTGAGTGTTTTGATATTAATTGGCTCGGTTCTTTGAGGTTTTCCACCTTAGAAACCGAATTCTAAGTGTTGTTGTGTTTTGGTGGTTTGTTGTGCTTCTTTTAGGAGTTTGAACTCTTGTGCATACAAGTTTGGAAGAAGATATACTTGTGAGTTGCAAAGGTGAGTTCTAGAACCCTACTTTTACATGTTTTAACAGACTTTGGGGATGGAAATGCATGTTTAAAATGTTTTAAAAATGATTGGGTGTGTACACCCGTATGTAGGTGTATGTGAATGTGGGTGGACGTATGTTTGGGTATGATTTATGGTTAAGTTCATGTTTGTATACCTGTTAGATGCTTAGACTGAAAGAACTAAGCTTAGAACATGTTGAAATGATGAATTTGGGGACTGATTATGATGTTAATTAAAGGTTAGTTGTCCATGCGCCTAACTGCCAAAATGTCTAAGTATGCCCAAACGCCCAAAGCTCATGCGCCCCAATAGTGCCCGAACGCCTAAGTGCCCATGTGCCTAAGTCAGGCCCATGCGCCTGTATAGTGCCCATGCGCCCATAAGGCCCAGGCGCCTAAGTGCTGAAATGATTAAGTGTAAGCTCATGCGCCTACATAGTAGTAAAACGCCCAAACAGGGCTGATGCGCCCAAATTGTTCCCATGCGCCCAGACACTTAGAAAATATTCTAAAATTTTTGGGAAAACTAGAATTGTAGGGTTTGACCCTAGTTTGACTCATGGGCTATGATTACCCATTTTAAGTATGAATATGTGATGGTCTATGGTTATAGTATGTATGATTGATGTATGGTATGTATATATGTATAATGTGTTATCTTTTAATGGTATTCAAACATATTTATAGTATATTACAATATACATTAAATATTATGTTATTACTTTACGTAGTATGACAAATGTATGAATGAACGTAAAGTATAACGCAACAAAGTGAAAAATAACAAAGATGAAATGTGAAACGAAATGAAAGAAAAAATGGTTTGAAAGCAAATAGAAAGGAGGTGCATGACCACGTTGTCATTAGCTTAACTGTGTCCGGTTTTAATAACCCAAAGGATGCATGCAGGGTCAATCATTGAGATTAACAAGACCTTTGTGGTATGCCCTAGGTGACTGGGTCAGCTTCGTGCATGATGTTCGTGAGTTAATTACCACAGGCCCAACATCAGCTTCGTGCATAATGTTCGGGGTATTGCCACTTGGTCTGTGTGAAAGGGAGAGATGACTTGCCCCAGGTGACTGGGTCAGCTTCGTGCATAATGTTTGTGATTTAATTACCATAGGCCCAGCATCAACTTTGTGCACAATGTTTGGGGCATTTTTCATCAATCCGTATGAAAGTAAAAGAATGACGTAACGTACAAAAAGAAAGTACGAAAATAAAAGAATGATGTAAGGTACGATACGAAAGTATGAGAATGAAAGTAAGAGATAGTGTAAGTATGAAACGAAAGAATGTATACAAAAGATAAGGTTAATGAAGAGCATGAAATGAAAGTATGTATATGAAAGTGAATGCTAATAAAAAGATAATAATGAAAGTATGAAAGAATGAAATAAACAATGAACATTATTTGGTTGTACGTATGATGTGTGATCGCAAACAAAAGTAAAAGTATGTAATAAAAAGGTATATTTTGTAAGTAAATCACACAAGGTATTTTAATACATATAAAACTAGAACTCACTCAGCAATGCTGACTTTCATGTATTTTCTAGTTGGCAGGTGATTGTTGCTGAGGATGGCACGGAGCAGCAACTTGGCAAATTTTGGGATGGCATCCATTTGTATAAAAATGACGTTTTTGTGATGTAATACAAATTATGATACTTTGTAACAGTTAACTATATTGTATTACTTTGCAAAAGCTGTCATTAATATATGAAATGTTTTTGAGTTATTTCCGCTGCGATGTTTTAAATAAATGTATATTTATGTGTTATGCGCAATGATAGTCCAACTGTGAGGTGCCCGGGAACGGGGCCTTACATTCTCGCAGATATTCATTTGTTTTGCACTTTTCATTATCTTCCACTTCTATCTAGATCCTGTCATAAGCTATGCCCCATCAATAGGCACAAACCCACCTCAGTCTTGGGGTTAAGTGACAAGGATCCCATTTCGCACGTATGGATCAGTCAAAAAGACTGACCCCCCCTGTGTGTACTCTCATGGGTTATCCAAGATCACACGCTACAACGTACACAGTTGAGCTAACAACTCATCAATGAGTTGTGATCCTACTTAAATTTGCTTTCAAGACTTTAATTCATTTGTTATGTTTCACTTTTCATTATTTTAATCTTTTGCTTTTTTATGATAATACTATATGTATAAGAGCATTAACACACGACGTAAAGTCACGTAATGATACGTAATAATGAACTTCAATAACAGACCACAAACATGCATAATATGAATAAACATAATCCCCCAAAACATTCCAAAGCTTAATCATTAATTTCTATTTCCCAAGATTTCAGAAAAATCCTAAATAAATTTAGGCGCATCAACACTATGTAGGCGCATCAACACTATGTAGACTATATAGGCGTACAAGAACTATGTAGGCGCATGGACAATTTCAAGCGCATGGGCACTTAGGCGCATTGGGAGTTCCTAGGCGCATGGTCACTATGTTAGGCGCATGGGCACTATGTTAGGCGCACGGTCTCTTAGGCGCATGGGCAGTTTTAGGAGCATGGGCACTTAGGTGCATGGGGAATTTTACTAGTTCTAAGACTAGGTTCGGTCCCCATTCACATCCTAACGTATCCTTATCCAAATCTAGCCTACTAATCACTTAGAACAAGCATACAACTACACACTTAGTTAGAACATTCACAAACACACACACATAAAACAGAGATAAATATATGGTTCCAACATATAGTTGTAAAATGATGGTTTATATGCATTTCAGCCCCAAAGTTTAAAACAGAAAAGTGGGGATCTAGAACTCACCTCTTACATATTTTGAGTAAGACTTCTTCAAACTCAAGAGCACTTAGAGTTCAAACACCTAAACACACCAATAACATACAACCGAACACATAAGGCTCGGTCAAAATCTAAAAATTCAATTGAAACCGAGAAAAACACATGAAAAACTCACCTTTAAGCCAATCTTCTTCTTCTTCTTCTCTCTAAAAACTGATGGAACCCTGTTGTTGTCTCTCTAAAAGAACCAAATCAGTTGGTGGATCAGGGTAGTGGGTGGCCATGCCCACGTTTTTAAAGATCATAATAAAGTTTTTCTCTTGCATAACTTTAACCCCTTGACTTGGGTCATTTCCCTTTTCTTTCTTTTTACTTTTCTTTTCTTTTCTTTTCTTTATCTCTTCTTTTTAAATTTTCGGGTGTTACAATCAATAACCTTTCCTTAGTACATAACATAAGTTACTACATGAGTTACATACCTTAAACACCTCAATTCCATGCTTTCTCTCTCTAAATGGTTGTTTTCTCTCTCTAAATGGCTGTTTTCTCTCTCTAAACGGTTGTTTTCTCTCTCTAGCAGCAACACTTTTCGCGTGGGTATGGGTCAGGCATGGGTGCTCGCAGCTATTTATACCCAACACACTTTTCGCATACTTCTCACGCGAGAAGTACTCTTCACGCGAGAACTTTTTTTCACACAAGAAGTTTCCTCTTCGTGTGAGAACTTCGTCCTGCCTTCTTTTCCTTGAAATTTTTGGGTGTTACACCTTCGTGACCAGCACCATTTTGTAGCCCCCTACCGACCGGTGACCTCCACCTCCACCTACGACCGTAACCACCGGCACGACCACCCATCGACCACCCACCGCAACCCACATTCTCTTCTTTCTTATATGCTTTAATTTTCTGCTTGTTTAGGTATGTTTCTATGATTTCACTCTTCTTTTAGTTTTTGTTGAATCTACTTGATGCTTCTTTTAAGTTCGGGTAAAACAAGTTGTTAGTTCAAGAATCAATTGTGCAATGCTTTCTTGCTTAATCAAATTAATTTAAGTTTCAATCCAAGTGAGGTCAATTATTATTCTTTTTTATTTACTTATTTCTTTATTTAGGTCAAATGAAGTTGTAATAATTTATAAAGTTTTTAGTGTCATATTTGTTATTTTAAGTTTAGTTTTAAGAAAATCGTGGCATTGATGGTTGGTATTTGTTAACTTAAGTTGCATTCGTCATGAGTTTGGTACAAATAGTTATAGGATTTGTTTCTTTTTGGCACCATCTTTGATTGAACTCTTGTTTAAATTACATAACTTAGTCAATTTTTGTGTATGTTTGACTACAACCTAGATGTGTGATGCCTTATAAGTTATGTAGTCGTCTTTAGCTATAGTTTACTTCTTTAAATGACCTTATATGACGTTGTCTCTCGCAATGGTTAGATTTTAACCCCTCATACAATGCCATTTTTGTCCTTATGTTTTTATAATATTTTTGATTCTTTCGCTAGACTCAAAATTGACATATTGTATTTCGTTTTGCAGGTCATGGGCAACAATGATGTTCACCAATTTTTTTAGTTTGATAGCGGAAGTCTGTCCACAAAGAAACTTCTGACCATTCAACCCACGGAACTAATAGCAGCTCACACCATCGATTGGAAAGCTTTTACACATTGGGTGAAAGCATCGTGTTAATACGTTCCTCTCTCGTCCTTGGAAACGTTTGAATGATATTAAATATCATCAATACCACGTGCTTGTGTTGGAATTTTGTTTGACTTATCAGTTTGATCATAAGGCCAACAATCTCAAGGATACAAGTAGTATTCAATTCCAACTTGGTGGTCGAAAACATACAATGTGTGTGGCATATCTTGGAGTGCTGATGGGTGTTTACATCTGTAGTGAGACTAGTAGGAACATCTTCAAACATGATATAAAGTTGACATCAAGTGATACCCTCGTCACATTATGGGCTGAGATTGGTTCGGGAGAATACAATTCTACATCAAGTAAAAGCACCCAAATGCGAGATCCCCTTCATCACTACTTTCATTTAGCACTTTCAAGCACTTTTTCTGGGTGAGGTTCAAGCATAGGTGTTGTCACTGTAAATGACATGTTTTTTTTCTCTATTTCCTTATTTGGAAGCAACCATGTAACTTGGCATACACACTTGTCGTGTTTTTCTCAAAATGTTCCGGTAGAAAGCATAGTAGCCCAATCTATAGAGGGGCGTTCATCACTCAACTTGCTTTATCTCTTCATCTGCTGGACGCTAATAACCTCGTTGGAATTTCTTATTCTCACCAAACAAAGCTCATCAATAAATCAATGTAGATCAACATGAGACTCGCTGCATATGACTCAACAGATGGATGGTATTGGTTAGATTTGAGGAGAAAAGATGGTTTCTCCCGAATATGAAGTTAGGTATATTGACTTATATTGAGAATGCGGAGGTTCATCCGATAGCATTTATTGATGGCGAGGGATCCGCAACACATC
Organism: Flaveria linearis; assembly: GCA_024085815.1. Taxonomy (NCBI): domain Eukaryota; kingdom Viridiplantae; phylum Streptophyta; class Magnoliopsida; order Asterales; family Asteraceae; genus Flaveria; species Flaveria linearis. Next base: position 38,444,371 of record CM044009.1, on the reverse strand, counting down.
TCCTCCACCACCCGTTGATAATTAATCTGATTTGGCTCACATTCGTGCTAGGGTACATTGGATAATGTAGGTTATAACATAGTGGGCTGTTGAAAATAAGTTTGGTCTTCCTCCTCCTTCTTTTCCTATTCTGACTTCCCAACCTACACCGCCTGCGCAAACAGATCAGCAACATGTTCCATCAGATGATGTCGATGTGATAGAGGACTAGTCTAACGACCTCACATCTTCTTTTGTGGTTACTTTTGCATTTGAATTGTACTTTTTGGTATTTTGGTTGTACAAACTCAAAACATATTTGTGTTGTCATTTTCTTATGGTTTTTTACTTTGTGTACTGTTTATTTATATTGATTTTTCTTTGTCTTTCTAAATTTTTTGTTTTGTTCTTGAAGTGATGTTAGTGCTAGTTTTCATGGAATCTTGAGGGTGCTGATTTGCTTAATGGATGTTTAGGAATTTTTGGGCCTATTTTCATGGATTTCTTCAGGGGAGTTTTCTGTTTCAAGTTCTTCCCCCCCCTCCCCATTTGCTTCTTGCATTGCATGTTCATACATTGATATATTGAGGACAATGCATGTTTTAAGTATGGTGATGTTTGGGTTTTTGTGAACTTTTACAAGTCTTCTATATATATCTCATTGCACCTAAAAATAATCCCATTTTTGACAAAATTTTTAAACAATTTGAATAAATGACATCCGTTTATATTTTTTTTAGATCTTAAATCATGATTGAGTTTTTAACATCACAGAATTAAGAGAAACCAAGTGGATTACGATAAAATGTTTCGGATGTTCAGTGAGCATTGCAAGTTGAAAATGTGATATTTATGCATGAGTTTGAACTTTACCTTTATCCCTCCATTTCCGTAAGCTTATTTATGCCTTTATCACATGAGATTAGATGATTTAGTGTTTGCTTACATTTTTGCTAACTCTTGAGTGTGCCAAACGTGCATTCACGTGAAACTTGCCTAGGATATGCATTTCAAGACCATAAATTGAATATATATATGAAAATGACAGAGGCATTAGGAATACCCACCTTATAAGCCAAATTTCTTCTCTTTTAGTTCACCTAATTATTATTATTAGTCACCATGTTGAGCCATTTTCCCTTGTTTTTTTGTTATTACCTACATCATTAGCCACTTAACTAAAAGCCTCCTTCTTTAACAACAACTTAAGCTTGGTGCCTTGTATTCCCTAGCAAGTGTAGTTTGGTCTAGGTTGTGCTTCGGCACCATTTCTCCTTGGTACCTTACACTTCGTTGCAAAGTGTCCCATTTGGTTGCAGTTGTAACACTTCACCTTGTTTATGTCCAACCCAAACTTTCCACTGGTTGCATTGCTGAGAAAGTTACTGCCTGTCCTCTTGTAGAACTTCTTGGCTTTATAAGTGAGATGAGCCATCTGCTGGACTATCTCCATGTACTCCAGATCATCTAGATGGATACAATCCAAGTATTCAAGAGTGAAGAGAAAGTTGCCACTAGTTTCCTCAGTAGACATAAAGGCTTGAGAGAGCTTGTATCTCGGAATGTGCTTCCTTAGATGTAGCTCTCCCTTGGTTTCTCCGGGAAGGTGATGAAAGGACCCTTTTGTGAGTTTTTAGGGTAGCAGATGCAATGATGTTATGGTTCTCTGCAATCCTTTTCAACCACATGAAGGGCTGAACTCTACTTATTATTGGAGTTGCCAGATGGATTTTGCATGATCATCTCCATCTAGTATCCATGAGTATACCGTACAACTCAGTGAGACTAACGGTCTTGATGTTTTAGTCCTCTTAATGACCATATAATAGTATGTCCATTGTCTAGGAAGAGAGGACACGAACTTCCTTATAATGTCCTTGTTATCAAGAGTTACTCCAACATCCATTAGAGTATCCATAATCTCAACATACCTGAAGCATTGTTGAGTCATGGTTTCCCCTGTCTTGAAGGTGAAGTTCTCAAACGGTTGCTTCAAAAGGTCTTTCTTGTTCTCTTTTGCTTCATTGGACCCCTAATACATGAGCTTTAGTGCATCCTATAGTTTCTTAGCAGTTTTGCACTTCTTGAAGCCTCTTTATATAGAGTTTAGAATAGAAGTTTGGAGGTTGGTCATGGCTTTCTGATCTACATCAATCTTCTTCAAGTCTTCTTCTAAGTAGTCAGTCAC